>OY751405.1:2466157-3699236 GCA_963565295.1 Epirrhoe alternata
GTTACCTAGCCTATGTTGCCCCACATCCTCTACCAACAGTGAAAGTCCTATTAAAATAGGTTCAGCCATTCCATAGATGAGCCCAGATAAACATAAAGCCGGACAAAAATTAAAAAAAAATGTGTTTTTGTATCGTGTAAATAATTATGCACTTGAGAAAACAGTTATTTTGAAATCAGAAAAAAATAGACTGACATTTTCATAGCATTGAATAATACTGAAACTATACAGGGTGTAAAAATACGTCTATCGAAGCCGAAAGGGGTAGGCACATCATCCCAACACACAACCAAATCCAAAAGGATTTTTTGAAAAAATCATTATATCCGGAGAAAACAGCGTTTGAAGAGTGTTGTTTTACGTAGATTGCTGGATTTTGAGTTTTAACAGTTTTTTTCTTTTATAAATGAAATCATTAGGTAGGTATGATCTTATTATGCTGTAATAGTAGTAAATAAACGAAAATAATATAAAATGACGCAGCTAAGTCAAATTTTTTTTTGAGTATTTTTTTCGATAAATATGTTTAGAATCATGGTCTGATTGCAACCCCTCAGTTTTCGGTAGTTGTCTTTTTACACCCTGTATAAGTGTATATAAATAAAATATGGACCGTAGATTATGTTATTAAGATCTGTTACTTAATCTGATGTTGTCTGAAATAAATAATTGAATTGAGAAACTTATACATACATATAATATTTTTTTGCAGGAACAACTCGCACACAACTTAAAACTGATGCAGGAAAACATCAATCATCTAGTCTCAAAACAAAACTCTTTAATAGGTAAGTTCCGAGGTCAAGAGCCGACCCATTCATCGTAAAAAAAATCTTCTGGCTTCCGGGTATCCGAAAATACCCCATGTATGTTCAACGATTTCTTGTAGTTTTCGCGTTATTTAGGTTAGTTTGGGTCAGAGATTTTTTTCTTTTGACGTCACTGTTTGGACCTGTATGTATTTATCCCACTCGTCTATTAAAGCTGAAAGTTTGTGACTTTGTTCACGCCTAAACCAGTGAACCGATTTGGATGAAACTTGGAATAGGCGTACATAAAATCACTCCCTATTTCCCAAATGGGTAGGCAGAGACCACGGATCTCCACTCGCTACGATCCTGACACACAACTTTCGCCTCATTCACTCTCATTACATTCTTCATACATGCTCGTCGGTTTAGGGTACTTTTGACCTGGCCCTTCTCCAAAATGTCGCCAATGTGATCCAAGAAGGTTCGCCTAGGCCTTCCCCTTCCAGCTGTCCCATACACACTCGCCTCATACACTTGCTTTGTCAAACTGTCATCCATCCTCTCTACATGCCCAAACCATCTTAACATACCTTTCTCGATCCTCAACACATCTTCTTTCACTCCACACGGTTCCCTTATCACACTATCCACTCTATCATTCAACGTTACCCCACACACACTACGCAACGCTCTCATTTCAACAGCATTCACTCTACTCTGATGTTTTTTCTTGGAAGCCGCAGAAGCTAGTGATTAATAAAAATTTTAACTTACAGATAAAATCCAGCATCAAGAGCAAACAACCGCGACCCAGTTCCGCGACCTAAAGCGTTTGGTTGTCGCAGCGTCACAAACAAGTGCTAAATCTGATGCAGAACTAGCCAAAGCACTATCAATTGTCCACCAAGACCTGGACGAAGATCATAAGTCCGTCGAAGTAAGAGAAGTGAGGAGTTTTGAAACGAATCAGATATTGACCGGAGTGGGGATTTTACTCTGTATACTTATATTCGGTAATGTTTTGGGTAGGGTCAGTTGATTTTGTTTTTTTGTTTCTGCGTGTACGGTCAGCAAAGAAAGTTGTCTACCACTTTTGCCAGCAGTTTCTGTGACATCTTACTACCGCTAAGGTTTACTTTTCTAACTATCATACTTGTAAAATAAACCTTATTGTTTCATAACATTCAAATGAACCTCAAACGTAGGGTGGTAGACCACATTTTTTGCTGAGACACCCAATTTTAAACATGGTCTCGGTGTCTGTTACTGATCACATTTATGTAGTCACTCAAAAAGAGAGACGAAAAAATTACCTAAGAAGGAGACGAGACGAGTCAGACATGGATTTATGATAGCTACTACGGTTTTACTGACTGGGGATGATACGAGAGTTAAAATGAGAGTGTACGCGATTGTTGTCTGTAGTACTTAAGTACAGTTTTTATAAATTTCTGTTACTTTTTTGTTGACAACAATCTTCGATAACTTTGTGATAGTTCAATATAAAAAAATGGACATTGAATTGGCAAGCGACGCGACAATTAGTTTTATAGCGCACCATTGTAAACAATGGTACAAGATATAGATACGTTTGAATGAACCGCACGAAAGTGCTCGAGCCAACGCGTCCCGCTAGATGGCTTCGCCAGATCTCGTTCAGTCTACAAGCGTTTCTATATCTTGTACCACTGTTCATAAGGTTTATAATGGTGCGCTATAAAACTAATTGACGCGTCGCTTGCCAATTCAATGTGCATTGAGCCTTAGACCGTGATTAAAAATTTAAATTATTTAAACGAACGAAGCTATTTGCGGAAGTTAGTAAAGGATTGTGCAATATTGTTTTTTAATCAAAAAAAAAACGTTAATAGATATTTTAATACTGCCAGTGGGAAGTACTTAAACAGTTATATAATTATTTGACAGTTTATAAAGATTTAACGTACACGCAGAAACTATTAATATATGTTATAAAAGAAAGTGAATTCAGACAAATAAAATGTGATTTTAGTCATTACCTTTTAATAAAAGTTAAAACGTGGTTTGAATCAACTTTGAATTGAGTTTATGGAATCATTCAACTGAAAGATTTTAAAATGCATCCGAAAAATTTGCACCCACGTGGTATTTGAATAAGCCATTACAAACCTTATGAACAATGGTACAAGATATAGAAACGCTTGTAGAATGAACCGCACAAAATTGCTCGCGCCAGCGCGGCCCGCTAGATGGCTTCGCCAGACCTCGTACATTCTACAAGCGTTTCTATATCTTGTACCATTGTTCATAAGGTTTATAATGGCTTGCTATAAAACTAATTGACGCGTCGCTTGTCAATTCAATGTGTCTTGAGCCTTAAGGGCTTCACACACAGCAGCTATAATGTATATTAATGTACATTTACATTCGACACTACACGAAGAAATAAAAATATACATTATAACTGTTGTGTGTGGTCTCGTGACGATTTCTATGGAAAGATGTAATGAGATGTATCGTGCTATAATGTACATCTTTACATTATAGCTGCTGTGTGTGAAGCCCTTCAATCTCAGGGATTTCCATGACTTTTGATACAGGGAAAAGCCATAGTAAGATTTAAACCAAGTTATAACTAAAACCTAAGTTATTTTGGACAACTCCTTTTGTATCTAAATTATTGAGCAATTTAATTTGAACAAGTGATAATTATTTTAGCTTTTTTAATAGATATCTAATGTAAGCATTTAGTACAGTGTTACATATAATAAATGTTGTAAATGTTTCTTTGCGTTTTATTTGTCGCCATCATTTGCCTGCCCATCACGCGGGAACGGCTCACGGCTGGACCGATTTCGTTTGAAATGAAATGAAATGATTTATTAAAGATAGAAGCTTACAGAAAAATCCAAAGCGCTTAACTTTCTTAAATTAACATAACTTAAATACAGGGTGTAAAAAGACGTCTACCGAAGCGGAAAGGGGTAGGTACAGCATCCCAACACACAACCTAATCCAAAAGGATTTTCCGAAAAAAATCATTATATCCGGAGAAAACAGCGTTTGAAGTGTACTGTTTGCGTATGTTTTGGGCGCGTTTTTTTCTTAGATTGCTGTATTTTGAGTTTTACCTGTTTTTTTTTCTTTTATAAATGAAATTATTAGGTAGGTATGGTCTTATTATGTCGTACTAGTAGTAAATAACCGAAAATAACATAACATGACGAAGGTAAGTCAAAATTTTTTTTTGCGTTTTTTTTTTCGCTAAATATGTTTAGAATCATGGTCTGATTGCAACCCCTCAGTTTTCGGTAGCAGTCTTTTTACACCCTGTATACTCTTAAATTTTTATATATGGAGCATAGACTGTCACTGAAAATATCGATATGCTGGAACTCATGGAGAAAATTATTCAATAGGTTTAACGCCCGCAATGTTGGCGCATTACTTGCGTGAAAGGTTCGTGTAGTTTGTTGTCTTTAGCTAGAAACATTATCGGATAGGTATGCACAGTACAAAAACATCGAGCGCACCAGATCGTTGTCGGACGTCCGAAAGCTCAAGGAAATGTCCGCGACTTACGTCCGATAGTTTGCACAGCGAGCGTGTACAATCATTATTATCCAGATCGCGGCTGTCAGTCGTGTCCGATAGTATGTTTCTAGCATAACGATTCAGAGTTCAGCGGAATGCAATCGGTTCGGAATCGGTCAACTGTTCAACCGACCGCAACCAACCAATCACACGCAGAAACTATTAATATGTGTTATATAAGAAAGTGAATTCAGACAAATAAAATGTGATTTTAGTCATTACCTTTTAATAAAAGTTAAAACGTGGTTTGAATCAACTTTGAATTAAGTTTTTGGAATAATTCAATTGAAACATTTTTCAAACGTTACGTACCGAAGCCGTAAACGTGATTTGTACTGGTTTTCATTAGTAATGAGCGAGTACCAAAAGATGGCGCTGCTATTTTCCCATACAAATCTGCGTTTACGGCGACGATACCGAACGCGTAAAAAACTAATACTAGGCACCCAGGAATTGATCCCAAACTGACGTTTGACACTGTGATTGGTTGCGGTCGGTTGAACAGTGGACCTATTCCGAACCGACTCGGACGAATGATCGAAGACTACAACAAACCAACAAGCACTCTGAGACTGTGCTGTATTGGCTGTATTGTATTGACATTTTTGTATCGATAATCATGATTTTTTTACAGTACATAAACGATAAAATTAATTCAATAAGTTACTTTCCTAAAAGAAAACAGTTCTCTTTCAAAATTCAAATGACGATTTAATAGTATCAATATAATCAATAGATTATCTTATGTAATGTTAGCCTAAGTTTTTGAATAAATCTAGGACCAAGTATCATACTGGACAGAGTGATTTCGTTTTACGCGTGTCCATTTTTTGCTAGTGTGCGGTTGCAAAATTGTATTAGTGTGCGTGACTAGAGATGTGACTTTGCTGTCGAGCCTATCGATAGAATAAAGACGAAATGAAAAAAAAGCATTTTAATTGGTCTTAATCAAGTCTAAATCTTTATTAAACTTTCATTAAAATTGAGTTGTACAATAAATATAATATTTTATATTATTAAACAATCTTATAACACCGGAAAACAATTTATCCATCTAACTAAGCTATTTATTAACAACATTTTCAGAAAATTTTCTTTTACTTTACTGTAGGTACATCAATGAGAGATTACAACAGTTAGTTTACAATGACTTGACCTTTAGTGACCTTTAAATAATATTAATTTTGTATACATATTTCTGACGCTGCTTTCAGCGACTGCATTCTTCATTACAAATTTCTAGGAGTAATCAATTGAATTTCATCTCTGCGCTGAGGTGGTTTTCTTTTCTTCGCTACCTGCAACATTTATTTTGAAAATCTATTAACCTGACTAAAGAATAATCTATCATAGACCCGCAGTAGGGCAGTGTATTAACACAGAGAGTAAATAAATGATAAATAATGCAGGACAATCCATACAGCACCATCTAGCCCCAAGCTATGCAGAGCTTGGTTATTAGTACTAGATAACTGATAATACAGGGTGGATTTTTGAGATGGGCCACGGAGGACAGGTACCTTAACCGTTATAGCAACAGGAAAACGCTCATAACCTCCTAAGACCCCGGGTACATCATAATGCACATATTTAATTACTTTCGTCAGTCCCATGACAACATATGTCTCTATAATCAGTGAGACTCACTGTACTTTTTTCTGTACATAACATTCAATCAAGATTGGGGCTTTTAGATTTTTCGCGGGCTTGAGTTTCGACAGTTGACGTATGTGAGTGAATTTTTTTTGTCTATGGTTTTCAATATTGCCAACCGTTTGACACCACCTGTCACGCACACGAGTGGACGTGTCAAAAGATGGCGCCGCCCGGCCGCGCTGGTGAGTTTTTATCGTAATTTATCAAAATGATCATAATAGATATTACATCAAACTAATATCACGTTTCACTGAGCAATAATCAATTTATTCGATTTTTAAAATATCTACTCGAATTTCACTTTTCTAACCTACTTTATTTCGCATGGAATAATTATGTACATATTTCTGCACTTTGGGTATTTTTGCCGTACAGTATTTGTTCCAGCTTGAACGCGTAGGGAAGCGCGTAGAGCCTCGAAAATCATTTCACTTTTATCCACAGATCTCGCAGAAGAGCAAATCAGTCACATACTTGAGAATGCTGATTATGAAGGTTTTAGGAAGTTTACTGGTTTTTTTTTTGCAAATAGAAGTGCAATTTTTAAGTTTTTTTGTATCAAACACGCCAAATGACTGAATACGCAATTGTTAATTGAAACTAAGATATAACTAATTTGTGTGTAACGTTCCTAATATACTATAATAACAATAAATAATGAATATAAGTTTAATTTCATTTATATATTTCTAGTTTTATTTACTAAACTTAAGATCAATCATAGGTAAATGCAGACCCAATGTACATTTTTATGTACTAATTAAAAATACATTTTTACAACTATAGGTGTATTCAAAACATTCAAAATTAACCTAAACAAATTAAATTTTCATCTCAAAAACTCGAAAAATACAAAATTAAAGTATTTTTAGCCTTGGGTCTGACAACGAATTTTTAATTTGTAAATTTTTCTGTACAGAGTGTACCAATGAGTACTTAAAAAATATAGCTCCGGGTCTTAGGAGGTTAGGGGATCTGACTATAATTTTTTTTCAATATCTGTGAATGCAGTTCAAAATATCTCAAAAAGTTAGGGAAGGTCTCCTAAGAGCGTTTCCCTGTTATAGTTCCCTGAATGTAGTTTATTTTTACATTTGAAAAACTTACCGGTTGATAGTATACTGGATATCCTTCAAAAATGGTTGGTACTCTTTGAGTTTTTTAATTGATAAGCCGTGGATAAAACAGGATTCATCAAAGTGTTTTGAACAAAGCTTGGAATGTTTTGCAGGCTCCCAGTTATCACGTCTAACAGCTTTGATCCACTCGGTTCTTATTTCTGGGCATTTTGGGAACCTAAAAGTTAAAAGTTAAATTTAACAAACATGAAAGTTGAATACTATCGATAAAACTAGATTTGACTCTACGCGCATCACTAGCACAGAAGCTAAATTTATTTAGGGTTTAAATTGGTGGTTTTTACATTATTTTGAATCAAAATCACTTATGAACATAATAACTAGATTGCTACAATGCTATTACTACTGTTTTTATAGTCATGAACTCATTATTTTAGCATTTTTATCGAGGGGAAATGTTATCAAAAACTTACGCATGAAATGACAATTCCGGGTCTTTTACTCCTCCTTTTGTAGTTCTTGATGAACAATACACAGCTGAACATGACATAGTTTCAATTTATCAATTTAATTTAAGCCTAAACACAGTAATTTTTAAGTTTTTCTTGATTTTTCTCCAACGATCTCACACTGTTTTGACTACCAAGGTAGTCATAAACTGACACGACTTACACCTACAGTGCTGCGTTGCCAAACGTACACTAGCTATCTCTTTTACTCGGAGCTAAGCTCCGTGAGATAGACAAAGATACATGACTACTAGGTTTGTTACACAGATACAAGAGCGGCAACGTCGCAGGCTCTGTCCAGTGTGATTCTTGGTCCGAGTGCTACACACTCGATCCTCCATAGAGTATTTTTATTGTTTTTATTTATTCATTTATTTATTCCTCGGACCAAGAATCACACTGGACAGAGCCTGCGACGTTGCCGCTCTTGTATCTGTGTAACAAACCTAGTAGTCATGTATCTTTGTCTATCTCACGGAGCTTAGCTCCGAGTAAAAGAGATAGCTAGTGTACGTTTGGCAACGCAGCACTGTAGGTGTAAGTCGTGTCAGTTTATGACTACCTTGGTAGTCAAAACAGTGTGAGATCGTTGGAGAAAAATCAAGAAAAACTTAAAAATTACTGTGTTTAGGCTTAAATTAAATTGATAAATTGAAACTATGTCATGTTCAGCTGTGTATTGTTCATCAAGAACTACAAAAGGAGGAGTAAAAGACCCGGAATTGTCATTTCATGCGTAAGTTTTTGATAACATTTCCCCTCGATAAAAATGCTAAAATAATGAGTTCATGACTATAAAAACAGTAGTAATAGCATTGTAGCAATCTAGTTATTATGTTCATAAGTGATTTTGATTCAAAATAATGTAAAAACCACCAATTTAAACCCTAAATAAATTTAGCTTCTGTGCTAGTGATGCGCGTAGAGTCAAATCTAGTTTTATCGATAGTATTCAACTTTCATGTTTGTTAAATTTAACTTTTAACTTTTAGGTTCCCAAAATGCCCAGAAATAAGAACCGAGTGGATCAAAGCTGTTAGACGTGATAACTGGGAGCCTGCAAAACATTCCAAGCTTTGTTCAAAACACTTTGATGAATCCTGTTTTATCCACGGCTTATCAATTAAAAAACTCAAAGAGTACCAACCATTTTTGAAGGATATCCAGTATACTATCAACCGGTAAGTTTTTCAAATGTAAAAATAAACTACATTCAGGGAACTATAACAGGGAAACGCTCTTAGGAGACCTTCCCTAACTTTTTGAGATATTTTGAACTGCATTCACAGATATTGAAAAAAAATTATAGTCAGATCCCCTAACCTCCTAAGACCCGGAGCTATATTTTTTAAGTACTCATTGGTACACTCTGTACAGAAAAATTTACAAATTAAAAATTCGTTGTCAGACCCAAGGCTAAAAATACTTTAATTTTGTATTTTTTGAGTTTTTGAGATGAAAATTTAATTTGTTTAGGTTAATTTTGAATGTTTTGAATACACCTATAGTTGTAAAAATGTATTTTTAATTAGTACATAAAAATGTACATTGGGTCTGCATTTACCTATGATTGATCTTAAGTTTAGTAAATAAAACTAGAAATATATAAATGAAATTAAACTTATATTCATTATTTATTGTTATTATAGTATATTAGGAACGTTACACACAAATTAGTTATATCTTAGTTTCAATTAACAATTGCGTATTCAGTCATTTGGCGTGTTTGATACAAAAAAACTTAAAAATTGCACTTCTATTTGCAAAAAAAAAACCAGTAAACTTCCTAAAACCTTCATAATCAGCATTCTCAAGTATGTGACTGATTTGCTCTTCTGCGAGATCTGTGGATAAAAGTGAAATGATTTTCGAGGCTCTACGCGCTTCCCTACGCGTTCAAGCTGGAACAAATACTGTACGGCAAAAATACCCAAAGTGCAGAAATATGTACATAATTATTCCATGCGAAATAAAGTAGGTTAGAAAAGTGAAATTCGAGTAGATATTTTAAAAATCGAATAAATTGATTATTGCTCAGTGAAACGTGATATTAGTTTGATGTAATATCTATTATGATCATTTTGATAAATTACGATAAAAACTCACCAGCGCGGCCGGGCGGCGCCATCTTTTGACACGTCCACTCGTGTGCGTGACAGGTGGTGTCAAACGGTTGGCAATATTGAAAACCATAGACAAAAAAAATTCACTCACATACGTCAACTGTCGAAACTCAAGCCCGCGAAAAATCTAAAAGCCCCAATCTTGATTGAATGTTATGTACAGAAAAAAGTACAGTGAGTCTCACTGATTATAGAGACATATGTTGTCATGGGACTGACGAAAGTAATTAAATATGTGCATTATGATGTACCCGGGGTCTTAGGAGGTTATGAGCGTTTTCCTGTTGCTATAACGGTTAAGGTACCTGTCCTCCGTGGCCCATCTCAAAAATCCACCCTGTATTATCAGTTATCTAGTACTAATAACCAAGCTCTGCATAGCTTGGGGCTAGATGGTGCTGTATGGATTGTCCTGCATTATTTATCATTTATTTACTCTCTGTGTTAATACACTGCCCTACTGCGGGTCTATGATAGATTATTCTTTAGTCAGGTTAATAGATTTTCAAAATAAATGTTGCAGGTAGCGAAGAAAAGAAAACCACCTCAGCGCAGAGATGAAATTCAATTGATTACTCCTAGAAATTTGTAATGAAGAATGCAGTCGCTGAAAGCAGCGTCAGAAATATGTATACAAAATTAATATTATTTAAAGGTCACTAAAGGTCAAGTCATTGTAAACTAACTGTTGTAATCTCTCATTGATGTACCTACAGTAAAGTAAAAGAAAATTTTCTGAAAATGTTGTTAACACGATGATGGACAGTACACCTATAGACGTCCAAACCGACAAAAGTGATATGACAGTACGCCCGTCGACGTTGGAGTTTTCACTTGTATCAAATCAGTACGCCATGCGACGTTAGATTTTCTATACTAACACAAGGAAGAGCATTTTGTAGTGTCACCGGAGATATAATTCATAAATTCATACTGTCACAACGTAACCTTCAAAACCGCATGCAAAGAAAAGACGATTACGCACAAATTCCATGTTTATGTCCCCTCCCTACACCCACACTACGGCAATAGGCGTCGTGTTTGCATACATTCAGTCGAGTAGTGCGCGTCGGCGGTGCGCCCGCGTGTCGCAACAAGTTTTTGGGTGCATAGTGTTTTCTCAAAGGTGAGTATTCTTTGTTTTTATCTTATTTATATTGTTTTATGTAAACAAAGAGCTAGCCAAAGCTAGAAGCACATGTAAACCGTTCGCATTTGGCGTTTCTCGAACTTTTGAATACGAATTTTTATGATTGAATTCAACAGTAATGTGTTTTGCAGATGGCGTCTCGGGAATCATATGAAGAACAACAAAAACGAATTCTGACTTTGTTTGATGCGGCTTCCACCCCTGAATCGAGTCAAGATCCTTTTGCTGATGATGGGGAGTATGGATCAGACCAAGATTACCTACCATCTGACGCTGAATCTGAAAGTTCTGAAGATGCACCACGGGCCTCACAAACAAGGCACGTACGACACAGAACAGCTGTCATATTCTCTGGTGAGTCTACATCTTCTTCGTCAAGTCATGCAGACAATGATGATGACAGAACTTCGTGTTCCGAAGAGCTTCATGAAAATATTGAGGATAACCAAAATCTCGATGAACCTGTCGGTCTAATACACGAGTCTGTTGGATCTTTGATAGCTAGTGAGCCGATGCCGATTCATAATGTAGAATATCATTCCCAAGAAGTCTCTGGTGAGCCAAATTTGATCAATCCCGTTCCCGGAAGATCAAACACTCCTACTACAGATGAACCATGGTATAATACAGTAACTGAAATACCAGATTTTCATTTTGATAGTTCCGAGTGTGGTATAACTGTGAACATTGATGATATGGAGCAAGTAATTGATTTTTTTCACCTTGTTTTCCCACAAAACTACATAGAGTACTTGGTAAACTGTACTAACACTTATGGGAACGCACTATGCAACACAAATAAACCCCATACCAGACATAGCCGCAAAGCAGTATATCGCGAAACCAATTGTGAAGAAATGATGAAATTCCTCGGACTGAGTCTTCTTTACGGACAAATAAAATGCCCTTCTCAAAGAAACCTCTTTTCACAAGCAAATCCACTATATTATCATCCGATATTCAGCTACACAATGTCAGGACGAAGATATGAACAAATTTTGCGCTGCATCTGTGCATCTGAATTAGACGCAAAAGGAGAAAAAAAGGTTACGAACTTTATCGATATGCTGACAGCCAACTTTCGAAAAGTTTACAATCCTGACGAAGCATTATCCCTGGATGAGTCTCTCCTTTTGTTTCGAGGGCGTCTACACTTCCGCCAGTATATAAAATCGAAAAAAGCTCGCTATGGCATAAAGTTCTACGAACTTACTACACACGATGGTTATGTGTTGAACGTAAAAATGTATTCAGGGAAGGAAGCTACCGATCAGGATAACGGAGGCTCTAAAACTGAGAAACTTGTATTGGGATTGATGTGTCCATACTTGCTTCGTGGACATCACCTTTTCATGGACAATTACTACAACTCTGTGAAGTTGTCACAGAAATTGCTCAATCTGAAAACTCATTGCACTGGCACCTTGCGTACTAATCGCAAAGGTAATCCAAAATATCTTGTAAACAAAAAGCTGAAAAGGGGTGAGCATGTCTGGGCACGCAAAGACCAGGTGTACGTTTCAAAGTGGAAGGATAAGCGGCCTGTCCTGATGATTACCACAAACAAACACCCATCTATCGTTGAAGTGAGAAACAGATTTGGTAAGACTAGATTGAAACCAGTTGAAGTTGAAATCTATAACAGATACATGTCGGGCATTGATCGATCAGATCAAATGATATCCTACTACTCATGCCCCAGAAAAACCATCAGGTGGTACAAGAAGGTTCTTTTCCACTTTTTGGATATGTTGGTCTGGAATGCGTTCTACCTTTTCAAAAAGTATAAGAAAAGTAATGCTTCTACATACCGCTTCATAAACTACCGAGATGAATTGATCAAAGTGATGATTGGATTGGACGGAAATCTAAAAGGAAGGAACTTGATCAACAAAAACAGCATTCATGATAGCAGACGGTTCCGCCACAACACAACATCTGCTCCTCAGCAGGAAAATGCTTTTGCAACTGAAAATAATGACATGAGTGGTCATTGGCCAGAACAAATGCCATCTCGACCTGGAACTAAAAAGAAATTTGCCTTCTTGAAGTGCAAAGTGTGCACCCAAAAACAAATTCGAAAAGAAACAAGTTATCGCTGCAAAGGGTGTTTGGATAAGCCCCCATTGTGCCCAACTTGTTTTGAGCCATACCATGCAAGTTTGAAAAATTGACTTAGTCACAGATAAAAGAACTGTTGATAATTATTGTGATTTCGTAACTATTGATGCTCAAATAACTAAGAAATAAGACTGATTACCAAAAAACTGATTGTTATTATAGTCCTAGCGTACATACTAAATGTTGATTAGTTAATTAGGAAATAAAGACTAATAAAGATAATATTTTTTAGGATAATATTACATGAAAAATGTTTAAAATATTGATTATTCATAAGATACGGGTAACTATTTTTGATATTATGTTGATTTCTTAATAAATACGTACAAATTTAAACTCCTAGTTTTATTTTTATAAACACATTACATTGCCGCTTATAGGCGTTGTGGCATAACATATTATAAAACGCGTCGTGTGATATGGCACAACGGATATAGACGCAAGCGCCTGTAGACGAACTGACATATCACCATACCAAAGTACGTACTGTGCGTGACAGAACGTCTACCGACGTATACGTCTAGTTACGTTCTGTCATATCCGTTTAAAAATAGAATATGCCTTGTGACACTACGCCTTTAGGCAATGTATGAAAATTGGTGGTGTGCTAACAGGGTCAACCCATGGGATAGTGCTGTCCGTCATCGTGTTAATAAATAGCTTAGTTAGATGGATAAATTGTTTTCCGGTGTTATAAGATTGTTTAATAATATAAAATATTATATTTATTGTACAACTCAATTTTAATGAAAGTTTAATAAAGATTTAGACTTGATTAAGACCAATTAAAATGCTTTTTTTTCATTTCGTCTTTATTCTATCGATAGGCTCGACAGCAAAGTCACATCTCTAGTCACGCACACTAATACAATTTTGCAACCGCACACTAGCAAAAAATGGACACGCGTAAAACGAAATCACTCTGTCCAGTATGATACTTGGTCCTAGGTGTAGCATCCGCCTATGTGTGTGGCGATCTTTTTATCATCGTTCTTGTCATGGATTTAGCATTGAACCTTGTTCTTGTATTATTTTAACTCTGATTTTGTTCATTTTGCTTCTTTTCTTTCGTTCATTCATTTCTTAAATTCGTTCATTCATGTCATGGCATTTCATGTGCATTTCATTCATTCATGGCATTGTGCTGTGCTATTTTGTGTGTTGTGTAATTTTCATTGAATTATCAAAGTTTTTCAATCTATTTCACAGCATTTCAAACTAAAAACATAAACGCATTCTTCAATCAAGCAAAATGCAGGAAGGTAAGTTATTATTTTCTGCTAAAACTATCCACTTGCCATGTAAATGTTTCCGCGACTACCATGTTTGCCCTTTTTCAAGATTTAGAGGTAACTGGAATATCAAGAAGTGGTCGTGTGAGGAAGAAGAGTTCAAAACTCATGGACTTTGAGTCCCCGGATGACATTGAGACGCGATACCGGCGGCAAACGCCAGTAAAGTCCTACGCAAACTTCCGCCAGGAAGAAACTCCCGAGTTCCAGACTCCAGAGCCCCAGAGGCAGGAAGAGGTGGCAGGAACAGCGTCTGGAAGTGAATCTGACTACTATGAGAATAATGCGGAGAACGCTGAGAGGTAAGGTATTGGAAGACAGCCTGCTTACCATGACAATGTTATCTCTACTGTAGAATAGAGTGAATGCCATTTGGGTTCACGCAACTTTGAGTTTTATTGAGGTAGTAGAAAAGATGCTTTTACCTCAAATGTCACTTTACTTTAAGATATATTATGGTAAACAGGTCAGTCACCCTAAACTGAGGAGTTTGTGTGAAGAATGTGTCTGTGACTGAAAGAGTGTAAGAGGTGGGTCAGGGTCTTAGAAGGTAAATCTGTAGTCTCTGCCTACCTCCTAGGAACAGGAGTAGAATCACCTGGTTTTAAGACTATTCTATCATTTCGATCCTACTGAATAAATATGTTTTGACTTTGGCTTACCAATGGATAAAGGCGTGATGTTAATTATGCATGGTAGAAAATTACAAGTTTTCCACTTTTCCCTATGATACTTCCATAGGTAGCTTCATTAATCAACAAAAGATAATTTCTTGTATTACAGCATGGAATCGGACAGTTCTCAGTCGGACGAAGGTGGTCCCGCCCGACAGACCCCAGCAAATTCACTCTACATGATGGAGAAAAGTGCTAAGAAGAAACTTGTTGTCAAAGATGGCAGAATTGTTGGACGAGTCAAGGCTCAGCGAAAAGATAAAGGTTTTTACTTAAGACTAGCTGTCCGTCGCGGTGTTACCCGCGTTCCCTCGGGAAAACATCACTTTCCCGGGATAAAATATAGCCTATGTTCATCAGGGATAATGTAGGATTCTAATGGTGAAAGATTTTTTCTAATCGATCCAGTAGTTTTGGAGCCTATTCAATTCAAACAAACAAACCTTTCCTCTTTATAATATTAGTATAGATAACCTTGTCGATTCAGAATAGAAACGTTGATTTCACATCATAAATAAATAAAAAAACCGGCCATGTGTGAGTCGTGCACAAAGCGTTCCGTACCATTATCTATAAAAACGGCATATAAATATTATTTTTATTATTATTTATAATACACAGGCAGCTCTCAGAGCTGATGCGTGTATATCTTAGTCCTTGTCAGTGCGCTTTAAATATTTGTCCAGTGTATAATATTCTGTTTTTTAGTATTTGTTGTTATAGCGGCAACAGAAATACATCATCTGTAAAAATTTCAACTATCTAAATATAACAGTTCATGAGATACAGCCTGCTGACAGATGGACTGACAGACAGACGAACAGCGGAGCCTTAGTAATAGGGTCCCGTTTTACCCTTTGGGTACAGAACCCTAAAAACGGTACTTATAAGAAAAATATATAGCTGGAAGGGGAAGGCCTAGGCGGACCTTCTTGGATCAAATTGGCGACATTTTGGAGAAGGGCCAGGTCAAAAGTACCCTAAACCGACGAGCATGTATGAAGAATGTAATGAGAGTGAATGAGGCGAAAGTTGTGTGTCAGGATCGTAGCGACTGGAGATCCGTGGTCTCTGCCTACCCCACAGGGAAAGAGGCGTGACTTTATGTATGTATGCGTAAGAAAAATATACAATAAGATTCTTAATCTTAATTTTAGGCTCACTTCACAAACTAAAAGATATTATTTAACTTTCAGGTAAAACCCGTATCACAGCATACATGATGTGGGCTAAGGAGGCCCGTAACGATGTCATCCGGAAGCATCCCGATATGGACTTCTCTGCAATATCCAAGCGGCTCGGCGAGATGTGGTCTAATGTAGGTATAGTTCTCATGAAGGTGGATTGGTCATAATTGTTTGTAGCTCCACATGCACTGTAGCGGCGTGATACAGCTGCACAATAAATAAATAAAAAAAAAAAAAAGTGACGGTCTAGATGCATTCCGAGCTGACTGGTGGGACGAAGCTGGTCTTGGAAAATGATGGGGGAGACCTTTGCCCAGCAGTGGGACAGCATTGGGTAGAAAAAAAAAAATAATGCTGGACATTTCACACAGCATCGTCTAGCCCCAAACTAAGCAAAGCTTGTGTTATGGGTACTACACGACTGATATACTACTTGTATATACTCTTTGTTTGTAAATACATACATAGTATACATAGAAACACCTAGACCCGAGATACATTTTTGCAGATCATACAAACATTTATCCCGCGGCGGGGATCGAACCCGCATCCTTCTGCGTCCCAAGCGGGCTTACACCTACTGCGCCACAGAGGTCGTTAGGCAATACTTAGTTTTCTTCGACTATTTCCTACTGAGATAGGTAGATGAGGAGTTTTTAAATAAAAAAACCAATATCCGTTTAAGTCTACAATGGCGAATGTATTCGTAGACGATTTTACAAAAGACAAGGATCGGGGTGTGGAAACAATAGTTAACCAATGAGCGCGCACTATCACGTCATCGTTGCGAGTTCTTATTGGCCGTTCATGACGCGATATTTAACGAGTCTAGGATAGATATTTAGATACAGCTCCAACATGCACGTTGTTTCTGTGAGTACGCTTAGGAATCCTCCATGGGATGAGCGCTCAGTATCGCTTACTAAATTGCCATAAATAAATAATGCTGGACTATTCACACAGCATCATCAAGTGAAAAAAAAGTGTTTTGATTGATATTTTGTAATGATAAAATGTTTTCTAATGTTTCAGGTGAACTACAATGAACGCTACGTATGGAAGCGCAAAGCTAAACGCTTTGCTTTGCAGAAGGAACAGAGCAACCACACTTCCAACAAAATCATTTCTAACTTACGTGAGTATTGACATTGGCAGAGACGCGACGCGACGTAACAAGATATTTTAAACCTTATGAACAATGTTACAAGATATAGAAACGCTTGATAGCTCGCGAACGCGCGAAACTGCTCGAGCCGGCGCGACACCTCTTTCATTCTATATCTTACTTGTTACCTAATTAATTTAAAGACTTACCTTTTAATATGTTCAAAAATAAAATAACTAAATGGTTAATGCAATATTGCTTTTATGACATTAATGAATATCTGACGCATTCAAGTGATTTTAATAATTAACTCAACATTGACATGCTTAAACAATTTTATTGTGAGAAATAATGTAAGTACTTAAATTATCTAATTCGAATGATTTGACTATTATATAAATAAATAAATAATGCTGGACTTTTTCACACAGCATCATGTAGCCCCAAACTAAGCTAAGATATACTATTTATATACTTTTTGTTTGTAAACACCCAGACCCGAGACAAATATTTGTAGATCATACAAACATTGATCCCACCGCGGGGATCGAACCCGCAACCTTTTCGCAGGCGCTGCGCTACAGAGGTCGTCAAAGAGACTGACTCATACGAGCTTACTTTATTGTTCTAGATGCCCGCCCAACACCTCACGCAGGTCCAGGAAGGCCGCCGAAGCATGTTCCACGTCCGCTGCCCGCTTTGTCCACCCCGTCACCGCCGCAACAAGCTTTAGTTGTAAGTATAAGAGTTATTTTGACGATGACGACCTCTGTGGCGCAGTGGGTCGCCCGCTTGGGACGCAGAAGGTTGCGGGTTCGATCCCCGCGGCGGGATAAATGTTTGTATGATCTGCAAATATAATAGCATTAGGCTATTCTAGCGGTTCTATTTTAACTGATTAGTGTCACAATCCCCTTTGGAAATACCTCTCAAAGGCGTTTTTCGGAATTTTAATCTCAAAATCCCCTTTGGAACTTGAAGCTCAAAAAGTAAGTTCGTATGAGTCAGTGGCCAACTCTGGTGACGGAGTTTTTAGGCCGCCTTAAGGCCTCCGTCATGGCTTAACGACTTAAATAGCCGGGACCGACAATTTAACGTGCTCTCCAAAGCACGGCAGCGCTCAGATGAAAATGCCACTGGCGGTCACCCATCCACGCTTAGAGGGATTTTAGCACAAAAAAAATCCCAAAATCCCCTTTGGAGGTAAAATCATTTTTACTGGTCCGTGAAATCTTTGAATTTAATATCTAGATTTTGGTATGAGATGTTTATAACAATTCCCCTTCAATGCAAAATCATAATTTTGACACTATTCAGGAGTTTAACATGAACGCCGCCCTTTCAGATTCGATGCAGTTCATAAACTGCCCGGAAAATATTTTCTGCTAAGCCCCATCGTTCAATATAATTAGTTTATAATAATCTGAACTTATTTTTTCAGCCAGCTTCAGGTACTTCCAGTGCAGCCGCTGGCTACAGAGTATCTGGTTGTGGAGCCGTGGAGGTGGCCGCACATCTAAGACTGCTGGGCGAGAGTCTGGCCATTATTGGGGAGCGGCTTAAGGAGCATGAGGTATTTGTCTTTCTTAAACATTCTTTCATACTTCATCCTCACTTTCTGAAACTGTATGTTGAAGTCAAAAAGTATATTCAGTAGGACCGCTGGAATCACGTAGAATAGTCTTAAAATACAATTTATAGTCCCACAAGGATATCTGTTCCGGTGAGGGAGGCGCTGCTATCGCATTTGGCATAGAGAAAGTAAATGTCTACGGCATTTGGTGTTGCCAAAAAAAAATCACAGTAAAATGGGTAAGCAAGGGACCAAAGCACCAAACGAAAAAAAAAACACACTGAGCAAACAAGCAATGGCGGATATGGCAACTGGAAACGAATGTCAGACAGATTGACGTTTCAAAATGGCGTCGTTAGTTCCTCTTTTGGCCACCGGTCCAGATATCTTTGTCCAGATTCTTTTGGCAGATATTTGCTACCTCTTAACTGCCAAAGCTACCACAATCCAAACTTTATATTTGGGAATTGTTCATAACTACAATGGGGCTATAAACAAACATTTTGCTTGAATGAAGGAGGGTTATTAGCATTCGTTTGATGAATATTCGGATGGTTCTTACAATGATTTCTGACTTCAAGGGCCAATTTATCGGTTTGGAATATTTGGTCCTAGAAATGAAAAGTCTTATCAAAATTTTGGATTCCGACGGGATTCGAACCCGCAATGAGGAAGATCGTCTGACCCGTTGCTGGTTCGAATCCCGTCGGAATCCAAAATTTTGATAAGACTTTACATTTATTAATGAAATACCAAGTGTGGATTACCAAAAAATATAGATTTAGGTAAAGCGACATCTCTTAGTCATTTGATTCTGAATGTAACTTCGGACAATGAGCATGAGTTCACCAGTGAAACGTGTAGATGGCGCTAACCGGTGCTTCACCGATAAATATGTGCTTATCAAAAATTTGGACTGTGCCGACTAAGGGTTTCGTGGCACTCCGGCTTTAGGAGGATCGTCTGATCGTCTGATCCTCCCAAATTTTGGATAAGTCTTTAATTTTTTAAATACCAAGTGTGGATTAACACTATAAAATTACAAAAAAATATTTGTAGGTTAGGACCGTGTTCTAATATTGATCCTATCAACTAAATACAATGAAGCTCGTAAAACATACGAATATTCGTCAAACGAACGGGAATTCGGCCCAAGGTCTGTCGGTCGCTTGCTCTAACTTTTTGACTAAACAAGACGACTGTGGCGCAGTGAGTGAAAGTCCGCTTGGTACGCAGAAGGTTGCGGGTTCCATCCCCGCGGCGGGATAAATGTTTGTATGATCTGCAAATATTTATCTCGGGTCTGGGTGTTTCTATGTATAATATGTATGTATTTACAAACGAAAAGTATGTGTACATCAGTTATCTGGTTCCCATAGTACAAGCTTTGCTTAATTTGGGTCTAGATGTATGTGAAATGTCCAGCATTATTTATTTTATTTTTAATAATTTTGTTGCAGGGTCAGATAGCAGTGTCAGGCTCCGTGTCAGTTCTCCTGGACACGTTGCTGTGCTCCCTGGCGCCCCTGTTGGGAGTTTGCCGCGCGCTGCCCGCCGTGGCGCCGCCGCGCGCCTTGCTGCAGTCCACGCTGCATAACATCGCGTACATCATGCCGGGGCTCTAGAATACACTATACGAGAGCTAGGCTTTCCCGCCCAATGGACCTAGCCTCGAGCCACATTGAATTGGCAAGCGCGCGTCAATTAGTTTTATAGCGCACCATTATAAACCTTATGAACAATGGTACAATATATAGAAACGCTTGTAGAATTAACCGAACGAGCCGGCGCGTCCCGCTAGATGGCTTTTCAACTCGTTAATTCTACAAGCGTTTCTATATCTTGTACCATTGTTTATAAGGTTTATAACGGCTTGTTTTAACAACTAAAAGTCGTTTCGCTTGCCAATTCAATGTGGCTTGAGCCCTAGGGCCTCGATTATAGACGTTTCAATTCAATGCGCATTGAAAGAAAAGAAATACGCATACGTTATGACTAAGATCAGTTATAGTGTTTTTCCCGAGCCCGCTATTTCTTTTAATTAAAAGTTGCTACTGTTGTCCTCGTCATTGTTATTCCTACCCGACTGTTCCAGAATTGTTAGGATCTAGAATCTAGATCCTACCAATTTCTAGGTCCTACCAATTCCTACTATTTCTAATCTTTTTTTAATACCTACTATTTCTAGATCTTACCAATTCCTACTATTTCTAGATCTTTTTTTAATTCCTACTATTTCTAGATTTTACCAATTCCTACTATTTCTAGGTCCTACCAATTCCTACTATTTCTAGGCCCTACCAATTCCTACTATTTCTAGATCCTACCAATTCCTACTACTTCTAGATCCTACCAATTCCTACTACTTTTAGGTCCTACCAATTCCTACTATTTCTAGATCCTACCAATTCCTACTACTTCTAGATCCTACCAATTCCTACTACTTCTAGGTCCTACTATTTCTAGATCCTACCAATTCCTACTACTTCTAGATCCTACCAATTCCTACTACTTCTAGGTCCTACCAATTCCTACTATTTCTAGATCCTAGCAATTCCTACTAAGTATTTCTAGATCCTACCAATTCCTACTATTTCTAGATCCTACCAATTCCTACTACTTCTAGATCCTACCAATTCCTACTACTTCTAGGTCCTACCAATTCCTACTATTTCTAGATCCTACCAATTCCTACTACTTCTAGATCCTACCAATTCCTACTACTTCTAGGTCCTACCAATTCCTACTATTTCTAGATCCTAGCAATTCCTACTAAGTATTTCTAGATCCTACCAATTCTTACTATTTCTAGATCCTACCAATTCCTACTACTTCTAGATCCTACCAATTCCTACTATTTCTGGAACAGTCGCAAAATGCAACAATAGCGCAACTTATAATAATCTGTCTTCTTCTCTCGTGTCAATGGCTTAAACCTTAAATCTTTTTAGCCCAGTAATTTGCGACTCTTACACCCCTATCAGTGGCCTTGTATAAGTCCTCCCGAGTGCAGGTGGTTGGACAAAGTGGGCATGAAAGTAGGTGTGCCATACTTTGGGAGGACGCTCCACAGTTACACCCGCTCCGGGATGGGTCGATGTAGCCCCACTTAGCTAGATTTTGGCGGCAGCGACCAACGTGGGCTCGAAGTCGATTTAACGACTTCCAAGTTGACCACTGCAGATCTTGGCCGGGGGGCAGGTGTTCCGCAGGAGGGAGGCCATTGGATGAGGTTGGGTATTTAGAGGACCACAATCCACATCTTGCCTCTACAGGGTTTCCTTCCAAGGGGTTTGTGCATCGTAGAAAACTTTTGCGGCTCTTTAGACGAACTGGAGGTGGTTGGTGGTCAAAGAGGGGATGCCGATGGTCATTTAAAATGACCATCGGCATCCCCATTTTCCTGTTTGCTTTTTTCTACGCTGCACGCAACCTCGCGACGGACGCTTGGGGGTGCAATGCCTGCCAGCGGGTAAAGAATTGAGAGGGGGGTGGGTTTTAGGCAGCCCGTGATAATTCTGCATGTGTCGTTAAGGGCAGCATCAACATTTTTCGCATGAGACGAACGGTGCCAAACTGGGCTCGCAAATTCACCCGCCGAAAAAGATAGAGCCAGGCCAGTTGTTCGAAGCACATGAGGGGACGCCCCCCACGCGGTAGATAATAATCTGTGCAATAGCGCGATGGTTTGACCTATGCGCCATCAATATCGCTTAGTAACTCCTCATAACTTTGCCGTGAAGATGTACCTACCCACTAAGTCTTAAGTTTAGTACCTATTACGTAGAGTTGGACAACATGGATATGGATTACTTACCTAATAAATGAGTGCAGAATCTTAACTTGTTTTTATTTCGTATATTACTACCACAGACGAGAGTGATTACTACCGAATGAAGCAGAAAAAAAAACACAAATTTATCGAAAATTATTCTTTAATTCCATTAAATAAAAAAATACCATAATTACACCAGAAGTGTGCATCTATTCTACTATATCGAGAATGCTAAATAGAACCATTATTGAGCTATGTACACTCGCTTACGAAAGTTGATGAACAGATTAAGCCCCCCTCGCAGACTGCAGACTTTCTATCGGCCGATAGTTGAGACGGGCTATACTTCTCCATAATCATTACGAGCCGAAATATATTCCGTCTCAACTATCGACCGATAGAAAGTCTACAGTTTATGAGGGGGCTAAAACTGAGGCAGTTCTCACGATTTGATTTTTATCAAGTGGACTAGAGAGCGATAAAATAAGTGTTAGGATCACAGACGGTACGAATAATAATAGATAAAAATAATAGACTGACAGTTAAAAAGCTTGCCGCTAGGGTATCGCTTTTCCGGGGTTACGCAGCGGCATTTGTTTTTCTCGAATAACTCTGAAACCTTGATAGGCACAAATTTAATTTTTGGGTCACATTTACAGGATATAGGGCACTAATTTTTCCCAAAGTTTTATCAGGATCCGAGTCAACATGCCGCTAGGGTGACGCACACTAGCAAGAGGCACATGCCCCATTTTTCAGAAGCATTCCCAACATGACAGGTTGCAAGCCCATCGCTTATAGAATACCAATTGGTTTCCTCGAGATCCCGCTAAAAAAATCATGGAAATTATCATTATTTCAGTTTAATTTATGTTCATCAACTTTTGAAATTGACTGTACTCAACATTATTTATTCTAAGTGTCTATTGCAATACTCACGTAGTTCTAATATTTAAGTCAATTCTAAGTCATGATCTATGTTTATTTTAAGTTTCATCATAATCGGTCCAGCCGTAAGTGTCTTTCACATTATTTTAGACAGTCACAGATCTATTTGAGCTAAGATTTTAACTATTGTGCGTTGTATGGAATTAGATTCGACCTGTCATATAATGAACATCATCTCCCTGCCCTTTTCCCACATTATGTAGGGTCGGCACAACATGTGTTCTTCCATTCTCCTCTATCAGCCGTCATCTCAACACTCACTGATTTCTTACTCATGTCATTATATTAGGCTTTGTAAAGGAGGCCTGTAAACGGGCTACAAAAATTGCATCTTGCTGGCAGTTTTTATTGACCAATATAGCTCAGTATATTGCAACTCCGGATAAATCATTTGCAATCTAGCCGGCTATTAGAATATTTGCAAAGAAATATATTGACAATATCGCCGAGCTACACAGCAATATTGCAGCAATTATTGCACTGTGTTGCGATGTATAATCGGCAACTTGGTGGCTATACCATTGCAGCAAGAAATTGCCAAAAAATAGCCCGTTTACGAGCACCAAGAGAGAAACATGTGCCGATCCCACTTAGGGGGGGGAAGGGTAAGAAGATTTATAGACATCTAAATAATATATTGCTCTCTATTTAATAACATCAGAAAGACAAGGAAACATACAGATTTGATTTGGAATGTTAAATAAAAAAAAATAACGCAATGTAAGTATACAATTTCATCGAGATAATAATTACAATAATAATTTTGTTATAATACATTTATTATTATTAGGAATTAAATCCAGTCAAATGATTAACAATTGATTATGGCACACGCCGTAAAAATAGGTACAACTTAAGATAAATAATAGAAATTGTACCAAAAAGCTTCAAGGGGCTTTAAATATCAAAGATCTTTATTTTAGAAAATGAAAAAAATATACACGAGTGACCAAGCGCGGTGTAGTTTGCGGCTCTTGATAGATCATCGAAGGGAAGCAACGTTTTATGCAGTCATAAAGGTGACCGTTGGTTGCCTTATACTACTGAGCGCTTCCATGCTTCGGAGGGCACATTAAATTGTCGGTCCCGGCTATGGAGGCCTTGGCGGCCTAAAAACTGTCACCAGAGTTGATCACTAACTCATACGATCTCTACTAGTGATCACTAGAAGGAAATAGTACCTTCCGGTTGATGAAGTGGAAGGTACTATTTCATTATCAACGACCTCTGTGGCGCAGTGGGTGAAAGCCCGCTTGAGACACAGAAGGTTGCGGGTTCGATCCCCGCCGCGGGATAAATGTTTGTATGATCTGCAAATATTTATCTCGGGTCTGGGTGTTTCTATGTATAATATGTATGTATTTACAAACAAAAAGTATATAAGTAGTATATCAGTTATCTGGTTCCCATAGAAGCTTTGCTTAGTTTGGGGCTAGATGATGCTGTGTGAAATTGTCCAGCATTATTTTTATTTTTATTGCATTTACATTCCTCTCCATCCAAAGGTTGTCTGGAAGAGATCGCTACTCAGCGATAAGGCTGCCCATTGTGCACTATAGTCTTTTTCACGCCGGAACGTATGCAAGACACTTCGAGATAATGTCAAAATCAGTCTAATAGTAATGTCCTAAAGTTTAATCGAGATTATCAAAGTCGATTTTTGTTTCACTACTATCAATTCATCTCAATCGATTACAAGGTTCATTCATAGACAAAATTACTAAACCAACGATTATTTTTTTACTTATCGATTCATCGATTGTTTCGATTTTAATTTTTGCACTCTCTAATAGATTACGTTCCATTTTACTCAGTACTGTTAATTGGCGGAGTTTTTTAGAAAATGTTTATTGTTTATTTATTTATATTTTATGGCTCGTTTATGATAATTTATGAAATAATTAAACAGGAAATAGACAAAAACATTTTTTTTGTATGTTTTATCGTTTAATTTTTTTTCTTGACTTTTTTGTTTTAAAATTGTTGTGAGCCACACAACGTGAAACGAAACAAGTTCAATGTGTCTTGCATACGTTCCGGCGTGAAAAAGACTATAATGGTTATCTTTTCTATTGTATCTAGTAGTTTTAAGGTGTGTAATTATTTTCATTAATTCATTCATTATCATTATTACTATTGAACCAGCTACCTCATTACTGTCTACAATTATTCAATATATTATTTATTTGTACGATTTAAAGTCTTAATTTTATGATTAGAATATCGTTAAGGCATCATAAACTGTCCAGCAATTATAACTTTGGTAGTCAGAAAAGTTGATGAATATTTTTAAACTTATGATCAAAAACAATTGTTTTATAATATTTTAATTTAAAAAATTGATTCATCAACTTCTATAACAATTTTGAAGTAAAAGCAATTCCTTCAATGAAATGGATAGAAACCAGGGGCCATGTGTAACTCGACGGCAATCGACATCGCCTTCATTTTGACATTTGAAACCTAGCCTGGACTTCAATTGTCATTTTCGTATTTGATTGGTTGAGCTCTATTGGGATGACAAGACAACTGGGAATGTATACCAACTCCTTGTATGATTGGTATGAATTGTTTTTTTTAACAGAAAAGGACATCAGCTTCATTTTGACATTTGAAACCTAGCCTGGACTTCAATTGTCATTTTCGTATTTGATTGGTAGAGCCATAGATTTAGCATGGTACCTTTTATTTTAGGCTATTGGGATGACAACTGGAAAGGGATAACAACTCCTTGTATGAATTGATTTTTTTTTAAATTTTTAGGCATGGAACAAGCCTAGCGTCATAATTTCCCTTGTAGTATAAAGTTAAACCCCTATTTAACCGTATCTAGCCTCTAACCCAACTAATACCTTAACCAGACGATGCCAACTATTGCCAACTGAAACAAAAAACAAAAAAATTGAAAAAAACATACCTAGGTAGGTCAGCAAGGAGAGTCAATAAACAATCTGATTTCTTATAACACCTGGAAGATAAAAAAATACTTTTCCTGGGAAATAAACATGGACACTTTTTCTCCAAATATTTGTCAAAATAATGGTTACTAGCTTCTGCGTGCGGCTTCGCCCGCGTGGTACCAACATTTTGAATAGCCTATATGCTATTAGGTCATCTACGCCTATTCCAAGTTTCATCCAAGTCGGTTCACTGGTTTAGGCGTGATTGAAACACAAACATCATCATCATATCAGCAGTCCACTGCTGGACATAGACCTCCCCTAATGAGCGTCAAAATCACAAACTTTCAGCTTTACTATGAGTGGGATAATGTTACAGATTTTGTAAATATTGAGACTTGTGAAAGATCAAATTTTAAGCGACCTTCGTTGCTCAATGTCTTAAAACATTATACTTTTTGTCCAAATCTCTTACAAAGTTTTTTTTTATATTTTTAGATCTAGTTTGACGACCGAGACTGTTTTTTGACTTGTTCCAAAATGTTCAAAACGAATTTAGTTTTTTTTTGTTTTTTGTATTTTTTTTTTTACTAAATCTCGTTTGAATTTGTTATTTTAACCATATTCTTTTTATTTTTGCTTCGCAGTAGTCTTTCGCAAAATACAAAATGTATACCTATGTTCCAGTTACAGCTATGTCGTTTTCTTTGGTGATTTAGGTAAGTCCGTTTTGTCTTCAGCATCCACTTTGAGATTCTCCAATTTAAGATCCTGGAAATTGAATAATAATACAGTTATTCCTAGTGTAGTTCCCTTTCGTTTTTGATAGATCGTCGATGTTAAGCAACATTCTGACCGGTCTGTAAGCAGGCGCGGTCGCAGCCTGACATTTTGGGGGGGGGGGTCACCACTGAAATTTTGGGGGGGTCACTACACTAATATTAGACTTTATTGCATAACAAACAAGATTTTACTATTGGACGATTTTGGGGGGGGGAGAATGCCACTGGCGTTCACCCTTCCACTTACAGACCGCTTCGAGCGTTGCTTAACTTCGACGATCTATCAAGAACGACTAAGCAAGCACGACCACGTATTGAATTGACAGCTCAGCGCGCTCGGCTCGGGTGGACTGTGCGACCTGCGTACCTGTGCCTCTACCTCGTCCAAGGGATTCTTGACATGTCCGTTCCTCTTCTCTTCTCTTAACGTGTCATCTTCTTCATCGTCAGTGTGCACGTCATAGAACTCTTCGCTGTCCATATCCGCATCCGTGCCTGAAAGCGATAAAAAAGATTTAGCTGTTCAACCGACCGCAACCAATCCCAGTGTAGGTGGTCCAAAACTGACGTTTCTTGCACTGTGATTGGTGGAACAGCTGACCTATTCCGACCCGAATGCATTCCGCTAGTCTGAATCAAGGGCCATGATCCATATACTAAGTGATCACAGCGGACCTGCATAGATACTTTTTAACGTAGACTTTAAAGATGTGTTTTTAGACTATCCTGAGTGATCCCAGAGGTCCTACTGAATTCCGCGACACACTTTTTAAACTAATACGGATGACAGAGGTTATCCTTTTTATAAGTATTTGTTTGTACATGTATGAAGCGCTGCCCAAGTCAAAAAACGATCGCCCGCAGAGTGGACGTATAGTGGAATGGGTAGACCTTCTAAAACACTACATTTGATTGTATGACAGCAAAAAAATCCATCCTACAGAAATCGAGATATTTGCAGTTAAAGGTGGTGACTTTAACCATCATGTTTTTTGACTTATAGGGTGAGAGCCAGCGACCGGCAGACCTTCGTCATTTTATAAAGGCTGAGACTTTGTCTGTGTGTAGTCCCAGTATGGTTATGTACGATCCCCAAATATGAAGTTTGCGTCCGGGTGGCTTTGGGAGATATGAGGCATCAAAGGTGCCCAAAATAGCACCCAAGATTCGTCATTTTACCAAGGCTGAATTTTATATATGTTACTTAGGGAGCTATTAAAAGAGGTTTCCCAAGCGGGCAGACACCTGCGGTGGTTCCTTCATCATGTCAAAGTGTATAAAGCTCATTTTGATATATTTGGCTTGAAACAGTATTAGAAATCACGTCGTCCTTTGTCAGATCCCTAGTACAGTTCCAACCCCCTGAAAGTCACCCTTAAAGAAAAGTAATTGTAAGTATGCTTTCGTAGTAGTATAAAACCTGAACTTTGTGTATGTTACTTGAGGAGCTATAATAAGATGTTTGCCAAGCAGGCAGACACCTGACACCTTCATCATGTCGGTCAGCCTCAAAGTCTGCCGACATGATGACATGACAAGTATAAAACATGTATGCAACAAGTATAAAACATGTATGCAACATGTAGCAAACAAGTATGCAACAGGTATAAAACATGTATGCAACAAGTATAAAACATGTATGCAACAAGTATCAAACAAGTATGCAACAAGTATAAAACATGTATGCAACAAGTATAAAACATGTATGCAACATGTATCAAACATGTATGCAACAAGTATAAAACATGTATGCAACAAGTATAAAACAAGTATCAAACATGTATGTATCAAGTATAAAACATGTATGCAACAAGTATAAAACATGTATGCAACAAGTATCAAACATGTATGCAACATGTATCAAACAAGTATGCAACAAGTATAAAACATGTATGCAACAAGTATAAAACATGAAGGCAACATGTATGCAACAAGTATAAAACATGTATGCAACAAGTATCAAACATGTATGCAACAAGTATAAAACATGTATGCAACAAGTATCAAACATGTATGCAACAAGTATAAAACATGTATGCAAAAAGTATAAAACATGTATGCAACCAGTATAAAACATGTATGCAACAAGTATAAAACATGTATGCAACAAGTATCAAACATGTATGCAACAAGTATGCAACAAGTATAAAACATGTATGCAACATGTATGCAACAAGTATAAAACATGTATGCAACATGTATGCAACAAGTATCAAATAAGTATGCAACATGTATCAAACAAGTATGCAACAAGTATAAAATATGTATGCAACAAGTATAAAACAAAAACTAGCTGACCCGCGCAACTTCGTCTGCGCATTATTAGGAACAAAGTAGAGGAGTTTTGAGTGAATCGAGAGTAGGTATATACAAAATATAAAAATCCGTCGCTTGATATAATAATAATATTTTTTTCATATTTATGTTTCTCTCAAGAATCCCTTAATAGATAGAGGTAGGGAAAATCTTACCCAGATGTTGCAATGCTAAGAACAAAACGAATACGGTAATTGGTATAGAATCGCTGAAGCGAGCGGCAATTTTTTTGAAGAAATTGACTCGAAACATAATTTTTTTTGAATAGCCAGTACCTAACCTACTGTATGGTGTTGAATTTCGAAATAAAACGATTAACTAATATTACCTACCCGCGACTTCGTCAGCAATATAAAAATATCGAAAACTCTAAGCAAAAATCTCCATTAACTTTTCAAAACTCAAAATCGAAGAAAATTATACTCTTCGAAAAACGTTTTTAGAAGCGCCACCTAGGAGAAAAAGTGTAAAGTAGTTTTGACCTCTAGACCGATAGATGGCGTTCTAACTATAGCAAAGGAAAAAATATTTTAATATCAAAAAATCATAACTTCGGAGTTGGGATATATTGATGGGTGGGAATACACATGTTACATGTTTATCATTCATTTTAAAATAATTTATTATGCAAAATACAAAAAAAAGTAAAAAAATCTAGAGTGCAAAAAGTGGCTCCGGGCGGTCACCCATCCACATACACCACCATATATATATGACCGCGCCCAGGGTTGCTTAACTTTTTTCCCCATACAAGCTTCCAACCCTTATTTTCCCGCCCCCTTATGGTAATTGACAAAAAAAAGTAGCCTATGTCCATCCCTGGGGTATACTCTTTATCCATGCCAAATTTCAGCTTAATCGGTTCAGCGGTTTGGGCGTGAAAAGGTAACAAACAGACAGACAGACAGACAGACAGAGTTACTTTCACATTTATAATATTATAGTAAGTATATAGTATAGTATAGTATGGAGTATGGATTCAGCCTTGGTAAAATGACGAAAGTTGACTCGTAATTTTCCATACTTTGAGGCTGACCGACATGATGAAGGAACCATCGCAGGTGTCTGCCCGCTTGGGAAACCTCTTTTTATAGCTCCCTAAGTAACATATCCAAATTCAGATTTTTTAGCTGTCATACAATGACAGCTAAAGTTCTATCGAATGCCCATAGTGGCTTATCTGCGGGAAGGCTGTAAGTCAAAAAACATGATGGTAAAAGTCACCACCTTTAACTGCAAATATCTCGATTTCTGCAGGATGAATTTTTTAGCTGTCATACAATGAAATGGAGTGTTTTTGAAGGTCTACCCATTCCACCATACGCCTACTCTGCGGGCGATAGTTTTTTGATTTGGGCGGGAATGCCCATTCTCCTTTTAAGATACTTAGTATTATCTAATTCATTGTAAGTAATTCAATTTTCTAAGTCATCATCATCATCATCATCCGCAGCCTGACTTCACCCACTGCTGGGTATAGGCCTCCCTAAGTTTGTGCCATCCACCACGATCCTGCGCTAATCGGACCCAGTGACGGCCCGCGACGTGTACAATATCGTCTGCCCATCTGGCCGCCGGACGTCCTACATTCCTGTACCCAGATCTGGGCCACCATTCAGTCAATTTTGTAAGTAACTTATGTTAATGTCATTATATCATAATAGTTTTCCAAATTTAGTTAATGTCATTAAATTGAATTGATTCAGGCGTGACTTTGCGGAAGTCCATTGTAAAATATTAAAAATCTGGCAATCTGGATTTTTCCAGATTGCCGAGCCTAAGTTGTAGGAGGCTTGGCAGAGGTTAGTGGGTGGTTGGGTGGCTTTAGGGTGAGTACTAGTTTTAAGAAACCTTTGTTTGAGAATAGATACTATATATCGTGGGCCAAGTACCAGCAATCCCAGAGAGCACATATTGCCCAATCGCGTCGTGCACAACTGGAACCGGTTACCAGAGTCAGTGATAAGTGCCCCCTCAGTGAACTCTTTCAAGAATAGACTGGACAAATATTTAAAGCGCACTGACAAGGACTAAGATATACACGCATCAGCTCTGAGAGCTGCCTGTGTATTATAAATAATAATAATAATAATAATATTTCCTTACCATTTTTAATATTTTACAATGTCAATATAAGTAAAAGAGAAATAATTGAATGTCCCTAACCATTTAAATATTCAGTTACGGAGTAAAAACATTTATCGTGAAGCCATTTTTTTTTTGTTAAATGTTTTTTGTTAAATCTTACCAATAACAGACTGATAGTCAGTGAAGTACTCAGAGTCTGATGCGTAGCTGAGTTCGTTGGTCTCAGGGACGTCTGGCACGTCACCAATCGGTGCCACCTTCTCTTTCTTCTCACGTTTCGGTCGCTGCGGCTTCGTGCGAGCTTTTAACCGACGGTTCTGACTGAAAATATTAAAGGACCTTAAGAAAAAGTATCCGAAACACCGAACTACTCGTTCGAGGAGTTCGCCAGTCTCAGTGTTAGTAAGTAAACGTACCTATCTGATTTTGTTACTGATGTTTTGTGTCTATTTTTATTTGTCTGGATATTCATTGAAATTGTTTTTTGACATGTACCAATCGTATGAAATCAATGAATCTTGAATCTACGCTCTATCATCTCCTTGCCGTTTTCCCACATTACGTGGGGTGGGCACAACACGTGTTCTTCCATTCTCCTCTATCAGTCGTCATCTACGAACTACGCTCCAAAACTAAAATTGTTGATGTAGCTACAAAGGCTACGCTGAAATGGAATCGGGGCGGGCACGACTGCCGCATGCCAGGTGAGCTGTGGGCGAAGGTAGCCGGGTGGCGATGGCGCGCCGGAGAAGGCGATGCGGCAAACCGAAACGGAGATGGCGGGACGAGCTCGACCAGTTTCTGACGGACTGGAGGGTTGTTGGGGACCGAGATCACACCGAGATGTTTGGAGGGAGTGGGGAGAGGCCTTTGCCCAGCAGTGGGACGACATAGAAAAAGAATGCTGGCTTATTTATTTATTTATAATGTACTTAAGTTTTAATTTTAGATAGTTAGCGTTTTGGTGTTCTACTGTAAGCTTTCTATCAAAAACTGTTATAAATAAATAAATAAATCATCTAGCCCTAATGTCAGCAAAGCTTTTGATATACATAGAAACACCCAGAGTGAGTGAGTGAGGCAGCTATGCAACGCGTCTTCGTCTTTTAGGCGTCATCAAAAATGGGTTCTGCGCAGCTACTTCAGAGAGCTAAAGATCGGTTGTGCGTACTGTACTCTCAAAAGCACATAAGTAGCACATACATTTTTGTACAAAAAAACTCATTGGTGTGTCACCAGATTCGAAGTACAACACCCATTTCATACTTTACATCTTTACCCTAATTACTCGCCTCTGCCTTTGCTTGGAGATGGTTGTCTATAGTACTGAGAAGATAGATAGATAGATTTCACACCATAAAAAAGTAACACAAACAGAAAATAAAAAACAAAAAGTGTAACAAAAGGTGATCTTATCGCTAAAAGCGATCTCTTCCTGGTAACCTATGTATGGACAGGACAGAAATTACCAGAAAAGGATGTTGGCGTACAAACATACATACATACATAAAGTCACGCCTCTTTCCCAAAGGGGTAGGCAGAGACCACGGATCTCCCTCCACTCGCTGCGATCCTGACACACAACTTTCGCCTCATTCACTTTCATTACATTCTTCATACACGCTCGTCGGTTTAGGGTACTTTTAACCTGGCCTTTCTCCAAAATGTCGCCAATTTGATCCAAGAAGGTTCGCCTAGGTCTTCCCGGCGTACAAACAATTAATTAATTAGTTATTAAGTTGGATAACTCACGTCTCTCTCTGCAGTTCTCTAATGGCTTCTAATTCAGATCGCATTGAGGATACTTGCTTATCCAATCTTGCAACCTCGCTTACTGAAAACACAATAATAATGCTGGACTTTTCATACATCAGCTAGCCCCAAAGTAAGCAGAGCTTGTGTTAGGGTACTACATGATACTACTTATACTTTTTGTTTGTAAATACATATTATACATAGAAAACACCTAGACCCGAGATAAACTAGCAGATTATAGAAACATTTATCCCGTGGCGGATTATTTACAATCCCAATTAAAGAGAGAAAGCAATATTTATAATACATGAGGACAAATATTATGCACATGCTTCTGACTAGACATCTTCAAAGGATCTGGCGTCTTACCATAAAACGTGACATAAAGTTATTCCACCGAATAAATCAAGAATAACCATACATTTTGACAGTTTACACTCAGGAATAACTTTATGTCACGTTTTATGGTAAGACGCTTTGAATATAAAGATCTGAGAGAATGTCTACCGCGCCTTGGGGATACAGTCGTGACCCTGTTTTTTTTATAATGACAAATTAATGTGTGAAACAAACAATACTACATAACCATCATAACCATGCAAATAATTTGTCTACTCAGTGTTGCAACCTTACGATAAGTGTCGTACATGTACGATAATTTTGTGCTTGCATACGATCAAAAATAGCGTCAAACTATGATTGGACGATAATTTTCAGAACGACGCAAAGAGATTTTTGCTGAATTTAGAGAGATTTTCTTGCTATGAACGAATTCTACACTTAATCAGCTCAATCCATGTTGCTAACACTGTGTCTACTGTGGGTGAGTTCACATGTTAGTGTATGTTTGTGACAAGCGCTAGGTTGAAGTTAAGAATATGAAATAAAGTTAGGTTTAAAGGAATAGAAATTTACCCAACATGGATCGCCTCTTTTCAGCATAAATTTGCTCATAAATAAAGACGCCAGCTGCACCAACAATGCCAACTATCGCAGCACCGACCACAACACGAGGAGTAAGATTGAGATAGCTACTCATTTTGAAGAGGTGTAACGACAGGCAAAATAGAACACGAGTGCAAAATAAGTTTTACAAAGTGATGAAATTAGCACGCTCTAACCACAATTTAGAATTGTCGGTAATTTGGGGCGAAGGTTATTGCTAGCGAGTTAGAATCCTGACGGAAATACTATTTTGTTAATAGATTGCATTGCAGGAAGCAAGGTACACCGAATTTTTAATAATTATTATTTATTCAATGGATTCTGAATTTGAGAAATCGGCCTGTCAATAAAAATATTTACTAAATCTGTTCCAGACTTCCAGTGACAAACGAAACGACTGTCAACTTGGCATCATGTAGTGTGAGCGAGAAAGATAATAAAAACACCGCAGAAGCAAATTGAGAAAGGAATTATTATGCTAAAAACTGTCACTGAGTGCGGTAACATTTCTTTAATCGTTCATTGCTGTCAATCATAGTTAACTTTCACTGTCATGCCAGTCAGTGTCTAATGCTTTGTCCATCCAAAAAAAAAAAGAAAAATGCCGTCTTTCTGCCGTGCGGATGAGTGTTTGTTTGTGTAATTTTCTGGAAAATGATGACTGAACTACGTATTTACAGTGATAATCGTACTACGGCGTTGCGAGTCAGCTTGAATCTGGAAAATAAACAATAGTTTTGCCATCAAGTTCCACAATCCCCCAAGTTGCTATTACCTAGTTTGTTTTGCGTCTATAATTTTGTGAGAATACCCGTTTTTTCCAACATGAGTGGTCAAGGAGATTCAAATGTGGTCAGTAAAGATGATGATAGTGAAATAACTAGTACGACTGACAATGGCGGAGCTCCGGTAAGTGATTTACCTTCAACTAAAACAGTCTGTGGCGGTGTTTCTGCTGATGTCGATAGCACTGAAGCAACTGTAGCATCTAAAAGTCCTGATGATAGTATTGAAGCTGCAGCATCTATAGAGAAAGATCCATCTGAAGAACAACCTCCAAAAGGTGAAGATCTATCAGAAGCTATCAATGATAATGTAGAAGCTGATGGCACCATAGATTTGAATGTAACTATAGATGCAGGAAATATACCATCTAAAGAAGCTCAAGTCTGTGGTGACACAATGATTTCATCTAGTAAGGATGAGGTCACACATCTAGAATGTTCTAAAGATACTGAACCAGGTTCCTCTAAGGATTCCAATGTTGATGCCGATAAAGACTCTTGTTCGATCAGTGAAGAGTTGGAATTGAAGTGGGATGAAGAAGATGATGATATCGATGATACGATTCTAACAGCTGATGAACCAGATTTGGTAAACAATGAATTGAATACAACTTTCGATGCTGATCCTACACTGATTCTAGAACCTGATTTGGTGACTGATAAACTTGATATTGACAAAAATAAAACTAGTACAGTTGAATTGTCTAGTCAACTTGTTGAAGAGATGAGTTCTGATAACAAGGATGATTGCAATAATGAGGAAATCTCATCAAGTATTGATGAAAATAACCAAATTGATAAAGAAATAGCAAGCACATCTTTTGAAAGTCAGGATATTATTGATAAAATTGACAATATAACTCAAGACCAAGAAATAGCTAGTGGCATTCATGCAGAACCAATTCATCTGATCGAGACTGCTATACCCGATCAAGAAATGGATATAGACGATAGTGGCATTACTGCAGAACCAATTCATCTTATTGAGACTGGTATACCTGATCAAGGAATGGATGTAGACGCAACTACCATAGATCCTTCTATTGATAATGTGACTGTTGAAGTTGAAACAAAATTACTTATGTCACCAAAAGAAGAAGAAATGGATGTTGAAACAGTAATAGAAGCTCCTTTAAAAACTATTGACAGTAACGATAAAGATTTAGAAAAATCATCTGAAATTGAAGTTGTGAAAGAAGCTGACATAAAAGTAGAATCAGTAGATATACAAGATGAACAAAAATCTGATGTTGAAAGTAAAATTCTAACTAAAGATAAAGATTCAGAAAAATCTTCTGAAATGGAAGCTGTAAAAGAAGTCGATATAAAAATAGAATCGGTAGATAAACAAGATGAACAAAAGTCTGATGTTGATGGTAAAATTCTCACTAAAGACAAAGATTCCGAAAATACGTTTGAAATCGAATCTGTAAAAGAAGTCGATATAAAAGTAGAATCAATAGATAAACAAGATGAAAAAATGTTTGTTGAAAGTAAAATTCTCACTAAAGACAAAGATTCAGAGAAATCTTCTGAAATTGAAGCTGTGAAAGAAGCAGACATAAAAGTAGAATCAGGAGATAAACAAGATGAACAAAAATGTGATGTTGAAAGTAAAATTGAAAGTAAAACTCCTGAAATTGAAGGTGTGAAAGAAGCAGACATAAATTTAGAATCAGGAGATAAAATAGATGAAAAAATATCTGATCTTGAAAGTAAAATTCTAACTAAAGACAAATCAGAAAAATCTTCTGAAATTGAAACTGTGAAAGAAGCAGACATAAACATAGAATCAGGAGATAAAATAGATGAACAAAAATGTGTTGATGAAAGTATTCTAACTGAAGATTCACATGATTCCAAACTCGGTACAATGACTCCAAATGTACATCATCGAATCAACAAACCTAATGTTATGCTAGACATACCTACCAATATAGACTTATTACAAGAACTAAGTGATATTGAAGCCGATATGGATGATGATTTAGATTTTGAAGCTAACAGTGTTGATAAAACAGATGGTGTCAAAACAGTAGAAAATTCCCAGAAATCTGATGTTATAGACCTTGATATGCAAGAGGAGGAGAAACATGATGATATAATACAAAATGCTGTTAATACAATTACAAGTCCAACAATTGAAATAGATGCTACATCGTCTAAACTAAACATAAAAACTGTGTCTTTAACTGAAAAATTACTTGCAACTGAAGAATTGCCTAAAACAAAATCATCGGACGATTCAAACATCGAACTAATTGAAGAAGACAAGCCAAAAGCAGAAGTTCTTGACGAAGCAAATATAACAGAAATCAATGAGCAAAGCTCTCTTATGAAAGAGTTACTTAAAAGTGAAAAAATTGAACCTAATGACGACAAACCAAAACCAGATATTGATGATGAGAAACCTTCAACATCAAAAGCTGTACTGGAGACAATGATACCAGATAACGATAGTGTTCAAGAAGTGTCGGATAGCTTAGGTAAGTATTATTTTATTACTTACTAGCAAGCTACGAAGCGCTCATGGTCGTGCTTGCTTAGTCGTTCTTGATAGATCGTCGAAGTTAAGCAACGTTCGAAAAGGTCTGTAAGTGGATGGGTGACCGCCAGTGGCATTTTCATCTGAGCGCTTCCGTGCTTCGGAGGGCACGTTAAATTGTCGGTCCCGGCTATTTAAGTCGTTAAGCCATGACGGAGGCCTTAAGGCGGCCTAAAAACTCCGTCACCAGAGTTGGCCACTGACTCATACGAACTTACTTACTAGCAGTCCGTCGCTGTGTTACCCGCGGTCCCTCGGGAAAACTTCACTTTCCCGGGATAAAATAAAGCCTATGTTCATCAGGGATAATGTATTCTAATGGTGAAAGAATTTTTCATATCGGTCCAGTATTCAATTCAAACAAACAAACAAACCTTTCCTCTTATAATATTAGTAAACACACAGTCACAGTTAAGAAACATTATTTTGACAACCTCTATGGCGCAGTGGGTGAAAAAGTAAATAAAGTAAAAAAAAGTAAAAATATGTTTATTCAGAACACATTACAGTTGAGCAAAAATTACAATTAAAACGATGAAACTGCAAAAGTTGTAAAACTGTGAAGCAGTTTCAACGCCCCCCTCCAGAACTGGTGAGTAGGTTCTGATGAAAAACTATATGTAAAAATTTATTAAATAAAAAAGAACTAAAATTAAACAATAAAATATGATGGCAATAGTTGTGCAATGCGAGAATGTGAGAAGTGAGAGCAAAAATGAAAGTTAAAGGTGAGTGTGTGTGTGTGTGTGTGTGATAGTGTATGTGTGAGTAACGCCCGCTTGAGATGCAGATGGTTGCGGGTTCAATCCCCGCTGTAGGACAAATGTTTGTATAATCTACAAGTATTTGTCTCTAGTCTGGGTGTTTCCATGTATAATATGTATATTATTTACAAACAAAAAGTATATAAAGTAGTATATCAGTCATGTAGTACCTATAACACAAGCTCTGCTTACTTTGGGGCTAGATGATGCTGTGTGAAAAGTTCGACATTATTACTAGCTACTGCGCGCGGCTTCGCCCGCGTGGTACCAACATTTTGAATAGTCTATATGATATATTCCAGGTCACTATCTACGCCTATACCAAGTTTCATCCAAATCCGTTCACTGCTTTAGGCGTGAATGAAACACAAATATACAAACATCTAAACAAACTCACCAACTTTCAGCTTTATTATATTAGTGGGATGGCACGGAACCCTTAAGCGCGAGTCCGACTCGCACTTGGCCGGTTTTATAAAGTTTTGTAATTGCAGGCCTTCTGGCGGAATCATCGCGGGTGATGGACGATGACAATGATGATGACGTAGAGGATGACGTAGACCATGACGATGATGATATTGATGATGAAGACTTTGATCCCTATGAAGGTGAGTTTAATACACTTCACAGTATACATACATACAGGGTGTAAAAATACGTCTACCGAAGCCGCAAGGGGTAGGTACAGCATCCCAATACACAACCAAATCCAAAAGGATTTTCCGAAAAAATCATTATATCCGGAGAAAACAGCGTTTGAAGAGTAATATTTGCGTATGTTCTAGGCGCGTTGTTTTACGTAGATTGCTGGATTTTGAGTTTTAACTGTTTTTTTCTTTTATAAATGGAATTATTAGGTAGGTTTTGTTTTATTATGTTGTACTAGTAGTAAATAACCGAAAATAACATAAAATGACAAAGCTAAGTCAAATGTTTTTTGCGTTTTTTTTTTCGCTAAATATGTTTAGAATCATGGTCTGATTGCAACCCTTCAGTTTTCGGTAGTTGTCTTTTACACCCTGTATACATAACTAGCTGTGCCCGCGACTTCGTTCGCGTGGGTTCGTTGTTCCCGCGTAAATTCTGATCCCGCGGGAATTCCGGATAAAAGTAGCCTATATGTTGGCCGATAACCTCTTCTTCTTATCGTGACACCAGTTCATAATTTACCTTCTCTATCTTCCAGTGAAAGTCACATTAACATTGGTTTAGCCCTTCCAGAGATAAGCCCAGGGAAAAACAGACAGATAGAATACTATCCTATATGAATTTTTATTTATTCTTTATTATTTAAAATAAATTTTGTTTAAAATCAATAATATTTACACGTTGTCGACAGCTCAGAGAATTAGCAAGCTGAAGTGGCAGTGGGCTGGCCATATCTGTCGAAGAACTGATAACCGTTGGGGTAAACGACCTCTGTGGCGCAGTGGGTGAAAGCCCGCTTGGGACGCAGAAGGTTGCGGGTTCGATCCCCGCCGCGGGATAAATGTTTGTATGATCTGCAAAAATTTATCTCGGGTATACAAACAAAAAGTATATAAGTAGTATATCAGTTATCTGGTTCCCATAGTACAAGCTTTGCTTAGTTTGGGGCTAGATGATGCTGTGTGAAATGTCCAGCATTATTTATTTATTTATTGACGAGTTGTTGAGTGGAGACCGCGACTCGGCAAACGTAGGCTCTCCGGCCAGGTGGAGTGACGATCTGCTCTGGCTGCTCGCAGAAGCTGGATGCTGAGAGCTGAGGACAGGGCGCAATGCCGGGAGGCAGGGGAGGCAATGTCCAATCACTTTGAGTATTTATTTGTTTTTCAGAAACAAACAGTGATTTAGCCGAAGACATGGACTCAAGAACGCCACCTCCAGAGAGTCTTCCTAAACTTGCTGTACTGGATAAGCAAGGGCGGGACTCCGACGAGGATACCATGGAAATCCCCAGTACAATGGACATTGTGGATGACATTGAATGCGTCGAGGTGAGTTCAAGTCTCATTATGGGTGCTCGCACACAGGCGAGCCGTACACCCGAACATTAATTACCAAAACTGCATACATTTTATGTCAAGTTTCGACAGGTTGTGACAGTAACTATTCGCACTTTTTTTTTTACTTTTTTTCAAGTTTTTTTTTGTACTTTTTTTCAAGTTTTCACTTCTGTTGTTTAAGTTTAAGTTTCCTAAGAACAAAACTTTCTTACAACAAAAGAAAAGGTAGCTGCCTAATGTTGTACAATTTTGCCTGTATACTATTTTTATTTGATCACAGAATGATTTGCCGGAATTGGACAATGTTGTTCCGGATGAAGACGATGTCATCATTATGAAGGTACATTACTATTTACTCACTAGCTTCTGCTCGCGGCTTCGCTCGCGTGGTACCAATATTTTGAAAAGCCTATATGCTATTCCAGGTCTATCTACGCCTATTCCAAGTTTCATCCAAATCGGTTCACTGGTTTAGGCGTGATTGAAACACAAACATCTAAACAAACTCACAAACTTTTAGCTTTATTATATGAGTAGGATGTGTTCAAGTGTATTATGGACGACCTCTGTGGCGCAGTGGGTGAAAGCCCGCTTCAAATCAAATCAAATCAAAATCTGTTTATTTAGTTACAATACAGGGTGTAAAAGACGTCTACCAAAGCCGAAAGGGGTAGGTACAGCATCCCAACACACAACCAAATCCAAAAGGATTTTCCGAAAAAATCATTATATCCGGAGAAAACAGCTTTTGAAGATTGCTATTTGCGTATTACTGGGTGCGTTTTTTTACGTAGATTGCTGGATTTTGAGTATTAACTGTTTTTTCTTTTATAGATCAAATTATTAGGTATGTATGATCTTATTATGTGGTAATAGTAGTAAATAACCGAAAATAACATAAAACGACGTATAGCCAAGTCAAATTTTTTTTTGCGTTTTTTTCGCTAAATATGTTTAGAATCATGGTCTGATTACAACCCCTCAGTTTTCGGTAGTTGTCTTTTTACACCCTGTATAATAGCTTGTTGGGTTGGGATTCCTCTTTTAAGTTTTACAACCTGTGTTAGAAGAATCCCCTCTATTCTGTGGTCTTATAGCGTAAACTTTTAACATAAACAATTTACTTAGGTAGGTAAAAAAATAATAAATTAATAATAATAATAAATAATATAGATAATTAAATAATATAGGTAATAAACAAATGTACGTAAGTGATTGTAATAATACAAATAAAAATACAAATAAGGCCCGCTTAGGACGCAGAAAGTTGCGGGTTCGATCCCCGCCCCGGGATATATGTTTTTATGATCTGCAAATCTCGGGTCTGGGTGTTTTATCCTATAAATATTATAAAGGCGAAAGTTTGTAAGTATGGATGTATGGATGTATGGATGTTTGTTACTCTTTCACGCAAAAACGGCTGGACCGATTTGGTTGAAATTTGGTATGTAGATAGGTGATACCCTGGATTAACACATAGGCTACTTTTTATCCCGATATTCCCGCGGGAACGGGACTTACGCGGGTGAAACCGCGGGGCGCAGCTAGTGTATAATATGTATTTACAAACAAAAAGTATATAAGTAGTATATCAGTTATCTGGTTCCCACAGAACGAGTACAAGCTTTGCTTAGTTTGGGGCTAGATGATGCTGTGTGAAATGTCCAGCATTATTTATATAAATTTATCATTTTGTTACAGACGGATGAAGTAATAGATGCTGATTTGCATATCGCGAAGAAAGGAAGCCCTCCTGATAAAATCATTAACATATTAGAGAAGGTACTGGGACCGCAGATTTCTACAAGTAAGTTCTATTTACAAGCTCTTGAAGTGTTATGCCGGCCACCCACGATCAAGTTTACCGTCCAGTCTGCCGCGGACTGGGTGCGGCGTCCAGTAAACTTGACGGTGTATTGGTATGGGTGTGCATGAAGCGAAAAAGAACTTCGTTCTGCCGACTTGATCAAGTTTGCAGCGCTGCAAACTGGACGGTAGACTGGATCGTGGGTGGCCGGCATTAGTGGTGATGGCCGGTGGAGTAAGTCTTTGACCGAATGGTGGCCAAGATCGGAGCACCGGAATCGAGGTCGTCCGACACACGTTGGGTCGACGACTTAGTGAAGATCGTTGGAAATGTTTGGACAGGAGAGGCGCAGGATAGAGGAGACTGGCATGGGAGAGGGGAGGCCATCTACCTAGCAGTGGGTGATACCAGGCTGAGATGATGATGATGAAGTGTTAACTTCTTGAAGGCGCGTTGGGCTTTTTTGATCTCAAATAAGACAAACAACATCACAATAATAATAATAATCATCGCAATTATTGAACTCAGACTGACAGTGTTACCGACACCACCGTCAGCGCCATCTAGTTTTGAACTCCGTAACTAAACACGGCGGTTTGGGCGTGAAAAGGTAACAAACAGACATACAGAGTTACTTTCACATTTATAATACTTATTAGTATGTCTCTTAGATCATTTAGACGGAATGTGCCTTACGCTAAAATAAATATATACATATACATGCTACACGATTCCGAATCATGTGCGTCTTATATAATTTTTATTACGTACGTCACTTAATTATTTTATACGTAATTCGCTAGAGTGTGCGTAAAAATTAGTGTGTGCTGTCATTTTTATGCATACGTGTGTGTGAAATGCGTTCGTGTGCTACATCGTCCCCTGCAAAAGTTTTGTAAGAGGAATTCCGTCAATAGCGGGTCCCTACTTTTTTGTCTGATGTATTCAAAGTGATCCCAGCCATGGATTTAGCATTGAACCTTTTTTGACCCCAGCGGATATACTGAATAAATGCTTTTTGACTTTTGACTTTGACTAATATTATTTTCAGGCGTGAAAGGTAAGGATCCGACTGTGGCGAGCAACGTCAGGAATTATGTTGAAGTTGAGGGCTCGTCTGAATCTGACGGTGAGTTGAATGAATGAATGAAATGAATGAAAAACTCCTTATTGTACACAATAGTTACACACAACTTCAGAACTAATAAAACCTTATGAAATAATGCACAATGGGCGGTCTTATCGCTTAGAAGCGATATCTTCCAGACAACCTTGGGATGGAAAGAAACGAGCATATTGAAAGTGTGTACAAATATTTATAGAAATAAAAATAATTTTACTAACTATCTATGTAATCTATAATATAAAAATGTTATTTTATTCACCATACTGCATATTGTGGCTGCTGATTTATTGTGTATCATCCAGTTATCATCCCAATTGAGCTCAACCAATCACATAACACGTAGAGATGGTAGAGATCGCTATTTAGCGATAAGACCGCCGGTTGTATGTCATTGTGTTTTTTGTTTAGTTTTCCATTTGTGTTTATTTTTGTTATGTGGTGTGCAATAAAGTATTTTCTATCTTCTATCTATCTATAACACGAAAATGACAAAACACGTAATTTTCGTAGTGTGTGATTGGTTGAGCTCAATTGGGATGATAACTGGGAATGGATCTCAAGTTAGACCATAAGGTCCGAAAGAAACAAGAAGAAGAAGAATATATTCTTTTATTCCTAGATGAATCAAAAAGTAGAAAAGGACTACCTAAAGGCAAGACGGCGGCATCAAAGATCGAAGAGCTTATACAGGGTGTGTCTGAACCTGAGTCTAAAGTGGTGAGTTCATAGTTAAAGGGCTTGGTCTTCATTGTATGACCTCTGTAGCGCAGTGGGCGAAGGCCCGATAATTTAACCGGGACCGACAATTTAGCCCTCCGAAGCATGTGCAGTGCCACAAACTTATCTGAACGGAGTGGTGCTGTTATCGTATTTGGTATTAGCAGAAAATAAATTTTACAGTAAAATTCGTTAGTTCGTTCGTTTTCGTTTCGTTCTCTTTTGGCCACCGGTCGTCCAGATAAGTTTGTGGCAATAAGCGATTGATAATGCCAGTAGCGGTCACCCATCTTACTGATTACTTATTCCGTTGTTCTTCTTCTTGTCGTGTCGATGCTTCATTCATCAGATACACTTGGAGTAATGATAGGCCACTTTGATGGCTCTATCTGTGGCAGCATTGAGGTCCTCTCTTGTGCAGGTCTCAGGGCACAAGGGGCACACCAGTAAATAATAAATAAAAATAATGCTGGACATTTCACACAGCATCATCTAGCCCCAAACTAAGCAAAGCTTGTACTATGGGAACCAGATAACTGATATACTACTTATATATACTTTTTGTTTGTAAATACATACATATTATACATAGGAACACCCAGGCCCGAGATAAATATTTCCAGATCATACAAACATTTATCCCGCGGCGGGGATCGAACCCGCAACCTTCTGCGTCCTAAGCGGGCTTTCACCCACTGCACCACAGAGGTCGTCAAACCGTCAGGTCGTCACCAGTAGGTGCTGCATTGACTGAACTGCAGCACCAAAGTCACACTGCGTTAAGCTTGGTTCCCTAAATCCCCATTCACACATGTCTAGTCTGCAGCGGAGTTTCGACGATCTATCAAGAATGACTTAGCAAGCCACGAACTATTTGTTTCAGAGTGTTCTCAAATTGGATGAGGTGACGATCAAAACTGCAACCGCACTAGCACCTCTACAAATTCCCGAGATTACCGGAAAACTTGTAAGTCATTTATTCAGTAGCACCGCTAGGATCATCACTAGACTCAACACCCACTGAATCGGCAGCGAAGTAACAAGACATTATAAACCTTATGAACAATGTAACAAGATACAGAAACGCTTGATAGCTCGCGCGAGACTGCTCGAGCCGGCGCGACACCTCGTTCATTCTATATCTTGTTACATTATAATTTGTTCTCGTTTGACTAGACATCTTAGTTGTGGCGATATTGGACTCAAGTGACGTTATTTTAGGCCGCCTTAAGGCCTCCATCATGGCTTAACAACTTTCATAATATTTTTTTAGATTGACACATTAAAACGAGATGAAGTGTTCAGCCTTGATTCTGATGATGATGACGATAAGAAAGCTAAGAAGGAAGTCAAGACAGATGAGATGGAAACGGAGAGCAAGACAGAAGTAGAAGATGAAGGTAAGGGACGTGCCTCTGACTACCTGGATATCTTGAAAGAATGTCTGTTTCATTTTGCATGAGTAGACCCATGTCTACTCATCCGATGAGTAGACCTATGTCTACTCATGTGTCGGCACTTGGTGTCACTGTTTTTTTACAAGTAGAACTTAGTTGGATATTATTATTCCTTTTAGTGAATCAGTTGAGCTATCTATAGATTGTTTTAACGATCCTTAGATAGCTTGATTAGCTTAGATAGCTATTGTATTTTGTCAAATGTAAATATGTGGTAGGTAATTTCTTTTTGGTTAATAAAATTATTGTTATCTTCCAGTGCTAAAACCCGAATCACCAAAAATAGAAATAAAAGATGAATCTCTAAAACATCCACCAGAAGAACCACCAAAATCAGAAAAGAAATGCATAAACCCATCTTGCACGAGCGGGACTCAAACCTACTACCCGGTGGATAGGACAACGGCTGCTTATTACTCACTTAAAAGGCGGCGGGCGTTCGTCTGTGATCCGTGCCGACAGGTTGCGAGCGAGCGAAGCGAGGTAATTTTAGGGTAGATTGTGATTGAGATGACTGATTGGCTGAGATGACGGATTGGCTGCGGTGACTGGTTGTAATGGCTGATTGACTGAGATGAACTGATTGAGATAATTGATTGACTAATATGACTAATTAATTGTTATTATGCCTTGATACGACTTTTAGTAACTTCGTTATTTGTAACTTATTGAAGTGAAAACTTCTATAGGCGCGTTAGGCATTTTTGAGATGGAAGAAAAATATCAAACTCAATAACGTTACTGTTACGACACCATCCTCTTATATACCTACTTTAATTTCGTCACACATTGTATCGTCAGTCGTCACAATGACCGCCTCTGGTGAGACAGCTCTGAGTTCGAATCCCAGTGGGACAGTAACTTTTTGCACCTTGTGTACTTACTTTTTTAAAGTTTAAGGCTCAAGACACATTGAATTGGCAAGCGACGCTTCAATTAGTTTTATAGCGCACCATTATAAACCTTATGAACAATGGTACAAGATATAGAAACGCTTGTAGAATGAACGAGGTCTGGCGAAGCCATCTAGCGGGACGCGCTGGCTCGAGCACTTTCGCGCGGTTCATTCTACAAGCGTTTCTATATCTTGTACCATTGTTCATAAGGTTTATAATTGTGCGCTATAAAACTAAATGACGCGTCGCTTGCAATTCAATGTGCATTGACCCTAAAACCGTTACCGATACCTCGTTTAAGTTTTAACTTTTTTGTTCCAGGCTCTTATAGAAGGAATAAAAGAGCTCTGTCCATTGCTAGAGTTAGATATGGACGCCCCTTCTCAACAGCTCGTCGAGATATCCGATTCGGACTCCGACGGAGAGGGAGGGGATGATACTGATCTTATCGGGGAGAGGGGGGCGAGGTATGTATGGGGGGGGGGCTAAGTAAATAATGCTGGAAATTTCACACATCATCATCTAGCCCCAAACTAAGCAAAGCTTGTACTATGGGAACCAGACAACTGATATACTACTTAAATACATTATTATACATAGTAACACCCAGACCCGAGATAAATATCTGTAGATCATACAAACATTTGTCCCGCGGCGGGGATCGAACCCGCAACCTTATGCGTCGCAAGCGGGCCTTCGCCCACTCCGCTACAGAGCTTTTTTTTACCTTTGACTTAGTTATTTAAAATGTATTTTTCTCGTAGATTCTTAGAGGAGCATCTTGCAGATATAATCAATGAGACGTGGCAGAAATACAAATTGGAGTCACGGTTGAAGGACACCGAAGCATGCATGCTAGACGAAATTAACAAAATGGAAGGTGAGAAAAACGCTCGTGGTCGTGCTTCAAAATCAAATCAAATAGTTTACTATCCAAAAGAAGGAACCAGGTGTGGAGCTACGCAGCTAGTCTGGCCTGGCTTAGTGTGACTTGATTTTCCTGCCTTGCGTGGATAGGTTTCAGCTCAGGTTGATTCAATGAAGGAACTCTTTATTACTGCTTGGGTTTAACGTATATTATGTACTTTACAATGGGTTATTAATTTTAAAAGTATATAAATTGACACTCGCTTTTGTCGCCGTTAGGCTTGTGTAGTTCCTGAACTAAGTACTAATAGGAATTCATTCCCACAAGTGTACTAGCTGAACTAGTTCACATAACTCGGTCCTAGTAGGACTATTAGTACACTAGTACACTAGTTCTTTCGATCGTTTCGTTAAGGAAATTATCATAACTGCGCCTTCCTGCACTGTAATAGGGTTCAAATCGGCATGCGTATCTACCCTTGTACTAGGACGGAATGAAAATAACTACACGATCCTATTAGTTCATTCGATAGTTCACTCTAGTTCATTCGATCGTTCGGAAAAAGAACTGTTAGAAATGTATTCACATGTCAGTGTCTGATTGGTTTGTCAAGCGCAGACAGAGATAGACTCATTAGGCGAGTAAGCGGTAATAAAAGAGACAGAGATATCCCGGTGGCGGGCGTTTCATTCGATCTTTAGTTTAGTACGAACATCGTTCATGTCCTACAAAACACAAAGCTAGTACGTAGTTCAGGACCGACCGACCGACCGAGCGACTCATTATAGAACCGAAGATCTACTGTACTAGATGTACTAATAGTACTAGAAGTCCGATCTAGTTCTTCACAACGATCGTACTAGTACGGAGCGCTCTCTGTACTGACCGAGCAAGCACAAGCCTAGTCGCCGTAGAAATCGAATCGAAAAGTAATGCTGTGAAGTTCTTGCGTACGCGCGCTTGACCGTACGAAGTTCATGCTTCGAGGCTCGCCAGAGTTGCACGTCGCGTCCGCTAGATGGTGCGTTTATCAATCGCCAACACCAGGTTACAAGATAACATTCAGTGGACCCCGCACTAGTGCTAGCCTTTATTGCGGGCGTCCGACGAGCCAAGTTAACAATGGAGAAATTTTTGTTTATTGGAGAACTTAGAGACAATAATATGCTATTAAATACCTACTTAGTAATAATCTGCATGCTGACATGACATTAAAATTATATATACACCCCTATTTTTTAATTACCAAAAAAATTTTAAACATGGTCTCAGTGTCTGTTACTGATCACATTTATGTAGTTAAAACTCAAAAAAAGAAAAAAAAAATTATAACCTCAAAAGGAGATGAGACGAGTCACACATGGATTTATGATAGCTACTGCGGTTTTACTGACTGGGGACGATACGAGAGCATAGTTCGAATGAGAGTCTGTACGCGATTGTTGTCTATACTACTTATTTGTACAGTTTTCATAAAATTTTGTTCGGTTTTGGTTGACTACAATCCTCGATAACTTGGTGATAGTTCAATAAAATAAAGTTCTGACCATGCCATTATCATTTTCTGCATCTGCTGTAACTACCCTTAAAATTTTTTTGGTAGTCATAGCGGTGTATATTTACATACATTTACATTTTAAAAGTTTGAAATACATCTAAGAAGAACACAAATAATGAAAGCATCATAACAATAGATGACAAAACTTGCTTAGTCGTTCTTGATAGATCGTCGAAGTTAAGCAACGTTCGAAACGGTCTGTAAGTGGATGACCGCCAGGAATATACTTTGGCTCGTAATGAGTATAGAGAAGTATATTCCGTCTCAACTATCGGCCGATAGAAAGTCTGCAGTCTGCGAGGAGGCTTACAGTCGTATTGTACACGTTTTCGCGCGACATTTACAAATCATAAATTAAAATGCATTTTTAAGGCATTTTACGATAAAAATTCTACTGGTTTATTGTGTGTGTATGATACATGCAAGTTTCTGTGTGTGTGCTCTATGGAATCACTGTTTTTTTTTTTTCAGCGGACGCGAAAGAGATAAATGCTATGCTAGACAAGTGCCAGAAGAAGACAGACAAAATCCGTTTCGACTTCTACAAAGATTATGAGGCGCGAATCAAAAATGTTGGCGCTATAGTTATACATGATACACCATTTAGCTCTGTAAGTATACCTGCGTATGATTTAAAAGAAATACAGCTTTTAAGAAATCAATTTGTTTAGAAAATAGCTGTCCGCCGCGGTGTTACCCGCGATCCCTCGGGAAAACTTCACTTTCCGGGGATAAAATATAGCCTATGTTCATCGGGGATGATGTGGGATTCTATTGGTGAAAGAATTTTTCAAATCGGTTCAGTAGTTTCGGAGCCTATTTCAAACAAACAAACAAATCTTTCCTCTTTATAATATTAGTATAGATAGTATAGAAATATACACAGGGTTACTTGTAAAACATCGGTAACCTCTCAGGACTGTATTACTATCATCATAAACAACAAATTTTGTTCTATGACTTTTTACAAAACAATACATTTACCAAAAACCTTTTAAGATTTCGTTGTCCTATCTACACATTTCGGCCCCCGCCGCCCTAACCCCGGTGACAATTCAAAAATATTACCTGACGATTAAAAAAATATACACACTTCTGTCGGCACTCCTAGAGTGTTAATATTTTTTTTGCAATTTAACGCCAAATACTGTATGTGTTCATGGTATTGTGTAATTAGCTTTATTTGGACGTGCCTCTCACTACCCATAATAAGTTTATTTTAATTGATTTATTATTTTTCAGTATTCTCACACAGAAAGGGATGTGGAACAAGTAAGTGAATATTTAATTATAATTAACTAGCTGATATCGGGATAAAAAGTAGCCTATGTCCTTCCCAGGGATAGAACCTTTATCTATGCCAATTTTTATCCTAATCTATTCAGCGGTGTGGGCGTGAAAAGGTAACAAACAGACAGAGTTAACTTTCACATTTATAATATTAGACCTATTCCATAATAAATATAAACTTGGTCTTTGATACTTCTACAAAAGTCCAAACTCGAGGTCTGTCAGCGGGCCATGGAACGCAGTCTTCTAGGAGTTCGACTGATTGATATAGTCAGAAATTCGACAATACGCGAACGAACTCAGGTTGTCAGTGTCACCAAAAAGTCTTCCCAACTCAAGTGGGACTGGGCGGGCCATGTCTGCCGCATGTCTGACGACTTATGGGCAAAAACCGTTACTGAATGGGTGCCCGACGGAAGACGTCCACGCGGCAGACCACCACGGAGATGGCGGGACGATTTGGATGTGCATCTACCAGACTGGCCAACTATAGCTAAAGACAGAAAAGCCTGGAAAATGAGGAGGGAGGCCTTTGCCCTGCAGTGGGACAAAGGTAACAAACAGACAGACAGAGTTACTTTCACATTTATAATATTAAGTATGGATTAAAGACCTCTCAGCGAGTAAGGGTCGATTCACATCTGACGGAAGATCCGTCGCGGATTATCGGTCGCGGAACGCCAGAACTGACAAATGTATAGAAAAACACTCGACCGTTCACACTCGACGGATGATACGTTAGTCCGTCGAGTGTGAACGGTCGAGTGTTTTTCTATACATTTGTCAGTTCTGGCGTTCCGCGACCGATAATCCGCGACGGATCTTCCGTCAGATGTGAATCGACCCTAAAGGTCCTGAGAGGTTACCGGTGTACAAATAACCCTGTATATCGTTTGTGAAACTATCATGGTTAGGAACATAATTATTGTTTTTGTAATTTTAAAGTATCAAACCACACTTAGGAATTCCATTGAGAAACGAAAAGTCTTATCAAAATCGATTCCGACGGGATTTGAACCCGCGACGATCGGGCGATCCTCCTAAAGCCGGAGTTACCGCTACGGAGCCCTTAGTCGTCGCAATCGAAATTCTCGATAAGCTCCATACAGCTCCATCTATACGCCCATACCAAATTTTAGCTATTATTTATTATGGAATACTAATATTATGAATGTGAAAGTAACTGTCTGTCTAAATCTAATCTAAATTAGTTGGTATGGTACTGTTTTTAGGTACAATCGTCCAGCAGTCGTTATCCTAAGAGACGGGCTGCCTCAATAGCCGCCGAAACGCCCTCCAAGAAGCAAGCTTTGCCTACGGGATCTACTTCATTAGGCGGGGATAAAAGGGTAAGTAATTCTGTAATTCTTTATTGTACACTAGCTGTCTGTCATTTTATGCACCCAACCAATCTTCTTTTCACTGATTTTCCTCTAAAGGTTGCCTGGAAGAGATCGCTTCTTAGCGATAAGGCCGCCCATTGTACCATATTTGTTTTTAATTTATGTTATTTTTCTGGTGTACAATAAAGCTGTATTCTATTCTATTCTATGCGACCGGTCACCCACTGATCGGTCAGAACGTTGCTTAACTTTGACGCTCTATCAAGAACGACTTTAAGTTACACCACGAGCGCTTCACTAATTTGATTTTTTTTTTAATTTCAGGCCGGTGACCGCTGGAAAACTGAAGATGATGTAAGTTTGATTATATCTCAATTAAAAAAAGCACCCGCATAAAAAAACTCAAAACATTGTCTATGAGTGTTGTGGCGTAGGCGTTACTACATAATGTTATGAGATATTAAATTATCTTACAGTGCCACAAACTTATCTGAACTGGTGAGAGCGGCGCTGTTGTCGCATTTGGTGTTAGCAGAAAAATAAATTTTACAGTAAAATTCGTTAGTTCCTCTTTTGGCCACCGGTCCAGATAAGTTTGTGACACTCTACAGGGTCAAAAGACGAAAACGAAGTAGAAATCGCCGAAATACTCGAAGAACCAATGTGTAATTTTTGCTTGAAATGTTTTTGTTCTAAATAACATATTTTTACTTGTTACTTCAGTAACAAGGAAGTCTTGTCTCCTGCGACTAAAAATAACAAAACATGTTTTCCGTCCGGAATACATTTTTCGGATAACATGTTTGCTTGCAAAACAGTTGAGCCACGCCCATATTTTGTTAGATGTTTGATGTTAGGTGTTAGAAAACACAAAACCAGTGTCATAAGAGACCGGCCCCTTGATTACGAAACTGGCGACAGGCGTAATCTCGCAGTCACCGCTGTCAAACTTGTGCTAAACGGTCGTAGTTATGCGTAAAGGAACCCATCCACACTCATGTCGAAATTGTATTAAACATAACTCAAACTCGACATGAGTGTGGCTTGGTTCCTCTACGCATAATATAGTCGCGAGATTCGAAATCAGGGAGCCGGCTTTACAATGACAAAACAAATTATAATTGTAATGTAGTGTATAATTATAATAATTTGATGGATTTACGAGTAGAGGTAGGCATAAGAAAAGATGGATGGATTGTGTGAAGGATGATATGAGTCAGAAAGGAGTGAGTGTTGATATGACGGCTGATAGAGGAGAATGGAAGAAGAACACATGTTGTGCCGACCCCACGTAATGTGGGAAAAGGGCAGGGAGATGATGATGATGAATTTGCAGAAAGAAGACATATCAGTGGTCAGGCTATCAGCTGAGGCGGCCCCCGCAGATCTTCCACCACCAGGAGAAATCGTTCGTCCTCCTCTTATAGCCGGGATGACTATCTTAGCAATGAGGAATGCATTCGGTACTTGGCTCAAAGGGAAGATCATGGATGTACAGTTAAAACCCCCTGGGGTAAGTTTAAAGTTACACATTTCAGAACTAGATGGCGCTAGTAGTCCTTCAAAGCATGTTTTTTGACATTTCTATTGTAAATGTAGCCAGTGAACGAACTACACTCGCATAGATTAGAAAAATCGAGACGCTCGCTCTAATATAATGTCATCTCGCTCTCACTGCGTGCATGAGCGCGATGTGTGGCTGAGACAGTACCTACACGCTTTTTTTTGCATTGTCCGCAGTTCCCTATCGCCATTGCAATACTGTGAGCGTGGTTAGCGAACTTTGCTATACAGTTTTAGTGATGACAACAAAATTAACAAGTTAAATACCTTAAGTAATGTCCTTAAGTCTATACTTAAGTCTTAAGTAATGGGTATGCTTACCCATTACTTAAGACGAATGTGAGTGCCTACTCAAACCTATTATGGTTTTCAGACACAATATAATGCTAAATATGTAGTTATTTTAGTAAATAAGTATAAAAATAGGATCAAGAACAAAATATCGAGTAAAAAAAATCATTACACAATTTTTTTTAAATTTGTATTTAGCTACATGTAGGAGTATGAAAATGATACTCAAAACTTGATTTTTACAAGTTTAATTAGGAAAAAAGTTTAACATAGATGTATACGGGTTGGTGGCAAAAATTGAATAGAACGATGATGACATTGACATTTCAAAATTAGACAGTTCCAAAAGCATCTGTCAAACAAAACACTGAACACTGATTGATTAGAAAAACTGACAGGCACTTGGCCTGAACAAAATTTATTTGTTGAACCCAATTCCTGAATAAAGTTAGTTTAATGAAAGACCCTATATAATAGGAATAAAACTACCGTTAAAGTTATTTATTTATATATAACTATATTTTTTTTTGTTTCCAGCAATCATTCACTCAATGCCGTGTCAAATTTGAACACAAAGTGAAGAATCCGTGCAAAACGCTCGCCGGTCGTTGCCTCGCTTACCCGGAGCCGAGCAAAGTCAGGTTGACTATAGGTAAGTGCATTAACAGGACAATCACTTAGTTTTAAGACTGTTCTTAGTGATCCCAGCGGTCCTAATTCAATTTTAATTTATTCATATATTTATTTATTAAGATAAGATAAGATAATTTATTTCATAAACATTGTTAAATTACATCGGACACTTAAGTATAATTATAGGAACAAATTACAATGGACCCCACACTAGGCAAAGCCTGTGTCGTGGGCGTCTATGTGATTTTTTTATAATAAAAATAAATGTACAATATTAAAATGTTTAGGACTATTGCTAGTATAAATATTATGTTGTTTTAAAATAAATAAAATAGTAAAACTACTTAATTTTCGTCGCGGATGACGCAAGCGGGAAGTCTCGTATCAGGCTGCCGAAGAACTTCCTGAACACAACCCCCTTCGGCCAGAAAGCCGAAGCTGTTATTAATTCCGACTGGCAGTGACCTGGATCAGTTGAGCTATCTATATGTAGATCGTTTTTACGACGATCCTTAGATAGTACACATTTTAAACTTTCGCGACTCGAAGACATTTTAAATTTTATTACGGGACTTAATCGCGTAGGTATAACATTTGTTTATTTACCTCGACGTCTCGTCTCTACCGTGGTCACGAGAAGACTGTCTTCTCGTGACCACGGTAGCTGTAACGCTACTGAAACGTCGAGGTAAATAAACAAATGTTATACCTACGCGATTAAGTACCGTTATAAAATATAAAAGATCCTTAGATAGCTTGACTGATTCTATTGTATTTTGTAATTCTATGTACATATTGTAGTAGCTTAGTTTCTGTAAATTCATAAAACATATTACATAAAAAAAAATTTAAATGCTTTTTTGACATTAAATTGAAAAAAAAAAACTAACTTCAACTGTGACGTGGGAGCCGTGTTGGCCGAATAGGGTTGTACCTCGAGTTTCATTCCGAATGTCGTGGGTTTGAGTCCCGACCGTGCATCAATGGATTTTGTATTGCGTAAAATGTATATGCGCTCCAAACGATGAAGGAAAACATCGTGAGGAAGCCAGTTAGTATTCTTATAGGCGGCGATGGGCTTGCAACCTGTCACGCACGTATGGAATACTAACTTCTGCAAGATGAGGGCAGGTATCTAATATGTATTTGTACATGCCTCACACCTTAGACATCTTCAAAGGATCTGGAATACATAAAAAGATCTTAGAGAATCTACCGCGCCTTGGGGACACTCGGATCCTGTGTAATTTTAAAAACTTCTTTAGGCGCGTTGGGCATTTTTGAGATAAGTAAGTTCGTTTGAATCAGTGGCCAACTCTGGTAACGGAGTTTTTAGGCCGCCTTAAGGCCTCCGTCATGGCTTAACGACTTAAATAGCCGGGACCGACAATTTAACGTGCCCTCCGAAGCACGGAAGCGCTCAGATGAAAATGCCACTGGCGGTCACCCATCCACTTACAGACCGTTTCGAACGTTGCTTAACTGGTGCTGGTGCTGTTGAGTCCCACGATCAGCGCTTTGAGAAAGCTGGTTAAAATTTGTGAAGTGTTTGCTGAGGCCCATGGACTTAGGTATAATGATAAAAAGTGTGAGTTGATGGTGTTTAAGTCGGGTAACAAAACATATAATCTCGTACCGCATGTGACAATCAACGGCAATGCTTTGAACACAACATCAAAGTTCAAGTACCTGGGTCATTGGGTCACAGAAAACATGAGTGACGATCTAGATCTGGAAAGAGAGTGTGTTCGCGTCAATATGCTGGCTCGAAGGTTTGCAATGTGCACTAAAGAGGTTAAGTTATCGCTTTTCAAAGCATATTGCCAGTCCTTTTATACATGCAACCTTTGGACTAGATATACGCAGAGAGCATATAGTGCCCTGCGAGTTCAATATAACAATGCGTTTAGGGTGCTGTTGGGGCGGCCACGTTTTTGTAGCGCATCTGGTATGTTTGCCGAAGAGAGGGTGGACGGCTTTCATGCTATCATTAGAAAAAGATGCGCTTCTATACGCAACAGAGTGCAAGCCAACCCTAACAGTATCCTCAACGTATTGTCCAACAGACTAGATTGTCCAATAAACCACCACTGGATGCTCCTCCATGTAGGAGTTGGATAGATTAGGCTAAGTTTATATTATGTTATATTTTTATCTGTAGGTATGTACTATAGTCTTTTTCACGCCGGAACGTATGCAAGACACTTCGAGATAATGTCAAAATCAGTCTAATAGTAATGTCCTAAAGTTTAATCGAGATTATCAAAATCGATTTTTGTTTCACTACTATCAATTCATCTCAATCGATTACAAGGGTCATTCATAGACAACATTACTAAACCAACGATTATTTCTTTACTTATCGATTCATCAATTGTTTCGATTTTCATCTTTGCACTCTCTAATAGATTACGTTCCATTTTACTATATTCTATCCCATAAACTAGAAGCGTATGGAATAAGAGGCAATGTCTTAAACTTAATCTACTCATATCTATCAAATCGTAAACAAATCACAGAAATATCTAGATTGAATTATAAGACCAAGCATAATACTACTTATAGATCTGCCGAAAGAGAAATTCACTATGGTGTTCCTCAAGGAAGCGTACTTGGGCCACTATTATTTATTATATATATAAATGATCTTCCATTAATTAATACTAACTCAAATCAACATATGACATTATTTGCCGATGACAGTTCTATAACAATTAAATGTAATAATATTAAAAACTATGAATCTGAAATAAATCAATCACTTAATTCAATAATAACATGGCTAGACAATAATAATTTAAAAATCAATTTAAAAAAAACCCTAATAATGCATTTTAATCAAACAAATAATAATCCATCTAACATCGACTTATCATATCAAAATAATAAAATTCAACAAATTGACTCTATACGATTCCTAGGCTTACACATAGACCAAAAACTAAACTGGAAAAGTCATGTTTCACTCTTAAGAAAGAGAATTAGCAGCTCGACCTTTGCCTTATTTAGATTATCCCTAACTGTCAACATTGAAACGCTAAAAATAGCTTATTACGGCTTAATTGAGTCAATACTTAGGTATGGCATAATTTTTTGGGGAAATTCTACAGGAAAAGACATCATATTTAAAGCGCAAAAACGTTGCATGCGTTCTATGTTTAAGGTACACGTGACCGATAGCTGTAAACCATTATTCCTGACACATAAAATTCTAACACTTCCGTCCCTATATATAATTGAAGTAGCATTATTTGTAAGAAACAATCTCCACCTGTTCCCACGTTTGTCTGACAATGCGCCACGAAACAGACGTGAAGATAGGCTCTGTCTTTTTGAATCCAAAACTGCGCTACTAAGCAAAAGTATAGTGTGCATGGCACCAATAATTTATAATAAAATTCCAAAGAGCTACCAACGACTTAATGATAAGGAATTCAAAAATAAATTTAAAAAACTATTAATTGAAAAATGCTACTATAAGGTTGACGATTTCTTAAATGACAAATTTTAATTGAAATTACATTGTTACTATTATTATTTTTTCCATTGTTTAATGAAATACTTTGACTTTAATGATTATTTGACCTTACACCTAACATTTTATTTTATTTTTGATCTGTCACTAAAAGCATGCCATTCTCTCGGTTTGCACACCGAAATCGGTAAAACATGTTGTTTCAAAACTTACCTAATATGTTATCATCCCATTTACACATGTTTATGCAAATAAATAATCTTTATCTTATCTTTATCTTATCTTATCTTATCTTACTCAGTACTGTTATTTGGCGGAGTTTTTTAGAATTTTTTTATTGTTTATTTATTTATATTTTATGGCTCGTTTATGATAATTTATGAAATAATTAAACAGGAAATAAACAAAAACTTTTTTTTTTGTATGTTTTATCGTTTAATTTTTTTTCTTGACATTTTTATTTCAAAATTGTTGTGAGCCACACAACGTGAAACGAAACAAATTCAATGTGTCTTGCATACGTTCCGGCGTGAAAAAGACTATAAAGGTCTCAGCACACATATCCCATATGTGTGCTGAGACCTTTATAGTCTAGCGCTGCTGATACGCTTTCATTACGTGCATACGGTAGGTTGACGCCTGGTTGACAGCGAGGTGAAAGGCGTTACGGTTACGATCCCTTTCCGTTCCCATTAGTGTGCTGAGACCTTAAGTCACTTATTTTATTTTATTTTGTTTGTAATGTAACTAACAATTTATGGATTTTTTTGTCTGAATTAATAAATGAAATTGAATTGAAATTAACTTCGACGATCTATCAAGCACGACCAAGAGCGCTTCATTTTTGAGATAGGAGAAAAATATCAAACTCAGTCATGTGACTGTTTCGACTATACTATACCTACCGTAATTTCGTCGTTCGACTTCGCCGCTAAGTGAGACAGCTCCGGGTTCAAATCTTAGAGAAGGACAGTAACTTTTTGCACTTTCTTTTGTACTTAATTTTTTTAAAGTTTAGAACCGTCACCAAAACCTCGTGACGAAGCGCTCGTGGTCGTGCTTGCTTAGTCGTTCTTGATAGATCGTCGAAGTTAAGCAACGTTCGAAACGGTCTGTAAGTGGATGGGTGACCGCCAATGGCATTTTCATCTGAGCGCTTCCGTGCTTCGGAGGGCACGTTAAATTGTCGGTCCCGGCTATTTAAGTCGTTAAGCCATGACGGAGGCCTTAAGGCGGCCTAAAAACTCCGTCACCAGAGTTGGCCACTGACTCATACGAACTTACTTACTTACCAAAACCTCGTTCAAGTTTTCATTTCTGTCAGCACTCCTGGAATGCCTCTGTTTTTTTTCACAGGTACTCGAGTGGTGGCCCTTTTCAAAGATCCACATAACACGACTAGACGTGAAGCTTTGTACGGCGGAGTGATCGCAGAAGTCCCTAACCCTGTAAATAGTTACAGGTATGAGATTGAATTAAAGTATCCTGCGAGACTAATGTTTTTGATTACGCCTCAGACTACCCCTTAAGAAATGAAAAGTCTTATCTAAATTTTCTATTCTGACGGATTCGAACCCGCGAGAATCAGACGATCCTCCTGAAGCCGGAGTGCCTTCAACCGCTCGGCCACGGAACCCTGACGACACAATTGAAATTTTTGATTAGCTGATATTTATCGGTTATAACCTAACCAGTGCAGTGCTAGTGCTGACCGGTGCTTTACTTATAAATAATACTAATCAAAAATTTCGATTGTGACGTCAGTGGATTCCGTGGCCGTTTTGTCAAGAACCCTACAAGTATATCTTTAGTCTTCATTTTTCGATTGGTTGTTTAATTAACTTGTAATTAAGATAAAAAGTGTTTTAGCGCCGTAAATAACGTTGCGTATCCATAGCTCTGTACTTCTCACACGCCGAACAAATCACACTCGCTGTCCCGCTCGCAAAATGGCGGCGTAGGGCCCCCCCTGACTCATACTTACTTTTAGGTACCTAGTGTTCTTCGATGATGGCTACGCCCAATACGTACACCACCAGGACACAAGGATTGTCTGTGAGAGCAGTCATCTTGTATGGGATGAAGTACATCCGTTTATCCGGGATTTTATATATAAATATCTACTGTCTTACCCGGAACGACCCATGGTCAGGCTACATGCTGGAGAGAAGCTGAAGACTGAATGGAATGGTGAGGAAATTCAACGATTTTTCGACGACCCCTGTGACGCGAAGGTTGCGGGTTCGATCCCCGCCGCGGGATAAATGTTTGTATGATCTGCAAATATTTATCTCGGGTCTGGGTGTTGCTATGTATGTATTTACTAACAAAAAGTATATAAGGAAAGGTTGTCTGGAAGAAATCGCTTCTAAGCGATAAGACCGCCCATTGTACATTGTCTCGTTGGGTTCATATTTGTATGTTTTGTAATTATTGTGTACAATAAAGAGTTTTTCATTCATTTCATTCATTCATTCATAAGTAGTATATCAGTTATCTGGTTCCCATAGTACAAGCCATGCTTAGTTTGGGGCTAGATGATGCTGTGTGAAATGTCCAGCATTATTTATTTGATTAAAGAACCTTTATCCCGGCGTTTCCCGCCGCGACGAGTAAAAAATATTTCCTGACGATAAGAATAATTCATGTTTTCACTTCTGTCAGTTCAACTGTCACTTTTCTTTCAGGCAAATGGTGGGACTCGAAAGTGCTCAAAGTGGACGCGTCAATAGCCCTAATACATTTCGACGAAGACAACAGAACTGAGTGGATATACCGAGGTTCAACCAGGCTCGCGCCGTTATACTTGGAGTTACAGGCGGCGAAGGCTGGCGAAGGGAAGGGCCGGTCAAGATTACCTAGAAGCAAGGCGCAAATGAGGGTAGGCACAGTAAACATACTAGAATAGACTACGTTACTCACATCCTTGGATTTAGTTACATACTAGCTCCCGCGCGGCTTCGCCTGCGTGGTACCAACATTTTGAATAGCCTATATGCTATTCCAGGTTACTATCTACGCCTATTCCAAGTTTCATCCAAATCGGTTCACTGGTTTAGGCGTGATTGTTACACAAACATACAAACATCCAAATATCCAAACATACTCACAAACTTTCAGATTTATTATATTATATTAGGATTTTATTTGATTTAATCTTATTTTGTCTCTTCTTTTTACTCCAATTACACTTCTCTCTATTCCATTTTGACATATAGCGCTATAAATATCTGGACCGGTGGTCAAAAGAGGAACTAACGACGCCATTTTGAAATGTCATTTGAAATGTCTGCCATTCGTTTCCAGTTGTCATATCCGCCATTGCTTGTTTGCTCGGTGTGTTTTTTTTTCGATTGGTGCTTTGGTCCCTTGATCACCCACTTTACTGTGAAATGTTTTTTTTTTTGGCAATGCCATAGACATTTACTTTCTCTATGCCAAATGTAAGCAGCGCCTCCCTCACTGGAACAGATATCCTTGTGGGACTATACCTTTATTTTGTTCAATAACTTGTCCGTTAATGCCCATGTTTGACAGCCGTATGTTGAACATGAATACACAATATGTCATAAAGTTTTATTTTTTCCTTGATTGGCATGTCTTTGTTTTTAATCACGTCACTAAGTGACCAAAATCTTTTCCCATCTATACAAAACAAACAAAATCAAACAGGGTCACGACTGTATCCCCGAGGCGCGGTAGACATTCTCTCAGATCTTTATATTCCAGATCCTTTGAAGATGTTTAAGGTAGTCAGAGGCATGTACAAATACATATTTGATACATGCCCACATCTTGCAGAAGTTAGTATTCCATACGTGACAGGTCCCATTATATAATTATTTATTGACGACCTCTGTAGCGCAGTGGGCAAAGGCCCGCCTGCGACGCAAGAGGTTGCGGGTTCGATCCCCGCGGCGGGACCAATGTTTGTATGATCTACAAATATTAGTCTGGGGTCTGGGTGTATCTATGTATAATATGTATGTATTTACAAACAAAAAAAAAATATAAGTAGTATATCAGTTATCTGGTTCCCATAGTACAAGCTTTGCTTAGTTTGGGGCTAGATGATGCTGTGTGAAATGTCCAGCATTATTTATTTATATATTATTTATTTACGTTATATTGTTTCAGTCAAACATGCCCTGTGTGGAATACACAAGATCTGATGAACAAGCAACTACCAGAGTGCCGACAGAAACTCAGCAACAGAACGAGGTATGTATATGTCTATAGGTATGTGATAGGTTATCAAATTTAGTTCATACGATCTTAATACCTAATCTAAACCTAAAGTTATATTATGCAAACCGCCTTCCATTTATGCCTATAATGCTTTTCTCACGTAAATGGTTGTCTGGAAGAGATCGCTTTCAGCGATAAGGCCGCCAGTTGTCTACCTAAAGTTAAGTGTATTTTTTTTCTTATATATCTTCTTCGCTGTGTGTTTGTGTATACAATAAAGAATTATCCCGATCGAGAATTGTATCGATTCCCGTCGCGTGACAAATGTTTGTGTGATCTGGAAATATTTATCTCGGGTCTGTGTGTTTCTATGTATAATATGTACGTATTTAAAAAGTATATAAGTAGTATAATAGTTTTCTGGTTCCCATAGTCATAGGCGGATCCAGGAGGGGGGGCACGGGGGCACGTGCCCCCCCCGATATTTTTGTGTAGCTACTAACGACGAAAAATTAATGAAATGTGAAATTTTTGTCAGTTTTTGTTTCTTGTGCCCCTCCCAGAAAAAAATCCTGGATCCGCCCATGCCCATAGTACAAACAAGCTTTGCTTAGTTTGGGGCTAGATGATGCTGTGTGAAATGTCCAGCATTATTTATTATTACTGAATAAATGCTTTTTGACTTTGACTTTGATTGTTTCCGCAGGAGTTACGTCGTCAAAGAGCTGTCGCTAAAAAGTCAACCACACCATCAATTATGCCACCCACCATCACACCAGGAGCTAATCTCGAAGGATTAAGTCGAGTTGTGGTATGTATTACAGTTGTTCTTAGGCTCAATGCACATTGAATTGGCAAGCGACGCTTCAATTAGTTTTATAGCGCACCATTATAAACCTTATGAACAATCGTACAAGATATAGAAACGCTTGTAGAATGAACCGCGCGAAAGTGCTCGAGCCAGCGCAGTAGATGGCTTCGCCAGACCTCGTTAATTCTGCAAGCGTTTCTATATCTTGTACGATTGTTCATAAGGTTTATAATGGTGCGCTATAAAACTAATTGACGCGTCGCTTGCCAATTCAATGTGCATTGAGCCTAAGATGTGTAAGAGATTGAATCGACACCGTAACGAGTATTGATTTTCATTGGTTTTTTTTTTGTTTAACCTTATTTAACCATACAATACTGGGAAATAAAGTCTCCATCCACACAAATTGTCACTTACTTATCGAAACAGGGACCGTATTCGCGTTCCTTTTTTCGTTCTTTTAATGAATATTCGATTGCTTCCCACCACGATTTCTGACTTCAAGGGCCAATTTTTCAGACGTTAAAACACGGTCCTAGCCTAGGACCAAATATTTCTAAGACGACCTCTGTAGCGCAGTGGGCGAAGACCCGCCTGCGACGCAAAAAGTTGCGGGTTCGATCCCCGCAGCGGGACAAATGTTTGTATGATCTACAAATATTTGTCTCAAACTCAACAAAAAAAAAGTATATAAGTAGTATATCCGTCATCTTAGTACCCATAACACAATCTCTGCTTACTTTGGGGCTAGATGATGCTGAGTGAAAAGTCCAGCATTATTTATCTATTTATATTTCAAAGCGAAAAGTTGGCCCTTGAAGTCAGAAACCGTGGTGGGAATCATCCGAATATTCATTAAACGAACGAAATAACTTCACGAATAATTTGTTTCAGTACTATACACCAAAGAATGCAGTGAAGCCATACAAGATGGTGCCCCATACTTGCACTATTAACTGCCGTCGCACCGACCTGCTTACTATGAAGGATCTCAGGACATACAATCCATTGGCGAAGCCGCTACTCAGTGGATGGGAAAGGTATTTTATTCACACTAATATACAGGGTGTCCCAGGAACGACTGTCAAGCGGAAGTCCAGTGATGCAGCACCCCAAGGGCTACCCGTGTAATGATCACCCCCATGTATGTTCAGCGATTTTTTGTAGTTTAGAAGTTATTCATGTTTTTGTGACATTTTATTTATTGAGCAGTTGCAAGACAATTTTGGTCATTTTGAGGTGAATAATTGATATAAATCATAATTTTTTGATAAATCATAATCTCATAATTTTTTCTCTGCTTATCAGCTAAAAGTTGGGTCTCTCCAATCCAATGACTATTATCCCGCATCAATCAGACGATCTTCCTAAAGCCGGAGTGCCTTACCGCTCGGCCACAGAATCCTACTTGCCGGTGTCCAAATTTTCGATAAGCTTATATTTTTCGGTTGAGCACCGATTATGAGCTTATCGAAAATTTGGCCACCGGCAAGTAGGATTCTGTGGCCGAGCGGTAAGGCACTCCGGCTTTAGGAGGATCGTCTGATCGTTGCGGGTTCGAATCCCGTCGGAATCCAAAATTTTGATAAAACTTTTCATTTTTAATGAAATACCAAGTGTGGGTTAGCATTATAAAATTACAAATTATTGTTAACATTGTTACCATCTAAGACCTTTTTTTCTTTGAATAAATATTTTCATTTTCATTTTTTCATAGACAATCGGTCCGCTACAAGGCGCTCAGAGAAGTTGTCTACCGTGCTCCGTGCGGCCGTCGATTGCGGAATATGCCAGAACTGCACAAGTATCTGCGGATTATCCAGAGCGACATGTCCGTCGATATGTTTGACTTCACGCCGGGAACACATTGTCTGGCCGAGTTTGTTTTGAACAAGTGTAATGTTAGCAAGAAGGTGAGTTTTTCATTGGTTTTCTAGGTTGACTGTACTTTTTTGTAGTTTTTAAAGTGTTTCCACATTTAAGTATTTCATTGAGAAATGAAAAGTCTTATCATTTTCGATTCAGAGGAGATTCGAACCCGCGACGATAAGACGATCCTCCTAAAGGAGTGCCTTCAACCGCTCGGCCACGGAACCCCTGACGTTAGATTCGAAATTCTTGATAAGCTCATATTTATCGGTTGAGCACCGATTAGCGACATTTACATCTGATCGTCGCGGGTTCAAAAATCTTGATAAGACTTTTCTTTTTCTCATTTTCCAAGTTAAAAACTACATAAACAATATTAAGGGATGTTAATAATAAAAGTAATAAATAAATAAATAAATAAATAAGGCTTGACATTTCACACAGCATCATCTAGCCCCAAACTAAGCAAAGCTTGTACTATGGGAACCAGATAACTGATATACTACTTATATACTTTTTGTTTGTAAATACATACATATTATACATAGAAACACCCAGATCCGAGATAAATATTTGCAGATCACACAAACATTTATCCCGCGGCGGGGATCGAACCCGCAATCTTCTGCGTCCCAAGCGGGCTTTCACCCACTGCGCCACAGAGACAGACGTGTATCTGACGTGGATCTGTGTATTGTATGCCACTTAATCAAATAGCTTGCCATCAGCAGTTAGTGTATACGCCGCAGGCAAACCGTTAATGAAATGACTAGGCGTATCTGTTCTCTGTTGTTCAGAATGATTTGTTATGTGAAAAAAATATAATATTTCAGTAGAAATTAAAGGTTTTCAAACATAAAAATCAAATTTAAAATTAAAATTTGAAATTCACGTCAAAACGCTCGTCGGTGTCATGGCGGCTGTTATGACGTCACAGCTCACCACTGCAACAGCAACAACTACGTGCATACACACTAATGACTAAAGCTCAAAGGAAACAAAAGGCGCAGTTTTGGTCTATTATATTGAGTATTGACGTCACGCGCTCTGATTGGTGTACAGCTATCATGGCTGATTGTTGTATTTTGTAGATTTATTTTATTCAATAAATATAAAAAAAAAATATAAAAAAAATTAATAATCTCGACATTATTCGGACAATAAATGCATTTTTCTCAATCCTGGAATCCTATTTAATTACACCAATTAAATATTTTGGCGAAACTTGATTACTGTCATCATGCGCACGTCGGATTAAATCACTTGCCTGCGACATACAACATGATAGTAGGCGGCACGTGCAAGTAGCTGGTATGCAAGTTTGCCAGCAACCAACAGGCATATTCTCTGCATTACCCTCATTTCATATTTTTGTGTAGGATCTATCCCACGGCAAAGAGAACGTACCAGTTCCCTGCGTGAACTACTACGACGCGTGCCTCCCCGAGTTCTGTTCGTACAACACGGAGCGCACGCCCACCGCCGGCGTGCCGCTCAACCTGGACCCGGAGTTCCTGTGCGGCTGCGACTGTACCGACGACTGTCAGGTACGTACAACACGGAGCGCACGTGCCGCTCAACCTGGACCCGGAGTTCCTGTGCGGCTGCGACTGTACCGACGACTGTCAGGTACGTACAACACGGAGCGCACGTGCCGCTCAACCTGGACCCGGAGTTCCTGTGCGGCTGCGACTGTACCGACGACTGTCAGGTACGTACAACACGGAGCGCACGTGCCGCTCAACCTGGACCCGGAGTTCCTGTGCGGCTGCGACTGTACCGACGACTGTCAGGTACGTACAACACGGAGCGCACGTGCCGCTCAACCTGGACCCGGAGTTCCTGTGCGGCTGCGACTGTACCGACGACTGTCAGGTACGTACAACACGGAGCGCACGTGCCGCTCAACCTGGACCCGGAGTTCCTGTGCGGCTGCGACTGTACCGACGACTGTCAGGTACGTACAACACGGAGCGCACGTGCCGCTCAACCTGGACCCGGAGTTCCTGTGCGGCTGCGACTGTACCGACGACTGTCAGGTACGTACAACACGGAGCGCACGTGCCGCTCAACCTGGACCCGGAGTTCCTGTGCGGCTGCGACTGTACCGACGACTGTCAGGTACGTACAACACGGAGCGCACGTGCCGCTCAACCTGGACCCGGAGTTCCTGTGCGGCTGCGACTGTACCGACGACTGTCAGGTACGTACAACACGGAGCGCACGTGCCGCTCAACCTGGACCCGGAGTTCCTGTGCGGCTGCGACTGTACCGACGACTGTCAGGTACGTACAACACGGAGCGCACGTGCCGCTCAACCTGGACCCGGAGTTCCTGTGCGGCTGCGACTGTACCGACGACTGTCAGGTACGTACAACACGGAGCGCACGTGCCGCTCAACCTGGACCCGGAGTTCCTGTGCGGCTGCGACTGTACCGACGACTGTCAGGTACGTACAACACGGAGCGCACGTGCCGCTCAACCTGGACCCGGAGTTCCTGTGCGGCTGCGACTGTACCGACGACTGTCAGGTACGTACAACACGGAGCGCACGTGCCGCTCAACCTGGACCCGGAGTTCCTGTGCGGCTGCGACTGTACCGACGACTGTCAGGTACGTACAACACGGAGCGCACGTGCCGCTCAACCTGGACCCGGAGTTCCTGTGCGGCTGCGACTGTACCGACGACTGTCAGGTACGTACAACACGGAGCGCACGTGCCGCTCAACCTGGACCCGGAGTTCCTGTGCGGCTGCGACTGTACCGACGACTGTCAGGTACGTACAACACGGAGCGCACGTGCCGCTCAACCTGGACCCGGAGTTCCTGTGCGGCTGCGACTGTACCGACGACTGTCAGGTACGTACAACACGGAGCGCACGTGCCGCTCAACCTGGACCCGGAGTTCCTGTGCGGCTGCGACTGTACCGACGACTGTCAGGTACGTACAACACGGAGCGCACGTGCCGCTCAACCTGGACCCGGAGTTCCTGTGCGGCTGCGACTGTACCGACGACTGTCAGGTACGTACAACACGGAGCGCACGTGCCGCTCAACCTGGACCCGGAGTTCCTGTGCGGCTGCGACTGTACCGACGACTGTCAGGTACGTACAACACGGAGCGCACGTGCCGCTCAACCTGGACCCGGAGTTCCTGTGCGGCTGCGACTGTACCGACGACTGTCAGGTACGTACAACACGGAGCGCACGTGCCGCTCAACCTGGACCCGGAGTTCCTGTGCGGCTGCGACTGTACCGACGACTGTCAGGTACGTACAACACGGAGCGCACGTGCCGCTCAACCTGGACCCGGAGTTCCTGTGCGGCTGCGACTGTACCGACGACTGTCAGGTACGTACAACACGGAGCGCACGTGCCGCTCAACCTGGACCCGGAGTTCCTGTGCGGCTGCGACTGTACCGACGACTGTCAGGTACGTACAACACGGAGCGCACGTGCCGCTCAACCTGGACCCGGAGTTCCTGTGCGGCTGCGACTGTACCGACGACTGTCAGGTACGTACAACACGGAGCGCACGTGCCGCTCAACCTGGACCCGGAGTTCCTGTGCGGCTGCGACTGTACCGACGACTGTCAGGTACGTACAACACGGAGCGCACGTGCCGCTCAACCTGGACCCGGAGTTCCTGTGCGGCTGCGACTGTACCGACGACTGTCAGGTACGTACAACACGGAGCGCACGTGCCGCTCAACCTGGACCCGGAGTTCCTGTGCGGCTGCGACTGTACCGACGACTGTCAGGTACGTACAACACGGAGCGCACGTGCCGCTCAACCTGGACCCGGAGTTCCTGTGCGGCTGCGACTGTACCGACGACTGTCAGGTACGTACAACACGGAGCGCACGTGCCGCTCAACCTGGACCCGGAGTTCCTGTGCGGCTGCGACTGTACCGACGACTGTCAGGTACGTACAACACGGAGCGCACGTGCCGCTCAACCTGGACCCGGAGTTCCTGTGCGGCTGCGACTGTACCGACGACTGTCAGGTACGTACAACACGGAGCGCACGTGCCGCTCAACCTGGACCCGGAGTTCCTGTGCGGCTGCGACTGTACCGACGACTGTCAGGTACGTACAACACGGAGCGCACGTGCCGCTCAACCTGGACCCGGAGTTCCTGTGCGGCTGCGACTGTACCGACGACTGTCAGGTACGTACAACACGGAGCGCACGTGCCGCTCAACCTGGACCCGGAGTTCCTGTGCGGCTGCGACTGTACCGACGACTGTCAGGTACGTACAACACGGAGCGCACGTGCCGCTCAACCTGGACCCGGAGTTCCTGTGCGGCTGCGACTGTACCGACGACTGTCAGGTACGTACAACACGGAGCGCACGTGCCGCTCAACCTGGACCCGGAGTTCCTGTGCGGCTGCGACTGTACCGACGACTGTCAGGTACGTACAACACGGAGCGCACGTGCCGCTCAACCTGGACCCGGAGTTCCTGTGCGGCTGCGACTGTACCGACGACTGTCAGGTACGTACAACACGGAGCGCACGTGCCGCTCAACCTGGACCCGGAGTTCCTGTGCGGCTGCGACTGTACCGACGACTGTCAGGTACGTACAACACGGAGCGCACGTGCCGCTCAACCTGGACCCGGAGTTCCTGTGCGGCTGCGACTGTACCGACGACTGTCAGGTACGTACAACACGGAGCGCACGTGCCGCTCAACCTGGACCCGGAGTTCCTGTGCGGCTGCGACTGTACCGACGACTGTCAGGTACGTACAGCACGGAGCGCACGTGCCGCTCAACCTGGACTATTTTTATTTTTATTTTTATTTAAATCCACTGTTTCTTAGTTAAATTTAAAAGATACAGATTTTTCTCAATCAAATTAAAAACGTTTTGTATCTCTTTCGTTTCCAGGATAAAACAAAATGCGCCTGTTGGAAGATGACGCTAGAGGGCGCTCGTACGATCGGCTTGGACGGACCTAATGTCGGATATGTGTACCGAAGATTGCCTGAACCACTGCCTTCGGGAATATATGAGTGTAACTCTAGGTAATATACAGGGTGTAAAAAGACTGCTACCGAAAACTGAGGGGTTACAATCAGACCATGATTCTAAACATATTTAGCGAAAAAAAACCGCATTTTTTTTTACTTAGCTTCGTCATGCTATATTATTTTCGGTTATTTACTACTAGTACGACATAATAAGACCATACCTACCTAATCATTTCATATAAAAAAGAAAAAAACAATTAAAACTCAAAATCCAGCAATCTACGTAAAAAAACGCGCCCAGAACATACGCAAACAGTAGACATAGACATAGACATAGACATTTATTTATTTGCCACTCAAGCACACACAAAATACAAAATGAGAAGAAAAGAAAAAATAATAATTAAAAGAATAAGACAAAAAAAGAAACCTGTCATGTACCTCATGTGTGCTACAGCAGCAAAAGGGCTTCGACTCAGCATAACAGTACTATTCAAACGCTGTTTTCTCTGGATATAATGATTTTTTCGGAAAATCCTTCTGACCCGCAAAACGTTGTTTGGCTATAGAGATTGGACTTCACTTCACAGCTAGGAACAGACCAAAGTGATCGGACCTCATTTAATAGCCAGCAACATTTTGTACTGGAAAACTAAATTATCGTTTTTATTATATTCTGTTAATTATTATTTATGTTTCTCAACGTTTAAACCTTCCCTGGACTTACATGAATATTTCAGTTTCTCCAGTTTTAAGCAGACTAACGAACAGCAACTCATTTTTATTTATATAGATAGATTAAGTTAAGAGCTTAGTTCTTGTCGGTGCAAATTATTGCGGCAAGGCAAGGCAAGCGATACATTTTGTAGGCAAAATCAAATGTAAAATTTGGAATTGTTCCAACAATATTAGGCACATAGTTATTTTGAAGTGTTTTTTTGTAATCTAAAATAAAAATTCTCTATACATTTTGTACGAATACTAAAATTCAGGTTTTTTTTTTATTTTCCGGCAACATTAGAGTCATAGTTAAGAGTATTTGTTTGTTATCAGATAGAGCATCCAAAAATGCGAAAATAATAATAAAAAAATCTCGAAAAATAAAAAACTAAGTATTTAAATTATTTTTTTTGACGACCTCTGTGGCGCAGTGGGTGAAAGCCCGCTTGGGACGCAGAAGGTTCGATCCCCGCCGAGGGATAAATGTTTGTATGATCTGCAAATATTTATCTCGGGTCTGGGTGTTTCTATGTATAATATTTATGTATTTACAAACAAAAAGTATATAAGTAGTATATCAGTTATCTGGTTCCCATAGTACAAGCTTTGCTTAGGGGTCTAGATGATGCTGTGTGAAATGTCCAGCATTATTTATTATTTATTTTACTTACCCGGTATAATAATAGAATATAAGAATATTATCTTATTGTGATACCTTAATTTTGTTCTCAGATGCAAATGCAAGCAGACATGTTTGAACAGAGTTGCTCAACACCCGCTCCAGTTGAAATTACAAGTATGTATTACTAGCTACTGCGCGCGGCTTCGGCTTGGTACCAACATTTTGAATAGCCTATATGCTATTCCAGTTCACTATCTACGCCTATTCCAAGTTTCATCCAAATCGGTTCTCTGGTTTAGGCGTGATTGATACACAAACATACTCATTCACTCACAAACTCGTGGTCGTGCTTGCTTAGTTGTTCTTGATAGATCGTCGAAGTTAAGCAACGTTCTAAACGGTCTGTAAATGGATGGGTGACCGCCAGTGGCATTTTCATCTGAACGCTTCCATGCTTCGGAGGGCACGTTAAATTGTCGGTCCCGGCCATTTAAGTCGTTAAGCCATGACGGAGGCCTTAAGGCGGCCTAAAAACTCCGGCACCAGAGTTGGCCACTGACTCATACGAACTAACTCACAAACTTTCAGCTTTATTACATTAGTTTGAAGTTTGATAAAGCTGAAAGTTTGTGAGTTGGTATCACACATAATCACGCCTAAACCAGTGAACAGATTAAGCTGAAAATTGGCATGGATAAAGGTTGTATCCCAGGGAAGGACATAGGCTACTTTTTATCCCGAAAAAACCCGAGGCACCGCGGGTTACACCGCGTTCTAATTATGTTCTAATTATGAAATAAACCGTTTACCATTTTTTTTCACAGGTGTTTAAAACTTCGAATCGTGGATGGGGTATTCGTGCTCTTAACGATGTACCCAAAGGATCATTCTTATGTGTTTACGCGGGAAATTTACTTACAGACGCCACCGCTAACTTGGTAAGGAAATTTATAGATATTTTCATTTAATTTCAATATCAAATATGTATTTGGACATGCCTCTGATTACCCCCTTAGACATCTTTAATACATTAAAAGATTGAGAGAATGTCTACCGCGCCTTGTGTCTTGAATTCAAATTCATAGCTGTATGTAATAATAAATAATGCTGGACATTTCACACAGCATCATCTAGCCCCAAACTAAGCAAAGCTTGTACTATGGGAACCAGATAACTGATATACTACTTATATACTTTTTGTTTGTAAAAACATACATATTATATTTCGAAACACCCAGACCAGAGATAAATATTTGCAGATCATACAAACATTAACCCGCGGGATCGAACCCGCAACCTTCTGCGTGCCAAGCGGGCTTTCACCCACTGCGCCACAGAGGTCGTCAAATAGGATAGGATGTTTAAAAATGATGTTTCATAGGTAAAGTTTAGCCACACCTGTATAGTATTACTTTGTATACAGGATGGTCTAAACGAAGGTGATGAGTACCTAGCCGAGCTGGACTACATCGAGGTGGTGGAAGCCATGAAGGAAGGATACGAAGACGATGTGCCTGATGAAGACAAGAAACTTGACAAGGTGCGTTCAAATCGATTATTTATTTATTTATACTGGGCATGTAATGCGGAGGGATGAAAGTCACGTAACTAAAAGGGTGATGGAAATCAATGTGGATGGATATGTGAGTAGTGGTAAAAAAAAAAAAAGATGGATGGATTGTGTGAAAGAAGATATGGGTAAGAAGGGAGTGAATACGAAGATGACGAGTGATAGGGGAGAGTGGAGAAAGAGAACATGTTGTGCCGACCCCGCATGAGCGGGATGAGGGCAGGCCAATGATGACATGGTCTTTCATTTTAAACTACACAAACTGGCAGGGCTTCATTTTTGTGTTGTAAATAGACGTTTGACAGTATCAATTTAATTCCTAAGCCGATTTTAGTTTTCACTTCAAAAAGTAACTTATTGATTTTTTATGACATGTTGCATAACATTTGCATGGAGAACAGACGTTGAACAATCACAGCGCAGCAACATCACGTCGCACGCTCGAATGGACTAAGTTATACAAGAAGCAACAATCAATTAAAAGGATAGTCTCGATATTTTCATAATAAAACAAAAAAAATCATTATAAAAAAATATATATTTTTTAATTTATTTGTTGAACCCAATTCCTGAATATAGTTAGTTTAAAATGAAAGACCCTATATTTATAAGAAATACCTGTCGTATTGTGATGATGCTGTGTGTCCAGCATTATTTATTTATTGTATGCATATGAGTGTTGGGCAACAAAAGGGACGGATGAACAAAAGGTGCACGTGGCTGAGATGCGAATGCTGAGATGGATGTGTGGAGTGACGCGAATGGACAGAGTAAGGAACGAGTACATAAGAGGCATTTGTCGGGATTCATCCGCCTTATAGACTGTAGATCTAGAAACTTAAAATGCCAAATGTCAGCGCTCATGCTAATTGATATGGTCTTGATTTTTTCCGTAGAAGGACTCAACGGAGAGTGAATCGGAGCCGAGCTCGGAATCGGAAGACGACAAGGATCGCACTGAAGATGGTGATTTCCAGCCAGGGTTCATCGGACACCCGGTGGAGTTCAAGTATGTCAAAGTCTTTCAATGAGTTCAAGTATGTCAAACAATAGCTCTAGCCATTGTTGCTCAAGACCTGTGCTCGACCTACATGAGACACTGGCTGGTTTTACTCAAGCCAGTGGCTCGTGTAGTGTCTCAATAATAATTATTATTTTTTGTGATTGTGAATGTGATTGTTATTTTTAAGTTAAGCAAGTACTAACATAGTCCATGGACTATGTCTGAAATAAACAAATTTTATTTATTTAAAGTTAAAAATCATTGATTGATTTGTTTAAACAGGCACAAACCATACATTAACGTAATTTTGTATGGGTTGTCATCTGGCTTTGATCCCAGCGCCATCTAGTGGTACACGCTCTGAAATAGATACATTGGCGTTGATTCTGTTGTTCACTGACTAAAGTTAACTAAACTAAAATGCTTCGTTCTTATTTCGTTAACGATAAAGTCCAAAATGGAATGACTATTATAGTGGCATTCTTAAAATTTCTTAATTTTAGTAAAAATGAAGTATTTGTGGGTAGATTTAGTCAAGACCATTTTGCTTGCCGTGTAAAATAGCTGCTAATGTAGCTCAGAGGTGCCATTTTGATTAAACTTTTAGTTATGTCACTTTCAACGACATGCTATTTTCGTCTTTAGTGAGAACAAAATAAGAACGTTCAAGTTTTAGTTTAATTAAGTTTAGTCAGTGAACAACAGAATCGACGCCAATAGTTAGTTAGCTAGTTTGTGGCGATATTGGATAGAGGTCGCCACATACTATTTTATACGATTTTTATTTATATTTATAGAAAGAGTCTCCGCAAACGTGAGAAGGCGAAGAAGAAAGAAGAGAAGAAACAAGAAGAAGCCCAGAATAAGAAAGACGAAACCAAGAAGAAGGATGATTGCATCACCATCAGTGACGACGAAGAAGGTATGCTTGACACCCGTCACGAAGTCTTTACAGAATTGAAAAAAGAAAATCCTTTAAATTTCTAGATGAATCACTTGACGCCATGTTACGACGCAGGTTGCGGGTTCGATCCCCGCCACGGGACAAATGTTTGTATGATCTACAGATATTTGTCCAGGGGTGTTTTCTATGTATTATATGTATGTATTTACAAATAAAAAGTATTAAAGTATATCAGTCATGTAGTACCCACACATGCTCGGCTTACTTTGGGGCTAGATGATGCCGTGTGAAAAGTCCAGCATTATTTATTTATTTTCTTGTGAAATTGCATTGAAATTGCAATTAAATTGAGATGTATTTATTTTCAGTGAGAGAGCCATCTCGGTTCACAGCAGAAGATGGAATGGTGGACAAAGACTTAATTACTAAACAGAGGTAAGAAACTATTATTAAGAAATTTTCACAATCGAATCGATCATATTGTTTATTAAAAGCCATAATTTTTTTAAGTACTAAGAAATCAATCTATTTAGAAAATTTATACAGGGTTATTTGTAAAACACCGGTAACTCAGGACTGTATTCTTCTTCTTAGTCGTATCACTCTTGACAGAGTGGTCGTGGTCGTCATGTCGGGAGTTGTGTGGCTCGCTTTACAATTCTGCGCCATTCGTCTCGGATGGTGGTCTTTCTGGAGCACTCATTTAAAGGACTGTATTACTATCATCATAAACAACAATTTTTGTTCTATGACTTTTTACAAACCAATACCAAAAACAAACCGTCATCTTATCTAACACATTTCAACTCTGTATTAAATAGGTCAAGTTCAAGCGCCACCGCCGCCCTAACCCCGCTCCCCTCGCTATTGTACTATCGGTTTCTTTTTCTTCGCATAGCCTTCAATGCTCAATTTAAATATTTTTATTTTTGTATGAAAATCTGATGAAATAAATTATGATGAATTTTTAAGTCATAGAACAAAAAGTTGTTGCTTATGATGATAGTTCTGAGAGGTTACCGATGTTTTACAAATAACATATACAGGGTGTAAAAAGACTTCTACCGAAGCCGCAAGGGGTACAGCATCCCAACACACAACCAAATCCAAAAGGATTTTCCGAAAAAATCATTATATCCGGAGAAAACAGCGTTTGAAGATTTCTATTTGCGTAATGTTCTGGGCGCTTTGTTTTACGTAGATTGCTGGATTTTGAGTTTTAATTGTTTTTTTCTTTTGTAAATGAAATTATTAGGTAGGTATGGTTTTATTATGTTGTACTAGTAGTAAATAACCGAAAATAACATAAAATGACTAACTTTTTTGCGTTTTTTTTTCGCTATGGTCTGATTGCAACCGCTCAGTTTTCGGTAGTAGTCTTTTTACACCCTGTATAATTAATGTTTTCAGTTCCCGCGTGTCCGTCCGTACTCTGTTCGGCAAAGATGAAGCATGCTACATTATGGATGCTAAGGTCCAAGGGAATATAGGAAGATACCTCAATGTAAGTACCACTACAGTGTCACAAACTTATCTGGACCGGCCAAAAGACTAGTGCAGTTGGCGAAGATCCGATTGCGACGCACATGGTTGCAGGTTCGATCCCCGCCGCGGAACATTTTTGTATGATCTTCAAGTAATTGTCTCGGGTCTGGATATGTATGTAAAATCTTGAGACTATTTTTCTGAAGACGTGTTGGCCGAATGGGGTTGTACCTCGACTTTCAATCGAAGGTGGTGGGATCGAATCCCGGCCGTACATCAATAGATTTTGTGTTTTGTGAAATTTATATGCGCTTTAAGGGCATTTTCTTAGGGCCTTTTTAGGGGCATTTTCTTACCGATGACCTTAAAGATGATGTAGACATTGAAAGGGAGCGTAGGGCACTGGCGGTTCGGGGTAATATGTTGGCCCGTAGGTTTTCCCGTTGTACTGACCAAGTCAAGGTAACGCTTTTTAAAGCGTTCTGTCAGAGCTTCTACACGGGAAACCTATGGGTCCGCCATACTAAAAGATCGCTAGACACCCTACGAATACAGTATAATAACATATTTAGGATGCTGTTGAGATTGCCTCGGTACTGCAGCGCATCAGGGATGTTTGCTCAAAACTACACAGATGGTTTTCATGCCATCTGGCGTAAGAAAACCGCATCCTTGATAAGCAGAATCCGGGGTAGTCACAACAGCATCCTGAACACTGTTGCAGACAGTTACACCTCTCCTTTCTGGAAGTGCCTTGTGCGGAGAGTGATCAAATAGGGATTAGGTACCTTAATTGCTCGCTCTCGGCATACGGCTGTGTTGTGCTGTCTTTCTGTTATTAAATGTTTTTTACTACTAACAAACTATGGACCATTTTGTAGTCTGAAATAAACAAATTTTATTTATTTATTTATTTATTTAACACGAGCTCTGAACGGTGAAGGAAAACATCGTGAGGAAACCAGTTAGTATTCTTATAGGCGATGGGCTTGCAACCTGTCACGTATGGAGTACTAACTTCTGCAAGATGGTGGGATGGAAATATGTATTTGAACATCTGACTACCCCCTTAGACGTCTTCAAATGATCTGGAATATAAAAGATCTGAAAAAATGTCTACCGCGCCTTGGGGATACAGTCGTGACCCTGTTTACGTTTTTTTTTTCTAACAAAAACCTTTTTTTTCAGCATTCATGCCACCCTAACGTGTTCGTACAAAATGTGTTCGTAGACACCCACGATCCGCGCTTCCCTTGGGTTGCGTTCTTCGCGTTATCCCATGTCAGGGCCGGAACTGAACTCACATGGAACTATAACTACGACGTGGGTTCTGTTCCCGAGAAGGTCTTGTATTGCTATTGTGGAGCGCCTAATTGTAGAGGGCGGTTGTTGTAATTTAGCTCAATCTAAATTCAAATTTAGCTCATTTAATCCGTTCATTTTCCAAGATGGCGACTTTTTTATTCGTTCATTCATTCGTTTCTAAAATGGCGGTTAGTTTTTAACAGAGTTATGAGAACACATACTAAATCAATGTTAGAAGTACTTGAAGTGTAATAAATTTAAGTAAATGTAGGTAGCTAGGTAAAAATTAATTTTAAGAGTTTAAATTCTCATCTTTTCGGTAACGGCCGCCATTTTGTTCAAAAAATTGTGCAGTTGCTGTTGCTAAGATACTATACTATACTATGTAAAAGCTTCTTTATAGTTTTTTGTGTTCAATTCAATAGAAATAACATAAATAAACCTTTTTCCTAAGATCTTTTCTATCCATAATCAGCTGTTTCGTACTTTGTCATGTCTTAATCATTTTAGGATAATTAATTAATTAGTTTTTAGTTTATAAGAATAATTTTAATAATATATGCATTGTACTGATCTGTTTAATAAAGTAAAATACATGAACACATTGACTTTGAATTTCAACACGCCCAAAAGATAGTCTGTGTATAGAAAACTAGCTACCCGCCCCGGCTTCGCACGGGTGTAATGCTGATGCTAAATATTAGGGTTCAGCCAGCGTTTGCAATGTAAGCGCAAAAAATGTATTAGTGATTCACGACATCACATTAGATACCTCTAAAATTATCAGTGTTCCTCTACTATATCATGCATGTATTATACATATAAACCTTCCTCTTGAATCACTCTATCTATTAAAAAAAACAGCATCAAAATTCGTTGCGTAGTTTTAAAGATTTAAGCATACATAGGGATATAGGGACAGAGAAAGCGACTTTGTTTTATACTAAGTAGTGATGGAAAGTCAAAATGGGTCAATACCATAAATGATACTAAATTATGTTACAGTACACACGCCATTTACACTCGCATAAAAATGCGACTTAGGTAACCTTAGGTAAAAATACATTTTTGGGGGTAGGTGGAATGCCCCTAATTTACTGCAAAGAAGGGAGTACTCGCTTCATTCAAGGTCGACCCATCTGGTCTACTTACCTTGGGGCCTTTCGGCCGACAGTTGATGTCGGATAGTTCTATAATAGGCCCAGATAATATAATAGATTCGTTTTTATCTACTCTTTGTATCTGTTGGGTATTGTACGTACCCTTGTGGTACCTACCTACCTACATATATTATTTATAGAGAAAATGTAGAAATATACAGTTCAAAATTATACTTACCTACCAAATGTGTGGAAATAAAAGATTCCAATAATTTTCTACATTTATTTTCACATAAACATTTACAATATTTAAAATATATACATATACCTACCTAGGTCATAATACTGAAAATATTTTTATTTTATCCAAAAATGTGTGCATGAATAACAATTTAGTAAATATTATAAAAGTATAATTCGTTGTAGCTCTATTTCAATCGGCATGCATATTATACGTATATTTCTACTCGATATTCTTATTATTATAAGACTAGCTAACCCAGCGAACTCCGTTTCGCCACCAGATGCCACCAGATTTTTCCTGAATTTTCTTTGTAATAAACCTCACGGAGCCCGAGACCTTTCCAACGAATGCAAAACCGTGGAAATCAGTTCGTGCGTTCTGGAGTTATAGCGTCAGGAAGGAAAACCCGACTTATTTTTATATAGTAGATAACTGTTGAAAATCAACATTATTTATCTGTCTAGGTCTTGTTATTTTTAGTTTATTTATTTTTAAACATTCACACATTTTTGCACGTGAATACAATTTCTCGTTTCTGTTAGGTTTTTTACTAAAAAGTTTTTATCAAAATTAAATATAATTATTTACAAACATCAAAACAGAAGTTATTTAAATTCTCTTCAGGCATTATTTTTATATGATTTAGGCCTTCAAAATCATAAATATATAACTTTTAGCTAGTAATTATAGTAATAATTTGTACTCAAAATTGGTGTATTGCATATAATCTAATTCCTATATCCAACGATTGTTGTAAGTTACTTTACAGAATATCTAAGAGAAAAATATATATATACAAGTAGGAGACAATATATAAAAAACATTTGCAATTACAAAATCTTATAGAATTTTTTATCATACAGGAAATTATTTTGAAAAATATTCTTTGATTTTCATTATATTTAAAAAGCGATAAGTACCTAGAATGCCAACATTTTTTCTTCCATGTTATTTTGTTAAAAATACTTGTAGAAAGATAATTGATCGAAGACTTGTAGCCATTTTTGATAAATAAAATTACAGTTACCCTGCGTCTTACGTGGGCGACTTGACGCGAACGCGATTGTGAAGCGATTCGATGCAGCGCGGCGCGTCTGTCCTACGTGCGTGTGACTCGTGCTACATTTAACGTTTACGTCAGTTTACGTTAAATCATAGGCGGATGCTACACACTCGATACGGATCGTGATTTTCTGTTAAATATTTTGTTTTACTATTTTGTTGTATGGGTAATTATTTTTTGTTATTTCTATTTCGCAACTTTATATAAATTTCTACCGTTTTTACCTTAAATTGTTATTTGTTAGTATTAAGTATTGTGTATTTTTCTGGTGGCAAATCGTTTTTACGACGATCCTTAGATAGCTTGACTGATTCTATTGTATTTTGTAATGTTATGTACATATCGTAGTAGCTTAGTTTCTGTAAATAAATGTACTTCTTCTTCAAATAAATAGTAAGTATTTCTTTATTTGGATCGTGATCCAGGATTTTATTCAGCGATCCGTATCACAATCCGCGATACGCGGATGCTACACACTCGATACATATCATGATCCTGGATCACGATCCGTATCGAGTGTGTACTGTACATCCGCCATACATAGTGTCAAAATACGCAAAAATACGATCCTGTACGCGCCGCGCCGCTGTGCGCAGCGGCGCGGCGTGTCCAGATCCCCCACGTAAGACGCAGGGTTAGTTGAATATAGGTTAGAGATTCATATAATACTTACAAAACTTTACCACAGCGTCTAATGAAATTAGTTTTAAGCCAAAAAGCATCGCTTAAAGCGATTGGATAATCTATATTTTAAACTATAGCTAGGCCTGTTATTACAAAATAACATTTGTATATGATGGGAACTGCCTCTGTCTACCTCCTTGATTATTCGGTAAATGCCCAATTCGTAGTTTTTTCGATATAGGCCCTTACTAATACACTTGACTTACAGTTATGTCATGCATAACCTATGAATAACCATACAAATTACTTTATGCATGACATAACTTTATGTAAAGTTTATTAGTAAGGGCCATATTTTAAATTTTTGGAAGTAGGCTTTTCCACCCAATACAATTTATACTTAGTTCTAACATCCAATATAAATCAAGAAAAAAAAAACTATCTACACAACGAACAGACAAAATGTTATTTACAAATACCTAAGAATACATAAACGTTTTTTAATTAGATTTTATACAATGATAACTATTTCACAAGAAAAAATATTTGTTGCTAGCTTCTGCGCGCGGCTTCGCCTTCGTGGTACCAAATTTTTGAATAGCCTTTATGCTATTCCAGGTCACTATCTACGCCTATTCCAAGTTTCATCCAAATCGGTTCACTGGTTTAGGCGTAATTGAAACACAAACATACAAACATCTAAACAAACTCACAAACTTTCAGCTTTTTTTTTTAAAATTTAAATAAAAAATTTAAATTAAACACCTAGCCATTTCATTAAACAATATTTTGAACAAATTAAACATGGAGGCTTTCAAGTTTTTTTTAACTTTCATTGGTCGCGAACAGGAGTACAATCACCTGAGAGGATTCAAAGCGGTCCTACTGAATAAATGCTTTTTGACTTTGTCTTTGACCAAGGCACGGTAGACATTCTCTTTCTATATTTGAAGATGTCTTTGTCAGACTACCCTCTTTTTCTTTTAAACTAGTGTTGATTTTTTTTAATGTTTGTCACCTTAGAGATCCCGCGCCTACTATTTCTGGATCATTTTTTGTATTGTTCAATAAATATACTTGAATTGAATTTTGAAGAATTTAGCATTCCATATGTGACAGTTTGCAAGCCCATTGCCGACAAATGCTTCCATGTATAATCGTTCACTGCTAAAGGGGTAAAATAACATTGATTGTTAATTAATCGTAATTATAAAATGTTCTAAAATACATTTAATATTGAGATATGAAAAGTCTCATCAAAATTCTTGATTCCGATCCTCCTTCAGACTTTTCATTTCTCAATGATATACCTAAGCGTGGTTTAATATTATAAAAAAAAAAAAAATATACATTAAACTTATCACAGTGTAAAAAATTACATCGAAATAGGCAGCAAAATTATGTTCTTAACACCCGACGCAAAAAATTGTAAGACTTGCTTCATGGCAAAATGGATGAACCGATTTTGATTACGTTTTAAGTAGGTCGAATTCTTGACTATGATTCAAAATCTTGAAACTTGTATTATATATCTAATTATAACATCTTTAAAAGACTGAAAATCACACGGTCATCCAAGTTTCAAAAACTCGGAACATATTTTTAAATTTAAAAATTAATATTCTTATACCGTTATTAATAAACGTGGAGTAATGTTACGCCAGGTCTAAACTGCAATAAAATTATGGTTACTCCTAAGTGAGAATGGATGAGTCGCTTGACAAAGCAAGTGTATGAGGCGAGTGTGTATGGGACAGCTGGAAGGGGACGGCCTAGGCGAACCTTCTTGGATCAAATTGGTGACATTTTGGAGAAGGGCCAGGTCAAAAGTACCCTAAACCGACGAGCATGTATGAAGAATGTAATGAGAGTGAATGAGGCGAAAGCTGTGTGCCAGGATCGTAGCGAGTGGAGATCCGTGGTCTCTGCCTACCCCTTTGGGAAGGAGGCGTGATTTTATGTATGTATATATGTACTCCTAAGTTACACCCGGCGTAACTTTACACCGCGTTTATTAATAACGGCTTTAAAGTTTCATGCTATTCCAAACTACGGAATCTAAACCTAGTTTCAACAAAATCGGTTCAGCATGGCAAATAATATAAACATCAAAAATGTTAAATATCAATATGACTTATCTATGATTTCGCTTTACAGAGTGTCCTAAATTCTAATGGGACAACCTGTTTAAAATTAATTTCACTATATTGAGGTATTTTTTGTTCGCTGGGGTTAAAATTCTAGTATTTATGTACAGCCATCTTCAAAGTTAAGTATATCAGTTCAATTATTAAGTGAAAAACATTGTTGCAAAACTTAAAGCATCAATGAAATACTAAATTGACTCTTACTACAAATGAATACGGTTCCTTTTGCAATATCAAGAATTATAAAAAATCTTCTTCTTCTTCTTCTTCCTGCCCTTATCCCACTAAGTGGGGTCGGGCAGAAAGAATTATATATTTTTTATAATATCAAGAATTATAAAAAATATATAATTAAATTTGAAGCTGATTGTAATTATTATACATAACTTATTTATTTTAATTGTCCTGTCCGGAGTTATATAATGTAGTCTGTCTGTGTACACCTGAAAATATAATGAAAATATGTATAAATAACTAGCAAACCCAGCTAACTCCGTTTCGCCACCAGATGCCGCCAGATTTTACTTGAATTTTCTTTGCTATAAACCTCACGGAGCCCGAGACCTTTCCAACGAATGCAAAACCGTGGAAATCGGTTCGTGCGTTCTGGAGTTATAGCGTCAGGAAGGAAAACCCGACTTATTTTTATATAGTTGATAGCGCAGAACCCATTTTTGATGACCCATATAAGACGAAAGAGCGTTGTGTAAATAAATAATGCTGGACATTTCACACAGCATCATCTAGCCCCGAACTAAGCAAAGCTTGTACTATGGGAACCAGATAACTGATATACTACTTATATACTTTTCGTTTGTAAATACATATTTAACATAGAAACACCCAGACCCGCGATAAATATATGCAGATCATACAAACATATATCCCGCTGCGGGGATCGAACCCGCAACCTTCTGCGTCCCAAGCGGGCTTTCACCCACTGCGCCACAGAGGTCGTCGTATAGCTGCCTCGCTCACTCGCTTATTGTTGCATCGTTCTATCTCGCTTACTTTAAACCTGCGCAATAGTTAAGTGCACCTAACTTCAGAGAGCTACATATCCAATATGAGTACTGTAGACATGTTCACATCGCTTCTAGACACTTCTCTACTAACCGACGACCTCTGTGGCGCAGTGGGTGAAAGCCCGCTTGTGAAGCAGAAGGTTGCGGGTTCGATCCAAGCGGGAAAAATTTTTGTATGATCTGCAAATATTTATCTCGGGTCTGGGTGTTTCGAAGTATAATATGTAGGTATGTATTTACAAACAAAAAGTATATGAGTAGTATATCAGTTATCTGGTTTCCATAGTACAAGCTATGCTTAGTTTGGGGCTAGATGATGCTGTTGAACACAGCACCATCTGTGTGTCAACGGCTGTATTTAATATATAGCTATCATAGTAACGTGAGCTAGATCTTTTTATTATAATAACTTTAATCGATAGATACCTTTACAAATTAGTTCGGACAGTCGCCACAGTGGCGCTGTCCTGTTGCTATATAAACGTTGTCTGAGCTGTCATTCGCCCTCTTTTGCCATTTCGCCATTTTTCTACCTGACCTGTACCGACGTGATATAATAAATTCCTGAATTTCTGTTAAAGCTGGCTTTCCATTTCCTGCATTTTACAGATGCTGTGTGAAATGTCCAGCATTATTTATTTATTTACCTCCGAGTGTGGTGTATCGTGCATCAGCCGTATCGGGATGGTCGGGATCGGGTGGAGGCGCTCGGGGGGGAATTTCGTCTCCACCAGGTAGGCATGTCTCCACCATCGCCTCTAGACAGTTCACGAATAGTTCCGCGCTTTCTGCTGTGCATTGATTCTGAAAATATATTTAAAAAATATAATTAGACACGTTTTAAGAGAGTGCCATACGCCGCCATTTTGTGAGCGGGACAGCGAGTGTGATTTGTTCGGTGTGTGAGAAGTGAGTCAATCAACTATTTTACCCACATAATTCTGTCATCGAGCACTTTTATTAGATCGTTCTTCGCGGGCAACTTGAAGACACAACCAATGGATACCACCGCGCCATGCGAGCGAAAGCAAAGACAAAAGAAGCTAATTATGGTAAAAGGTGCCATTTAAGTGTGTCCAGTCGATATTTAAGAGGGTAACTCAGCATACGAATTTTGATAGGACATCCTAGAATTTGTATGCTGAGTTACCCTCATAAATTGCAACTGGAAACACTTAGATGGCACCTTTTACCGTAATTAGCTTCTTTTATGTTTGCTTTCGCTCGCATGGCGCGTTGGTGGTGTCGTCAAGTTGCCAGTCCACAAAGAACTCAAGAAAATATGTTCGGGGACAGAATTGTGTGGGTAAAATAGTTGATTGACCACCAAGTACAGAGCTATGGATACGAAACGTCATTTACAGCGCCAAAATACTTTTTTTATCTAATTCTTCTTCCTGGTCGTGTTCTTCATTGCTGAAGGTCGGGTCCCTGAAAGGTTTTCGTAGCCTTGTGGATAAGCTGCTTCCACTTAGTCCGGTTTTCGGCTTCTCTTAGAGCAGTAACAACAGGGAGACCAGTAAGGGCGGTAACCTGGTCACACCAACGACTTGGTGATCGACCTCGGGGTCTTTTCCCATCTACTTTGCCTACCACAACCAACTTATCCAGATTATCTGGTTGATCTAATTACCAAACGAAAAATAAAAAGACACAACCAAAGAAATATTTGTAGGTTTCTTGACAAAACAAAAACCCACCAAAAAATTATCTAGAAAACTTTCACCAATCGTGTTTAAAAAAAATGTCATAGTTTTTGTTATAATTTTTTTTAATAAGTATATGAATTGAAACAATTATGAATAATCATTTATTTGTACATTTTTTTATGTGTCTATACTAATGTTATAAAGAGGAAAGATTTGTTTGTTTGTTTGAATTGAATAGGCTCCGAAACTACTGGACCGATTTGAAAAATTCTTTCACCATTAGAATCTTGCATTATCCCTGATGAACATAGACTATATTTCATCCCGGGAAAGTGAAGTTTTTCCGAGGGACCGCGGGTAACACCGTGACGGACAGCTAGTATGAAATAAATGAATTTAATCCCTTTTCGCTTGGCAAAAATAGGGAAGTAATGTGTAAATAATGTGGACGTAGAAAAGTAAAGTAAATAATGTGTGGACGTGGCACAGACTAGCTTACCTTAGTGAAAGGCCCGGCGAATCGCCACAGCCCACCGAATCCACAACTTTGCATGTAGTGTAATTGCTGTTGGCTCGCGTCTTCTGACGCTATCATATTCTGTAATATAGATAGGTTAATCAACTTTACTAATCCAATTCTGTCATCGAGCACTTTTATTAGATCGTTCTTCGCGGGCAGCTTGAAGACACAACCTATGGATACCACCGCGCCATGCGAGCGAAAGCAAATACACAAGAAGCTAATTATGGTAAAAGGTGCCATTTAAGTGTTTCCAGTCGATATTTAAGAGGGTAACTCGGCTTAAAAAAATTACTAGAATTTTTATGCTGAGTTACCCTCATAAATTGCAACTGGAAAGACTTAGATGGCACCTTTTACCATAATTAGTTAGGTTAGCTTTCGCTCGCATGACGCAGTGGTGTACTCTGGTTGTGTCGTCAAGTTGCCAGTCCACCAAGAACATTCTAATAAAAATGCTCGGGGACAGAATAGGGTGGGTAAAATAGTTAATAGACCCAGCTAATAGATAATTCTTTATTGTTACACCATATAAATAACCAAATTAATAACTAAAAAAAACTTTGCGGTGGCATAATGGGCGGCCTTATCACTGGTCTCTTCCTGGGGCTGCGTAACGCATTTTTCCCAGAAAAGTTATGCAATGCCACTGGGGGTCACCCATCCACTTACAGATCGTTTCGAACGTTGCTTAAGGTGATGTAGGTCGCAAAACTCACTGTACGTCAAGTCATTTTTAAGGCATAAAAACACCGATTTTTTTATTAATTTTTATTTTATTTTAATGTTTCGTCTACGTGTTCCATAATAAAAACGGTAGAGAATTACGAAATTATTTTATTGCAAAAAATACCTACATTTATAAATAACGTTCAGTGTAATAGGGCGCGGGCCGGCCAGCACACCTCACGCCAGAGCGTACTTCACCTTAACTTCGACGATCTATCAAGAACGATTAAGCAAGCACGACCACGAGATCAAAATGCCACTTGGCATGGATGCTTACCTGGATGATGCTTTGCACAGCACTCAGTATCACCTGATCGTGACAATGCATCAGCACGTGGTTTATCTTCATGTCCAATAGACTGTGTCTGTTTAACAATTCAATAAAGTCAAGTTAAATGTACTTCAAGCGAGTTTCTATGGAATGATTGAATGAATAGACCATATCCCCAACACCGAAATTCGCAAGCAGACTAAAGTAAACGATGTTAGCAAGCGAATATTGGGGCTCAAGTGGAGCTGGGCAGGACACTTGGCCAGATGCGGTGATAACCGGTGGAGTAGAATGACCGAGTGGTGCCCCCGAGAGGGCTACAGAAGAGTAGGTCGTCCGGCGGCTAGATGGGTTGACGACATAATAAAAACAGGTCGTACATGGGTCAGACAAGCGCAGGATAGGGAAGACACAAGCGAAGAGAGGCCTATGCCCAGCAGTGGGATGAAAAAGGCTGCGGATGATGATGATTGAATGAATGAATATTACTGTACACCATTACTAATATCCTACTTCCCACTAATAAAGCTGAAGGTTAGCGAGTTTGTTTAAAGAAAGAAAGAAGAAAGAAAATACATTTATTCAACTAATCAACTAAGTAGGTAAGAAAATAAAACAATAATAAATTAAAAAAAACAAATGAAAAATGATTGTTGAAAAGGCAACTACTCAGCAAAATGCCTAGATCCAAGGATCAGGCGCTGTTTTTCAGTGTCACCTTAGTGGGAGGGGAGAGGGGAAGGGGGACGGTGTGTGTAATGTGCTGTAACTGTAATGTCCCGGTAACACAAGTCTCTTGAGAGCCAAGGTTACACAGGGCAGCGCTAGTGTGAGCTTTTTGTACCTAGTGTGTGTAATGTAAAAGGAATGTTTAGATGTTTGCGTTTCAATCACGCCTAAACCAGTGAACCGATTTGGATGAAATTTGGAATAGATATAGACAGTGGAATAGCATATAGGCCATTAAAACTTTTGGTACCACGCGGGCGAAGCCGCGCGCAGAAGTTAGTTAATACTAAACACAACATAAAAATATCAAGTTCAAATTAGTACAACGGGCAATTATTAAGCGATTTCTATCAGGCAACCTTTGGAAGGAAAACCAATTTAAATTATGGAGTGACTTTGACTGAAAAAACATGGTCACGATAGAATCCTCAGGGCGCGGTAGAATTTTTTTTCTCTCTGTCTGATCTATAACGCTCAATTGAATTATGTCTACTAGGCATAGGCACGTGCATAAGAGTATACATTTTTCAAATTTACATTTTTAATATTCTAAACGGTATTTTTGGTATATAATTCTAGTTTTTTTTTTATTTCTCTTTTTATTATATTTAAAAGACACTTACATGACCGGAAATACTTTGGGGAAGACCACGGAGCCCTCGGCCAAGTATTGGTATAATATCCGTATTTCATCCTCATCTGAAAATCATAAAAACAATTCACGTTAAACAGTGGTGCTACAAAAATAGTCTTAAACACTGACTTAACAGCTAAACATGTGCTAAGCAACTGTTTAAGAAAACATTATCTAAGCCGTGCCTATCTCTAAATACTCAGTTTTTTAAACATGTGTTCAACAGATGTCTTTTTTGTAGTAAAAGTGAAAAATCTTGACCTATCACTATTTGACGACCTCTGTGGCGCAGTGGGTGAAAGCCCGCTTGGGACGCAGAAGTTTGCGGGTTCGATCCCCGCCGCGGGATAAATGTTTGTATGATCTGCAAATATTTATCTCGGGTCTGGTTTCTATGTATAATATGTATGTATTTACAAAAAGTATATAAGTAGTATATCATTTATCTGGTTCCCATAGTACAAGCTTTGCTTAGTTTGGGGCTAGATGATGCTGTGTGAAATGTCCAGCATTATTTATTATTATTCCTATCACTAGTCATTTAAGTCGTCTATTTTGTAAATCGTAATTTACAAAATACAATAGAATAAAGCTACCTAAGGATCGTTCAAAATGATCTATAGTTCAAGAGGTCATAGCGTAATTATTTGCACCAATTTTTTTTACACATTTACAAAATAGGTACAATAGAATCACGCTATCTAAGGATTGAAAAACAATCTATGGATAGCTCAACTGACCACAGCTAAGTTATTTGCATTATAAAAAATCACTCACCTGTGGTATATTTGACTAGAGTAGCGAGTACAGTTAGCACCAAGGCTTGTGTTGTAAAATCCGAGAGCACCGAGGGATCTAACAAGCTGTTGCTCTCTGGACTCGTCGTAGAATCTTTGTCGGTCGACTGTTGCTGAAATATAGAAATAGTATTTTTTACGTAGTACAGTCACGGACGATAAGATGTATTGTATACACTCCATACTTTTAAAATTAATATCACACTAAAACTAATAGATGTAGGTTTTAAAAAAAAGCGGAAATTGATTTCACATTGAACTAGTGGCGTAATCAATAAAAATACCAGAACATTGTTGGACATGTTGACCTGTACATGGGTTGAAACATTATGGAGTGTATACATCTTATTGCACGTGACTGTACGTATCAGTGACACATGCCTTATTTTTCTTACAGTATGTGTGAAAAGTAGAATACTCGCCTCAGGGATAAAGCTGTCTTAGTCTTGGGCGCTCTTGAATGCCCTTGCCCTCAGGATTCTAGTCATTAACTCCCTCGTTTCGCTCGAGAATTAACTATAAACACCTTCGTTTCGCGAAAAGTAGAGCATTCGCCTCATGGATAAAGCTGTCTTAGTCTTGGGTGCTCTTGAATCCCTCGCGGTCTCTTCTAGTCATTAACTCCCTCGTTTCGCTCGGGAGTTAACTCAAGAATCCGATGCGCTCGGGATTCAATATGGCGCCCGTGACTTAATGCACTGCTTTATGATATAAATTGGTGAATAATCTATTTAACTTGGTGAATAATCTTCATACCTTCGTGGTGGATGACTCAGGGTAGTCACTATCACCAGACTTGGTGGAAGCAGGTCGATCCACGTCATCCGTGCTGACAGGGGAGCCGCGGCCATCGTCTTCTACACCCTGGGATAACAGTTTCAATAATGATAGTCTATAGCACGAAGGCGGATAGTAGGATAAATAAATATAAATAATGCTGGACATTTCACACAGCATCATCTAGCCCCAAACTAAGCAAAGCTTGTACTATGGGAACCAGATAACTGATATACTACTTATATACTTTTTGATTGTAAATACATACATATTATGACGACCTCTGTGGCGCAGTGGCCACAGAGGTCGTCATAATATGTATGTATGAAAGCCGCTTGGGACGCAAACGGTTGCGGGTTCGATCCCCGCGGCGGGATAAATGTTTGTACGATCTGCAAATATTTATCTCGGGTCTGGGTGTTTCTATGTATAATATGTATGTATTTACAAACAAAAAGTATATAAGTAGTATATCAGTTATCTGGTTCCCATAGTACAAGCTTTGCTTAGTTTGGGGCTAGATGATGTTGTGTGAAATGTCCAGCATTATTTATTTATTTTATTTATTTATGGGAACCAGCCCGGCTAGCATGCGGGACGTGAGATATCTCGTGCACGAGAAACGAGAAATTAGAGATTATGAAATTAAGGATCCCGACCGTGCAAAACTGGATTTTGCGTTTCGTAAAATGTATATGCACTTTAACACGTGCTCTAAACGGTGAAAAGCAAGCAAGACGAAGGGACTGGAAGCCTCACTAACTAAGGAAATGAACTGCGATGTACTAATAGTAACGGAACATTGGCTCAAAAGCCATGAAATAATATCTGTAACCCTAATTAACTTTGACTTGATAGCTAGCTATAGCAGACCAACCATTATCCGTGGTGGGAGTTGCATCTACGCCCGAACCGGCATTAAGGTAATTAATAGGCAAGATTACTGCGATCTATCGCAGGAACAATTATTTGACGTGTGTGCCGCGCAGCTTGTTATAGAAAATATTATCGTTATCGGAATTTACCATTCACCATTAACGTGCGACAACGAATATTTAATACTGTTTGAAAAACTTCTTAACAAAATTTGTAACGAAAACGCAGATGCCATTATAATGGGCGATATAAATATTAACTTACTCAGTAATTCTAGAATAAAAAAAGAGTTGGTTGATCTGTTATCTATGTATAACTTCTCACAACTTATGAGCACGCCTACAAGGATAGACGGTGACTCTGCCACATTAATTGATCACGTATATACTAACATTGCACCAGAGCGCGTCGCGAGCGTCGCCAGCGTCTCGCCTGGGCTCAGCGACCACGACGCCCAGCGCCTAGTTATCACACGTGCGGCGCCGCCGCCCAAGTTCACAATAAGACGTTCTCTGACTATAGCTAATAAACTTAACTTTATAAACGCTCTCGAATCAATCGATTGGACCTGGGTAGTAGGACGCTCAGGGGACGACTGCCAAGCGCTTGCCGAAACCCTTATGGCAACCATAATCACCAATTTTGACATTTGTTTTCCAAATAAAAAACAACCCAGCGTGTTCAAACAGGACACATGGATAGATAGCGAAGTACTAAACCTAAAAAACTTATTATTTGACATTCATAAATTAAAAATTGCCTTTCCCACGAACGATAACATAATAAATATCGCAGAAAGCTATACAAAAACATACAACGCTATGCTAAAAAAGAAACGAAGTAATTTTTACTCTGACATGATTCGCAACCACCCTAATAAAGCAAAATGCATGTGGAGAGTAATCAACACCGAACTCAGTCGTAAAAATCGTGATAGGGTAGACTATACTGATCTCGTGCAGGGCGCTGGCGGACTTCCTTTTGGTACTAAAGAGGAGTTAGTTGACGCGTTGAATCTTGAGTTCATGACTGCTGCAAGTACATGCGGCGCCCCGGTGGCCGATATTGCTCGCGCGAATGCTTTTCTTAGCTCAAACTTTATCGAGTGTGACCAGTCGTTACGAATTACTTTGTTCTCCCCTCATGAAATAATTACAATAACATCTAACAATATTGCATCAAAAAATAGCACAGACCTTTATGGAATCTCAGCGAACCTTCTCAGAATAATCGCGAGATCACTTGCCCACATTATATCCCATTTATTTAATGTTTGTGTAATAAAAGGCGTATACCCCATTGCTCTGAAGCGAGTCAAAATATCTCCTCTGTTTAAAGGAAAGGGTAAAAAAACAGACATGAAATCGTATCGCCCGATATCGTTAGTCCCAGCTATTAGCAAGATTTTCGAAGTAGGACTAAACAAAAGACTATTGTCATTTATAAGCGATCGCGACATCATGACTGACCGGCAGTATGCGTACAGGGCAGGCCGATCCACTACCGACCTAGTGCGAGAGGTAGTATGGCGCGTGCTAAGCGCGCGCGAAGCGGGCCAGCGCGTTGTTTTGCTGAGCTGCGACCTATCGCGCGCGTTCGACACCGCCGACCACCGCCTCATTGCTAATAAACTCAACTTCTACGGCATACGCGGCCCAGCCCTGTCATTATTATTATCATTCATGTCCGATCGCACACAGACCGTAGTAGGCGAGGGTGGGCGCGTAAGGTCCCAGGAAATGACCAACACAATAGGCGTTCCGCAGGGCTCATGCCTATCAAACACACTTTTCAGCCTACTCCTGAACGACCTACCTAGCGCCGTTGGCGGCGCTGAAGTGTTCATGTACGCAGACGACGTTGCGGCCATAGTCACCGCACCGACTACAAGCGAGTTACAAAACAGGCTAAACTCAGTAGTCCATAGTCTAGATGGATGGTTCAGAGCAAACGGCCTAGCTTTAAATAGGGAAAAAACCAACTTTATGACTTTCCAACTGAATGGCTCCGCGCCGCCTTTAATAAAAATCGCCGCTGGCAATACAGATCTTCAAATGGTACAAACTACAAAGCTGCTAGGTTTCCATATAGACAGCGGATTGACCTGGGAAGCCCATATTGACGGAATATGTTCTCGGCTCGGTCGCACATGCTTCGCATTGCGAAGACTGGCTGGCACCGCGTCTCGCAGAGTAGTATTATCCTGTTACTTTGCAACGGTCCATAGTATCCTGACTTACGGTACAGAGTTATGGGCGCGAGCCGCGGACGTACAGCGAGCCTTCGCCATGCAGAAGCGAGCCATACGCGCCATTGTGGGCGTGCCTGATGATGTCTCGTGCAGGGAGCTATTCAAGGAACTAACAATCTTACCACTACCTTGTGAATTAATATACCAGATGGCTCTCTTCACCCATACCCACAGCAATCTATTTCGGCGCAGAGGTGTTAATGCCGCTCGCGCCTTACGCAGTAACGCTCGGGCGCACCAACTTGTAACGCCCGCACACACGCTAACCAAATCGGAAAGGTCTGTGTACATAATGGGCCCCTCGATATATAACAGGCTGCCGGCCACTATAAAAGAAGCAACTTCCACAACGGTATTTAAAATAAAATTACGCAAGTGGCTACTTGACTACTCATTCTACTCAGTAGATGAGTTCTATGAGATGCCATTAACTTAACTTACCATATTATTATTAATTACACATTATTATTAATTTATTAAAACTAGTGTACTACATACTTATTATTAAGTATATACCTACTCTAATCAAATAACTGACCTGTAACCTGGCGTTATGAATAAATGATTGTATTGTATTGTATTGGTGAAAGAAAACATCGTGAGGAAACCAGTTAGTATTCTTATAGGCGATGGGCTTGCAACCTGTACGTATGGAATACTAACTTCTGCAAGATGTGGGCATGTATCAAATATGTATTTTGACATGCCTCTGACTACTTTCAGACCCTTCAAAGGATCTGGAATATAAAAGATCTGAGAGAATGTCTACCGCGCCTTGGGGATACAGTCGTGGCCCTGTTTTTTTTTGTCTTGTAAACTTACCTCTAATCCACTATCATCCCCGCTTTGCTCAGATCTTGCCGAGTCTCCCGTCGGCCCATGTTGCATCGAATGGGCGCGTCCCTCACTATCCTGTAGATTATTAACTGTTATATTTACGTTATTAACGTAACCAGTTAAATAACCAGTTTCAACACTCGTTATTCGTTATTTATAAAAACAACTGTTAAATAATGGGATCACAAATGGCACGCAGGAGGCACGGTTGATATTTAATTAGATCATAACACAAGATTCTATTAAATTGATCATAGGAATTTGAGCTTCATTCCACTTTCACACCATAATCTATGCAGGCGCGGTCGCAGCCTGAAATTTGGGGGGGGGGGGGGGTCACTACTCTAATATAAGACTTTATTGCACAATACACAAGATTTTACTATTAGACGAGTATGGTTTTGGGGGGGGAGGTTTCATGTCCCCTGTGACTCCCCCCTCGGACCGTGCCTGAATTTATTTCCCTGCTACTAAAATCTTCTAACTTTATCATCGAGATACTTGTGGTTAGGCCAAATGTAAGCTTAATTTATTCAAATTGAAGATTTAAGATATGCCCAAGACCTAACCAACTATAACAACCAAACGGTTATTTTTTGATAAATATGCAATAACTAGAAATAACGAGTACGATAAGAGAAGTGGTTATTTATAACTGGTTTCAGTTTAACTTTTAAGGAATATATTGTAGGGACGTAGGGACACACACAGAGGAATGATCTTGATACTTGGTTGGAATACGCTTACACAGTATTTTGAATAGACGAACCTGGATATAAAATATGTTTTTAGAGGTTTTGGATTGGACACAGACGAGTAGCCAAGTTGTAAAAACATTTAACACAATTTTCATTTCAAAACATTCTCAAAGTCATCAAGGTGGGCTTAGAGTTAAGAGTCATAAAATATAGTTTAATTTAAAATTTAGTTATCTTTTAAAACTAAATATGTATATTCCAAGTATCAAGACTTTTTACAACACATAAGGATCAAAAGATCGAAAAAGGGTACACTGAGTTTAAAGCTATTTCAATATTATAAAAATTTAAGGATTTTTTATCTAATAAGCTGTATTTTATTCAAAATTTTATTGTTAGGATTTTATATTGCAAGCTATAAGCTTTTTCTATATTTTGTGTAAAGTGTTAGTACTTCTTTTCATCAATAAGTGCTGAATTCTGTGTCAAAACGGTGTATCATACAAATTAGCCACACTTAAAAATTTCCGCGTTCACTGCCAGATTGCCGCAGCGCTTGGCGCACCGTATGCTTCGGTGGCAATTAGTATGTCAAGCTACTCACCCAGTCGTGGGTTCGAGTACCTTAGACCACAATAGCGGAGATAAATAATTTCATTACATAAAATTTCGTAATTGTACATCATATTAAACGGTTTGTTGCTTAGACGAACTTCAGTCTAGTATAAAGGAGGCAGCCATTTTTTAGCGAGTTTTTGGAACTTTTATGTACTAGAAGTGTATGGCTAGGTTTTGTGAGTTTGTTGAGTGAATTGAAAACTAAATTTAGCTAAAGAACATTTTTGCCATCGTAAATGCAAAAATATAATGATATTGGTCAAAACCCTATTCATCTAACTATCTAAATAAACTATTAAGTAATGGAATTTAGATATCTACATATTAAAAGAACTCTTAATTTATCAGTTTAGATAATCAATAAACAGTTTCATATTCGTTTCTCAGAATGTATTCATAAATTTTTAGAAAAACTGTTATAACTACAGATCATTATTGTAAGCTTAATACTTACTTCGATTTGCCAAGCTTACAATATTTTCTGCTATTAAATAACAGCTTAACATACTTTTAAGTTTAACTTATCAAATAATAACATTTAACTGGTTCCAAACATTTATCCGTTTCAAAAACCAGCTATCTGTTAGCACAGAACAGTTATCGGTTATAATATAACGATAAACTGTTTCACAAAACAGTCATCAATTTTTACCCGCGGCGGTCCAATCGTATCTTTAGAGGTGGGCACAGAGAAACTTCTCTGCGTTTTAAAAAGCATTCTAGCTGACGTCTATTAGATTGAAGCAGTGCAAGGCGACATGCATTGTAACAATTTCCGATAATGTTACATAATGGTTTATCGTAACGTTATTTTTATAGTTTGCGTTACATTCGTTATAAAAACCACAAATTAAATTATGGTTGCATAAAATAACAGTTATGTTAAAGATTAACAGAATAACCGTTATTCGTTATTTAAAATAACGGATAAAAACGCATGGCGTGCGCAGGGATGACGTGAGTGTTATTTCAATGCATACGAACGATACACGAGTCATGTCCGATAAAGTAGCGTGGAAACAGACCAACAGTGTAAAAACAGTAGAAATGAAGTAGTTGTGTACTGAAAGGAATTAAAGATTAGTTGTTCTAACTGCGGATGAAAGACCATGTTTAATTTTCAAGGAAAACTTTAATGGTTGCCCGTTTAATGGTGCTTTCTGATATTTATACAGAATTATTACGCCGCAGAGAGACCAAGAATGTTACAGATTTTTTTTTATTTAACAAGGATTTAAATATGATAAAGAAAATTTAAGAAAAACGTTTATTTTTATGTTTTTGGTCTTTCATTCGCGATATAATAGAAGAGGAAAGAAAAGAAAATAACAGTATTTTAACTGAATTATTGAGCTTGTTTCACCGTTTGACATAGCCACAAAGTTTTTGTCTACAAAACACCATAAACATAGTTTTTATAGACAGTTTAAATTTTAACGTTATGCTTTTTCATAAAATAACGTTACAAAGTAAGAACTACTTAAAGTAATAACTGTGAAACAAGCTATAACCACGGTGACGTCAACAATGATTCATAAATATATTATGAATGGACGATCTTACACACAAAAGCCTCGTTTCATTCTAGAAAATAAAACGCTATAAGCCAATTTATGATCTGATTGGGAAATATTATGTTTTTTTTTTAATTATTCACTGACACTTTTGACGTTATCATACAAACTATTTTTTAGATAGGATTAATAATTAAAAAAATTCGTTGTGACAGTATTGATTAGAGTTGAACTTTGTTGTATAATAATATTTGTATTGTCGCGTTATTTTCAACTTCTTTTTATTAGTTGATGTTGTTGTTTGTTTTTAAAATCACTGATTTCCCAAAGCAGATATTTTTTATTCATAACAAAACCAAAGTTTTTAAACTGCCATTCGTTTTCTAAACATCGACAATCTCAACTCATTGCTGTTATCTCACCGCACTACCAGTTATATAAAAAAATCTGTTATTGAAAAACCGTTGTCACTATACCCCACATCATCAATATAATTATTAGTTACACAAAATAAATAACCGTTATAGTAACGTATCTATATTCCAACGACGAAATTAACTGGTCATCGCTTTTTATCACTGAAAGGTTATTTTCTAATATTCATGTAATCTATACTAATATTATAAACAGGAAAGATTTGTTTGTTTGTATGTTTGTTTAAATAGAATAGGCTCCGAAACTACTGGACCGATTTGAAAAATTCTTTCACCATTCGAATCCTACATTATCCCTGATGAACATAGCCTATATTTTATCCCGGGAAAGTGATATTTTCCCGAGGGACCACGGGTAACACCGCGACGGACAGCTAGTTTAAAATTATTTTATTATAGATCTTGAAGTCGGCATCCTGCGATGACGCAATACAGGCTGAATCTAATATGGGATAAATAATAAATAATCCCTTGTTCATTATATTTTACATAAACATATAATTTGTCCTGTATTTTAATTATATTTTGTCCTCCAAATAATGTATAAAAATGTTAAACCAAATTCATGAATTTATTAAAAACTAACAGATTTTTTTAACATAGTGCGGTAAGATTCAAGTCATACTAAAATGAAAATATGAATGGTGTTGAAATTATAAACACATTAGATATTACCTGATGTGATATTGTCATCAAATGTGGGCTGTGACCTCCACTGTTAGTTTGCATCGTTGGAGATTTACCTGTAAAAAAAGTTCGTATGAGACAGTGGCCAACTGGTGACAGAGTTTTTAGGCCGCCTTGAGGCCTCTTCATGGCTTAACGACTTAGCCAGGAGTTTAACGTGCCCTAAGCACGGAAGCGCTTAGTTGATAATGCTACTAGTCACCCATCTACGTTGCGACTGCATAGAATTTATGTCAAAGTCAAAGTTAAAATTAGTTCATTTTCAAAGGATATCATTCTGTGTTCATACTTTTCTGCACCAAAAATTCAAAAGTTCCGGCCAGAAAAAAAATTATGTTATTTTATGTTAGAGGCCAGATCTCTAACTGACAACGCTCAAACAATGTCCGAGCACCGTTCTTTGATGACATTTGCTCGAATGTAGACGTTATCTCCTTGTATAAGTGTTCAATGTCGCTTGTACGCAAAAACAAAAACTAGGCGCACTGCGTAGCGTACGCCGAGTTTTGGCGCGGACATTTTATTTGTCAGATTGTAACTCTATAGTACTAGGATACTATAGATGCACAACACTAATAAAATAATCTTACCACCATGAGCGGAGCAGATAGCTGATTGGTCGAGCACTTCCCATGATTTCTGACGTCGACTTTGACATGAGGACTGAGAATTCGATTGATGCATCATCATTGACGACTGAAAACAGAATGTCAAGTTTAGTTCTCGTTATTTTTAACAGTTATAAATAACTGTTAATCAATTCACTATTATTAGTTAAAAGTTTGCAATCAACAATTTTTATATTGATTAACTCCTTTTAGGCGCGTTAGGCATGTTTGAGATAGGGAAAAAACCATTGAACTCGCGACACTGTTACCGTTACCTACACCTCTGTATACAGGGCGTCCCAAACTTATGGGACATGAAGGGGAAGTACCTTAAATATCGTAGATAGTGTATTTTGCTTAAAAAAGACTTTATGTTATTTTTAAAACTTAGTAATTCCGCATTCATAAATTTTGTAAAAATTACTTGCTTCGTCTGGGAATCGAACCGACTCAAATGTCAAAAAAAAATCACCCTACTTTTATGATGCCAATCGAAAGAATAGCTAAAAAATAATAACTCTGCTTAGGTAACATTGTATTTTAAAAGAAAGGAACAACGTAAAATTAATCATTTTAATCAACATAAAAACATACATGTAACTGCCGTAGTCAATTAAGTGGGTATTTTTTTGTAAATTAATTAATTAAATGCTCAAATGTGATCCCTCTTGTCTTACGCAAATCGCCAATCTTTTAATGAGTCCGCTACCTGTTGATTTTCTTATCATTTTATGGTGAACACTCGATGTGATATGGCACAATTCAGTTTGAACGTCGTCGACGGCAATAAATAACTTTCTTGAAATTTGACTCATTCAAAACTCATTTTACGTTGTTCCTTTCTTTTAAAATACAATGTTACCTAAGCAGAGTTATTATTTTTTAGCTATTCTTTCGATTGGCATCATAAAAGTAGGGTGATTTTTTTTTGACATTTGAGTCGGTTCGATTCCCAGACGAAGCAAGTAATTTTTAGAAAATCTATGAATGCGGAATTACTAAGTTTTAAAAATAACATAAAGTCTTCTTTAAGCAAAATACACTATCTACGATATTTAAGGTACTTCCCCTTCATGTCCCATAAGTTTGGGACGCCCTGTATAAGTATCTGCTATTTCGACCTCAACACCGGTGGCATCTCAGTTTATAACTCGGCTTACGACGATGCGGCATGCGGCTGGATCGTATCCCACAGAGGCAATATACTTTTGCATTTTTTTGAAGTTTTGAACCGATACCTCGTTAAGATCTCACTTCTGTCGGCACTCCCTGAGTGCCACCGTTTTTTACCCTAATATCATTTTATACTTTATGACCATCTAAACTTTGACGAGGCACAATTCTCTTTGACTGGCTCCCCATTGGAGCTTGACTTTTAGTTTTATGATGGATCACCTAAAAGAATGCTAAGCCCCAAACCGTGTTAGTTGCCCTGATTCTTCACGGTATTGGTCGCGAAAGAACAGGAGTAAACAGTTCTAAGACTATTCTGTGAGCAACAGGTTGTCATGGTATGGGCATGTAATGAGAAGGGAAGAATGTCATGTGACCAGAAGAGTACTTGGTATGAATGTGGATGGACATACGAGTAGAGGTAGGCCGAAGAAGAGATGGATGGATTGTGTGAAAGATGATATGAGTAAGAAAGGAGTGAGTGCTGAGATGACGGCTGATAGAGGGAAATGGAAGAGGAATAATGTTGTGCCGACCGATAGAGTGGGACAAGGGCAAGAAGATGATGACTATTCTAAGTGATCCCAGCGGTCCTACTGAATAAATGCTTTTTGATTTTGTTCAGAATATAACATACCTGTTGGCTTATATCGTTAGTAGGACAATAATGCTCGCAGTTTTCCGGCAGCCATTTTGGCAGCGAGTGTTTGACGTGACAACGCGACCGTACCTCCTCGCTCACACACACCAATGCTGTGGAAAAAGGTTAGCTATAAGCATATTAGAATGATCTTTATTACAATAGAGTAAAGACAGTTATTGTTCAGCAGCCCATAACCATGACTAGCTAAATTCATTCATTTAAAGTCTTGAATTTAAATGAATGAAGTTTGCTCACCGGTGAGTGTAAGAGACAGCATGTATCACACCTTTTGCATAGAAACAGCTTACTTCACGAATGTCTACACCCATTGACGTCAGTGAGTGTAGGCATTCATGAGGTAAGCTGTCTCCTACACACACCGGTGAGATATACGCTGTTGCCTAAAACTCACCGGTGAGCTACACGCTGAATACAATGGAATTAATAAAATAATATTGATTGAAAGAGTAGAATACATATTATTTTAACTATTATTTTACGTACAATGTAAATAAAGCTAGTGTAACATCTGATTCTCGTCATTCATTACAATATTACATTTCACAGTTTTCATATCGACTTCAATAAATTTCACTTTCAGTAGGAGGGTAATTAGGTTGGTAGGTGGGTAGTCTCCTACACTCACCGGAGAGCTACACGCTGTCTCCTACACTCACCGGAGAGCTACACGCTGTCTCCTACACTCACCGGTGAGCTACACGCTGTCTCCTACACTCACCGGTGAGGTGCACGCTGTCTCCTACACTCACCAGCGAGCTACACGCTGTCTCCTACACTTACCAGTGAGCTGCACACTGTCTCCTACACTCACCGGTGAGGTGCACGCTGTCTCCTACACTCACCAGCGAGCTACACGCTGTCTCCTACACTTACCAGTGAGCTACACGCTGTCTCCTACACTCACCGGAGAGCTACACGCTGTCTCCTACACTCACCGGAGAGCTACACGCTGTCTCCTACACTCACCGGTGAGCTACACGCTGTCTCCTACACTCACCGGTGAGGTGCACGCTGTCTCCTACACTCACCAGCGAGCTACACGCTGTCTCCTACACTCACCGGTGAGCTACACGCTGTCTCCTACACTCACCAGTGAGGTACGCGACGGAGCGCGCGCTGGCCCGGAAGCGGTCGGGGCGCGGCGCGGCGAGCGCGAGTAGCGCGGCGAGCACCCGACTGGCTCGGGACACGGTGGCAGGGAGGGGGTGACGGTAGCCTTTGATAAGATGGCCGACGAGGGCGAAGTGGAAGTTTGAGCGGAAGCTGTAACAATACAAATTATTAAGAAATGAAAAGTCTTATAAAAATTTTCCTAACGCTAACCGATATATATGAGCTTATCAAGAATTTCGAATCTGACGTAAGTGATTCTGTGGCCGAGCGGTCGAAGGCACTCCGGCTTTAGGAGGATCGTCTGATAATCGCGGGTTCGAATCCCGTCAGAATCGAAAATTTTGATAAGACTTTTCATTTCTTAATACCAAGTGTGGATTAACACTATAAATATTACAAAAAAAATTACCTAGGTGTTTTCAATATCGCAATTGAATTCTACTGATTGTAAAAATGTTCGCTATTGCGTTTGAATAAGGTACAAATTCATACCTCAATCCGACCGCATGGTCCAACTGTTTGAAATGCCACTCCAATGGCTCTCTTGTTTCCATCAGCACTTGTTCAAGCGTCTGAAAAAATAAAAGTCAATAGGCATGATGACAATTTTTCAAAATCTGTTCTATGTTGTTCAGAATGATTTGTTATGTGAAAAAAATATCATATTTCAGTAGAAAATAAAGGTTTTCAAACATAAAAATTAAATTTAAAATTTGAACTTCACGCCAAAACGCTCGTCGGTGTCATGGCGGCTGTTTTGAAGTCACAGCTCACCACTGCGACAGCAATAATTACGTTTTAAAACTAAAAGAAAAACCGACTTCAATGTTCGACTCTACACACGGCGTGACTCAGGGAATCAATAAGCCATACATAAAAATCTAAATAAGAAAAAGAAATCAAATCGACAGATAATGCTTAGGCTCCACCGGCGTCTAAGGGCATTAATTACCAAAACTGCATACATTTTATGTCAAGTTTCGCGGCACGTGAGTTCCTGGCATTAGTAAAGCGTCAATTTGACATAATGCATGTCGATTCGATTTACAATGGCTAGTAGGGAAGGTTTTTAGAGTTTTACGGGAAAACTATCAAACCCTCAGGAATAAAATTTATATGGGACCACCTCTGGAGCATACCCTTTCAAACGAAAAAATAATTTTGAAAATCGGTCCACAATTGGCGGAGTAATCGCGTCACAAGATACAAAAAAAAAAAATAATAAAAAAAAAACATACAGACGAATTGAGAACCTCCTCCTTTTTTTGAAGTCGGTTAAAAACTACGTGCTTAGACACTAATGACTAAAGCTCAAAGGAAACTAAAGACGCAGTTTTGGTCTATTATATTGAGTAATGACGTCACGCGCTCTGATTGGTGTACAGCTATCATGGCGGATTGTTGCATTTTGTAGATTTATTTATTTATTTTTATTTATTTCTCAATCCTGGAATCCTATTTTATTAGACCAGTTAAATATTTTGGCGAAACTTGATTACTGTCATCATGCCTTCAGGACCTATGGGATCACTTAGAATAGTCTTAACACTATGTGGTTCTACTCCTGTTGTGTACCTTTCGTTCAAAGTGACCGTGTGAGTCCAGAGTGTGCAGGTTTTGTTCCATTAGAGCAAGCCCAGCCGCGTACAAAGTCGGCTCATCTAACTGTAGCACTGACAATGATACCCAGAAGAGAGACTTGTGGATCGGTGATGCCTAGAAATAAATAGATAAAATATTATGAACTACATCCATTCTAATATTCTAATCCTAATATCCTAATCCCACTCATATAATAAAGCTGAAAGTTTGTGAGTTTGTTTAGATGTTTGGATATTTGTGTTTCAATCACGCCTAAACCAGTGAACCGATTTGGATGAAACTTGGTATAGGAATAGATAGTGGACCTGGAATAGCATATAGGCTATTTAAAGATCTTGACATTATTATGTTCTGTATTCTGCAAATAAATGATTGATTTGATTTGATAAAATGTTGGTACCACGCGGGCGAAGCCGCGCGCAGAAGCTAGTAATATAATAAATCTGAAAGTTTGTGAGTATAAATAAATAAATAAATAATGCTGGACTTTTCACTCAGCATCATCTAGGCCCAAAGTAAGCAGAGCTTGTGTTATGGGTACTAAGATGACTGATATACTACTTTATATACTTTTTGTTTGTAAATACATAGATATTATACATAGAAACACCCAGACCCGAGACAAATATTTGTAGATCATACAAAAATTGGTCCCGCCGCGGGGAGTTTAGAGTATGTTTGGATTTTTGTATGTTTGTGTAACAATCACGCCTAAACCAGTGAACCGATTTGGATGAAACTTGGAACAGGCGTAGATAGTGACCTGGAAGAGCATATAGGCTATTCAAAATGTTGGTACCACGCATTAGCTAGTACTTAATATTATAAATGTGAAAGTAACTCTGTCTGTCTGTTTGTTACCTTTTCACGCCCAAACCACTGAACAGATTAAGCTGAAAATTGTCATGGATAAAAGTTGTATCCCAGGGAAGGACATAGGCTACTTTTTATCCCGAAAAAAGTCTATTACAGGCAAGGCTATTATCACTGACTGACAGATCGTTGCCACAGCCTAAACAAGTCGTAGAAACATGAAACTTGGAGGGTACATTCCTCTTATGATAAGGGCGAAAACTTTCAACCCCTAAAGGGGTAAAAAGGGCATAAACGTTGGTATCACGTGAGCGAAGCAGCGGGCGCGTCACTGATCTACTATTATATAATACAGTGTCATCGTTCCATAGTGGGTGACCTACCGGATACAGCAGCGGCTGCAGTCTAGTCAGACACATGATGATCGCCTCCAGTAACGCGAGATCATTGAAAGACTCCAACGCCTTCACTAATATGCGCAGGAGTTGTTTCATGTCGTCATCTGTTACGTTCTTACCTAGGAAAAAAAAAATATTAGGGCCTAATAAATGAATAGAATAATATCTTTTTTTTTACAACATAGCATGTACCTGTAATGTAATGTGTTGTTATTTAAAAATACATTTTTAGAAAAAGAAATTCATAAATATGGACAACATAATAAAATAAAATCCATCGGTCTAAACAGACCTATAATGTATAATATATATACAGGGTGTAAAAGGACGTCTACCGAAGCCGCAAGGTACAGCATCCCAACACACAACCAAATCCAAAAGGATTTTCCGAAAAAATCATTATATCCGAAGAAAACAGCGTTTGAAGATTTATTAGGTAGGCATGGTCTTATTATGTTTTAACTGTAGTAAATAAACGAAAATAACATAAAATGACAAAGCTAAGTCAAAAAAAGTGCGGTTTTTTTTTTCGCTAAATATGTTTAGAATCATGGTCTGATTGCAACCCCTCCTTTTTCGGTAGTTGTCTTTTTACACCCTGTATGTTATGACAGGTAGGTATAACTTAATAACCATAGATTTTTTTTGTTTATTCTTTTCTTTTGTACAAAGACTTTATTTCGAAACTTTAGGTTTATTTTGAGGAAAACACTTACTTATGCATCCAAACACGATCAACGCACGCGGTTGGAGTGCAGGATTGAAACAGAATGCAAAACTCTTCGCTAAAGATGTCCTGGAAATGAAAATACACCTTGATACCATGGAATAGGGTCGATATTCCAAAATATATAAGTTTGGTAAGATTAGGAAAAAAACACTAAAAAAGCGATTAAAATCTTAAAAGCAGCGACAAAGGAACAGCATTTTAAACGAAAACAAACTATTAAAAAAGTAAGTTCGTATGAGTCAGTGGCCAACTCCGATGACGGAGTTTTAAGGCCGCCTTAAGGCCTCCGTCAAGGCTTAGCGACTTAATACCCGGGACTGACATAAAGTGCACTCCGAAGAAGCACGGAAGCGCTCGGTTAAAATTTTTAAAAACTGTAACCAATAAACCAATCAATTTGTTAGCAATTTATTTAACCAATTACAGCGCACTCACCAAGTCTGCAGCCAATCACAGCCCGGCACATCGGCCTGGCATGCCTCCATAATCTCCAATAGCGCGTCAGTTATCGTCTCTAAACTTTGCAAAGGTAGTCTTTCTCTATCCGTATGAACGCTCACAGATGGCGTTGTTAGAACGGGAGGGGCTGATTGTGGTACGTTGTTAGAGTGAGACAAAACATCCATTGCGTGTTGGTCTGTGTACCTGTGAACGGCGCAGCTACACTTAACTTTTTTTCCGGCCTCGGACATAAGCATTCAAAAGTCAAAAAGCATTTATTCAGTAGGACCAAAGTAAGATTTTGGTATAATGTGACTAGAATGCGTGGCGACACTGAGAGATCTAGAATTTTCGATTTTCAGAGATCTTAACCCTAGGAATGAAGAGATCTGTAGACGCACTAAAGTCACCGACATAGCCCACAGGATTAGCAAGGTGAAGTGGCAGTGGGCGGGGCACATAGCTCGTAGAACTGACGTTGGGGCAGAAAAGTTCTCGAGTGGAGGCCACGCACCGAAAATCGCAGCAGAGGACGGCCCCCACTAGATGGAAAGACGATCTTGTGAAGGTTGCTGGGAGCCGTTGGGTGCTGCACAAGATCTATCGCTGTGGAAATCGATGGGGGAGGCCTATGTTCAGCAGTGGACGTTAGGCTGAGATCATGATGATGTTAACTAATTCGAAACAGATACTTACTAAAATTTATTTGAAGTTGGACAAAATTCATATTGGACAACATTCGTATTGGAAGTACCCTAAACCGACGAGCATGTATGAAGAATGTAATGAGAGTGAATGAAGCGAAAGTTGTGTGTCAGGATCGTAGCGAGTGGAGATCCGTGCTCTCTGCCTACCCCTTTGGGAAAGAGGCGTAATTTTATGTATGTATGTATTCGTGTTGGACCAAATAAGACTCACCATTCATTCCCATGTCGATTATATGGACTTCTGAAGGCGGTGACCGCGGCCGACTTCACTTTAGATATACCGAACATTTGGTAGAACTTGGGCAGTCCGAATTCGTCTAGAGAGAGCCTTAGGACGCGTTGGGTTTCCTCTGTTCGGAAATAAGTCTTATTTGTATGGATATAAGGTAGAAAATATTCAAGAAACATGCATAGCTTATAATTTTTAGGTTTCCATTACAAGTTACAATTTTTATTGTGAAAGTTTGTATAACAAATATTTTGAAATCCAAATTATATACTTACACCAATTATTAACAATATTATCAACAGAGATCTACATACTAACAGGCTTACCATAGAACGTGACATAAAGTTATTCCGGAGTGTAAACTGTCAAAATGTATGGTTATTCTTGATTTATTCGGTGGAATAACTTTATGTCACGTTCTATGGTAAGCCTGTAAGAGTCGAATTTAAGCATATTTTGCAAAAAATAATGAATAATTAAGATTTTCCAATCTCACTTCCCACTAGAATAATAACTCTGAAAGTTTGTGAGTTTGTTTAGATGTTTTGATTTGGATGAAACTTGAAATAGGCGTACATAGTGACCTGTGGCGCAGTAGCTACTTCAAAACATTCTTTTTTCGTTATAAATCAGTCAGTCAATCTAAGTCAACCAAAAGGCGTGGTCACACCCACAGCGTTACCTGAGAAACTGGGCGTGGTGCAAGTGCAAAGCGAGTGTATAATATTGATGACAAGACCATGTGTAGCCGCCCTCATAGAAACTGTCCCACTGCACACGAGGAAAGTCACTGTATGGAACAGGTATGGCAGGTGACGTGCCACGTCCAAACAGTTGTTGAAGGATAACATGAGCTGTGGAAAAAAAATACTACTTGGTGACGACCTCTGTGGCGCAGTGGGTGAAAGCCCGCTTGAGACGCAGAAGGTTGCGGGTTCGATAAATGTTTGTATGATCTGCAAATATTTGTCTCGGGTCTGGGTGGTTCTATGTATAATATGTATGTATTTACAAACAAAAAGTATATATAAGTAGTATATCAGTTATCTGGTTCCCATAGTACAAGCTTTGCTTAGTTTGGGGCTAGATGATGCTGTGTGAAATGTCCAGCATTATTTATTTATTTATTATTTAGAAATGAAGTCTTATCAAAATTTTCGATTCCGACGGGATTCGAATCGCACGATCAGACGATCCTCAAAAAGCCGGAGTGCCTTCAACCACTCGGCCACGGAACCACTGACGTCAGAATCGAAATTTTTGATAAGCTCATATTTATCGTTTAAGCACTGGTAACTTGGTTTTACTCAAATTTATTAAGACACCCGCCCCGACATCACACGGGTGCAATGCTGATACTAAATATTAGGGTTTAACCAGCGTTTTCAATGTAAGCGCAAAAAATGTGTGTATGTTTATTCACGACATCACATTAGAAACCTCTATAATTATCAGTGTTCCTCTACTATATTATGCATGTATTATATACATATAAACCTTCCTCTTGAGTCACTCTATCTATTAAAAAAAACGAATCAAAATCCGTTGCGTAGTTTTAAAGATTTAAGCATACATGGGGGGCCACACTGAGCGTTACTTGCGCGACGTATTTAACGCTCCATGTGGCAAGACATTTTGGAACCGATTTTGACATTTTTGTACTTACCAGGTATCTAGCTAGAATAGCGATATCATCCCACATCATATGCTGCTCCAGCATAGCGGTGGGCGAGTGGCATGTCTTGTCCACAACCTAAAAAGTAAGTTCGTATGAGTCAGTGGCCAACTCTGGTGACGGAGTTTTTAGGCCGGGACCGACAATTTAACGTGCCCTCCGAAGCACGGAAGAGCTCAGATGAGAATGCCACTGGCGGTCACCCATCCACTTACAGACCGTTCCGAACGTTGCTTAACTTCGACGATCTATCAAGAACGACTAAGCAAGCACGACCACAAGCGTAATATTAGTGTAGATTACAAAGGTATTTATGGTAGATTAGTAGTGATATGTTATATATAATATAACTTTTATATTATTGTTACCTAAATAGACAAAGTAAGCGCTTCACTCTATAAGGAATTTAGAATTTTGCGTTATGTTAGGCCAATATCACCAAATTTAAAATAAACATTAAAAACAAAAAAACTAAAATAAAATGTAAGTATATAATTAAAATAAATGACATTTTAAACTGGGTTTAACTACACGTAAATGTTGTTTAAGAATTATTTTACGCTGCGCTCCCGCGATGTAACCCGCGGTCCCTCGGGATAAAAAGTAGCCTGTGTCCTTGCCCGGGATACAACCTTTATCCATGCCAATTTTCAGCCTAATCTGTTCAGTGGTTTGGGTGTGAAAAGGTAACAAACAGACAGACAGGGTTAGTATGTCTTTCTTAAACTTTCGCGATCACTATTCATAATTACGTATTAAATAAAGGGGTCAAGATACGGTTAGTGTCGTGTGCGCCGGTGTAAACGTCGTCGTTTAGAAAATCTGAAGATATGTGAGGGTAGTTGTAAAACTATCGCTCATCGACGGGGGCTCCGTCACATACTAGCGATGGGCGATTGCTTCAAAAAAAACAATCGAATGAATCGAAAATTGTGCTAGTGCGCATTCGATTGTCGATTCAGTAGTTCCTCACCATGATTATTCGAATAACAATCGACAAACTACTATACGCACGTTGCGTGCGTGAACTGCGGAAGGCCGCGCGGGGCGGTGCATGTGGGGGCGGGACGGTGTTGCGTCGGTTTAGCTGTGTAGCGCAGCGGACGCCCGACGCAAATTCTGATAGTAATACGTACGAATATAGTACTAAGTGCGTTGCGCGGCAAATATGTAGTTAGAGTTGGTGACAGTCATTGTCGCCCGCCGTACGCGCCGTCAGTTGATAACAATCGACTAATTTCGATTTTATCGACTTTTATCGACTGAACCGAACAATCGACTGATTCGATAAAATAAAGTAATAATCGCCCATCGCTATCACATACTCCAGTTTGCCCGCGACCACGCTTGTTGCAACACAGGCGAAACGTCGGGAAATAATAAAATAAGGTACGCGATAAATCCCGTTTAGTTAATACGTAATTATGAATAGGGTTAGTATGGATTCAAATGTAGTTAAACCCAAGTTTAATATGTAAAAATAAAAACCAAAAATAACTCAAAAAAACTCACAGTGGCCGGGGTAACTGGGCCCAACGCATAATTTGGCAGTTTGGATAGGCCCTGGACAAACAAAGTATCTAAGTACTCTAACTTTGACGACCTCTGTAGCGCAGTGGGCGAAGGCCCGCCTGCGACGCCAAAGGTTGCGGGTTCGATCCCCGCCGCGGGACAAATGTTAGTATTGTCTACAAATATTTGTCTCGGGTCTGGGTGTTTTCTATGTATAATATGTATGTATTTGCAAACAAAAAGTATGTAAGTAGTATATCAGTCATGTAGTACCCATAACGAATGGCGCAGAATTGTGAAGCGAGCCACACAACTCCCGACATGACGACCACGACCACTCTGTCAAGAGTGATACGACTAAGAAGAAGTACCCATAACACAAGGTCTGCTTACTTTGGGGCTAGATGATGCTGTGTGAAATGTCCAGCATTATTTATTTATATAAGTTTGTAAACGTAAACAGGACCACGTCTGTATCCCCTGTGGACTCTCTGGGACTTTTTTAAGATCCTTTGAATCTTCAAAGGATCTTAAAAAAATCCGAAATACTACCTTAGACATCCGTCTAAAGTAGTCAGAGGCATGACCAAATATACAGGGTGTAAAAAGACGTCTACCGAAGTCGAAAGGGGTAGGTACAGCATCCCAACACACAACCAAATCCAAAAGGATTTTCCGAAAAAAACATTATATCCGGAGAAAACAGCGTTTGAAGAGCGACTGTTTGCGTATGTTCTGGGCGCGTTTTTTTACGTAGATTTATTTATTTATTTATTTATTAGTTCACCAACATAGAGTACACCTTAACATAAAACATGGAAACCACACAACAATTCTTTCTGAGTGTCTCTACACTTAGAGGTAGAGGATTCGATCCCGACCCTTATTTCTAATCCCGGGATTTCGGGTTTCACTGCAGCCAATCTCGGGATCCCGGGATAGTCCCGGGATTGTATTGTAATGAAAAGTGGCAACAAAAAGTCAGTAAACCGTGTCAAAATTCTAATTTATGTTCTCAAAAGTCAATTTTTAATATAAATTAAATTCTTCAATAAGCCAGTCAAACGAAATTAAAGTACTTCAACTTATTATTCTTGTCGTATCTCTTTTAGGTAGATCACTGATGGTCTAGTAGTAGCTTCGATCCTCAGGTCGGTCTCAAACGGTGAAGCAAAACATCGTGAGGAAACCAGCATGTCGTATATCCTAGAAAGGTCTTCTTCTAATCGTGTCACTAGTTCTTTAGAACCAGTGTGGTAACAGGATTATAAGTGTGCTTCGAAGAGGCTCATTTCGTGCACTTGACCCCATGTTTTCAAAACTTTTTTGTTTTACGACATGACGGTTTCATCACTATGTTGTCTTTTACTGTTTGAGTGTACTGGCAGTTGGCATAGTGAACATACAATAATTTTCGATACAAAAACTAATTATTGCACGACTTATCCAAACTCACGGCCTTTCGGAAGACAAGGACGCTTCCACTAGACTACCAGTGCTCCAAACTTCTTCTAAAATAAACTAGGCTTTTCTGTAAATCTATCTATAAGTACTAATATTATAAAGAGGAAAGACTTGTTTGTTTGTGTGTTTGTTTGAAATGGCTCTGAAACTACTGGACCGATTTGAAAAATTCTTTCACCAATAGAATCCCACATTATCCCCGCTGAACATAGGCTATATTTTATCCCGGCGAAGTGAAGTTTTCTCGAGGGATCGCGGATAACACCGCGGCGGACAGCTAGTTATTTATAAAACCAACTACATCAACTTTCAGAAAATCAACTTAAAGGTGCTCGTAAATGGGCTACTTTTCGGCAATTTGTTGCTACAATGGCCGCCAAGTTGCCGATTATATCTCGAAACACAGTGCAATAAATACTGTAACATTGCTATGTAGCCCGGCGATATTGTCAAGATATTTCTTTAACAAATATTCAATGCCTAGCCGGCTAGATTGCAAATGATTTATCTCGAGTTGCAAATATACTGAGCTAGATTGGTCAATAAAAATTTCCAGAAAGATACAATTTTTGTAGCCCGTTTACAGGCTTCTTATGAGATTAACCATAACGAAAACTATGTTTTATGCTTGAGAGTTAAAAGAATAAATTTGTACTTTGTCTTTTAAATTGTCTATAATCAAATAAATAACAATGTTTCGTTTCACGTAAGTTTTACTGACTTCTTTATAGAAAATTGTAATCCCGAAAATCTCGGGATTTGTTAAATTTAATCCCGGGATTTTCGGGACTCAAATACGACCGGGATCCCGGGATCCCGAGATTCGGGATCCCGGGATCGAATCCTCTACTTAGAGGTGAAGACGGCGTGATTTGAGTATAAGCGAGTAACATAATGATAATATAAAAGCGATAGCACAGAAATATTTACAGGAATACCTACACAAAAGTAAAAATCATAACATCACATGAATTGAATTAAAATTAAGTGGGCACTTATAATAATTACATTAAAATTAACATTATAATTAGCATCAGTTAACACATAAAAACAGAAGTATACTCGAATAAAAATTAAAACAGTTGTAAAAATTAATAATTATTAATACTAATTTAAAATCTTAAAATAAGTTAATTTAAATAAAATATAGTAACAATCAAGTAAAATAAAAAAAATGAATGTAAAAATGAGAATTAATTAAGTTTGTCATACGAAAAATACGATTTAATTTTAGCAACATTGTCAGAGAAAATATCCATATGCAGAGACTTTGAATACTCATTATACTGTCTGACAATTCTGGTGAGCGGTGCATGATGTCCCAAGTTAGACCGTGAGCCAACCGTCTCGAAGAGTTTGAATCTACTTGCTCTAGGGAGTCTACTTGGAGCACAGAGAGAAAGCCTGCTTACAAGATCTGGAGAATCTATGACACCGTTCGCAAGCTTGGACAAAAACACAGTGTCAAGCATACGTCTGCGATCCTCCAGCTTACACATTTTAAAGTGCACCAGTCTCTCCTCGTATGAAAGAAGCTTCTTTCCCAGATGGCAAGAGAATGTGAGATGCCAAAGAAAGCGTTTCTGGACACTCTCAAGACGCTTCTTGTGAACTTCGTAGAAGGGACTCCACGCCACGCTGCAATACTCAAGGCCGCTACGAACGAGGGCGTTGTACAGTAAGATTTTAGTATGCGTGTACTTGAAATCCTTAGCGTTTCTTAACAGAAAACCTAGGCACTTGAACCCTTTCGACGCTAGATTGCTGGATTATGAGTTTTAATTGTTTTTTTCTTTTTTAAATGAAATTATTAGGTAGGTATGGTCTTTTTTTTTATGGAAGATCGGGCAAACGAGCAAGTGGCACACCTGATGGTAAGTGATTGCCACCGCCCACAGACAACTGCAGCATCAAGAGGCACTGCGGATGCGTTGCCGGCCTTTGAGGTAGGAATAGGCTCTTTTCTTGAAGGCGCCTAAGTCGTATCGGTCTGGAAACACCTCTTATTATTATAGTAGTAAATAACCGAAAATAACATAGCATGACGAAGCTAAGTCAAAAAAAATTTTTGCGTTTTATTTTTCTCTAAATATGTTTAGAACCATGGTCTGATTGCAACCCCTCAGTTTTCGATAGCAGTCTTTTTACACCCTGTATAATATTTGATACATGTCCATTTTTGCATAGTCTAATACGAACATGCAAGTGAATGCCCACATGTGATGAACATATTTTAGCAACTTACCCGACACATTCTTCCGATAACTTTCTTAGACACCAGTTGAACATTTGCCGACGCTAATGCTACAGCTGTGTCCGCCATTATTTCTATCATGGGTGAACCGAGACCTGAAATAAATATTATATGTGATTATTTTTAGGGTTCCTTATCCACAAGGTAAAGTAATGGTCCTGCCATTACTAAGACTTCGCTGTCCGTCTTGTCGCGTGTCACGACTGTTAACGAAATACCGACATCATCTCTTATTATACCTTAACTAGCGACCCGCCCCGGCTTCGCACGGGTGTAATGCTGATGCTAAATATTAGGGTTTAGCCAGTGTTTGCAATGTAAGCGCAAAAAATGTATTAGTAATTCACGACATCACATTATATTATGCATGTATTATACATATAAACCTTCCTCTTGAATCACTCTATCTATTAAAAAAACCGCATCAAAATCCGTTGAGTAGTTTTAAAGATTTAAGCATACAAAGGGACAGAGAAAGCGACTTTGTTTTATACTATGTAGTGATTTCGTCAGAATGGTCGAAGCGACAGGAGCTTCGCCTCTGAGTAAGACAGCCCCGAGTTCAAATCCCAGTAGGACAGTAACTTTTTGCACTTAATTTTTTTGTACTTTTTTAAGTTCAGAATCGTTACCCAAACCTCGTTCAAGTTTTCACTTCTGTCGGCACTCCTGGAGTGCCACGGTTTTTTATTTTTTTTTCATGTTTTTTTATTCTCACCAGAATTAACACTCCGCTGAATAAAGCTATCCAGCACCATATCTATGAGCTCCGGCACTTGTCCGATGGAGCCCCATATCTTGGCCTGCACTGATGGATACATCTCCGTCTCCTCAATGGTGAGGGTTATCAGCTTCTCGAGGATACCGGCCACCTGCTTCTGGCGGCGGGACTCGTCTGATGGTTTGCAGAATCTGAGAATATGTATTTAATGGGTGATACAACTTGTAAAGAACTCATTTAGTGTCCCTGGCATAGAAATTGCAATAAATTCAGTTTTCATCTAAAAAATTAAAAATGTATGACAAAGTATGAAAAAAGTGAAATTAATGTATGACAAAGTCAAAGTCATAAATCATTTATTCAGTAGGACCGCCGATCACTTAGAATAGTCTTGGCTCAATGCACATTGAATTGGCAAGCGACGCGTCAGTTAGTTTAATAGCGCACCATTATAAACCTTATGAACAATGGTACAAGATATAGAAACGCTTGTAGAATGAACCGCACGAAAGTGCTCGAGCCAGCGCGGCTGACGGCTTCGCCAGACCTCGTTCATTCTACAAGCGTTTCTATATCTTGTACCATTATTCATAAGGTTTATAATGGTGCGCTATAAAACTAATTGACGCGTCGCTTGCCAGTCAATGTGCATTGAGCCTTAAAACTATGTGACTCTACTCCTGTTCCTGCGACTAACGCGAACCAGCAACAAACACGATTTGGGGCCTAGCGCACTATTTGATCTATCTTAAAAGTAACAGGAGTAAAACCTAGCTTTTTAAAGATTCAAAGTGATCCCAGCGGTCCTACTGAATAAATGCTTTTTGAGTTGTGTACGGTACAAGTAACCGTCCATTTTCCTAGCTCAGCAGAAAGGCGCAGCGCGTGTGACCCAGTTCCAAGCATTTAACATTTATTTTAATTCAATTTATTATCATATCGATCAGTCCGCATTTTGCCACCAAGGGCGCGCGTTCTCGCCATCATCATTATCATCAAGTTTACAGTTCACTCATTAACAATTGGACAATATAATCTTTTTACTGCTAAACCAAAGCATTTATCATTTTAACAATCTAGTTGTATTGGTTCACAAGACACCGCACAAGTTGACTTGAAAATTAAATAGTCAAGCTCCAGTGGGGAGCTGGTCGAACCAAAGTGAGGCTCGTCAAAGTAAAGCGGTGATGTAACTTACCTCACAAGATTCGCAAGCCATGGCGTCATGTATTCAAGACATAAATGTTTCAACTCAATCGTTGATCCTCTAAAACCCTGAAAATAACAATTTAAATATTAAAAGTTATTTTGTGATATCGAAACTTAATGGGCTGTGTTTGCCGAAAACGGACAGCTAGTCTATACTAATATTATAAAGAGGAAAGATTTGTTTGTTTGTTTGAAATGAATAGGCTCCGAAACTACTGGACCGATTTGAAAAATTCTTTCACCATTAGAATCCTACATTATCCCCGATGAACATAGGCTATATTTTATCCCGGGGAAGTGAAGTTTTCCCGAGGGATCGCGAGTAACACCGCGGCGGCCAGCTAGTCATTAATAAATACCAAGTCTCGCTCGTTCGAATGTTGGAGAGTGAGCGAGAGAGCACATTGAGTCGGCCAATCGGAGTGCAGTGTCGCCGCAGTCATTTCGCGGAATTTTTGTCAACAAAATAAATGACATTTCCTCTCTATATTATATTGGGCATGTGCTTGATGAGCTAGGGTGAATGATCTAATCTATGACGACCTCTGTGCCGCAGTGAGTGAAAGCCCGCTTGGGACGCAGAAGGTTGCGGGTTCGATCCCCGCCGCGGGATAAATGTTTGTATGATCTGCAAATATTTATCTCGGGTCTGGGTGTTTCTATATGTATTTACAAACAAAAAGTATATAAGTAGTATATCAGTTATCTGGTTCCCATAGTACAAGCTTTGCTTAGTTTAGGGCTAGATGATGCTGTGTGGAATGTCCAGCATTATTTATTTATCTATGCCTAAGTATACCTGTATACATTCTTCTAGAAACTCCAGCGTGAGATGCGGTTCGTTGTGAGCCAATTTCTCGCTCACAGATTTGATGAAGATCGTGTTATTGGACGGTATACATAGCCCTGAAAAAAAATTACACATTTATTCAGCAGGACCGCAGGGATCACTTAGAATAGTCTTAGAACTAATTTTACTCCTGTTCTTTCGCGACCAATACCGTGAAGAATCAGGGCAACAAACACGGTTTGGGGCCTAGCATTCTTTTCTGGTGGAGTGGCGTCTGAGGGAGGAGGCTTATGTCCAGCAGTGGGCTATCATTTGAGCTGCTAATGATGATGATGATGATTCTTTTAGGTGATCCATCTTAAAACTAAAAAGTCAAGCTAAGTTTAGATGCTCATAAAGTACAATTTAATATAATAGACACTAGTTGTAGCAGCCCTGCCTTCCAATCCACAGGTCGTGGGTTCGAATCCATCGTACTAATTGGACATCTTTATGACCGGTAAGATACCTATTTGAAAAAATATTTTATTTCGAAATAACTTAATCTTGCAGAAGTTAGTATTCCATACGTGGCAGGTTGCAATCCCATCGCCGCCTATAAGAAATACTAACTGGTTTCCTCACGATGTTTTCCTTCACCGTTCAGAGCTCGTGTTAAAGCGCATATAAATTTTACGAAACGCAAAATCCATTGATGCACGGCCGGGATTCGATCAAACGACCTTCGGATTGAAAGTCGAGGTACAACCCCATTCGGCCAACACGGCTCTCTATTACGTAGGGCACGATAAATTGTCAGCCAAGCTATTATGTCGCTAAAATATGATAGCTTTAAGGCCTAATAACTTCACCAGAGTTAGCCTCATTAACTTACCAGCAGTTTCCAAAAGCTGTCCCTCTATCTTAAGATGGAAGGTAGCGGTCAGTGCACACAGTTGGTTGTACGCTGCGGTTCTTAAGTTGGGGTCACAAGAACCAAGGTTTAATAGAGCCATGTTGAGAAGCGTTCCTGGTACGTCTTTTGGACGTATCTTTTGGTGGACTGTTACTGAATCCTACACAAAAAATGATCTTAAATATTTACTAGATATTGTAGTGTTTAAGGTGGGGAGAGGAGATTGAAATTATTAGGTAGGTATTTGCTTTTTTTTTCGCTAAATATGTTTTGAATCATGGTCTGATTGCAACCCCTCAGTTTTCAGTAATAGTATTTTTACACCCTGTATCCTACAGGTGTATATCCCTCAGTTTTCGGTGGTAGTCAAAGTCAAAAAGCATTTATTCAGTAGGACCGCTGGGATAACTTAGAATAGTCTTAAAACTAATTTTACTCCTGTTCAGTAGTTTTACACCCCAGTATAAATTAAGTCAAATAAATGATAGTAGAAAATAATTTCAAAGAAATATTTTTTCATCAATATATTTTTTTTTTTTATCAATGATTGTCCGCCTGGCAAATGTCTTACCTAATATGCCAACTGTGTCAGTCTCCCAATCCTTTTCAAACCTATTTTTTTTTAAGTAATTTTTTAAATACTTAAGTATATTAAAAAAAAAATTCTATACCTATTTCAGGCACAGGTTTTAACTACAAACTCTACCCAGAGTTCGTACAAAGCGTTTTGAGTCTACATTTTCCATACGCACCGCCAAATTGTGGAACTCATTGCCGGGCTCTGTATTTCCCGAAAAGTACAATATAGGGGTCTTCAAATCAAGAGTAAATAGGTTCCTTCTAGGTAAGCTCCATCTTAGACCTCACTACTGCTTAACATCAGGCAGAGTGAGGTCAAATGCTGACCTATTTAATAAAAAAAAAAAGGTTATTCAATACTTACAGGTTGGCTAAGCTCCCATCGATTACGTATATGTATGATAGACTGCACGATATTATCACAATCGTTATGAATAAAGCTTAAAGGCGTTGGGTCGTTGATTATTGAGAGGGAGAATTGATTGTCGTCTACTAGGCACACCTGAAACAATTCATACGATATTTTTATTTACTAGCTTAGAACCCGCGACGATCAGACGATCCTCCCAAAGCCGGAGAGCCATCAACCGCTCGGCCACGGAACCCTGACGTCAGATTCGAATTTTTTTGAAAAGCTCATATTTATCGGTCGTTATTACATTATATGGATTATTAAATTACTTACTTCATCAATTTCTGATGCGTAGTACACATCGTTCAAGAGCACTGGAAGACCTAACACTTTAGTCTTCTCCACTGAAGTTATTTGAAGCGCTGTTGGTCCCACCTGGGAATACAATTAATAAATGAATGAATGAAACCACACAATCAACTTATTTGAGTTTTACGGGAATAGTATCAATCCCTGGGGCAGAAAAGTTCTCGAGTGGAGGCCACGCACCGGAAATCGTTGAGGACGGCCCCCACTAGATGGAAAGACGATCTGGTAAAGGTTGCTGGGAGCCGTTGGGTGCAGGCTGCACAAGACCGATCGCTGTGGAAGTCTATGGGGGAGGCCTATGTTCAGCAGTGGACGCTAGATGGCTGAGATGATGATGATGATGATCAATCCCTGTGGAATTATTTATATGGGACCTCGAGAGTATACCCTTTTCAAACCAAAAATTAGTTTTGAAAATCGCTCCACAATTTTGGTAAATCATTAAAAAAACCATGCATACAGCCGAACATAGACCCTCCTATCTTGAAGTCGTTTTTTTTTCAACCTATTGTATCCCAATACTGGGCATAGGTCAAATGAAAAAGTCGATTAAAGTCTTTTTTCAGTTCGATCATTAAAACCTTACCTTGATAGCAACTTTAGTATCCTTATGCGACAACTTCAGAGCGTTATTGAAGACTTTCAGGTCCTCTTCAAGCGCTAAAGTCGCGCCAGGCAACTTTTGTTGCTCGATATCGACATAATCGCTCAAACGACTGTGGTTGTCAATGAATATCAACTTTCTGTTGCCCTGAAAGTTGAACAACATAAAGTATTTTTTGTAATTTTTATAGTGCTAATCCACACTTGGTATTTCATTAAGAAATGAAAAGTCTTATCAAAATTTTGGATTCCGACGGGATTCGAACCCGCATCGATCAGACGATCCTCCTAAATGAGTTCACTAGTGAATGGCGCTAATCGGTGCTCAACCGAAAAATATGAGCTTATCGAAAATTTGGATACCGGGATTCTGGGCCGAGCGGTAAGGCACTCCAGCTTTAGGAGGATCGTCTGATCGATGCGGGTTCGAATCCCGTCGGAATCCAAAATTTTGATAAGACTTTTCATTTCTTAACATAAGTATTAGTGATTCTGTGAGAACAGTAGACTGCGAACAAAATTGAATTTCAGTTGCTTTGTATTTTCCAATAGGCTAACTACTATGCAGGACGACCTCTGTGGCGAAGTGGGTGAAAGCCCGCTTAGGACGCATAGGTTGCGGGTTCGACCCCCGCCGCGGGATAAATGTTTGTATGATCTGCAAGTTATCTCGGGTCTGGGTGTTTCTATGTATAATATGTATGAATTTACAAACAAAAAGTATATAAGTAGTATATCAGTTATCTGGTTCCCATAGTACAAGCTTTGCTTAGTTTGGGGGTTTCAATATTATTACATAATACATACCCTCAATGGAGATAGGATCCCATCATGAAACTTGGTATATTCCCTCACCCAACTATTACAGTTGTATATATAACATGCATGTATATTTATATACGCGACCTCGGGCAGCACCGTGAACCATTTCTGTAGGAAATCAGTCCTGGAACACACACTAAACTAGTTATATAGTCATATAGTGCTGATTTCAGATAGATATACAGATAAATATATATGTATATAGGGTGGGGCAAAGTTTCCCAAGCAACAAACCTTCTAAACACATAAAAGGTTAGACTTAATGCCGTAAAATTTTGCTACACCCTGTGTAGTCATTTATTCTCTTTAGGTATTTAATTGAGAAATTAAAAGTATTATCGATAATTTCGATTGCGACGTTAAGGATTCCGTGGCCGAGTAAGGCACTCCGGCTTTAGGAGGATCGTGTGATCGTTGCGGGTTCGAATCCCGTCTAAATATTTTAATAAGACATAGAATAGAATAAGAATAGAATATATCTTTATTGAAAAATACCGTAATGATAAAAATAATAAAAGTACCGTAAAAATGCTTAACCGTAAAATAATATCTTTATTGAAAAATACCTAATTACAGCAATATACAAAGAGAAATAAAGAAAAACAGCAAAATATAAAACTAATATTATTCATATTAAGAGTTTCATTTCTCAATTAATTATCATTATTTACAATTTCTTATTTACATAATATATAATATATTTCTTACTACGTATAGGTATGCCCTTCCAAAACTCACCTGAAACGATTATCGGAGCCGGTATGCGTGAAGTCTACTATCAGCTCGAAGGGCTGCTGGCAGAACGGCTTCAGGGTCAGAATCACGTGGTAGATCAGCAGATCAGCGTTCACCTCACCTATCCTGTAAATAGTAAGAGTTCGTATGAGTCAGTGGCTTAAGGCTTCCGTCATGGCTTAATGACATTAGCACAGTAATTTTTAATTTTTTAAAAGCTTTTAATTAACTTGAAATGTTTGTCTGTATGTTTGTCCGGGTCTTGCAAGCTTAATTTGACCCACTTCCCGGTGTCCGATTGAGCTGAATGGTACCCTTGTGAGCCTTGTGAGTCCTCGGTGACAATGCAATAATATGGTAACAGCGAGCTGATCTGATCAGTCAAGAGCTGTTCCAGGGAACTCCTCAGAAAATAGGCCGATTGAGTTAAAACTCGGTTCGTAGATTAAGTATCATCTAAAATTTTCAATTTTCAAATCTTTTAAATCGTGTAAAAGTACTTACTTATATCTCCTAGATATAAAATAAAACACGGGATTCCCTAGCTTGCTGGTCCCGGCTTGGTAGAATATATTCAAGCTCTTTATGCTTTTAAATTCTTCCTTCTTATGCATATTGTGTTTCACGATGAACTCCTCGAAGTTTGTCGATGATATGTCTATTGAGGACCAACGAGCGTATGAAGAGAAGAGTAGACTTGAAGTCCTGGAATATATTGTAAGAGTTTGTAAACTATTCATAAATTAAATTTAAAAGACCCCGCTTGGGTAAATTTGAAAATATACGATTTTTCATACCCACTTTCACCCCCATATCTAGTCGGCTGCACCGATTTTCATTACTTCGAGAACAGTGTTTAGACAAATTTATTCTAAGTTTTTAAACTATTAGCCATAACCTATGCGATACTTGTACCTTTTATAAATAAATAAAAAAATAATCACATAACGTTTATTTCAGGCAACAATAGTTTTAAATAGTTGTACATGATGTTAAATACTTAGAAACTATGGCCCATATCAACTTTATTTTGATGAGAAATGTCTTATTTTAATACTATACACATTACACATCATGTATTTGAAAATTTTAGTTTTTTTCAGACCAACTTTCACCCCCATATCTAGTAAACGGTTGCACCGATTCTTATAGTAGTATACCCGGGTGGGGTATCAAATAAGAGGGCATCTCTTATTTTAAACCCCACTTGGGTATATTTGAAAATATTCGATTATTCATCCCCACTTTCATCCCCCATAATAGTAGATGGCTGCACCGCTATTGATAAAACATGATTAACCACCATCGCTAAAAAAAATAAAGCGTCGTGGAACACTCGGTTGTAACGAAGTTTCGACTTTGACATTTGCTTTGCGCACTTTGCGCACCAATTCGCGAACTTTGGGCACCACTTTGCACACTTTGTTTATTTATGTTTATTAAGTGGTACGCAATGCACTGCGAAGATTTGACCTTACATGTGTCGTGACGGTATGATCTAACACTTTTTTCTTCTAGCCCCCATCCTCCGTATCGTCCGAAAGGAACTTCGTTCTAAAAATGACATGAAATTCGGTTTACAGACAGACACACATAGCGGTCAATCTTATAACACCCCTCTTTTTGCGTTGGGGGTTAAATATATAGTATAAACAGTGAATTAAGTAAATAACTTACGATTCAATTGGCTTGTGTTCAGGAGGTCCCAAATAAGCTAACAGTGTCGCCATCTATGAACAAAAACACAATTTATTAACAGTCCAGTCAATTGGTTTCGTGAACGTAATATCTAATTTATTCCTAGAGTGATAAGGTCGTTATTACCTTGTCAAATGACCACCTTTCGTTTCATATTTCTTATTTTGTTGTGTCACTGTTTCAAGACTTCTTTCGTGTCTATCACCACAGTAATATCAACCTTATTTCTAGGAAAGTAAGGTCATTATAACTTGGTTCCTGATTTGTCAGTTTTATTTTTCGTCATTTCGCTATAATATATCTTATTCCAAGGGCGGTAAAGTCCACCAACTTCCACAGTAATGTGTACCTTCTTCCAAGATTGATAAAGTCCATGTTACTTTGGCAAAGATAACACCTTTCCTTACAGCAATATCTACCTTGTTCCTAGAGTCATAGGATCCGGTTTACTTCGTCAAAAATCACGCTTTTCCTTACAGCAATATCTGCCTTATTCCTAGAGAACTAAACTCTAGTTTACCTTGTCAAATGGCCGGTCAATGTCTTGTTAAACATGGTCATATCTGCCGTCCCTTCTCTTCTTCTTCTTCCTGCCCTTATCCCACTAAGTGGGGTCGGCACAACATGTTTCTTTCTTCCATTTCCCTCTATCACTCGTCATATCAGAACTCACTCCTTTCACTTACATATCCGCATTCACATAGTCCATCCATCTTTTCTGCCGTCCCATCACTTGTCAATCATAACCTTATTATGACGGCTACAGGACGTGTGACGAATGTTTTCTTTTTTTTAATATCTACCTTATTCCTAGAGAACTAAACTCTAGTTTACCTTGTCAAATGGCCGGTCAATGTCTTGTTAAACATGGTCATATCTGCCGTCCCTTCTCTTCTTCTTCTTCCTGCCCTTATCCCACTAAGTGGGGTCGGCACAACATGTTTCTTTCTTCCATTTCCCTCTATCACTCGTCATATCAGAACTCACTCCTTTCACTAACATATCCGCATTCACATAGTCCATCCATCTTTTCTGCCGTCCCATCACTTGTCAATCATAACCTTATTATGACGGCTACAGGACGTTTGACGAATGTTTTCTTTTTTTTTAATATGACCTTATTCCTAGGGCCATAAGGTCCACTTTACCTTGTCAAAGGGCCGCCTGCCCACCGCCTTATGATCCCGACTGCAAGACAGATAGTCCCCTATCCTTTCCTGATGATTCCACAACAGACGATGTAACGCGACCACATTAACATCAGATATGAAAGACAGATTGTGCGATGTTTGGTCAATACTTTCACAGTCTGATGCTATTTGGATGAAGAATCTAGAAGAAAAAATTGGTTGTCTGTAAAGTCGGTTTACTGACGATAGTTGAACGTGACAAGTTTGTGCTTCTTTGTCGCTCGTTCCGCGCTCTCGCTTGCACTTCAAGCCTTACATGGAACGCCTCAGAGCGAGGTAACGCCGCATTTTTTCGTGCGTGCAGCCGGCTCTATCGAATTATAATACGTTGTCACGTCAAAAATTAAAAAATATTTAGACAGACTAAATGAGATATCACGCTTTGGTTTAGTCGGGTATGGACATTGAACCTTTTAATACGTCGATACCTACGCTTAAGCGTTTATTAAGTGATAAGTTCTTCAATAACGATTAGTACATACATGAACAAGTGGTAAATAGGTATTTATATAAAAAAAAAACATTCATAACTATTTAAGTATGTCTTCTATTGTATTTATTGTCTATTTTTTTTGTCGTCTACTTTAGAACTTTTGTCCTTAAACACACCTTTTCTATAAGTGGCTAACTATGCACCTACGTCAAGTGTGTGTGTGGTCTATAATCTTAGTACCTATATTTGTGCCTAGCTGTAAGTTTTCCAAAAATTTGTAAAATAAAATAAAAATAAATGTTTCTAACGGACTGGAGGGATGTCACTTTCAGTTCGTGACGCAGCAAAATTAACAAATGAACGTTTAATTTTTATGGCATTCTACGTGAGCCGTGGAATGAAAGAATTAAGCAATCACTCGAGTGAACCGTCTGAAGGCCTACTATACTCACTTGCGTCCAGCCTCAAAATGTGCTCTTAAGAAATGGTTGAAGGGAAGCATATGCTGTTCCTTAGAGAATTCCACGTGGTTGGCGATATTTTGTAGTATTTTCGACATCAGCATCAATCCGCGTTTGATTGGCAACGGCACTGGACGGGAGACTATGCCCATTTCTTGTGGGGACACTAGAAATTAAAGTCAAAAATCATTTATTGCTGGTGTCAAATCACACTCAGGTATTTCATTAAGAAATATCTGGGTGTTTCTATGTATAATATGTATTTACAAACAAAAAGTATATAAGTAGTATATCAGTTATCTGGTTCCCATAGTACAAGCTTGGCTTAGTTTGAGGCTAGATGATGCTGTGTGAAATGTCCAGCATTATTTATTTTATTTTTATTAAACGAAAAAACACACTCAGGTATTTCATTGAAATGAAAAGTCTTATTGAAATTCCGACGGGATTCGAACCCGCGACGATCAGACAATCCTCCTAAAGGAGTGTCTTCAACCGCTCGGCTACGGTATCTACTGACGTCATCGAAATTCTTGATAAGCTCATATTTATCGGTGAAGCACCGGTAAGCGCCATCTACACGTTACACTAGTGAACTCATGCTCATTGTCCGAAGTTACATTCAGAATCGAATGACGAAGAGATATCGCTTTAGTTAAATCTATAATTTTTAAAGTGCTAGGGTCGGTTCATATCTAACGGAAGATCCGTCGCGTATCATCGGTCGCGGAACGCCAGAACTGACAAATGTATAGAAAAACACTCGACCGTTCACACTCAACCGATGATACGTTAGTCCGTCGAGTGTGATCGGTCGAGTGTTTTTCTATACATTTGTCAGTTCTGGCGTTCGGCGACCGATAATACGCGACGGATCTTCCGTTAGATATGAACCGACCCTTAAACTTAGGTATTTCATTGAGAAATGAAAAGACTTATCAAAATTTTCAACTCCGACGGGATTAGAAGGTAGCGGATTCGATTCTACAGGATTTTTTGTATGATCTGCAAATATTCGTCTCGGGTCTTTCTGTGTATAAATTGTATGTATTTTTTTTTTGACTTCATATTATTTTTATATTAAACTCACCTATAGCTGGGTTAATGAATCTTAGAAATAGCACAGTTCCAACCGCACCAACACTTGTTTGTGGAAACTGAGCAAATCTTTTACTTAGTACCTGAAAAGGTAGTAAGTTCGTATGAGTCAGTGGCCAACTCTGGTGACGGAGTTTTTAGGCCGCCTTAAGGCCTCCGTCATGGCTTAACGACTTAATAGCCGAGACCGACATAACGTGCCCTCCTAAGCATGGAAGCTCAGTAGATAATACCAGTAGCGGTCACCCATTAGCTGGTCAGAACGTTGCTTAACTTCGACGATCGATCAAGAACGACTAAGCAAGCTCACTATGAGAAAATAAACTTAAAGTGCAATAATATGCCTTAAAACACTTGAAATACGGTTCATTTTATTACTAAACTGACCTAACAAGCAACAGTAAGTGCAAAAATATGCCCTAAAGCACTTGAAATACGGTTCATATTTACAACCAAACTAAGTGATACAATTAATTTTTATGACAAAACCCACTTGATTTTGAAACAACAGTAAGTGCAAAAACATGCCTCAAACACTTTGGAATACGGTTCAATTTTAAACTCACCTGATACAAACAATGACACATACTACGCAATTGTGGCGGGAACTTATCAGCCGAGTTAATGATACTTTCAAATACTTCCTTTGTCAGATCTATTAGATTGGCTCGGTTCAACTCAATATCATCGTTTGGTTCCAACCTAAAAAGTAATATTACTACAGTTTGTTATAGCTACATATATACATAAAATCACGCCTCTTTCCCAAAGGGGTAGGCAGAGACCACAGATCTCCAGTCGCTACGATCCTGACACACAACTTTCGCCTCATTCACTCTCATTACATTTTTCATACATGCTCGTCGGTTTAGGGTACTTTTGACCTGGCCTTACTTTGTTATAGGTTTTTTTATAAAACTTATAATTTTCTAGGCTGATTGTATGTGGCGACCTCTATTCAATATCACCACAACTAAGATGTCTAGTTAACTAACTATACCACTAGATGGCGCCAGCGCTACTCCATACAAGAGACGTGATTTGTATTGGATCCTAAATCGCGCTTACGATGTTTTCAAGCACGACTACAATATACGACTATCCGACATTAACTGTTGGCCGAAAGGCCAGCCAGGTATGTGGACCAGTTGGGTCGACCTGGAGAGGTGAGATCTCCCTCTTTGCTACTAATTGAGGGAATGACACCTACCCCCATACAGTATATTTTTTTACTGTCTAAATATTGTTTCTGTTGTTTTTAAGAAGAGAGTTAATAGGCACCTTCTGGGTAGGCTCGCTCCATCGTAGACCTCATTCTTGCCTATGTAAGTTTCGAGGACAAGAGCCGACCTATTCATCATAAAAAAATATGCAGTTTTCTATATCAATATAAAACTATAATTTTCTGAGAAAAAACCTAATAAAAAACTAAATGTCAACAACCATTATTCAGTAGGATTGGACTGCTGGGATCTCTTAGTCTTCATTTTTCCACACCCTGCATAAATAGTTACAGTGCCACAAGCTTATCAGGACCGGTAGCCAAAAGAGGAACTAACGAATTTGAGTGTAAAATTTATTTTTCTGCCAACACCAAATGCGATGCTGCTCTCTCACCGGCTCAGATAAGTTTGTGGCACTGTACAAGTTTACAACTAAACTTACCTAGCAGTGTCCACTTCAAAACTTAGGTTATTATTTGCTTCTAACTGAGCTAGGAGTGAAGATATCAGCGGCTCTAGAAGTGACTGAAATTAAAAAAAAAAAGTCTTATTGAAATGTTCGATACCGACGAGTTTCGAAAATCGATCCCGCAACGATCAGACGATCCTCCTAAAGCCGGAGTGCCATACCGCTCGGTCACGGAATCCTTAACGTCGCAATCGAAATCTTTAATAAGCTCATATTTATCGGTGTTTGTTATTGTCAGAAGGTTTTTATGAGAGAAAAAATAAAGAATAGTGCGCGGAAAATTAGAAAATTTAAGATTAATCTTTCCCACTGCTTTTTTCTGTGATCTCATTTTCAATTGACGTTTTACGTAACTGTCAGTCGTTTGACAGTTGGTGCGATTGACAGGTCGTCTGTTGGGTCAGCCAGTTTTATAAAAATAACCTAAAATATTATAATTTGTAGGATTATTATTTACTGTGTACTAGCAAAAAAGACCTATAATTGGCATTTTTACCATACTTATCAAGTTTTTATTAATTAACTATTTTATTTATTAACTTGAATTATACATACATACATAAAGTCACGCCTCTTTCCCAAAGGGGGAGGCAGAGACCACGGATCTCCAGTCGCAATTATTTAATTTTAATTTAATTTATTATTCAATGTTGTCCACATTGGACAACATTAGCTTACAATAGAGAGGAAGGGAGGCCTTTGCCCTGCAGTGGGACATCACGGGCTCATAATAATACTAGGGAAAACAAATAAATCATCAATTCATCATACTGAAGTGCACGTGTAATTCAGCCAATTCCAGTTTTGTAAAACGAACCGAGTAAAAAATAAATATAACAAAATAATAATAACTTGTAATTCTTTGTAGCTGTTGGTCTTTTCAATAAATAAAAATAATAAAAAAATAATGTAGATAGTGTATATTTTCATGCTTACCTGCAGATATTGGTAGCCGTAGATCTTGAAACAATACGCCATTATTTTGCTACCAAGAGAATTACCACGGAACAAAGTCTGCATACAATCCGATACCTGAAATAGTAAAAGGTATTTTAGAAGACTTCGGATCAAATTGGCGACATTTTGGAGAAGGGCCAGGTCAAAAGTACCCTAAACCGACGAGCATGTATGAAGAATGTAATGAGAGTGAATGAGGCCAAAGTTGTGTGTCAGGATCGTAGCGAGTGGAGATCCGTGCTCTCTGCCTACCCCTTCAACAATATTATAGATTTACGGTCAGCGCAGAAAAACCGTCCTCGGTAAATAATAGCTCGCGCCGTTATTTTGTTTAGCATTTTGGCGTTTTTCGTGATGAATGAAGTTTATGATAATGTTTTGAGGATTTGTGACTTTATTACTAGGTGCAAAGGGTTATAATTCAGTTAAACTTGAAACTTATTTGTCACGCCGACAGAATTTAGCTTTGATTTTGTACGTCACACTATCTATAATATTGTTAATCGAAGGCCTACCCCTTCGGGAAAGAGGCGTGATTTTATGTATGTATGTATGTTATGTATGTATGAACAATAGAATAAAATGTAGGCCCAAGCAAGCTAGTGCCCTAATATTAGGTAATTAATTAAATTCTGAACGCACCTCGACTTCTCTGTAGAATATATTCCATAACAATGGAGCCAAGAGATGCTTAGCGTCGAACAAAGTGACAAAAACACGCGCCAATTCGTCCATCTGCGATGAACTGACCACGTTAGCCAACGCCATTGCTATGGGAAGTTCACCCTGAAACAAACACAATTATTTGTAATGTCGGTATATTCGACGATCTCTGTCGCGCAGTGGGCGAAGGTCCGCTTGCGGTGCAGGTTGCGGGTTCGATCCCCGCCGCGGGACGAATGTTTGTATGATCTACGAGTATTTGTCTCGGGTATGTATTTACAAACAACAAGTTTTAAGTACTCTGCTTACTTTTGGGCTAGATGAAGTTGTGTGAAAAAGTCCAGCTTATTATTTTTTTTTTTTTGTTGGTCTTAGTGGTAATATTACTTATTTCTTTATATTTTTGTTGCTAAACGGGTGAAAGTAATGAAGGAAGCTCAAAATTTGTTAATCCATCTTTTATACCCATTTTCAGATAACCCCACTTTTCAACTACTATGCCCTATTATTATTTTTCACCCTCTTATAACGTAGTGACAAAATAAACAAAGGAGCAGTTACCGCATTGGTTCGAAAGAACGAGTGAGACGACACTAAAACTATATTTATTTTCATCCCTTTGTCATGACCAATTACCACGTTTCACCCCCACCTTATTTAAGAAACTTCACTTTTCAACCCCTTACCTTATCAGAGATCATAGTAACAAGCTGGACCAACTGTTCGAATCTATCAGCCAGCACAGTTTCGGCCAACGTGTCGAACTCCGTGCCTTGCTGGAGGATCTTAGTTAGGACCTCCATGAAGGCCGCGCGGGTCTGTAGGTCGCGATGGTAGCCTAGATCTGGGAAGAATAAATGTGGATTAAGTGCTTTATCTTGACTTGACTTAAATGTAATTTCTTCTATTCTAGCGTAGGCAAACGAATTTTGATTTGATTTGATTTGATTGATTCTATATTGGAAATTACTCAATAACTGTTGGGGATACTCAGTGGATAGATAGATGTTAAATAAAACAGTGGACTGTAATTTAGGAAGTTGGTTTTATATTGGACTGAGACGCGCGCCTAGTAGGTCCCGAGATTTTTTGTGTAGTGCTATGCGCGGCTCGATGCGGTCTGGCGGGGCGCCTCGTCCCCCGGACCCCGCTCGCTGCGTCTCATGGGCGCGGTGGCGGGCGATGCGCTGCTTTGTCTCACACAATAACCACTAACAAAGATGAGTTTACTTAGTCAGAACTTAAAGTTAAGGGTCCAAGTGCGATTAGCCCCTAACCTGTGTGTTGTCCTTTACAGGTAGCGCTGGTTTTCAGACCAGACCGACACGGTGTGTGTAGCGAAAAAACATACAAACAAAATAAAATATGGAATAACTAAAAATACGTACTTAGTGATAATTTTAGTTTATTAAAATCTATATAATATTTTATATGTTTTTAAAGTTATTTATTATAAATATGTTTACTTAATAATTAAATAAAAACACTTGAACTGCCGCGATACAGGTCAATGCGGGGTTTGATGTAAATTATTTATAAAAAAAACTAGCGACCCGCCCCGGCTTCGCACGGGTGCAATGCTGATACTAAATTTCTCTACTATATTATGCATGTATTACATATAAACCTTCCCCTTTAATCACTCTATCTATTTAAAAAAACCGCATCAAAATCCGTTGCGGAGTTTTAAAGATTTAAGCATACATAGGGACAGAGAAAGCGACTTTGTTTTATACTATGTAGTGACATACCTATTTAAATAAGATCAGATAGTATGAATGAATGAATGAACACTTTATTGTACACCAAAACAACAACGAAAACAATACATTAGAGACATTTACAAGTTCATTAGTACAATGGGCGGCCTTATCGCTGAAAGCGATTTCTTCCAGGCAACCTTTGGATGGAAAATAAACTAAAGAAGCAGAAATAGGACGGTAGTGCACAAAAGTTTGAGAACGAAGTACTTAACTATATTTAAAAATCCGAATACATGTATAAGTAATACAAAACAATAGACTGCTATATATCCATACTAATATTATAAATGTGAAAGTAACTCTGTCTGTCTGTCTGTCTGTCTGTTTGTTACCTTTTCACGCCCAAACCGCTGAACCGATTAAGCTGAAATTTGGCATGGATAAAGAGTATACCCCAGGGATGGACATAGGCTACTTTTTTTTGTCAATTACCATAAGGGGGCGGGAAAATAAGGGTTGGAAGTTTGTATGGGGAAAAAAGTTAAGCAACCCTGGGCGCGGTCATAATAAGGATGGGTGACCGCCCGAAGCCGACTTTTTGCACTCTAAATTTTTTCGTTTTTTTTTGTATTTTGCATAATTAATTATTTTAAAATTAATGATAAACATGTAACATGTGTGTTCCCAGCCATCAATATATCCGAACTCCGAAGTTATGATTTTTTGATATTAAAATATTTTTCCTTGGCTATAGTTAGAACGCCATCTATCGGTCTAGAGGTCAAAACTACTTTACACTTTTTTCCTAGGTGGCGTTTTAACTATGGCGGAGATCGAGTATAATTTTCTTTGATTTTGAGTTTTGAAAAGTTAATGGAGATTTTTGCTAAGAGTTTTCGATATTTTTATATTGCTGACGAAGTCGCGGGTAGGTATTGCCGCTCGCTTCGGCAAATCTGACACCAGTTGCCGCTATCGTGTTGTTCTTAACATTGCAAGATCTGGGTAAGATTTTCCCTACCTCTATCTATTAAGGGATTCTTGAGAGAAACATCCATATCCATACTCCATACTATAATATTATAAATGTGAAAGTAACTCTGTCTGTCTGTCTGTCTGTCTGTCTGTTTGTTACCTTTTCACGCCCAAACCGCTGAACCGATTAAGCTGAAATTTGGCATGGATAAAGAGTATACCCCAGGGATGGACATAGGCTACTTTTTTTTGTCAATTACCATAAGGGGGCGGGAAAATAAGGGTTGGAAGTTTGTATGGGGAAAAAAGTTAAGCAACCCTGGGCGCGGTCATAATAAGGATGGGTGACCGCCCGAAGCCGACTTTTTGCACTCTAAATTTTTTCGTTTTTTTTTGTATTTTGCATAATAAATTATTTTAAAATTAATGATAAAAATGTAACATGTGTGTTCCCAGCCATCAATATATCCGAACTCCGAAGTTATGATTTTTTGATATTAAAATATTTTTCCTTGGCTATAGTTAGAACGCCATCTATCGGTCTAGAGGTCAAAACTACTTTACACTTTTTTCCTAGGTGGCGTTTTTACTATGGCGGAGATCGAGTATAATTTTCTTTGATTTTGAGTTTTGAAAAGTTAATGGAGATTTTTGCTAAGAGTTTTCGATATTTTTATATTGCTGACGAAGTCGCGGGTAGGTATTGCCGCTCGCTTCGGCAAATCTGACACCAGTTGCCGCTATCGTGTTGTTCTTAACATTGCAAGATCTGGGTAAGATTTTCCCTACCTCTATCTATTAAGGGATTCTTGAGAGAAACATCCATATCCATACTAATCCATACTAATATTATAAATGTGAAAGTAACTCTGTCTGTCTGTCTGTCTGTTTGTTACCTTTTCACGCCCAAACCGCTGAACCGATTAAGCTGAAATTTGGCATGGATAAAGAGTATACCCCAGGGATGGACATAGGCTACTTTTTTTTGTCAATTACCATAAGGGGGCGGGAAAATAAGGGTTGGAAGTTTGTATGGGGAAAAAAGTTAAGCAACCCTGGGCGCGGTCATAATAAGGATGGGTGACCGCCCGAAGCCGACTTTTTGCACTCTAAATTTTTTCGTTTTTTTTTGTATTTTGCATAATTAATTATTTTAAAATTAATGATAAACATGTAACATGTGTGTTCCCACCCATCAATATATCCGAACTCCGAAGTTATGATTTTTTGATATTAAAATATTTTTCCTTGGCTATAACGCCATCTATCGGTCTAGAGGTCAAAACTACTTTACACTTTTTTCCTAGGTGGCGTTTTAACTATGGCGGAGATCGAGTATAATTTTCTTTGATTTTGAGTTTTGAAAAGTTAATGGAGATTTTTGCTAAGAGTTTTCGATATTTTTATATTGCTGACGAAGTCGCGGGTAGGTATTGCCGCTCGCTTCGGCAAATCTGACACCAGTCAAATCAAATCAAATCAAATCAAAAAAATCATTTATTCAGTAGGACCACAGGGATCACTTAGAATAGTCTTAAAACTAATTTTACTCCTGTTCTTTCGCGACCAATACCGTGAAGAATCAGGGCAACAAACACGGTCTGGGGCCTATCATTTTTTTAGGTGATCCATGGATCCATTGAGTTGGAGCAAGTCCCAAGCTTTTTTGTCATCCAAATAATCTGATATCTTATAATAGGCTTTTTTAAAGAGATGACGTTTAATTGTATTTTTAAATTTAGTGATTGATAAATTTTGCAATTCGCTTGGGACTTTGTTATAGAAGCTTACACATTGCCCTTTAAATGATTTCATAATTTTATCTAATCTAGTAGTGGGAACAGCGAGTTTATCCTTATTTCTAGTGTTTACATCATGATTATCGCTTTTTTTCTTAAATGATTCAATATTTTTACGAACATACATCAGATTTTCATATATGTACTGACAGGGTACTGTCAGTATGAATATATCTTTAAATTTATTTCTAAGCGAATCTCTGGGACCCATATTGTAAATTGCTCGAACAGCCCTCTTCTGCAACACAAACACGTATTCTTAACTTCTGCAACACAAATATTATATCATGCGCCGGAGTTTTATATTTTGTACTCTCGATTCACTCAAAACTCCTCCACTTTGTTCCTAATAATGCGCAGACGAAGTTGCGCGGGTCAGCTAGTATTAATATAAAATAAGAATACTTAAAATACTACATACGAAACGCTAGAAAGAGCAAACGGAGAATTTAAACAGTTACTTATTTCCTACGCATCAAGCTGGAGATAATGGCGCTTCAACTTCAATTTAAATGACTTTAGTGTAGGAGCTTTCCTTAAATCCACAGGAAGCGCATTCCACAGCTGGACAGCGTGTACAGTAAATGATTTTCCATAGAATGAGGTGCTGTGGACTGGTGTTTTGAGAAGTAAATTTTCCGATGATCGAAGGTTATAGGAATTGGCAGCATGGAGAAATTCAAATCTATCTTTAAGATAGCAAGGTGAGAAAGGACAGAAAAGAGTAGAATAAAGAAGAGAAAGAACATGTGTATCCCGGCGACGACGAATAGGTAGCCATTGAAGTTTAGAGCGTAAAGGAGAGACGTGGTCATATTTGCGTAAACCAAATATGAATCTGATACAGAAATTTTGCAAGCGCTCTAGTTTGTTTAGCTGCTCCTCAGTTAGATCCAAGTAACAGGCATCAGCGTAATCTAACACTGGAAGGAGGAGTGATTGAGCAAGCGCAATTTTGGTGGCGGTTGGCAGGAAGTTACGAAGCCTCCGCAGAGATCCTGCTGAGGCATAAAGTTTTTGACACGTGACCTGAAGCTGAGGCCACCATGACAAATTGCAATCCATAGTAATCCCCAGATTTTTAACGAATTTACTGAAAGGAATATGAGTTCCGTCAAAGATAACCTGTGGTGCTATAGACCAATCAATATTACACATAAGCTTTGAACTTCCGACTACGATAGACTGAGTTTTAGAAGGGTTTATTTTCAATCCAAATGCTTTAGTCCAGTCGGTAATACGTTGCAGGTCAGAGTTGATGTTCTCGACTGCATTCGCTAAGTTGGCAACAGGTGCTTGAGCATAGATCTGAAGATCGTCCGCATAGAGGTGATAGGATGAGGAAAGATTATTGGAGATAGAATTGATAAAAATTGCGAAGAGAAGAGGAGATAGAACGCCACCTTGCGGAACACCGGCTGTCGTGTCGCACCAAGAAGAAAAGGACTCATTGAGGCGAACCCGCTGGCGGCGCCCAAATAGATAACTAGAAAACCAATCTAACACCGCCTCGGAGATGTTAAGTGAACGAAGTATGGAAAGGAGAATGTCAAAATCGACGGTATTAAAAGCATTGCTAAAATCAAGTAACGTTAAAACTGTTAGCTGCCGATTTTCCATACCTAAACGTATGTCATCTGTTATTTTAACGAGAGCAGTGGTTGTACTATGGCCTTTACGAAAGCCTGATAAAATACCTGATAGTGTACAATAAAAATAAAATACACCCACGAATCTTGTGTATAGTATCACTTCCTACTCTGATTATTAACTTACCAATACTATGCATAAGCCCAGAGTCAATATTGGCGCTCAGTAGATTGGACATGGCTTGAATGGTCGCGTTTCGCAACGTCTCCAGCCTACCCGGCCCTTCGGTTAGCTCGACTTCGTTGCAATCGTTTAGTAGGTTCATGAATAGCGTGAAATATCTGTGAAATTATATAAATTTTTTTAAAAATAAAATATACATCTCTAGTGGTTGCGAGTTCGCTCACGTGGTACCAACATTTACATTTTACCCCTAAGGGGGTGAAAAGGATTTCACCCCCTTAGGGATAGAAGTTAAAATGTGTTTCTTTAATTCTCCTCTTTATCAGAGGAATGTACCCTCAAGGTGTCATTTTTCTTGGACTTAACTTGGTTTAGGGTCCCAATCAGCCAAGAGAACCTCATAAATAATAGGTAGTAATAAACGAAATTGAAAATATTGTAAAACTATTGCGCTCGTATTTTTTAACGCCATCGATTATTTGTTAATATGAAACAGGTACAATTTCCCCACAACATTGCACAATAGTATAGACCGGATAGAGTTAAAACATTCCGTACTTTTTTAATAGTTTCTTCAATACGGAACAGCCAACTCTTGGGTTCCATAAGGTCCGTGATCCCACTTTCCTTTCACCATCCTAGATCCTGGTTCGAAAGAGAAAACTTACTTAAGGAACAGCTGACTCTTGGCCTCCATCAGATCCCCTCGATCCGACTCTTCAGGCTGGAGAGGTAGACCCTTCAGCAGCGCAGCCACAGCCTCCATGCAAGCCTGGTCCAGATCTCTGAAGAGCAGACTGGCATCTACTTATTACACTCTGTTCTTAGCTTACTATAACTACTACTCTATCAATAGACTTTCTTAAACTTTTGCGATCACTTACATACAGGATGTAAAAAGACAACTACCGAAAACTGAGGGGTTGCAATCAGACAATGATTCTAAACATATTTAGCTTATAAAACCGATTTTTTTTTTGACATAGCTTAGTTATTTTCAGTTATTTACTACTATTACATCACTAGCTTCAGCGCGCGGCTTCGCCCGCATGGTACCAACATTTTTAATAACCTATATGCTATTCCAGTTCACTATCTATGCCTATACCAAGTTTCATCCAAATCGGTTCACTGGTTTAGGCGTGATTGATACACAAACATACAAACATCTAAACAAACTTACAAAATTTTAGCTTTATTATATGAGTGGGACTAGGATATTAGGATAATAAGACCAACCTACCTAATAATTTCATTTATAAAAGAAAAAAAAAACAGTTAAAACTCATCAATCTACGTAAAACAACGCGCCCAGTACATACGCAAACAGTACTCTTCAAACGCTGTTTTCTCCGGATATAATGTTTTTTTGGAAAATCCTTTTGGATTTGGTTGTGTTGGGTTGGGATGCTGTACCTACCCCTTGCGGCTTCGGTAGACGTATTTGCCTTGTGCCCTAACCCCTGCACACAGGAACACCTCAACGCAACCACAGATAGCGCATTTGAAGTGGCCACCTTTTATTCAAAATTCATTTACCACCTTTTATATAATGCATCGACACGATGAGAAGAAGAAAGAATATATATTTTTATTATTATTTATATTAAAACGAAAAGACGCCGAAACGACGGACGAACGGAGCTTCTTTGAGGCGCATTTTCACCACACTGGTTCGTGAGAATCAGAGACACGACTAGAAGAAGAATTAAAACAAAACTAGTTTTAATATTATTAAACTTACCTTGTAACAGATGAAGCATCGCCACGCAACGGTGGCGCTATCTGGTGGCTAGTTCCGAGAACCCAATCTGTCACGTACTCCACCATTTTGTTGCGAAATTTCATTTCCTATGACAGATAACATATTTTTTCAAGCTTTTGTGAAATGAAGTTGGGATTCTTGAACACCAAGGCCGTTATTAATAAGCGTGGTGTAAAGTTACGCCAGGTCTAAACTTCAAAAATTGTATGCTTACTCCTAAGTTACACCCGGCGTAACTTTACACCACGTTTATTAGTAACGGAACAATAGATTTATAAATATTCTGCTGCAAGATTAGTTAAGACAGCTTAAGCGCGCGGCTTCGCTCGCGAGGTACCAAAATTTTGAATAGCCTATATGCCAATATGCTATTCCAAGTTACTATCTACACCTATTCCAAGTTTCATCCAAATCGGTTCACTGGTTTAGGCGTTTAGGCGTGGTATTGAAACACAAACATACTCACAAAATTTCGGCTTTATTATATTAGTAGGATATAAAAAAAAATGTTTTTTAATTACCTGTCTAAAAGCCAGATCATCTCTTCTCCTCATCATAGCCTCTACGACTTGGCACAGCTTCGTTTTGATGTGAACTGACAACACTGTCATGTCTAGGTGTCTGACATATCTGTCAAAAGAAATTTTATCTTACAACCTTCAAGATTGCACAAAGGGAGGCCCAGCAGTGGGCTAAATCGGTGTGATAATGAATGTAATAAAAACAGTTAATGAACCTTAATCTTGAATAATAAATAAATAATGCTGGACTTTCCAGTTTCAAAGTAAGCAGAGCTTGTATTATGGGTGCTAGATGACTGATATACTACTTATAGTATTTTTCACGGCGGAACGTATGCAAGACACTTCGAGATAATGTCAAAATCAGTCTAATAGTAATGTCCTAAAGTTTAATCGAGATTATCAAAATCGATTTTTGTTTCACTACTATCAATTCATCTCAATCGATTACAAGGTTCATTCATAGACAAAATTACTAGACCAACGATTATTTTTTTACTTATCGATTGTTTCGATTTTCATTTTCGCACTCTCTAACCCTGTTATTAATAAACACGAACTTGGGTGGGATTAGAGCTAATCCAAAGCATAAGGCAGTAGTTGGTCAAATCTGTATTAATAAATAAAGACCAAGGAGGAAATAAGCTAATCCGACGCTGCTCTCGGAGCAAGAGTTACGCCGCCGAAGTTACATGGAGTAAGCATACTCTATCATGAATTTTGACATTTTACTTCATAATATTCATGTCATAACCAAAAAAAGGTTGTGCAAATAGGATGGATATGTTGATGGTTTGAGGAAAAATTTAATGAGGTTGGATGGATCATACCAATTACCTACGATAAATGGGGCGAGTGAAAATTTACAATATTCGTAAAATTTCATTGAATGATCTCGAAGAAACTGAATTTAAAATCCAAGTAAGTATAGATTTTGAGGTAAAAAATCATTTAGCATTAGCAAGAAACAAAAAAACAGTTAAAAATGACTAAACACAGTAAATACTTTTTTTATGACTAAAAACTTTTTGGTCAATATTCACTTGACCAAAAATTTTGAGAAGAATAAAACCTCTAACCTCTTTGAATAAAACAGATTATCAAATACAAATTATTGTCTATCTCTGTTATTCATATAATTAGTGACAGAGACAGACAATATTTTGAATGATAATAATATTCGTTCATTCACTCGTTTTTATTTTAAATTTTATGGGTTGCCATAACGCACGCGCTAGTCTCGATGCAAGAAATGTATTACTGATTCGAGCTACCTACCGATTTATTAATAACCTTAAACTCATCATGTTACTCCAAGAAGTAACAGTTCTGAGAACAGTCTCGGATTTAGCTAGAATTAGGGTTTTCTAATTAATAAGGCGGTAATAGATTACGTTCCATTTTACTCAGTACTGTTATTTGGCGGAGTTTTTTAGAAAATGTTTATTGTTTATTTATTTATATTTTATGGATCGTTTATGATAATTGATAAAATAATTAAACAGGAAATAGAGAAAAAAAATTTTTTTTTGTATGTTTTAGCATTTAATTTTTTTTCTTGATATTTTTGTTTCAAAATGGTTGTGAGCTACACAACGTGAAACGAATCAAGTTCAATGTGTCTTGCATACGTTCCGGCGTGAAAAAGACATTATGTACTTTTTGTTAGTAAGAACATACATATTATACATAGAAACACCCAGACCCGAGACAAATATCTGTAGATCATACAAACATTTATCCCGTGACGGGGATCGAACCAGCAACATTTTGCGTCACAAGCGGTCTTTCGCCCACTGCGCCACTGAGGTCGTCACGAAAAATCACGTAATTTAGTGATAAAATCCGCATAAAAATCAATTTAATTGCGTGAGTAGCAATCTTGTTACCATCATTATCGATTAAGACCATTTTTTGACAAAAAATTTTATTGATATTGAATTAATTGACTAGCTGTCCGTCGCGGTGTTACCCGCGGTCTCTCGGGATAAAACTTTCCCGGTATAAAATATAGCCTATGTTCATCAGGGATAATGCAGGATTCTAATGATGAAATAATTTTTCAAATCGGTCCAGTAGTTTCGGAGCCTATTCAAATCAAACAAACAAACAAATCTTTCCTATATAATATTAGTGTAGACAATAAACCAGAAATGAGGTTTTCTTTTTTCCTAAAATATTTACATATTTGAATATAATAGTTTCCAAAGATAAAAACCTAGTGAAAAAACTACAAACAAAAAGGTTTGTCATACCTTAAATAACGTTAATAAAAAAACTATATACCTCACAATAGCCAACATAAGGCCCTCTATAGACGTGGTACTAAGGTGTTCTTGATTGGAAGGTGTTGGCCCATTTCTCTTGTTATCTAATATACTCTTCATTATGTATATTGTATGTTCGACGAAAAGCGTGTTGATTTCTGTCAGCATCACCTGGAATTTGAACTTTATGTAATGATGATAAGATCTAGTTTTTCATAAAATTAAACCACATGCCTACACTCGTTGATAAGTCAGTTACTATGGCTCAATGCACATTTAATTGGCAAGCTACGCGTCAATTAGTTTTATAGCGCACCATTATAAACCTTATGAACAATGGTACAAGATATAGAAACGCTTGTAGAATTAACCGCACGAAAGTGCTCGAGCCAGCGCGGCCCGCTAGATGGCTTCGCCAGACCTCATTCGTTCTACAAGCGTTTCTATATTTTGTATAGCTCGCATCACGTAAAAAGAACGCTGGAAAAAAGTGGAGGGGGTATGTTTGCGCATAGGTACACTCGCGCACGAAAGTACTCAACCTACTGTTTTAGTTTTGAACTAGTCTTTCGCTTGCGGCTTCATATATTGGTTATTGGTAGGTACATTCAAATATATTAGAAAGAGTTATCATTAAATAGAATTAAAACATATTTGATTCCGTAAATAATGTTTAATCGTATTAAAACACATAAAAGATAATGTTGAAACTCCTTCCACTAAGTCGTAGTGGTATTCCGAATCTTTTGAACCTTTTACAATTTATTCATGTCACTGTAGACTCGGAACGTTTTGTTGCCTTTGTTGTCCGTTTCATACATTGTTTTACAATATCAAAAGCATTATTATCAACCTCTTTTTTCATAGAGCAATATACCCACGTCATAAATATTTTTCTAATTTTTTTATGTAAAATGATTTCGTAATAAAAAACTTTTGTGCGCGATGGTATTTTAAGAGAAAAAGTAACGTGGGCACTTCGCGGAAGGCAAATGCCAACTGCCTCCGCAATAGCGCGCTGGCAAGCGTGTGGCGCGCGACCATCCCGCACCGCGCCTCACTCCGTACCGTCAAATGGACCCTTATAGCGTCAATGGCGCAGCTTGACAGCCAGCGTTCTTTTTAGGTGACGCGAACTATACCATTGTTCATAAGGTTTATAATGGTGCGCTATAAAACTAATTGACGCGTCGCTTCCCAATTCAATTAGCATTGAGCCTATAGCTTTACATAAAAGGTTCTTACCTGTTGTTGTTGATCAAAGAACTTATCAATAATAGCTTTGATCTGATCAAATAATATAGGGTACAAAGCCGGCGACATTTCCAACCCGACCAGCTCTTTAACATGCCCCTGTATCATCTGACCAAAGCGATCTGTACTGCAGAGTAGAAGGCGTAATAGTTGGCCAATGAATCTGAAAAATAAGGTTATTTTGGTTAAATATGGTTACATACATCAAACCTAAGAGCTCTTGTCGGTGCAATGATGCAACTTCCTCCACCTCTCCCTTTCCAATGCGGATTCCTTTACTTCTTTACACGACATGACAGCGATCTTCTCCTTTATCTGACTCATGATTGATTCTAGGCCTGCCTCTTCCTCGTCCTCCTTCCACTTTACCTTCTATGATGTTCTTAATAAAGCTGTCATGACGTATAATATGTCCAATCATTTTTCCTCTTCGATTTTGAACGGTGTTCATTAAAACCCTTTTCTCCTCAATTCTTCTCAGCACTTCCTCGTTGGTAAAATATGGTAAGAGAATCGAAATCTGCCCCCTCGGCCAATTGGCTTAGGAGTTCTGTTGAAGAACTCTCGACTACATGATCATAACAACATATTTTTAAATTGACGATGGAACATGAACGGTGAGCTTAGTTTCAACTCAACATAGGCGGATCCAGGGGGCCCCCCAGACTATATTTTTGTGTACCTACTAACTACGAAAAATTAATAAATCGCGAAATTTTTGTCAGTTTTTGTTTCTTGTGCCCCCCCCCCAGAAAAAAATCCTGGATCCGCCCATCAACCGAACTATTATTTGAGAAGTTCCGTTTTCCATCATCAGATCAGCACACTGTCACCTTATTTTCAAATTGTTGGTGATACTTTATTACTTGAGTTTCAAGAGTTGAAACTCGGTTCTTTGATAAAGTGTCGTCAGCCAATTTTTTGAGGAGTTCCGGGGAACAGCTGCTGACTCCATCAACAGATCAGCTCGCTGTCACCATACTATTACATTGTCATCGAAAACTCGTGTACTAAAATTCAGTCAAATTCAGCTTGCAAGTTTTGCCCGAGACATACATACAAACATTGTTAATAAAAATTTTGCTAAATTACATTAAAGTTTATATTTTGAGTTTTAAAGCAATTGTAGAAAAGATGATTTTGCTTTGTAATGTGGGAAAAGGGCAGGAAGATGATGATGATGATTTTGCCTAGTTTCGACTTAAATATTTGGTACTTACTGTGTGACTGGACAGTATTGCACGTCCTGTGGTGTATTGTTGTTTGGCAAAACGTTGTATTTTCTTGTATCTAAAACGAAAACATAGTCACGTCGAAAAGCATTTATTCAGTAGGACCGCCAATCACTTAGTTAGTCTTAAAACGATGTGATTCTCCTGTTCCTGCGACTAATGTGAACCAGTAACAAATAAACACACTTTTAGATCCATCTTATAACTAAATTGTCAAGCTCCAGCAAAAGTGAGGCTCGTCAAAGTAATTTTAGGGGTGTGCGGGAGCGATTTAAGCAATTTTGTAGTTATTTCTGTCAGAATCTGTAGATGGCGCTAATCGGTGCTTAATCGATAAATATGAGCTTATCAAAAATTTGGATGCCGACGACTAGGGTTCTGTCGCCGAGCGGTAAGGCACTCCGGCTTTAGGAGGATCGTCTGATCTTTGCGGGTTCGAATCCCGTCGGAATCCAAAATTTTGAGACTTTTCATTTCTTAATGAAATACCAAGTGTGGATTAGCACTATAAAAAATTACAAAAATTATAGAATCTGTAAAAGCTACAAGGAAATGATACTTCGAACTTTATCTTGGATTGCGTGTTTTAAAATACGATTGGTGAAGATTTTCTAGATAATATATATTTTTTAAATACATGTATGAAAACATTGAAAACATTTAGATATTTATCTCAGGAACAGCACACTTTTTTTGGTGTGTTATAATATATATTTTTTAAATACATGTATGAAAACATTGAAAACATTTAGATATTTATCTCAGGAACAGCACACTTTTTTTGGTGTGTTTTTGTTTTGTCAAGAAACCTACAAGTATTTCTTTAGTTGTCTTTTTATTTTTCGATTGGTTGATGAAAGTGTTTTGGCGCTGTAAATGACGTTGCGTATCGAGATACGCAACGTCATTTACAGCGCAAAACACCGAACAAATCACACTCGCTGTACCGCTCACAAAATGGCGGCGTATGGCACACTTTTAACTTCGGCGATCTATCAAGAACGACTAAGCAAGCTATACCACGAGTGCTTGAATGATACATACCACTGTGTGACCAAGATTGAGAAGGTCGCCGTTGCAAACAAACTCCACCGAGCGCGCAGAGAAATGATGTTATGTTCGCCCATTCCTGGATACATACATATCAGTTTAAAAACACAAAAGAAAATAGACTTTATTAACATGGAATAAAAAACAGTGGTTTCAGTAACTGTTCTAGACTTCAAGAAAAAAGTACCTATAAAACAAATTAAAAAATAAAGTGCAAAAAGTTACTGTCCTACTGTACTGACGACCTCTGTGGCGCAGCAAACACGGTTTGGGGCCTATCATTCTTTTAGGTGATCCATCTTAAAACTAAAAGTCAAGCTCCAGTGGGGAGCCAGTCAAAGAGAATAGGCATGATGACAGTAATCAAGTTTCGCCAAAATATTTAACTAAATAGGATTCCAGGATTGAGAAAAATGCATTTATTGTCCTAATAATGTCGAGATTATTAAATTATTTAATACTAGCTGCGCCCCGCGGTTTCACCCGCGTAAGTCCCGTTCCCGCGGGAATATCGGGATAAAAAGTAGCCTATGTGTTAATCCAGGGTATCACCTATCTACATACCAAATTTCAACCAAATCGGTCCAGCCGTTTTTGCGTGAAAGAGTAACAAACATCCATACATCCATACATCCATACTTACAAACTTTCGCCTTTATAATATTTATAGGATATAGGATAATACATCTTCAAAATACAACAATCCGCCATGATAGCTGTACGCCAATCAGAGCGCGTGACGTCATTACTCAGTATAATAGACCAAAACTGCGCCTTTTGTTTCCGTTGAGCTTTAGTCATTAGTGTCTATGCACGTAGTTTTTGCTGTTGCAGTGGTGAGCTGTGACGTCATAACAGCCGCCATGACACCAACGAGCGTTTTGGAGTGAATTTTAAATTTGATTTTTATGTTTGAAAACCTTAATTTTCTACTGAAATAAGATATTTTTTTCACATAACAAATCATTCTGAACAACATAGAACAGATTTTGAAAAATAGTCATCATGCCTATTGAGGCTCGTCAAAGTAAGTTTAGATCCAGTATAGATATAGTACATTGTTCCACAAGAGAGCAAAATTCGTTTTTGTTGCGAGTGCTGAGTTTGAATCTCGAACAAACGAAGGATTCTATATTTGAATCACGAGCGTAGCGAGTGATTCTATGTTAGAATCCTGAGTGTAGTGAGAGATTCAAAAGCATAAGCAACAAAATATTTTGCTCTCGTGTGATACATACAACTTTTCACCTTACTAGCGAAAAAATACAATTTTTTTTTGTAATTTAATAGTGCTAATCCACACTTGGTATTTCATTTAGAAATTAAAAGTCTTATCAAAATTTTCGATTCTGACGGGATTCGAACCCGCGCTGATATTAACCGATAAATATGAGCTTATCAAGAATTGCTAAATCGACGCATGTGGTTCTGTGGCCGAGCGGTCGAAGGCACTCCGGCTTTAGGAGGATCGTCTAATCATCGCGGGTTCGAATCCCGTCGGAATCGAAAATTTTGATACCTATGACTTTTCATTTCTAAAATACAAGATGTAAGGAAAACCAATTCCCGCTATTTTTTTGCCCCTCAAGTGGCAGGCTACCAGTCCTGCTACCAGGGTACCTAGTCCGCCGCCGCCTGGCCGGGCGCACGCTGCGGCCTGTAATATTCGATTCTCATTGGTTGCTCGCAGCATTCTAAATTCAAATCACTTTTCCTCATAGTGTGAGCAAAGTAGAGTTTTGCTCACTGTTTTTACGCGGCAAAAGCGCCCTTTTTGAGCTAGTAAGGTGAAAAATTTATTTTATGATATCTTACGTCTAGATCTTCGCTGGTACTATGATGTGAAACCCGTCTTTTAGCAACAGCTCGATGTATAGACTCCGAGCTTTGTCCTTCCTCCGCCTTATCACCCTGGGCCTTGGGGTACTTCTGTAGTACCCGGCATAACGTGTCCCTGGTGAATAAAAAGTAAGTTATGAGTCAGTGTGCAACTCTGGTGACGGAGTTACGCCTTAAGGCCTCCGTCATGGCTTAACGACTCAATAGCCGAGACCGATATAACGTGCCCTCCGAAGCACGGAAGCTCAGTTGATAATGCTGGCGGTCATCCATCTATTCACTGACCGTTCAGATCGTTGCGTAATTACATCTACACCAGCAGAATAACAAGAAATCCAGTTATTAGTAGGTGTGAAGTGCGTCGTAACATTACGCAGCGGGGTCAAGATACGGTTAGTGTCGTGTGCGCCGGTGTAAACGTCGTCGTTTAGAAAATCTGAAGATATGTGAGGGTAGTTGTAAAACTATCGCTCATCGACGGGGGCTCCGTCACATACTCCAGTTTGCCCGCGACCACGCTTGTTGCAACACAGGCGAAACGTCGGGAAATAATAAAATAAGGTACGCGATAAATCCCGTTTAGTTAATACATAATTATGAACAGTGATCGCGAAAGTTTAAGAAAGACTAAAAAAAATTAAAAAATTTGGACACCGGCAACAAGGGATTCTGTGGCCGAGCGGTAAGGCACTCCGGCTTTAGGAGGATCGTCTGATCGATGCGGGTTCGAATCCCGTCGGAATCCAAAATTTTGATGTCTTTTCATTTCATAATGAAATACCAAGTGTGGATCAGCACTATAAAACAATTACAGAAATTATAGATTTAGCAAAAGCGGACATCTCTTAGTCATTTGATTCTGAATGTCATTTCAGACAATGAGCATGAGTTCACTAGTGAATGTGTAGATGGCGCTAATCGGTGCTCAACCGAAAAATATGAGCTTATCGAAAATTTGGACACCGGCAACAAGGGATTCTGTGGCCGAGCGGTAAGGCACTCCGGCTTTAGGAGGATCGTCTGATCGATGCGGGTTCGAATCCCGTCGGAATCCAAAATTTTGATAAGTCTTCATTTCATAATAGACTAAAAAAAGTTAGTCTAAAATACTAACCAACATCTGAAGGTCTCTTCCCAAACCGGCTGGACCCCGTTCACACAGTGTTCTATCTTCCTCAGTAGCGCCATTATTCTCTTCCTTAGAGCAGCTGAGTCTGAAAATCATCCTTCTTTTTAAGTGTGTTCCCGGATCAAAGAAAATTCATTGTTTTTTTCTTTGAAAGGGGAAACACCGTATCAAATACGAGAGTCGAACTCTCTTTTGCGTCACAGGCGGGCGGGCAAGTATGATTAGCTGGACGGAGTAGATTACCAACGAGGAAGTGTTGAGAAGAGTTCAGGAGAAAAGGGTTTTGATGAACACCGTTCAAAATCGAAGAGGAAAAATGATTGGACATCTTATACGACATGACAGCTTTATTAAGAACATCATAGAAGGAAAAGTGGAAGGAAGACGAGGAGGAGGCAGGCCTAGAATAAATTTCATGAGTCAGATAAAAGAGAAGATCGCTGTCATGTCGTATAAAGAAGTAAAGGAATCCGCATTGGAAAGGGAGAGGTGGAGGAAGTTGCATCATTGCACCGACAAGAGCTGAGCTCTTAGATGATGATGATGATGATCACGGATGTCGTCGTCATATTATATTCATCATCATCATCCCACTGCTGGGCATAGGCCTCTCTTCGCTTGTGCCTTCCCTACCCTGCGCTTATCTGACCCATGTACGACCTGTTTTTATAATGTCGTCAACCCATCTAGCCGCCGGGCGATCTACTCTTTTGTAGCCCTCTCGGGGGCACCACTAATCATTCTACTCCACCGGTCATCACCTTGCTGGCCAAGTGTCCTGCCCAGCTCCACATGAGCCCCAATATTCGTTTGCTAACATCGATTGCTTTAACCTGATCGCACACTGACGCGCCGCAGTCATTTTTCTATACAAAAAATGCTGATGACGTCAGAAAATGCGGTTCGCCTCTGACGTCATCAGCGTTTTCTCTATTGAACTGACTGTTCGCCGCGTACAGCTCGGCTGCAATGTGCGAGCACCCTTAGTCTGCTTGCGAATTTCGGTATTGGGGATATGGGGGCCTATTGTCTAATTTGAAATCCTATTGTCTAATTTGAAATCTGCAAAATGTGGGCATGTATCAAATATGTATTTTTACATGCCTCTGACTACCCCCTTAGACACAAAGGATCTGGAATATAAAGATCTGAGAGAATGTCTACCGCGCCTTGGGGATACAGTCGTGACCCTGTTTTTTTTTTTTTTTTTGTTTGAAATCCATTCCCATTTCCAATTCAAACCAACACAACACGAAAATGACGTATTTTGTCATGATACGTCACTGGTCTAAAAGTGTGATGCCGAGCATGGCGCGCTCCATGGCTCTCTGTGCTACTCGCATCCTGTGCACAGTCTCCTTCGTGAGCGTCCATGTCTCGGCACCAAGTCATCGTGGGCAGAACGTTATAAAGACGGGTCTTCAAACATAATATATTGGAATATACAGGAATATATGTAAAAAGACGTCTACCGAAGCCGCAAGGGGTAGGTACAGCATCCCAACACACAACCAAATCCAGAAGGATTTTCCGAAAAAAACATTATATCCGAAGAAAACAGCGTCTGAAGAGTACTATTTGCGTATGTTTCGGGTGCGTTGTTTGACGTAAATTGCTGGATTTTGAGTTTTAACTGTTTTATTCTTTTATAAATGAAATTATTAGGTAGGTATTGTCTTATTATGTTGTACTAGTAGTAAATAACCGATAATAATATAAAATGCCAAAGCTAAGTAAAAACATTTTTTTTGCGTTTTTTTTTTCGCTAATATGTTTAGAGACATGGTCTGATTGCAACCCCTCAATTTTCGGTAGTTGTCTTTTTAGACCCTGTATTTTCTCATTATTATGATGTAATAAAAATTATTAAGAATCACTACTTACTATGGATAGAGTTTTTGTAAGAACATCCTCTCGCCATATCCTGGTTTGCTGCATGCACAAGATAAAAAAATACTTCATAAATATTTATTCATTCGTCGTGTCAATGTGCTCATATTAGCTTGCTCCAAAATGAAGCCACCGCTATGGCCCTATCTGAAGCCGCAACAAGGTAAAATATTGAAGATTACAAATACAAAATCATGAACAAGTTTCCTACACACTAACTTAGTGCGTTCAGGCTCGTTCGCATCTGCTCACAGCTGAAAAAAATCATGCTGTTCCTCAAGTAAGTCCGTGGATGGGTGACCGCCAGTGGCATTTTCATTTGCGCTTCCGTGCTTCGGAGGGCACGAGTCATTCCCGGCTATTTAACTTGTTTTGCCATTACGGAGGCCTTAAGGTGGCCTAACTCCGTCACCAGAGTAGGAGTATTTTTTACTAAAGTTCACCAGGATGAAAAAAACCTTACTGTTTTTCATGTTGCACTCACCAGTAGTGATGACGGTGGAGGTGTGAGCGATCTCCTGGAAAACAGCGTAGTTGGGAAGCAGCTGCAGCGCGCTCATCTCGTCAGCTCCGCAGCGTATGTCCGCCTCCTGGCAGAGAAGCGCGAAGCACGACATGCCTACAAGCACCACGTCCGTGTCTATTGCCCAAAGGCACATGAAGAATACCACCTGGAAAGTATAGCTTTTAGAATCCTACTTCCTACTATCCTACTTCCTATTATCCTACTTCCTACTATCCTACTTCTTACTATCCTACTTACTAGAAACTTATAAATCTGAAAATTTGTAGTATGTTTGTGTTTCAATCACGCCTAAACCAGTGAACCGATTTGGATGAAACTTGGAATAGGTGGTAGATAGTGACTTAGAATAGAATAAATAAATAATAATAAATAAATAATGCTGGACTTTTCACACAGCATCATCTAGCCCCAAAGTAAGCAGAGCTTGTGTTATGGGTACTGCGTGACTGATATACTACTTATATACTTTTTGTTCGTAAATACATACATATTATACATTGAAAACAAAAAGACCCGAGACAAATATTTGTAGATCATACAAACATTTGTCCCGCGGCGGGGATCGAACCCGCAACCTTCTGCGTTGCAAGCGGAATTTCGCCCACTGTGCTACAGAGGTCGTCGAGAATAGCATAATAGGCTATTCAAAATGTTGATACCACGCGAGCGAAGCCGCGCGCAGAAGCAAGTAGTATTAGAGATGGATATAACTTGTAACTTAGGGCTAATTATTTAGGTTCAAAAATAACTTAGTGGCTGTGTCATAAGTTGTAGTTGTTATGTAGATGTGTCCTATTCTCAGTAGGTAGGTGTCACTTCCAGTAGGTAGGTGTCACTTCGTAGGTAGGTGTCACTTCCAGTAGGTATTTTGATTTAAGTTTTTCTTGTGTCGTTTTCCACCAAAATATTTGTGTTATACCTATTTTAAGAGACTGTTTCAAGCATAGGTACCTGTGTAATAATAATAGAACGTAACTCAAACGAACAATTGTTAGCTTACTATGCATGTTGCGTTTACCTGTAATTGGTTTCGCATGTAGTTTTAAGACCATTACTTGACTAAAATTGCCTGATAACGTGTGTAAACTGTTGGTGAACCTAATAAATAAATAAATGGAAGTATTTTACTTTTCACGCAGAGCGGGCCTAGCACTTTTAGTTAATCCATCTTAAATGGTGGAAGTCAGGCTGATGATTACTCACCTCCAGCTTAATATGCGCCTGCTTACAAATAGGTATACAGGAACCAGTGTGCGCGCCATCTCTCTGTCTACTCAGGAACTGATTCCGACAAGTGAGGATATCCCGAAGCCAGCGCAGAACCTCGCGGTATTTCCCAACTTGTCGCTGGACTAGTTTCTGGCTAATGTTGTATAGGACCTGGGAGCTGGAAAGAAAGAGATCCGTTTCACAATAGAAAATCCCACTTATATTTTATTATTAAAGCCCATTTATTCCCTATCCCTTAAATAATTACATACTGTATCTTGTCGACTACGGTTGACACAATAGTTTTTTAATTGACCGAGCGAGCGAAGCGTCTCAGTTTCGAGATTGGCCAAAAATGCTTTTGTCCTTCTGTCCGTCCGTCTGTCAGTAATCGCCTACAGGTCGCATTTATCAACCGATTTTGACGAAAATTGGCACACAGGTTCCTTGATTTATTAAAAAACGATAGTCGATTGCGATTTTTGATTGGGGTGAAAATAGGGGGGAAAAGGGGGGAAGTTTGCTGTAGCGTTATTTATCGACAGATTTGAATTAAATTCATAAGGCATATTAAGGACTTAAGTCTACACAAGTTGTAATGAAAAAAAAATCCAAAAGGGGGAGGTGAAAGGGGGGAAAGTGGCTGGATGTTTGTTTAAGCGTTATAAAGGACGTTTTTTCGTAAAATGTATACCTACCTATACCAATCAGACTACGCAATCCTCTCCGCCTTCACGAGACAAACCCGTTGACACCAGATTCGACCCCCTAGGACCAAAGGAACGCGAGTAATCACTAAAAACGTATTCCTCTCTTTTGCTTAAAAGTGTACATAGGCATAGGTAAGCCTATAGGATAATACAAGAGTAGAGTAGAGAGTAGAGTAGAGTATCATTTATTGCTAGAAATACATGTCATGTTACAAAGGTGTTATTTTACAAAGCACCTAAATTTCAATTTTGTTCGCGAGGTCTCCTGTTCTCACAGAACCACTAGTATAAAAAGAGTTTGTCCATAGAAGATTATGTAACGTCACTCTTCGTTTTCTTGGATAAGAACCCCTCTTTGGGTGTAGGCCTCCTCCAGCTTTTTTTTTTTTAAATCTTTACACAGCGTTTGTTCAGTAGGACCGCGAAACCTGGAATAGTCTTAAAACTAATTTTACTCCTTTTTTTTTTTATTGGGTTCTCAAAACTGGCCGTTGCACTTTGGGAATTTTTAATTACAATTTTAAAGTTATCTTAGGCTAGTAGACGACCTTCTCGATGAGAACACAGCATGCATTTACATAATTATTACTAACTCTTGAACAGAGATAAACCTATTTGAACAAATAAAACATAAAGCAAAAATACAATATTCAAAAAGCAAAAATGCGCTTTGAACTACATATTAACTTCTTCCAAACAGTCTCTTGATAGAAGAGACGAAAAAAGAAGAGGAATAAAAAATATCTATTTCATGACATTTATCATTATAAAACAAACACATACTTTTCTTTCAGAATCAGAAGAAGATCTCCCTTGATCTCAAAATCTACTGTGTCCCTGAAAGTCTACTAAAGGGAATAAAGTAGTCTTATCTTACCTCCTTATTCCTTACCTGAGTTTACCATATCTATATATCATTTTTACAGTCTTACAGCTGTCAGAATTATTATCTACCTATGTTATTAATTACTGAAAATATTATTATTATGCAATTGTTTTAAATAGATATAACGATTTGGTGCCAACCGTAATGTTATATGCTATGTGTAAGTAATATCTTACCTAAGTTTACCATATCTTACCTGAGTTTACCATATCTTACCTGAGTTTACTATATCTTACCTGATATCCCAGAAAGTAAGCAAAGGCGCGTCTGGGTTCCACATATGCACTATATCGGGCCTGTGCACGGCCAACAGCGCGTCCATCGCGGCCTGAGACACCTCCGGCATAGTGGTTTGATGGATCAGAGATACGAGGCCGTTGATTAATTCACCGGTTGAGGATTGAACCTCTACTGCTGTTCGGCCTGGGTTCTGGAGACAGATTATTACATCTAAAGTTGTTTCAAAAAAAAACAAACTTGAATGAACGATGGTTTCCTTATTATTAGGGTTCTGTACCTCATAAGGAAAAAAAACGGAACCCTTATAGAACACTGCTGTCCGTCTGTCTATAAAGGAACCCTCTTGGTGAGCGAGTGGGCGAGCGACTCGCACTTGTCCGGTTTTTTCCAATTAAATTCAAACGTAAAAATAATTAGCGGAGTTCTTAGCGATAAGGTATTGGTAATTTTTATCTGGTTTTTCTTTTGTTTTTGGTTGCAAAAAAAATTTTTCATTCATTCATTCACAAACTCCCAGATTTATAATATTAGTAGATATATTAGTAAAAGTCGTGTTGTTCGAATGGGGTTGTGCCTCGACTTTCAATCCGAAGGTCGTGGGTTCGAATACGGGCCGTGCAATGGATTTTTCGTTTCGTAAAATATATATGCATTTTAACACGAGCTCTTCGGAAAACATCTTGAGAAAACCCGCAGCTTAGTCAGCTCCACACGTATTGACGTTGTCTTTCCTGTGGACAGCTGATTAAGCTGAGAGGATGGTTTAGGTGCTACGAGTACAAGCGTCCATCTCAAACAATGTCCCAGGCACTACAGCGTCCCGTTCAGTGTAGGCATAGGTTGCCTCCTGACGCTGTATAAATCATTTAATATAGATGTAAATGCCTTTGTTTTTTTTATATTAGTAGTACTTAAATTACTTCAAATAATGAAATAGGTGTATCTCTTACACACATACACACACACACTGACACACACGCATACACGAATACACACACACACATACAGGGTGTAAAAAGACTACTACCGAAAACTGAGGGGTTGCAATCAGACCATGATTCTAAACAAATTTATCGAAAAAAAAACGAAAAAAAAAATTTTACTTAGCTACGTAATTTTATGTCATTTTCCAGTTATTTACTACAAGTACAACATAATAAGACCGGCATGGTCTAATAATTTCATTTATAAAAGAAAAAAACAATTAAAACACAAAATACAGCAATCTAGTTAAAACAACGCGCGAGTACAAGCGCGCGCCCAGCTGCGCGAGGTCGACGCACGCCCGCGCGGTTGACGACCGCAACAGAATACGTACTACAGCGCCGGCGCGCCGGGCCCGGGCGGCCCGGTCCTATGCCAGCCAGCCTATGCCTAAGTTCTACAGTGCTATAAACAAAATCTTAGTTACGTAAACTAGAAAAATTCAACATAACTCACTTTTGGCTAGCTTTATTTCAGCTTTATTACATAAAAATGTTTCATTATTATGTTCTTAAACAAAATCGTGAGTATGGAGAACTTGAACGAAGTTTCGGTAATGGTTCTAAACTAAAAAAAAATAAAAGTACAAAAAAACAAAGATTAAAAGTTACGGATTCATACTGAGATTTGAAACCGGTCCTCTCGCATGGAAGTCAACGTCATCTCGGCTACCAAGACTTTACAATTGATTGTGAAATTAAGGTTCACTTCAAAAAAATTACGCTTTGAAATAGCCATCCAACCTCGTCACGTGTCGGCGGCTAAGTTCTATCAAAATACTCTAACTTGATTGAAATAAGGTTCAAATTTCTATTTCGCTAAGACTAAGATTGAATCCTTTGAAATACCGCGTATGCTAAAGCTGCATCTACATTGTTTGCGAATTAAGACTGAGTTTTCACCGGTATACTACACCGCGAGGACCCTTCAAGTTCCTTTAACTTTTGAATCTTTAACTTCGATCGGGAATTCGGGATACACATTAATTATGTCAAAGTTTACACTAACAACACTAGGTACTAGATCAACTGTTCACTACATAAACAAATAATAAGTACCTAAGTAAACAAATAATAAGATCAATGGTTGATAAGATCATCAGTTTATTGTATCAAATATCACTACAATAATTTACCACAAACTTATCTGGACCGGTGGCCAAAAGAGGAACTAACGAATTTTACTGAAAAAAATATTTTTCTGCCAACAAGAAATGCGACAGTAGCGCCTCTCTCACCGGTTCTACTTACTTATCAGTAGTATAAGTAAGTTTGTGTCACTGTAACTACATCATCAGTTGTCAACCTTTCGAGTAGTGTGAAACATGCTTAGCAAAGTTGCACATGTCAGCGGCATTTGTCAAAGAGAATTAAGAAATAGTCTTCTAAATTAATTACAATAAGGTTCAAATTTCTATTTCGCTAAATTTTCTTTCTAAATTCTCGACTCGTTTTGTTTGATTTTATTTATTAGTTGAAGTTCAATATTCGTACGTAATGTACGTATTGGACACTCGCGCAGCGCATACAAATTGCATTACCGTACTGAGCGTCGCGAATGAGTTTCTAGTGTGTTTTGTCAATAAAATTAAAGTGTAAGGTATTTTTAGAGTAGTACATACCTACTTAAGTACCTACCTACCTGACTATTTGTTTAGTGCGAGTGTGTTCAGTCAAAAATGCTTATTATTGTGATCGTGAAAATGCGTTTGGTCCTCGCGCATAAATGCGATGTTACCGAACCAACACCAACCGTTCGATGAGCTTAACGGCTGCCTAACAGCGAGAGAGCCTCGTCCCATAGTCTCAAGAGCTCTGGAGGCTTTGATATGCAGGTCTTGGTTCTCTGTGGGAGAAACGCTTGGGTACCTACCTTACCTACCTCCAGGCAAGCTCAGCTGTGCTTGTTGAACGAGCATATGCTTAGTTTGAGGTTACAGCGGGATTAGGTAAGTACGTAGGTATATCAATAATCAAATTGCTACGCACGTAGTAGGTAGGCACTGCCGAAGCTATCGCGTGCGATGCGTACATTGCTGGCTGACGAAATAAATGAAAATCTTCAAACGCTATTTTCTCCGGATATAATTTTTTTTTTGGAAAATCCTTTTGGATTTGGTTGAGTGTTGGGATGCTGTACCTACCCCTTTCGGCTTCGGTAGACGTCTTTTTACACCCTGTATATCATACATACATATACAAATTCTATAATTTTATTTCACAATCTAGAGCTATTTATTTGTAAAATCAAGTCATGATGAATTTATCTTTGAGATTAGTTTTATAAAATTGTTTAATAATTATACTATAATTATTAGATCACTTCATGAAAAACTAAGTGTAATTTGGTGCAGTTCTTTTGGGGGAACACAGATGTCTATCTTACAGTCTAGTTTAGGCATCTGGGACCTTTAATTTATTAATGATATTATTACTTACATTTTAACTAGTGAATAAATTAGCTCCATACTAAATTGTATGAAATCGGTGTAATAAAGGAGAATGGGCATTCCCGCCCAAATCAAAAAAATATCGCCCGCAGAATAGGCGTATGGTGGAATGGGTAGACCTTCAAAAACACTCCATTTCCTTGTATGACAGCTAAAAAATCCATCCTACAGAAATCGAGATATTTGCAGTTAAAAGTGGTGACTCTTACCATCATGTTTTTTGACTTACAGGCTTCCCGCAGATAAGCCACTATGGGTAACCGATAGAACTTTAAAAGCATTACATTTCATTGTATGAAAGCAAAAAAATCCATCCTGCAGAAATCGAGATATTTGCAGTTAAAGGTGGTGACTTTTACCATCATGTTTTTTGACTTACAGGCTTCCCGCAGATAAGCCACTATACCACAACCGATAGAACTTTAAAAGCATTACATTTCATTGTATGAAAGCAAAAAAATCCATCCTGCAGAAATCGAGATATTTGCAGTTAAACTGACTGGTGGTGACTTTTACCATCATCTTTTTTCGACTTACAGGCTTCCCGCAGACAAGCCACTATAGGCATTCGATAGAACTTTAGAAGCACTACATTTCATTGTATGACAGCTAAAAAATCCATCCTGCAGAAATCGAGATATTTGCAGTTAAAGGTGGTGACTTTTACCATCATGTTTTTTGACTTAGAGCCTTTCCGCAGATAAGCCAGTATGGGCAATCGATAGAACTTTAGAAGCACTACATTTCATTGTATGACAGCTAAAAAATTCATCCTGCAGAAATCGAGATATTTGCAGTTAAAGGTGGTGACTTTAACCATCATGTTTTTTGACTTACAGCCTTACCGCAGACAAGCCACTATGGGCATTCGATAGAACTTTAGAAGCACTACATTTCATTGTACGACAGCTAAAAAATCCATCCTGCAGAAATCGAGATATTTGCAGTTAAAGGTGGTGACTTTAACTATCATGTTTTTTGACTTACAGGCTTCCCGCAGACAAGCCACTATGGGCATTCGATAGAACTTTAGAAGCACTACATTTCATTGTACGACAGCTAAAAAATCCATCCTGCAGAAATCGAGATATTTGCAGTTAAAGGTGGTGACTTTAACTATCATGTTTTTTGACTTACAGGCTTCTCGCAGACAAGCCACTATGGGCATTCGATAGAACTTTAGAAGCACTACATTTCATTGTATGACAGCTAAAAAATCCATCCTGCAGAAATCTAATATCTAATAATAATTATAATAATAATCTAATCTGTAACCATACCTTATTCTGTAATTATTTAAGTATTTATGAACTAACAGCTCTTTTTTTTAATTGTCTTTTTTTTAATAACGTGATGTCACCCAACTAGGAGCAGTCTGAAAACCAGCGTTGCTCTGTACCTCCCCGGTGCAGAGCAACACAAAGCTGAGATACATGTTTTATACATGTTGCATACTTGTTTGATACATGTTGCATACTTGTTGCATACATGTTTGATACTTGTTGCATACAAGTTTGATACTTGTTGCATACATGTTTGATACTTGTTGCATACATGTTTTATACTTCAACAAGTATAAAACATGAGTGTGTGTGTGTGTGTTGCTCTGTACCTCCCCGGTGCAGAGCAACACAAAGCTGAGATACATGTTTTACATATTGATTTACTTCAACAAGTATAAAACATGTGTGTGTGTGTGTGTGTGTTGCTCTGTACCTCCCCGGTGCAGAGCAACACAAAGCTGAGATACATGTTTTATACATGTTGCATACTTGTTTGATACATGTTGCATACTTGTTGCATACATGTTTGATACTTGTTGCATACAAGTTTGATACTTGTTGCATACATGTTTTATACTTGTTGCATACATGTTTTATACTTGTTGCATACATGTTTTATACTTGTTGCATGCATGTTTTATACTTGTTGCATACTTGTTTGATACATGTTGCATACTTATTTGATACATGTTGCATACATGTTTTAAACTTGTTGCATACATGTTGCATACATGTTTTATACTTGTTGCATACATGTTTGATACTTGTTGCATACATGTTTGATACTTGTTGCATACATGTTTTATACTCGTTGCATACATGTTTTATACTTGTTGCATACATGTTTGATACTTTTTGCATACATGTTTGATACATGTTTTATACTTGTTGCATACTTGTTGCCTACATGTTGCATACTTGTTTGATACATGTTGCATACTTGTTTGATACATGTTGCATACATGTTTTATACTTGTTGCATTCATGTTGTATACATGTTTTATACTTGTTGCATACATGTTTGATACATGTTGCATACATGTTTTATACTTGTTGCATTCATGTTGTATACATGTTTTATACTTGTTGCATACATGTTTTATACTTGTTGCATACATGTTTTATACTTGTTGCATACTTGTTTGATACATGTTGCATACATGTTTTATACGGCAGACTTTGAGGCTGACCGACATGATGAAGGAACCACCGCAGGTGTCTGCCTGCTTGGCAAACATCTTTTTATAGCTCCTCAAGTAACATACACAAAGTTCAGGTTTTATACTACTACGAAAGCATACTTATAATTACTTTTGTTTAAGGGTGACTTTCAGGGGGTTGGAACTGTACTAGGGATCTGACAAAGGACGACGTGATTTCTAATACTGTTTCAAGCCAAATATATCAAAATGAGCTTTATACCTTAAAGATATCCTTATTAAAATCACCCGAGCTCGATCCTACGGTAAACTTTGCGGCTGACCGACATGATGAAGGAACCACCGCAGGTGTCTGCCCGCTTGGGAAACCTCTTTTTATAGCTCCCTAAGTAACATATATAAAATTCAGTCTTGGTAAAATGACGAATCTTGGGTGCTATTTTGGGCACCTTTGATGCCTCATATCTCCCAAAGCCACCCGGACCCAAACTTCATATTTGGGGATCGTACATAACCATACTGGGACTACACACAGACAAAGTCTCAGCCTTTATTAAATGACGATGGTCTGCCGGTCGCTGGCTCTCACCCTATAAGTCAAAAAACATGATGGTTAAAGTCACCACCTTTAACCGCAAATATCTCGACTTCTGCAGGATGGATTTTTTAGCTGTCATACAATGAAATGTAGTGCTTCTAAAGTTCTATCGAATGCCTATAGTGGCTTGTCTGCGGGAAGCCTGTAAGTCGAAAAAAGATGATGGTAAAAGTCACCACCAGTCAGTTTAACTGCAAATATCTCGATTTCTGCAGGATGGATTTTTTAGCTGTCATACAATGAAATGTAGTGCTTCTAAAGTTCTATCGAATGCCCATAGTGGCTTGTCTGCGGGAAGCCTGTTAGTCAAAAAACATGATGGTAAAAGTCACCACCTTTAACTGCAAATATCTCGATTTCTGTAGGATGGATTTTTTTGCTGTAATACAATCAAATGTAGTGTTTTAGAAGGTCTACCCATTCCACTATACGTCCACTCTGCGGGCGATCGTTTTTTGACTTGGGCGGCGCTTCATACATGCCTGCCCGTTCTCCTTTAAATTGTGCTAAAAAACTATTCTATTCTACTTACGCTCAGCATAAGCATAGGATCAGCGTGAATAAGCTTCACCATACTCAGCAACAGATGTCTGTAGGCTGGCATCTCTTCGGAGCGGTTATACTTTGTTTGAACGTCCTTGGATTTCAACGAGAGTGATATCATACGTAACGGTGTATGGGATATGTATCCTTGCTGTAAAAGTAAATTTAGTTAAGAATGGATGAATTAAATAAATAAATAATGCTGGACATTTCACACAGCATCATCTAGCCCCAAACTAAGCATAGCTCGTACTATGGGAACCAGATAACTTTCAGCTCTCTGAAGTAGAATAAAAGACGAAGACAGCATTGTATAGCTGCCTCGCTCACTCACTTAGTTTGTTGCATGGTGCTATCTCGCTTACTCTACTAAACCTGCGCAATCGTTTAGTGCCCCTAACTTCAGAGAGACAAAGATATTGTGCGTATTGTACATGGTTATTAATTGATAAAGTTATAATAAACACGTGAAGGAAAACATAATGAGAATCAGGTTAGTATTCTTAAAGGCGGCGATAGGCTTGCAACCTGTCACGTCTACACTAATATTATAAAGAGGAAAGATTTGAATATATTTTGTTTGAATTGAATAGGCTCCGAAACTACTGGACTGGACCGATTTGAAAAATTCTTTCACCATTAGAATCCTACATTATCCCTGATGAACATAGGCTATATTTTATCCCGGGAAAGTGAAGTTTTCACGAGGGACCGCGGGTCACACCGCGACGGACAGCTTGCCTATACCAATATTATAAAGAGGAAATATTTGTTTGTTTGAAATGAATAGGCTCCGAAACTACCTTTTTTTGGATGTCTTTTTAACATCCTGTAATACATACCTGTGTTGCCTTGTTAGAAGTGTCATGGAACAAGGATCTTAGTTCCGCAGCGCGAGGGTAGATTAGTTCTATTTGTGGCCACCACGGCAAGCGTGGTTGTTTTATTATCCTGAAACAAAATAACCATCGATAAAGGTTATATTTTTTTAAGTGTGAACCGAACACACAGACTGTATTTTTTTATGGATATCAATTGCACCCATGCGAGACTTGCACACGACTTTCAGGTATAGTGGGGCACTATTGCCTTCACCTGCTTCGTTATTTTCTTTTTTTTTTTGTTTTCTTTTCTTACTTTTCTGCCTTTGTTTGTAGTAGATTTATAGTAGATTATTCACCAAGGGGATAAAGCAGTGTATTATGTCACGGGCGCCATATTGAATCCCAAGCGCATCGAAGGATTCTTTAGTTAACTCCCCAACGAGGGAGTTAATGACTAGAATCCTGAGACAGCGAGGGATTCAAGAGCGCCCAAGACTAAGACAGCTTTAACCCCGAGGTGAATACTCTGCTTTTCACACATAGGTACTGCGAGAAAAATAGTGAACCCAGAAAATAGCAAGCAAGTCTAATGAACAGGTTTTATAGGTAGAATAATAATAATCTATTCGTTTTTTTTATTCAACCTACACTGTCCCACTCCTGGGCAAAGGTCTCCCCTAATTCTTTCCAACCATCTCTCTTCATTGATAGCTCCCACCACCCGCTATCGAAGGAGTCGAGTTCGTCCGTTTATTCTCAAAAAATATTTTATTGAGGTCGTCCTTTCGTTCTCAAAAAATATTTTAGCATTAATATGCAACAACATTAGATCGCTCTATAGTTTGGAGGCATTAGCCACACTTTTTCCTTAAATTAGAATAAATGCTACTTGGTGCAGGTCTCTATGGTAAACATTTTCATAGAAACATCAAAAATAAATTCGGAAGAAAAAGTATAGTTGCCACATTTTTTCTTTTTTTTCGTATAAGTTCTATTGGGTGTGGACTCAATAGTAAAAATTTTAATAGAAATGTTGAAGTTCGAAATTCAAATCTCATTACTTATCTGTTCACATGAGGTTCAGAGGGAGAAATGAAATCCCATACAACTTTACCTCCCGCCGGCCATTTTGTTTTTTAGGAGGGACTAATGTTAAACTATCTGTTAAGAAGGTGAGACGAAAAAATGTATGGTTTTCTTGGACCGGGTGTGAAAATATATTTAATTATTTTGTTTTTGTATTGTGTGTAGTACCTAGATCTAATACATTTTTTTTTGCTGTGTCAGTTGTACCTAGTTATGTTCGTCTGTGTGTGTGTTTTCCCAAATATTTTTTTTATCTATCTATCTATTGTGTAACTCAACTGGAAATGTGCATCAGCTTCATTTAGACATTTGAACTGACTGATTGCCTGACACACTGCTTGACGGCTTGCCGCAACTGCTTGACGAATCAAACCACTAGCTTGACGGCTTGATGCACCTGCCTGAGCTTGATGGCTTGACACTTGCTTGACTCACCTGAGCAGGGCACTGGCGATGACGCAGTGGTAGGAGATATGCGTGCTGACGCTTAAGCAGACCTTCAATGCGTCGTTGTTGTGAGGCTGAAGGCGGAACAGAGAGACGAAGCAGTCCGTCATCAGCTCAAGGTCTGAGTAGCCGGAGCCTAGTTGGGAGTTCCGGACGTAGGATTTGTGAGGGTTGAAGAGGAGTTGCTGGAAAGAGAAAATAATTGCCGTGTTGGCTCTTCTTCTTTTCGTATCAAGCTTTACAAATTCAAATTTTATAAAAAAACTGAGCTTCATTGTTAGCAGAATGAGATTGTACCTCGACTATCCATACGAAGTAAGTGGGTACGAATAGTAATGAAAAGTCTTATCAAAATGTTCGATTCCGACGGGATTCGAACCCGCGACGATCATATCCTCCTAAAGCCGGAATGCCTTCAACCGCTCGGCCACAGAACTACTGACGTCAGATTCTAAATTCTTGATAATCTAATATTTATCTGTTACTAGCTGTCCGTCGCGGTGTTACCCGCGTTCCCTCGGGAAAACTTCACTTCCCCGGGATAAAATATAGCCTATGTTCACCGGGGATAATGTGAGATTCTATTGGTGAAAGACTTTTTCAAATCGGTCCAGTAGTTTCGGAGCCTATTCAAACAAACAAAGAAACAAATCTTTCCTCTTTATAATATTAGTATACTTAGATAATTTCAATTGTGACGTCCGTGGATTCCGTGGCCGAGCTGTTGAAGGCACACCGGCTTTAGGAGGCTGATCGTCGCGGGTTCGAATCCCGTCGGAATTGAAGACTTTTTATTTCTCAATGAAATACCTAACATTAACATTTTACAAATTATAAAATAAATAAATAAATAATGCTGGACAATAATTACAACAATTATACCTTTAAGTCGTTGATAACCCGATTGACAAGTGTAAAAGTGACGTTGCCTGAATCAGACGCGTTGAGGTAAGTCGACGCTTTGCAAAGTTTCACCGAAGTCACTACAGCCGCTTCTGTGTTCTGCTTGGAGTTGTTTTGGGAACCTATTGGAAAACTTTAAGTTATTTTTCGTTTAGAAGAAAAAAAATAAAAGGTTGAATGAAGTCGTTCTGAAATTATGGAGTGACGCTGCCGCAGTCCCTCGGGATTTTTTATTTTTTTCGGGATAAAGGTAGCGCCCATCTCTGAATCCGTTCTGGAGATAATAGGGACCGTTCGATTTATCAATAAACGTAGATTGCATGCAGTGCCCCCTGGCGAGTTAACACCATAACATTCCAGGACCGGTGAATCCAAAACATTTTACAGAAAACCGTAATTAAATCGGTCGAGCCGTTATGGAGATAGAAAGCGTTTATTGTTGAAAAGATCACATTTTTTTCTGGTTTGTAGTGTCTTAAATCCTAAATTAGGTTTATCTAAACACTAGAGTTCTCTAATATAATTTACTAGCTGCGCTCCCGCGGTGTAACCCGCGATCCCTCGGGATTTTTTCGGGATAAAAAGTAGCCTATGTCCTTCCCTGGGATACAACCTTTATCCATGCCAATTTTCAGCTTAATCTGTTCAGTGGATTGGGTGTGAAATGGTAGACAGACAGAGTTACTTTCACATTTTATAATTTTAATATAATTTATGTACACGATTAATACCTAACGCACACAGGCACAGCGGTATCACCCGTCTTGTGACAAATGGGAATAAAAAAGTGCACACAACCACTCACTCCAAACACATACTACTCCGTTCCGTCGTGGGCAAAAATAATAAACAATATAGGACAAATGAATTACTATGGATCCCGCACTAAGACAAGCTTGTATCGCGGGAACCTTAGGCCCTTACTAATAAACTTGACATAAGCTTTAGTGTCACTTACTTAGGCCTTTCTTCACACAGTCTAAAAAATGTTTCTTCTTGTTGTGTCTTGGGCTGCATGGGGCTCCGCTGTCAGAATTTACTATTTCTTCTAGTACTTTCTAGAAGGAACAGAAAATAATTTATGAATACACTCATGGACAAAATTGGAGGAACGGAACATATTTTTGAGATATTTGCAGTTAAAGGTGGTGACTTTTACCATCATGTTTTTTGACTTACAGGCCTCCCGCAGATAAGCCTTTATGGGCATTCGATATAACTTTAGAAGCACTACATTACATTGAATGACAGCTTTCTTAAAGTAAAGATTTGTAATAAAAGTTACCGGGTTTAGTACTAGTAGCATTATCTGAAGCGGCCACATCGCCATCCTAGATTTCTTGTTATCCGAAAATGAGTCTTGCAGTATATCAAATAAGGTGTCACAGCATTTACTGAGATCTTCGTTCGGCGAACATTGTACTACGGAGAATTCCTGAAAAATAAAACAATATAATTATTTAAATCACTACATATTATAAAACAAAGTTAGCCTCGTCTGTCTGTTTGTTTGCGATAAATTCAAAAACGACTAAACGGATTTTCATGCGGTTTTTCAATTCAATTCAATTTCAATTTTCAATATTCATAAAACTGAAAATTGAAATTGAAAAACCTATAGATACTGGTTAATGAGTAAGGTTTAGGTATATTTGTCAAGGTTTTGTTAAAATTGGTTGAAATTAATATACCTAAGTATATCTACACATACATACATACATAAAGTCACGCCTCTTTCCCAAAGGGGTAGGCAGAGACCACGGATCTCCAGTCGCTACGATCCTGACACACAACTTTCGCCTCATTCACTCTCATTACATTCTACACTAATATTATAAAGAGGAAAGATTTGTTTGTTTGAATTGAATAGGCTCACCAATTACTGGTCCAAATTGAAAAATTCTTTCACCATTAGAATCCTGCATTATCCGTGATGAACATAGGTTATATTTTAACCCGGGAAAGTGAAGTTTTCCCGAGGGACCGCGGGTAACACCGCGACGGACAGCTAGTTTTTAAATAAATTACCTGTGGGTATGTATCCATCCAATTCCAAATAGCTTTCTCTAAAGATGTCACTAATACTATGTGTGCCGATTTCCTCAATAATTTAAATTTTTGTATAGATTCTGTAAAAATAAACATAATTATTAGATTTTTTATCGATTTTACATACTGGTAGTCAATATCAAAAAAGCATTTATTCAATAGGACCGCTAGGATCACTTAGAATAGTCTTAAAACTACACTCAGGGACTGACACACAGGGAGGAGGGATCATGTACCGTCGCTTTAGGGAGGCAGCGCGAAAGCAAAGTCCCTCTAGTATAGGTTTAGTTAATTATTATATTATTTATGTGTACATTATACATAGTTGTATATCTAAGATATTTATTTATAGCAATAGTCAAATTTTTTTATTATATTTGTTAATACCGTGTATTTTTATAAAAAATCTTTTTACTCGGGCTACCGCGATACAGGCTTGGCCTAGTGCGGGGTCCGTTGTAAATTATTTATGTATGAAATAAATAAATTGAATTGAATTGAATTGATTAAGAAGAATGTATTAAATTATATCTACTATATAAAAATAAGTCGGGTTTTCCTTCCTGACGCTATAACTCCAGAACGCACGAACCGATTTCCACGGTTTTGCATTCGTTGGAAAGGTCTCGGGCTCCGTGAGGTTTATAGCAAAGAAAATTTCTGGTGGCGAAACGGAGTTCGCGGGGTTTGCTAGTTACTTATACATATAGATGTGTGTTTAATTTATTTGTGAGCTAAGTTACAGCACCACTAACTTGATTCAGACTTATTTTTACGAGGATTATCCCACTCATATAATAAAGCTGAAAGTTTGTGAGTTTGTTTAGATGTTTCTATTTTTGTGTATCAATCACGCCTAAACAAGTGAACCGATTTGAATGAAACTTGGTATAAGCGTAGATAGTGACCTGGAATAGCATATAGGCTATTCAAAATGTTGGTACCACGCGGGAGAAGCCGCGCGCAGAAGCTAGTGTGGAATAACATTATCTAGAAGGCTTTTATTACAAATCTTAATTACTTTAAGAAATTCCTAAAATTTTGTTACATTCCTCTATTTATGTCCATGAGTGTAGGTGATTCTACTAATGTTCCTGCGACTAACGTGAACCAGCAACAAACGGTTTGGGACTAGCGCACTTTTAGATCCATCTTACAACTAAATAGTATATCTGTAGTAGAATCAAGAGAGGGTAAGGGCTAGTCAGAGGCAAGTCCGGTACCTGTTAACAGCCGTATAAGCCGTTTCACGTCCACATTTATGTGCTGTACCAACTCTATATCAGTGAAATCGGGGTTTTCTTCAGAGCTTGTTGATATTTCCTGTAACAATTTTATGGATTATCTTTTTGAATTAAGAGGGTAGTCAGAGGTATAATTTTTATCAATGAGTACTGATAATACATGATCAATAATGATAACAAAAGCCAAAAAAGGCGGGCCATTGTTCGGCTTACACAAAAATGGTGCAAGTTTCTCTTGATCATCATCATCATCAGCCTATATCAGTCTACTGCTGGACATAGGCCTCCCCTAATGAGCGCCATTGCGCCCTGTCCTCAGCTCCACGCATCCAGCTTCTGCCAGCAACCTTCTCTTGATGCTACAAATAATTGCATTTTTTTTTGTTATTTGTTCCGGCCGCCTAATCTATACTTCTATACTAATAATATTATAAAGTGGAAAGATTTGTTTGTTTGTATGTTTGTTTGAATTGAATAGGCTCCGAAACTACTGGACCGATTTGAAAAATTCTTTCACCATTAGAATCCTGCATTATCCCTGATGAACATAGGCTATTTTATCCCAGTAAAGTGAAGTTTTCCCGAGGGAACGTGGGTAACACCGACGGACAGCTAGTAAATAACAATACCTGCAAACGCGCGCTGATCCTATTAAACACCGCGTTGAAGAAGTTAAGACTCAGCGCAAATAGTACTTTGCTGGCCAGTTGTCGTAGTAAAATGCTGTTTGCGTTGCCATCATTTCGTGAGTCTGAAATACAGAAACGCTTCATAGAATGAACGGCGCGAGTCTCCTAGAGCCGGCGCGACTTCTCATTAATTCTACAGGTTGTGACATAATTTTACAACATTCAGGGCACCTTTTATATTAGAGGAAGTTTGAAAGTTGCGCCAGTGACGGATAAGTTGAGGAGTAATAGGTTGTCGTGGTATGGGCATGTTATGAGGAGGGAAGAGAGTCATGTGACGAGAAGAATGTTAGGTTTGAATGTGGAGGGATGTAGCAGAAGGGGTAGACCAAAGAAAAGATGGATGGACTGTGTGATGTGATATGGGTAAGAAAGGAGTGAGTGTTGAGATGACGGCTGATAGAGCGGAGTGGAAGAGGAAAACCTGGTGTGACGACCCCACATAAAAGTGGGATAAGGGCAGGGAAATGATGAGGGCAGCTATCTTTTCTTTTGTAGTTAGAAGGTTTTGTTCTTAGAAAACTATAGGTATATTTTTAAAACAAAAACAACTGCATTTTTGGATTTTTGAAAACATTTACAATTAGCCAAAAAAATTACATTTCTCAAAAAAAACAAGTACGTCTCAATCGACGCTATTTCTCATTAGGAACACTTTTCCCAAAGTAACTTAGATAGATAGATAGATAAACGCTGTATTGTACACAAAAACATAATACAGAGAATACATAAAAATAGACATTGTACAATGGGCGGCCATATCGCTAAAAGCGATTTCTTCCTGGCAACCATTTGTATGGACAGGATAGTCGAATACAGAAATACAGCGGTGTACAAAAGTTAATCTCACAAGAAAACAGTAACAAACTAAGTAACTACCTATACACACACAACAAATCGAATCGTATTTTTGGCTACTCACCAATAAACTGGCAGACCTCCCTCAGTAATATCTTAACATTCATAGCCTCTTCATACTTGGCGGTATCCTTAGGTCCACAACTGAGACAGATCTCAAGTGTGTCGAGGACTATGACCAGACTGTCATGGTAGCCTTTCTCCATCTCTGTTTGTTTCTGATTGAAGCCGATGGAGACTGTTGGTTGGTACTGTAAGATAAGGTTCATTTTGCAGTGGGCAAAGGCCTGCCTGTGCCGCAAGAGGTCGATTCTGTTGCAGGACCCTTCAGCAATACAATATGGGGCTACCTCTAGAATACCCGTAACCCTCTATAAAATATATAAAAAGGAAATTTGTAAATCAGACCAAATGATAGAGATGTTAAATAAAATTAAAGGTGGTTTATATTGTGTCAAAAAATACATAGTACAGCATGTACATTGTGAAGACTGTATTTTTTGACTTGAGTTTGGTGAAGTGCGATCATAGCCACGCCACCCTCCTAGCCCCCCCCCCCCCGCCCCCCGGCGGCCGTCTGATAGTGCGCGGGCCGGTAGTTTATAAATATATTTTTGCTACAAAATAATACTCCTTGGCAATAAAATAAATATGTAATCCTCTACCGTATTTACTAGGAAACACATAGACGAAATTTCATTAAAAAAAATTAAATAACCAGCAAATGAAACTGTTTTATCCGTAGAAGTATGTCTCTAAAAATAAAGATTTAGAGAGAGGTGATTTTTTTCTATCAAGTCAAATTAAGTCAATCGTGTTTCCACTCACATAACTAATAAACTAATATCCTAAACTATTCATTGTCATCAAGAAAATATAAAAAAATCTGTGTTTTTATGCCTTAAAAATGGCTTGATGTACAGTCAAAGAGTTTTGCGATATACATTGTCTTAATTTAAAACTGAGTAGGTACGTAGGTAAACAACCTTGTGATAACAAAAACAGTAATCAAGCAATAAATAGGTGATGGTATTTGGTGAACATATATTTTCAATGATGGTGATACATTCCATCAAAAAACATACATCCCATCATAGAACCTCGTCTTGAAGTTCGACAAAGAACAAACCAATTATGTACTTACAAGTTCATTGACCCTCTGCAGTATCTTGGTGAGGCCGGAGATGACGAGTGAGAAGCGATGTCGGCTGATCTGCACCAGACATGCCTTGCATTGCTCTTCATTGATACGCGAGTGTATATTCTGAGCGCCGGTCTTGTATGGCAACTGTGGAGTACATTATACAGCTTTTAAACAGCTTTAAGCTTTAACTGCGGCCAAAAAACTTGCTAACTATTATACCTACATACATGTGTATGTTATAGTAAATAGTAAATTTTATTTTCCAAAAGTACTTATAGTCACAGTCACACAGGTATGGCAATGGGCTCCGCACTGGGTCTGGCCTGTGTCGCGGAAACCCGAACAAGTTTCACAAAAACGTTTAACAAAGAGAACGTTATGTTATTATAATTTGTTTATTATATTTACAGGTTGTCTGGTAGAGATCGCTATTTAGCGATAAGACCACCGATTGTGTCATTGTGTTTTTTTTTTGTTTAGTTTTCTATTTTTATTTATTTTTATTATGTGGTGTGCAGTAAAGTAATTTTTATCTTCTATCTGAGCTGGGCAAACACTTAGCAAGATTTGGTGATAGTAGGTGGAGTAAGTTTTTGTTGGAATGGTGCCTTGAGGACACACAAGAAGTTTAGGCAGACCAGCATACAGGGGAAAAACTGGATGCAAAAGGCACAGGATCTAGTGAAATGGCGTATGAGCAGGGAGGCTTATACCCAACAGTGGAGCTACAAGTTGTGAATGATGATGATGATTATTTGTTTGAAAGGCCGGTAATGTCTGTTGCTTTTTGCAACTGTCACACAATACCAAGCCTTATCGTAAGAAATTTTGTATGTGTGCGTGTAACTATTTTTCTCAAATACTCACAGCTGTATGCGTCCGCTCATAATTTTTTACGTTTTAAATCTACCTAAATTATTGTGTTCGATGTCTTTGTAAGTAATCAAACTCAAAATACCTTCATAATAATTTTGTTTCTGTAAACGAGAACGTAGTGTTTAGACAAACCTAATATAGGCTTAGAAACACTAGGTACTAACTAAAGATTGTTAACTTTTGAGAAATAAATATATCTATCTATCTAACTATCACCATCACTAGAGAAGATATATAGCTTGAAAGACTAGCCGATTCGTCGCTGAAACTACCTAATGAATTATTTAGGTATTAAGAAAAAAAAATATAAAAATTAATACAAACTTAATTAAAAATGTATGATTCGTAAAAAATGTGCGAAAATATTGCTGAAAATGTCAGTTCAAGAAATCGATTTTGCGTGGGTGTTTGCGCCGGGAGTTTCTTTAAAGGAAGATTACACAGGCATTATTTAAAAACCGCTCTTAGCAGTCTTATAAACATACTAAAGCTCATAGGAATTTTAATTTGCTTGCAATTTATGTACACAAAAGGGTGGGTCTTCAATTAAAAATTATTTATACACACATTCGGACTTTACCTGTTCCTCAAATCTGGCTATCAGAGAGTTCGCCCATTCTCCGGGCTTTTGAGTTCCCATTTTCACGATAACACTTGTACTTTATGTAAAAAACAAAATAAAAAACATTTCTATTTCACAGCTCCATTTCATCTTCGTTCGACAGAGTTCGGTTCGATTCGACTTCGATTTGCTTCCTCTTTTTGAGTTACCAACACAGCCGCCATAAAACTACCTTTTCAAATAATGTTGCAAGGTTAAATTGAATAGGTACTACGATTTTATTTCTAATTTAGTCATCATCATCATCAGCCTATAGCAGTCCACTGCTGGACATAGGCCTCCCCTAATGAGCACCATTGCGCCCTGTCCTCAGCTCGACGCATCCAGCTTCTGCCAGCAACCTTTTGCAGATCGTCACTCCACCTGGCCGGAGGGCGTCCTACACTACGTTTGCCGAGTCGCGGTCTCCACTCAAGAACTCGTTCACCCCAGCGGTTATCGGTTCTTCGGCAGACATGGCCAGCCCACTGCCACTTCAGCTTGCTAATTCTCTGAGCTATGTCGACAACTTTGGTTCTATGTCAGATAGTCTCATTGCGGATTCTATCCTTCAGAGAAACTCCGAACATAGCTCGTTCCATAGCTCGCTGAGCGACTTTAAACTGGTGGACTAGCCGTACTGTGAGTGTCCACGTTTCGGCACCGTAGGTCATGACAGGTAGGACGCACTGATTGAAAACTATGTGAAGTGACTGTGTTTTGTGTCTATCTATAACACAGACAACGTGACTTTTAGAAAAAACTTGTATCACAGTCTCAGACTCAGACAAACTAGAACTGGAAGAGTTATTGACAGAATTCATCTTTTTTGTAAATTAGGTACCTACATAATAAAATAAAAGAAAGTGACGTACATAAGTAATAATGTATAAGATTTGGAATCGTGTACATTTTGGCAGAGTGGTATGCAAAGTAAGGCGCATCCCGTTCAAATTATATTATAGTCACAGTTGTTAATTTTATTTAAAAATGTTGGCCACAGATAGCGTTGAAATTAATTATTGATCACTTCAGATTAGCAAAATAAAATTGGCGACTGATTAATTATTTTCCAAGGCTGTTGGGGGTTCATTACGCTCCAGAACACAAGAATGTTTGAAGTGAAAACTTCTTCGTTGGGCATTTTTAGATGAGAATAAATTCTTGGATTCGCCTTGAAAAGGTCAATGCGAGTCACGTGACTGCTCACTGACACTTACCAGTAGCACCATCTAGTTTACAGAACTTTAAGGCGCTACTGGTAGGTGTCAGTAAACTTTTACGGCAATATTTTTAAATTTTTTTTTTTTTTTTTTTTTTTTATGATTAATGGGTCGGCTCTTGACCTCGAAACTAACATAAGCAAGAATGAGGTCTACGATGGAGCGAGCCTACCCAGAAGGTGCCTATTAACTCTCTTCTTGAAAAGAACAGGGTCATAGCTCAGCGGAAATACAGACGCGGGAAGCTGATTCCAAATTTTTGCAGTGCGCATAATAAAAGAACTTTGAAAGCGCTTAGTTCTAATAAGTGGAATATCAACCAGGTGAGGATGATAGTCAGCTGTGCGTCTGAAGTCCCTGTAAAAGAACGGTGAAGGCGGAATAAGGTCGTGTAGCTCCTGGGCACACTCACCGTAGTACAGTTTGTAGAAGACCGACAAACTCGCTACCTCACGACGATGGCTCAGACTGTCGAGTTTTGCTTCGGCAAGATAGTCTTCGCCTATCAGCCTCTTGGCTCTGCGCTCCACCGAGTCAAGTGCAGCAAGTTGATACTTAGCAGATCCATCCCAAAGGTGGCTGCAATATTCCATACAAGATCGATTTCTAAAAGTTCATTTATTATCAGTCTAAAAGATCTTTCTATATTTTTCAATTTCCTGACAATTCTAAAAATACACAATTCTTTTTCACAAAAATACACTTTTTTTAGGGTATACATAAACAAATGACAACCTCTGTAGCGCAGTGGGCAAAGGCCCGCCTGCGACGCAAGAGGTTGCGGGTTCTATCCCCGCGGCGGGACCAATGTTTGTATGATCTACAAATATTTGTCTCGGGTCTGGGTGTATCTATGTATAATATGTATGTATTTACAAACAAAAAAAAAAGTATATAATGTAGCATATCAGTTATCTGGTTCCCATAGTACAAGCTTTGCTTAGTTCTGGGCTAGATGATGCTGTGTGAAATGTCCAGCATTCATTATTTATTTATTTAAATACAACATATACAAATAATCTGGAATGTAAAAGATCTGAGAGAAAGTCTACCGCGCCTTGGGGATACAGTCGTGACCCTGTTTTTTTAATATAATAAACAAGCCCCAATGGTAGATAAACACTACCAAAATAAAATGGCAACATTTTTCAGCAATGACGTTACTGTCAAACTTGTCAATCAAATCAAAGTTGACAGCCATTTTTTGTTTGCCTCGGGAAATTCTTCGCTTCCTTGGATTAACTGTTGTTTTCTGCGAAAATAAATCTTAAGACCTGTATTTTTCTGATTGGAAACAGAGATTCACTAAAAACCTACAAGATGATGGTAAGTATCCTAGAAATAATTCGTTTTTGCATGATTATTCCTGATAGAATCCCATTCAACGCCGGGGGCGTATCTCTGAAGAATCATTGGATTATAAAACTACAAATTAGCTGCATATCCTGCCGCTATGACTCATGAAAAGTATGATAAACGCTTTGTTAATGAGATAATTATACTAAGTAAAGTTTCTCTTCGATAATCTTTGTTTTTACCATCATGACGTGGACTATGTTTGTGAAGGTTTTCCAACATTTTTTGAAGCTAATTATATCAACTGCACTAGAATTTAAACTGGGTAAAGTGCAGACACTGATGTCCACTTTGAGGCCTATTATTTATGAGACCAAACTCCGAATTCTGCAAACCTTATGCCATTTAAAAGACAAACAAGTTTATACTAGGCGAACCTTCTTGGATCAAATTGGCGACATTTTGGAGAAGGGCCAGGTCAAAAGTACCCTAAACCGACGAGCATGTATGAAGAATATAATGAGAGTGAATGAGGCGAAAGTTGGGTGTCAGGATCGTAGCGACTGGAGATCCGTGGTCTCTGCCTACCCCTTTGGGAAAGAGGCGTGATTTTATGTATGTATGTACAAGTTTATACTTTCTTACCAAAAATGATAAATAGTAATCTAAGGTAACATTTAAAAAAGTTGCCTAAGTTGTGAAACTATGGCAGAATGCTCAGCTCAGGGGAGAAATTGCAAATCATGGCTAGAAATACAAATTAAGACCGGAGAAACACCCAAATCAACTTGTGAGACAACTCACTATCCCCAAGAGTATACATCGACTGAAAAAGCGGCGGGATGTATTCAACTGAGAGAAGGATGAATGCTGAGAATAAGAAAGGGCTGGCTCTGCTGCGAGTAGCGCCCTCCAAGCCAACAAGCACACACCTCATCTGGTTATTTACAGTTGTAAGACTGATTACTGTAAGACTGATTAGAACAAAAAAAATAAACTAATAAATCAGTGCTTCTTCTTCTTTCGTGTCAGTGGTACAAAATTGATTTAGATGTGGGTGGTAGAGTGCTTAAAAAGATTAACCAATCCTGAACAATCGGACTATTTCAACACTGTGATATTGACATATCAGCAACAGCTGCTCATCTATCATCGATAAATAAATAAAAAAAGAATGCTTAGCTAATCTAACTATAGTCTTGAATGCTATAGGTCATAGAAGAATAACAGGTGTAACCTACAAATTCCACTCTACCTCCCTGTGTCCTTGACAATAATTTATCATGAGCGTTCTGGAATCTTTAGGGGTAAACTAGGTACAGTTGTGGTAGAGTATACTCAACGGATCTAGGCATTCTTGAAGTGAAAACATCTTTAGGCGCGTTGGGCATTTTTGAGATTGGAAAAAACCGTCAAACTCGAGTCGCGAGTCGCTTGACTGTTTCCGACACCATCTCTCACTATACCTTAATTTCGTCACACATCAGAATGGTTGAAGCGACAGAGATACTCTGAGTGAGACAACTCCAAGTTCAAATCCCAGTAGGACATTAACTTTTTGCACTTAATGTTTTTAATTTTTTTTGTACCATTTTTTTAGGTTTGATCCTTTACGAAAACCTCGTTTAAGTTTTCACTTCCAGCGGCACTCCTGGAGTGCCACAGTTGGTTTTTAAATAATAAAAGCAGCAGGTTGTACAACATGAAGTACATGTGTCAGATGGTAAAGGTTGGCACAAGCGAAGAGAGGCCTATGCCCAGCAGTGGGATGAAAAAGGCTGCGGATGGTGATGATGACTCATGTATTTGCACAGTAGATCATACAAAATTGTCTATTTATTGCACAAAACTGATATTTTCACAATATCTCAATCTATTGAATGCGTAATCAACTTCTCAGTTTCACTAGATGGCGCTGTGTATTCCAAAAATATTTATTATTTACAAGGAAATTATTTTGGCCACTCAATGCCACATAATTTGATAATAATAGGGAAAATATTACATAATAAACACAATTTCTGATAATTTTCCTCAACATACTTCCCTAATCTTTAGTATGCAACAACACAATGGAGACGAAACAATTATTATCATGGTGTAAAAAAACCTGCTTCAAATATTCTATAAAATTCCAGGACTGCGTCGAGGAATCCAATCATGACCCTCTGATGGCTCCCGTCCAGACGCCACCGTCTGCAACAAGTGATATCAAAATAGACAAGAAACCGAACGAAAATGTATCTCTTGCTGATAACAGTCTGCTGGTAAGTCCACCATGCTTTTAACTAGTCTCAAGCTTATTTATCCTACTTGTCATAGATAGCTGTCATAATAAAGTGTACAAAGTCAAAGTCAAAAAGTATTTATTCAGTAGGACCGCTGGGATCACTTAGAATAGTCTTAGAACTGTTTACTCTGTTCTTTCGCGACCAATACCGTGAAGAATCAGGGCAACAAACACGGTTTGGGGCCTAGCTTTCTATGTGATCCATCTTAAAACTAAAAGTCAAGCTCCAGTGGGGAGCCAGTCAAAGAGAATTGAGGCTCGTCAAAGTAAGTTTAGATGCTCATAAAATACAAAAAACTAACGCCTCAACAAAGTACTTTGCTTGTCATCGCTATGTACCATGTAGGTAGATTCACATGGTTTTTTGAACCCCCAGTTTCTTACCAGCTCCCTAGCTGAATAAACTCATCTAAATATGTGTTTTCATTAGTAATTAGAACATAATACTTCTAGTATAAATCTGAAACAACTGTTGTATTTAGTAGATTAGCAAGAAATGTGTCATTGAATGATAAAAATAGTCAAGTTAAAGTGACCTTGTTTGTATTTTTATTGCTCTTTGGTGAGCAATCAATGACTTGTGTTAACAATATCAAAATTTTTCTCTATCAAAAAGCAATTTAATATATTAAATTTATTTATTTTCTCTCATAACCATAAGTATTTTTCATCTTAATGTCGTACCTACTACACAACTGTTTTTTTTTCTTCTGTCAATGAACATTTTTAGTTTTGTATATGCGAAAACATATAACTGGTATATAGTAATTTTTAAGTTATAATTAATTTAGTTTGTACTACTGTTTGTTTTCCAAATAAAATAAAATAAATAAAATAACAAAAACAAATAAATACACAATAAATAATCTAAAAAATAAATACATTAAAAATCCAAAAAGGTAGTAGATATAAAAACCTGTTTTGTGAGAGACTAGTGCCTGAAATAGGTATAGAAAAAAACCTGTGCTACAAGTCACCAGTGCCCAACAAAATTTTTGAAAAAGGCATAACATAATGAAATGAAATGAAATTTTTATTTGCAAATTTGCAATTAAAAGTTTCATTTATTTGCAAACTAAGTGGAAGTAAAGGAAGAGCTTAATATAACTTACTAAACTTAACTTAATAAATGTTTAAGGATTTTTTTTTATCATTTGCCTATCTAAAAACACAGCAACAAAGTGTCTTCCCCTTAACTAGAGACAGTAAGAAAAGTGCCATTGGACACATTCTTAGTTGTATTTTTCTTTATAAAACTATGTCGGAGACAAATTACTCATTGGCCTACTTGGCCAGATTGTAATATTATTAGGGTTCAATAATAATATTTAGACACTAATTTAAAAAAAAAAAAAAAGTGTTTGCCTATAGCGACGGTAGACGATCCCAGTGGTCCAAAAGTGAAAATAAAATATGTATATTCATCCAATACATGGATAAAAAGTCGATAAGTCAAAACAACTCTGGTGACGGATCTTTTATGGCCTAATGGCAAAATCAATGTGATCTTTTGTCTCGCAGGTAGACATATCAGATGCTCTAAGCGAGAAAGAGAAGGTGAAGTTCACTGTGCACACAAAAACGACCCTTACGGAGTTTCGCAGCGCTGAATGTACTGTGGTGAGGCAGCATGAAGAATTTGTGTGGCTACATGATCGTTATGAAGAAAATGAAGACTACGCGGGATATATTGTGAGTTTAGTAAATTATATTACAAAATAATAAATAAAATAAATAATGCTGGACAATTTCACACAGCATCATCTAGCCTCAAACTAAGCATAGCTTGTACTATGGGAACCAGATAACTGATACACTACATAAACAGGGTGTCCCAGGAACGACTGTCGAGCGGAAGTCCAGTGATGCAGCACCCCAAGGGCTACCCGAATCACCCCCATGTATGTTCAGCGATTTTTTGTAGTTTAGAAGGGGTGCTGCATCACTGGACTTCCGCTTGACAGTCGTTCCTGGGACATCCTGTATACTTTTTGTTTGTAAATAAATACATAGAAACACCCAGACCAGTGTTAAAAAAATAACGGATTAAAATAATAGATATACGGCCTTTCTAATAAACGAGGTGTACTGATTATTGCCAGGAGCTGTTCATGGGCACTCCTAAGTCAATAAATTATCAGTTTTTAGGCTCATAGGAATCAGCATACCCTATTAAATTCAATTAAAAGCTCCTGTTGATTTTTTGAGGTTTCTATATTGAGAAATGAAAAGTCTACGTAAGTCAACCGCTCGGCCACGGAACCTACATACGTCAGATTCGAAATTTTGGATAAGCTTATATTTATCATTATCATTTACCCAAGTCTGAATAACACTTTAAAAATTTAAAGTTATAGGTTTCTATATTGTTTTAAGATACCACCAGCGCCACCTAGGCCGGACTTCGACGCATCACGAGAGAAACTCCAGCGTTTGGGAGAAGGAGAGGGTGCTTTGACCAGAGAGGAGTTCCATAAGATGAAGGAGGAACTAGAAGAGTAAGTGTCTTTTACAGAGCTTGATAATAAAAAAAAATAGTCCTGGACACTTCACACAGCATCAACTGCAAAGTAAGCAGAGCTTGTGTTAAGGCAGGTTGGTTTTGATAGTGTGTGTGTATGTACATGCACGTTGTGTCTGTGCGTGCGGGTACGCTCCATGTAATCAGTCAGTATTGCTTACACACAAACATATCTACACACACAAATACCAACCCTTTGAGAGATGGAACAATTATAACAGTATATAGCGCTACAAAGATATCTGGAGCAGTGGCCAAAAGAGGAACTAACGACGCCATTTTGAAATGTCAATCTGTCTACCATTCGTTTCCAGTTGCCATATCCGCCATTGCTTGTTTGCTCGGTTTTTTATTCGTTTGGTGCTTGTGGGTGCTTTGGTCCCTTGCTTACCCACTTTACTGTTAAATGTTTTTTTTTTGGCAACACCAAAGTCCATAGACATTTACTTTCTCTATGCCAAATGCGATAGCAGCGCCTCCCTCACCGGAACAGATAACCTTGTGGGACTATACCTGATCCTGCTATAGTCATATCATGATTCGGTGAAATAATTGTTTTATCACAAATCACAATACTTTAATAATCAATTTGTTCCAGTGAATACTTAGCCACCTTCAAGAAAACGGTGGCGATGCACGAAGTATTCCTGCAGCGTTTAGCGGCGCACCCTGTTTTCAGACACGACACACATTTGCGTGTCTTTCTCGAATACCAGCAGGATTTGTGCGCGAAGCCGCGAGGGAAAATGGACCTTATTGGTGGATTGGTAAGTGTTATTTTTGCTTTTATTTGTGTACAACGCCCGCCTGGTAAAAAGCGGTCGGCGTAGTGCCTACCTATTTTGTTCATTTAATGCCCTTGTCTTGTGTGTGTAAGAACCAAATAAACTATATTCTATTCTATATCTTGTAACATTGTTCATAAGGTTTATAATGTCTGGTTACGTCTCGTCGCGTCGGTCGCTGCCAATTCAGTGTGCGTTGAGCCTTACAAACAGTTTCGATGATCTATCAAGAACGATGTTTAGTCGTTCAATTGAATTGAATTGAACGACTAACGATCTATCAAGAACTTAATGTTTAGTCGTTCAATTGAATTGAGTTGAATGAATGAATGAACACTTTATTGTACACCAAAACAACAACGAAAACAATACATTAGAAACATTTACAAGTTCATTAGTACAATGGGCGGCCTTATCGCAAATTGAACGACTAACGATCTATCAAGAACTATGTTTAGTCGTTCAATTGAATTGAATTGAACGGCTAACGATCTATCAAGAACTTAATGTTTAGTCGTACAATTGAATTGAATTGAATTGAACGACTAACGATCTATCAAGAACTTAATGTTTAGTCGTTCAATTGAATTGAATTGAACGACTAACGATCTATTAAGAACGATGTTTATTGATTTATATGATTTCAATTGAATTGAATTGAATTCATTCATTTTTATTCCAGATGAGGTCAATGACCACAACAACGGATGAGATCTACCTCGGCGCTACAGTGAGGGATGTCAATGACTTCTTTGAACAAGAGACTTCGTTCCTACAAGAGTACTACTCGCATCTCAAGGAGGCAGTCGCTAAGGTTGATAGGATGACTACCAAACACAAAGGTTAGTGAGGTCACAGTGAGAAGCGCTCGTGGTCGTGCTTGCTTAGTCGTTCTTGATAGATCGTCGAAGTTAAGCAACGTTCGAAACGGTATGTAAGAGGATGGGTGACCGCCAGTGGCATTTTCATCTGAGCGCTTCCGTGCTTCGGAGGGCACGTTAAATTGTCGGTCCCGGCTATTTAAGTCGTTAAGCCATGACGGAGGCCTTAAGGCGGCCTAAAAACTCCGTCACCAGAGTTGGCCACTGACTCATACGAACTTACTTTTTTTAGTGACGTCACAGAAAGAGTTCTTAAGGCTCAATGCACATTGAATTGGCAAGCGACGCGTCAATTAGTTTTATAGAAAGCCATTATAAATAAATAGTGCTGGACAATTACACAGCATCATCTAGCCCCAAACTAAGCAAATCTTGTACTATGGGAACCAGATAACTGATATACTACATATGCACTTTTTTGTTTGTAAATACATACATATTATACATAGAAACACCCAGACCCAAGACAAATATCTGTAAATCTTATAAACATTTGCCCCACGGCGGGGATCGAACCCGCAACCTACTGCGTCGCAAGCGCACCTTCGCCCACTGCGCTACAGAGGTCGTCAAAATTATAACAATGGTACAAGATATAGAAAAGCTTGTAGAATGAACCGCAAGAAAGTGCTCGAGCCAGCGCGGCCCGCTAGATGGCTTCGCCAGATCTCGTTAATTTTACAAGCGTTTCTATATCTTGTACCATTGTTTATAATTATATAATGGTGCGCTATAAAACTAATTGACGTGTCCATACTTATTATTATAAATGTGAAAGTATGTATAACTTAGTCTGTTACCTATCCACGCCCAAACCACTGAACAGATTAGGCTAAAAATTGGCATGGATAAAGGTTGTATCCCAGGGAGGGATATAGGCTACTTATTATCCCGAAAAACTGAAAAAAATGCGAGGGACCGCGGGTCAAACCGCGGTAGTAGATCTAATAAATTAATCTATGTTAACAGATGTGGCGGATGCCCACATAAAGCTGTCTTCGAGCCTCACCCATCTAGCGACACGTGAACAACAATCGATGGAAAAATTCCTCACACGATCCGCAGATACCTTCGATAAGTGTCGGGTAAGTTAATAGCGTTATTAGGCAACTGGTTTAATCATCCGTTCAATTAAACGCTTAGCCATATGAATATTATTTAGCTGAATATCATGTTTTAAATTTTGCACATCAGGTGGATGGTAGAATATACAGGGTGTAAAAAGACTGCTACCGAAAACTGAGGGGTTGCAATCAGACCATGATCCTAAACATATTTAGCGAAAAAAAAAAATGCAAAACATTTTTTTTACTTAGCTTCGTCATGCTATGTTATTTTCGGCTATTTACTACTATTACAACATAATAAGACCTACCTAATAATTTCATTTATAAAAGAAAAAACATTTAAACTCAAAATCCAGCAATCTACGTAAAAAAACGCGCCCAAAACATACGCAAACAGTACTCTTCAAACGCTGATTTCTCTGGATATAATGATATTTTCGGAAAATCCTTTTGGATTTGGTTGCGTGTTAGGATGCTGTACCTACCCCTTTCGGCTTCGGTGGACGTCTTTTTACACCCTGTATAAGGCACAACAGATGTAAATTGGCAACCAAACTTGTAAAAGTACCTACCTATATTCTGGCATAATAAATTCTATTCTATTCTATGATTAAACGGCGCCGTTCAACTAGCGGCCCGAATGATATTAGGCAAATGGCTTGAAGCTACGTTTAACTACTTGCCTAGTCAAATCTATATTTTTTGTGTAATTTTTATAGTAAGTAAGTTAAGTAAGTTCGTATGAGTCAGTGGCCAACTCTGATGACGGAGTTTTTAGGCCGCCATAAGGCCTCCGTCATGGCTTAACGACTTAAATAGCCGGGACCTACAATTTTGCGTGCCCTCCGAAGCACGGAAGCGTTCAGATGAAAATGCCACTGGCGGTCACCCATCCACTTACAGACCGTTTCGAACGTTGCTTAACTTCGACGATCTATCAAGAACGACTAAGCAAGCACGACCACGAGCGCTTTTTATAGTGCTCATCGAGCATGAGTTCGCTAGTGAAACGTGTAGATGGCGCTTACCGATGCTTCACCGATAAGTATGAGTTTATCAAGAATTTGGATTATGACGTCAGTGGATTCCTTCGGACACAGCATCATCTAGCCCCAAACTAAGCAAAGCTTGTACTATGGGAACCAGATAACTGATACTTATATACTTTTTGTTTGTAAATACATACATACATAGAAAACACCCAGACCTGGGACAAATATTTGTAGATCATACTAACATTTGTCCCGTGGCGGGAATCGAACCCGCAGGCGGACCTTCACTGCACTAGAGAGGTCAAATAATATGTTGTTGTTTCAGAAAATCGAAGGACGTATAGCATCAGACCAAGACCTGAAGTTGGCAGACACTCTTCGTTATTACATGCGTGATGCCCACGCGGCTAAGGCGGTTCTCGTAAGACGATTACGGTCAGTAGATAAGTGAAAATTTATTTAGTTGGGCATTTTTGAGATGGGGAAAAACCATTGAACTCGCGACACTGTAACCGTTACCGACCTCTACACCGCTATTTTATGACTACCAAAAAAATTTAAGGACAGTTGCAGCAGATGCAGAAAATGATAATGGCATGGTCAGAACTTTTTTTTATTTAACTATCACAAAGTTATCGAGGATTGAAGTCAACAAAAACCGAACAAAATTTTATGAAAACTGTACAAATAAGTACTATAAACAACAATTGGGTACAGACTCTCATTCGAACTATGCTCTCGTATCATCCCCAGTTAGTAAACCCGCAGTAACTATCATAAATCCATGTCTGACTCGTCTCGTCTCCTTTTGAGGTTATAATTTTTTTTTCTCCTTTTTTGAGTTTTAACTTTTTTGAGTTTTAACCGTGTAGTGAGAGCACCTGGTGACCTGTATTACAGGTTTTTCATAAACCTATCTCAGGCACCAGTCTCGCACAAACAGTTCAACAACTTCGTTCTAACTTTTATATTATGCCTAACAATATGTTATGAACCATTGTGTGAGACAATAAACGTTATTACTTAAAACTACTTAAACTACATAAATGTGATCAGTAACAGACACCGAGACCATGTTAAAATTTTTTTTGGTAATTACAAAATAGGGGTGTATATATCTGATATTGCGACCTCAACGCCATAAGCGACGGTCGTCTATTGGTTCATATGGGTGATGATGATGATCATGAATTAATTTTGGGGGTAGGTGATATTCCCCCAATCTATGGCAACGAGGTAGTACTATCTTTACTAAGATCGATGCCAACTGGTCCACTTATCTTAGGGCCTTTCAGCCGACAGATAATGTCGGATAGTTCTATATAAGTTCATTTGCCAAGATAATGTTACTTGCGAGATGTAGAACTCGATACACTTTTTGTATTTTTTGATCCCAGCGCCATCTAGTGATAATGCGGTGAAGCTCTGCAGTAGCTAGGTCGGCAACTCCGTTGCGATGCCCTTGTAGTTCAAGCGATCGCGGTTAGAGGTCGCCACAGTTCATAACTCGGCTTACGATGCGGCATGCGGCTGGATCGTATCCCACAGAGGCATACTTTTAGCATTTTTTTTAAGTTTAGAAGCGTTACCGACACTTTGTTCAAGTTTTCACTTCTGTCGGCACTCTCAAAAAAAACAATGGTACTCCATTGTTTTTTTTCTATACTATATACTAATATTATAAAGAGGAAAGATTTGTTTGTTTGTTTGAATTGAATAGGCTCCGAAACTACTGGACCGATTTGAAAAATTCTTTCACCATTAGAATCCTACATTATCCCTGATGAAAATAGACTATATTTTATCCTGGAAAAATGAAGCTTTCCCGAGGGACCGCGGGTAACACCGCGACGGACAGCTAGTTAATTATAATATTATGACTAGACTAACTTCGCACGAGACTAACTTTTTAACAAGCACATAGAAGGGAAATAAATATAAAAGGCGGTCTTATTGCTAAAAACAATCACTAGCTGTTCCCGCGACTTCGTTTGAGCGTAACTCATTAATTTTTTATTGTTAATCCCGTTTGAATTCCGGGATAAAATGTATAATGTCCTACAAATTCCTCTAACTTCCAGTGAAAGTCCCATTTAAATAGCTTCAGCTGTTCCAGGCCAATTTATGACACCCTTTTTAATAAAAATATATTTATTTCAGTTGCTTAGCAGCCTACGAAGCGGCGAACAGAAATTTGGAGCGAGCGAGAGCCAAGAACAAAGACGTTCACGCTGTAAGTATATTCTTGCTTCTATGCTTCGATGCTTCGGTATTTTAATCCTTTCGAAAAGCTCATTAATAGAAAAGAAGGAGATCTCACCTTACTAAGGTCGACGCCAACTGGTCCACATACCTTAGGGCCTTTCAGCCGACAGTTTATGTCGGATAGTTCTATATAGGCTAATTGCCAAGTATAGGTAATGTTACTTGCGCGATCTAGGATTCAAATCGCGTCGGTTGGTAGCGCGCCAGCGCCATCTAGCGGTGAAGCTCTGAAGTAGCTAGGTCGCTGTAATTAGCAACTCTATTACGATGCCCTTGTAGTTCAGGCGATCGCAGTTAGAGGGAGTCAAGTACCGGCGGTTCGCAGTGCGTCTTCAACGTGAGTAGGTGCATCGTCGGCAATTTGACACTCCGCGATTGCGTCACACGTCGCCATTAAGTTATTTAGATGTGTTACTTAATCTAATGTTGTCTGATATAAATAAGTTATTAAGATCTGTTACTTAAGGCGAAGTGAGTTCTGGCTTCCGCCATGCTTGCCACCCTCCTAGCCCCCGCGGCCGTCTGATGGTGTGCTAGCCGGCCCGCGCACTATTACACTGAACGTTATTTATAAATGTATTTTTTGCTAGAAAATAATACTCCTTGGCAATAAAATAAATCCGTAATCCTCTACCGTATTTATCAGGGAACACGTAAACGAAATTTCATTAAAAAAATTTAAACAATCAGCAAATGAAATTGCTTTATGATGAAGATTTAGAGGCAACTTTGTGATTTTTAAAACGTGAGTTTTGCGACCTACATCACCTTAATCTAATGTTGCCTGATATAATAAATAAATGAATTGAACTAAAAGGCCGGTTTCTGAATGGTAGTTTCTTAAATCCGATGGCCATTCCAATACGTAATTGCCTAATTGGACAGTATTTTTTTATCAACCTTCACCCACTGCTGGGCAAGTCTCCTCCATATGTGACATCTTACTACGATCGCCTGAACTACAAGAGCATCGTAAATTATAGAACTATCCGACATTAACTGTCGGCCGAAAGGCCCTAAGGTATGTGGACGAGTTGGCGTCGACGTTAGTGAGGCGAGACTCCCTCTTGGATTGGGGGAATTACACCTAACCTCAAACATATCTCTCCAACTATTTCTCTCCTTCGAGATCTCCCACCACTCTTTCTGGTTTATTTTATTAAATTTCAAAATTCAACCATAGCGTTGAATGCCCATTAGCTCAGTTAGAGCATTGACACGGATCTGCAAGTTCGTAGGTTCAATACCGCATGAGTGCAATTTCTAAGATGTATTTTCTAATAATGTTGCTTTTTCCTTATTTCAAACTCCTTGCACAACTTGAGTCTAACTTAACTTTTTATGAATTTATATTCAAACACTATATTATATTTATTTATGTTTTAACGCAATCGCATAGCCGATGGAAGTTCAAGAGGTAAGACACGCTTTTTAACACTTTGACTGCCACTGACACGCATACACGATAGAGGATTACTTCTTCAGGGGGCGCCGCGTATGTCAAAGCCAATGTCACTTAAGAGTGTGCCATACGTCGCCATTTTGTGAGCGGGATAGCGAGTGTGATTTGTGCGGCATGTGAGAAGTACAGAGCTATGGATACGCAACGTTATTTACGGCGCTAAAACATGTTTTAGCTAATTAAAAGTTAATTAAACAACCAATCGAAAAATTAAAAGACACAACTAAAGATATACTTGTAGGAGTTGTAGGTTTCTTCGTAAAAAAAATCACCAATAAAAGTGTGCTATTTCTGAGATAAATAGCAAAATGTGTGCAACTTACAAACAAACAAACTTTCACCAATCGTGTTTTTAAAACACGTAATCCAAGATAAAACAATGAAGTATCATTTACCTAAATACGAAGGTTGTAGCTTTCACAGATTCTGAGATAAATAACGATTTCTAACTAGAAAATTGCTTGAATGCTCACTCTCAAGGCGGCCAGAAACTCCGTCACCAGAGTTGGCCACTGACTCATAGGAACTTACAAAAACTTATTGAAATATTATACTTTTAAGAGCTTGTTTAAAGTCTTGAACCTATTTCACAGGGGCCACGTCTGTATCCCCAAGGCGCGGTATACATTCTCTTAGATCTTTATATTCCAGATCCTTTGAAGATGTCTAAGGGGGTAGTCAGAGGCATGTACAAATACATATTTGATACATGCCCACATCTTGCAGAAGTTAGTATTCCATACGTGACCTATTTAATGTAATATATTATTTATATTTAAAGGCGGAGCAAGCTCAAGCAAACGCATGCGCGAAGTTTGAGAAGCTGTCAGCGCGCGCCAGAGAAGAGCTCATCGACTTCAGAAACAGACGGGTGGCCGCTTTTAGGAAGAGGTGAGAATAAATAAATAATGCTGGACTTTCCACACAGCATCATCTAGCCCCAAACTTAGCAAATCTTGTACTATGGGAACCAGATATAACTGATATTCTAATCTACTTTTTGTTTATAAATACACACATATTATACATAGGAACACCCAGACCCGAGATAAATATTTGCAGATCATACAAACATTTATCCCACCGCGGGGATTGAACCCGCAACCTGCGTCCCAAGTACTACTTTTAAATACTTTTCGTTTGTAAATACATACATATTTTACATAGAACCCAGACCCGAGATAAATATTTGCAGATCATACAAACATTTATCCCACCGCGGGGATCAAACCCGCAACCTTCTGCGTCCCAAGCGGGCTTTCATCCACCGCGCTACGCGTCGTCAATGTCTATAATGATAATAATTTGTCTTTCAGTCTCATTGACCTGGCGGAGCTGGAAATAAAGCATGCTCGTTCACAACAAGATCTGCTGAGGAAATCGCTTCAAGCGCTGAAAGAATGCCCTTAGACTTCGGAAACTATATAATTTAAGCTTGTATGTATGGCTCTTTTAAATTTAACTTAATTTATCCGCAACACGTTCAAGGTCAAAGTCAAAAAGCATTTATTCAGTAGGACCGCTGGGATCACTTAGAGTCTTAGAACTGTTTACTCCTGTTCTTGCGCGACCAATACCGTGAAGAATCAGGGCAACAAACACGGTTTGGGGCCTAGCATTCTAGGTGATCCATCTTAAAACTAAAAGTCAAGCTCCAGTGGGGAGCCAGTCAAAGAGAATTGAGGCTCGTCAAAGTAAGTTAGTAGATGCTCAAAACAAAAAACGAACGCCTCAAAGTATTTTGCCTGTTCACGCGTCACCAGAGTTGACCACTAAATAAGTTCGGAGTCACTGGCTAACTCTGGTGAGAGAGTTTTTAGGCCGCCTTAAGGCCTCATGGGTTAACGGCTTAATTATCCGAGATCGACAATTTAACGTGCCCTCCGAAGCACGGAAGCGCTCAGATGAAAATGCTCCTGACGGTCACCCATCCATTTATAGACCGTTTCGAACGTTGCTTAACTTCGACGATCTATAAAGACTAAGCAAGCACACCACGAGTGTTTAAAAACTATAGTTATTTAAAAGTGTCATACAATGAGCTTTAGGCTCAATGCACATTGAATTGGCAAGCGACGCGTCAATTAGTTTTATAGCGCACCATTATAAACCTGGTACAAGATATAGAAACGCTTGTCGAATGAACCGCACGAAAGTGCTCGCGGCGCAGCCCGCTAGATGGCTTCGCCAGACCTCGTTCATCCTACAAGCGTTTCTATATCTTGTACCATTGTTCATAAGGTTTATAATGGTGCGCTATAAAACTAATTGACGCGTCGCTTGCCAATTCAATGTGCATTGAGCCTTATTTTGTAAATGATGTATGCCAAAATATGTGAGTATATGTATGTATTTAATTCGATGTAGAAGTGATAACTTTGTATGGCTCTGAATAAGAAAGATCAATTTAATACTTAAAAAATCGTAATATTGTTTTAAGTATGGTGCAATTTTTCTATTATTTTTAACAAAAAACAACACTGTATCCCTAATGCACGGTAGACAGTCCTTCAGATCAATTCACTAAATTATTGGTTGTCTAAGGGGGTAGACAGACACATGCCCATATTGCTCATATTTTTCAGTATAACTTCTTAATTTGTTGTAAAAGGAGGTCATTAATTTTGGGCCTAAAAGTCAAAAGTGCCGGCCAACGAAAATAAAAGTGTCTCCGCTATTGGTGAAGTCAATTGGAGTATTTTTCAATATGACACCAAGTCTCTGAGTCAACTACTTCACACCATTTTGTTGATATGCCACTTATTAGAACTAAGCGCTTTCAAAGTTCTTTTATTATGCGCACTGCAAAAATGTGGAATCAGCTTCCCGCGTCTGTATTTCCGCTGAGCTACGACCCTGTTGTTTTTAAGAAGAGAGTTAATAGGCACCTTCTGGGTAGGCTCGCTCCATCGTAGACCTCATTCTTGCCTATGTAAGTTTCGAGGTCAAGAGTCGACCCATTCATAATAAAAAATAAAAAAATTATTTATTTGCCAATTTATTTTCAAATTATTTTGTTATAGTATTTTTGAGGTAGGAACTTATCCCTGACACATATAACTTTTACGTTATACGCTGTACAACAATGAAAAATTTTGAAATAAATGAAATCTAGTGATAATACTAAAAGATACAACTTCAATAAAAAAGGTTTTTGTCTATTTCCTTTTTAATTATTTCAGATATTAACATAAAAGCGCCTCATCTCGGAGCCGTTCCTACGTGAAAAGGACTATAGTCAAAAAATTGAATTGTAGAAGTTGTAGAAATCTGGAGTTTCAATCCAGATTTTAAAACTTAAGATATATTTTAAACTAGTGGACTTACCTGTCAATCTATTGTCAAACAAATCAGTGCTGGAGCTCTAATTAGATGATTTATTTATCACATTTTTGAAGATTTTTACGGAAGTTACGTCTTAGAAATCATTCAAAAGAATGTCTCTTTGGCACACTGAAAAAAACTCGGATTGACAATTCCAATAGTGGTGTGGCACTTATTTTCATTGGTCGGCACTTTTGACTTTTGGGTCCAACCTTGTATGGAATCTGAATGGCCTCCTTTGTTTAAAACGATTTAAACCGGGTTCAAACATAAAACCTTTCTATCTACCTGGGGCTATTTTTAGTTTTTGTTTTAAGCATCTGCTCCACCGTCATTAGTGCGATATTTGACATAATATGTATGCAAATTTCAAATATCACAATAACATACGAGTACGTATTAGGTTAGGTGGAGCAGTAGCGTATCATGGCAGTAATTTTTTTTTTTTTAATTTTTTTGTGTTAAACCGCACGGTATTTCATTGAGAAATGAAAAGTCATCCAAAATTGCGATTTTGGCGGGATTAGCACCCGCGGAAAATTTTCGATTACCCCCGTCTAGTGGTTCCGTGGCCGAGCGGTAAAGCACACAGGCCTTAGAATCGTCTGATCGTCGCGGGTTCGAATCCCGTCGGAATCGAAAATTTTGTTAAGACTTTTCATTTCTCATTGAAAGGGCAGTTAAAGTCATATATTTATGATATGTAGAGCTTAATATTAATTGTAATTGTTGGAAGTATATCTATCATTCCATGTTTCTATTGTGTTTTATATTTTAATTAATAATTAGTTAAGAATAAAGTCCAAAATCTATATGTTGGTCGTTAATTTTCTTTTATGAAGAAATATGTATGTATGGTTAAAATAATGACCAAAATGTTTTGAATGTAATGTAAGTCTTACGTACAGTCGGCTACAAAAATATCTACCAAGAATTGTCTGTTACTTTTTGTCATTTAATCTTGGAATCGTAAAATGTATTTTTGTAGTTGATTGTACATTGGTATTGTATAATAAAAATCATACTTATTTTCATTTGGAATAAAAGACTTTATTATTTATTCATTCTGAAATGAACATAATGGTCAAAAGATATAATTATGTGTAAGAAATATAGATATTCAATATTCTTATAATGTTTTTTATTTGATTTAAAAAACCTACAAAATAAATTTGCGGCAGCCATCTTGATGAAAAAAATCTTTGGTATCAGTTTCCGAACGCATGTCGCAAGGACGCGTTGCCATGGCAACATTAAACTCAAAACATGTTCTAATTTCAAAACAAACCATTACTTAGCGTTAAAATATTCGAAAATAAAAGATGTGTGTTCAAATAATGTGATTTTGTAAAAAGAATTCGGTGAGTGTATTTTTTCTTTCAAATTTTGGTCATAGTTATTCTTTAGTTGGTAGAATTATCAGTTATGTATCGTTAAACAGTATTTACTTCTGATTAAGGTGAATTTAAAACTCCTTGAATGTTTAATGAACAAATATCATTGTTTTTTAATTCTACTACAATTTCGATTCAAGGCCACTTAGGCGCCTATAGTTATTGAACTATAAGATACCTATGTTAATTGTGCAATTTGCAATAGGGTGAACCCGTGACGCAGAAGGCGGCTTCGATTCCTGCCGTGGGATACATTTTTGTATGATTTGCAAATATTTGTCTCGGGTGTGGATGTTTTAGAGCCTGTAGTGTCTCTGCAGGGCAAAAGCCTTATCTCTCCATGTTTTAAGTTACAAAAAAAAATCGTAACTATTCTATCAGCTCTGTATAGTTTGGGACCAGATTAAGCTGCGTGAATCTCGAGCAATATTTAAGTACCTACTATTTTTTATTACAATATTAAGTCATATTATTAAGACTATAACTTTATATTAAACAGACCATTAGCAGATTCTGAGATAAATAATGATTTCGAACTACAAAATTGAATTCGCTCCTGCACACACTGCATGAACCTGCCTTCGCAAGATAAAACTATATGACTCAAACACAAATATCCCGTGTCTCCAGTTAGATCAATATGGCGTGGTTGCCAGGACTGGTCCTGTGCCTGTCACTACCATCGGGACTCGCTAAATGGGTCGAAGGGAGCATAGATACCAAAGAGGTTAGTATTAACATCTTATTTGTTGCTAGCTGTCCGCCGCGGTGTTACCCGCGATCCCTCGGGAAAACTTCACTTCCCCGGGATAAAATATAGCCTATGTTCATCGGGAATAATGTGGGATTCTATTGGTGAAATAATTTTTCAAATCGGTCCAGTAGTTTCGGAGCCTATTCATTTCTAACAAACAAACAAATCTTACCTCGTTATAATATTTAAGTTTATGCTAGCTGTCCGTCGCGGTGTTACCCGCGTAGCCTCGGGAAAACATCACTTTCCCGGGATAAAATATAGCCTATGTTCATCAGGGATAATGTAGGATTCTAATAAAAACCTATATTTTATCCCGGGAAAGTGATGTTTTCCCGAGGGACCGCGGGTAAAACCGCGACGGACAGCCTTTTATAAATGTCTTTTTACATCCTGTATAAGTGGATATCAGTTATCAGGTTCCCATAGTACAATCTTTGCTTAGTTTGGGGCTAGATGATGCTGTCTGTGTGAAAATATCCAGCATTATTTATTTACAGAACTGGGCATTCCTGGCACGATTCTGTTTCCTCTCATTAAACGGGCAGTTTGAGTACCTAATAGAGTACGACAAGGAGATGGGTACGCCTAACTTACTCCTCTACTATGACGATGGCAGTCAGTGGCCTGCCGTCTATCATAGCACTAAGGTAACAATTCACCATAGGTACTAGGATATCGTTACTAGACAGAGTCCGCAATACGGATATTCGTAGGAGGAGAAAAGTAGCAGTTGATTGGAAGAAACTTTCCTGTTCTACAGGGTGTAAAAAGACTGCTACCGAAAACTGAGGGGTTGTAATCAGACCATGATTCTAAACATATTTAGCGAAAAAAACGCAAATGTTGACTTAGCTTCGTCATGCTATGTTATTTTCGGCTATTTACTACTATTACAACATAATAAGGCCATACCTACCTAATAATTTCATTTATAAAAGAAAAAAACATTTAAAACTCAAAATCCAGCAATCTACGTAAAAAAACGCGCCCAAAACATACGCAAACAGTACTCTTCAAACGCTGTTTTCTCCGGATTTAGTGCATATTTCGGAAAATCCTTTTGGATTTGGTTGTCTTTTGGGATGCTGTACCTACCCCTTTCGGCTTCGGTAGACGTCTTTTTACACCCTGTATACATATCCAGACATCTTCAAGAATTAGAAGTTTCTAGATCTATCTACTATACCGTAGCCTGTTTACGTTTATCTACTCCTGTAGCTGACTGTACAAGTTGGATTCTAATTTGAGTAAAATTGGACTAAGCTTTCCCACTGAATATTTTATCAAGATTGCCCTTCTACGAAATAGCTACGCAGTTCTACGCCGACCTACATGTGCTACGGCGTAGCGAAGGTCGTAGGCGTAAATTGGAAATTCCTACGCACGCATTCAAATTACGTTGCTACCTAGATTTACCTAGGTACTTGTTTACCAAACAGCAGATAATTTTTATTTAACAGTCATATAAAAAAAAAGTAAATATGTATCAGTCAGTTGTTATTTCAAAACAATTTGTACTTCAACTTTAAAAAAGAATTAGAATTTATGATTTTACCGAATATACTTACAAAATATGTTTTCTTTAAAAAAAAGTAAAATTAATGCAAAAAGTCTAAGAGTCAACTCAAGGCCCCGACGAGATTCGAACTCGTGATCTCCTGTTTACTAGACAGGCGCTTTAACCAACTAAGCCACGGCGCCTACATTGACACAGGTTGAAATTATCAATCTAATAATACAACTGCGACAGTCACAGATAAGACGTAGTTTCTATTAGAATTTACGATGTAACTCATTTCACTTGGTTGCATAGTACTAGTGTATGAGTTGTCTGTGGTTACTATGTTTTTTTGTAGGTAGGTTCTTTAGTGATATTAAAACGTGTTTTTCAGAGCTGCAAAGAGAAGGAGGCCGTTTTGAATCGAGGACAGAACCAGATTATCCATCTCTCGCACTGGTACCCAGAAACTGAATACTCAGGGTGTGTCCTCACCAAGGCTAACAAGGAACTGCCTGCTTCTAAGAGGTAAGTGAAACTTTAGGCCTTTAGGTACTTACAGTTAGCGAAAGTTGAATAACATTAACATTTAAAAAAGCCATTTCTTTTCGATTTCTATGAAAAAACGACCTGGAATTTTTTTTTATTATATAGGTCAGCATTTGACCTCACTCTGCCTGATGTTAAGCAGTAGTGAGGTCTAAGATGGAGCATGCTTACCTAGAAGGAAGCTAGGTATTTACTCTTGATTTGAAGACCCCTATATTGTACTTATTATGGACTGTGACTCAATTTTAACATTTTTGAATTTGTTTTGTGAAACATTAAATGTTGCTGGCATGCATCCTACTAATATGACCTGTGAAGTTAAAAAAAGGGATATCATAGCTGCATTGACCTAGCGTCAATTCAGCATATTTCTAAACCTTTTCGCAGACTGCAGACTTTCTATCGGCCGATAGTTGAGACGGAATATACTTTGCCTCGTAATGAGTATGGAGAAAATTAGCCCGTCTCTCTCTAGCAACTATCGGCATAGGCGGATCCAGGGGGGGGGGGGGCACGGGGGCACGTGCCCCCCCAGACGATATTTTTGTGAACCTACTAACTACGAAAAATTCATAAATTGTGAAATTTTAGTCAGTTTTTGTTACTTGTGCCCCCCCCCCCCAGAAAAAAATCCTGGATCCGCCCATAACTATCGGTCGACAGAAAGTTCTGTAGACTGCGAGGGGTCTAAAAGTTATGGATGGTCCCCTAGAAACGTTTTCCTGATGCCTTTACGAGCCAATCTCAAGTCCATATTTCTCAAAACTGCTCGGACAGATTTTGATACCCCTTTGCACAAGGATGTAGTTGAGGTATCTCTACAGAAATACCATTACAGTATCGCTATTGGTTCATAGACCACGTCCCATACAACTTTGAACAGTCTTGTCTTCTTTTCAGCACTTCAGCACCCACTACGAGGGCCACAAAAAAACCAAACACAATCCCCCCTCACCCATCATTCTACGATCAGTTCCTAAAAACCACTCCACTTCCTAAACCAAACATCACCAACACGACTTGGTATGAGCTGCCAACAGATTGGAACACAACTGTGCTACCAGACGAAGAGCTGTGGGAGAGTATTGGACCTCTAAATGGGAGTAAAGCGGACTTAAAAGATGTTGAGATACTTTTTGATGAGCAGGATAGGCACGGGGTAAGTTGAAGAGATACCTACTTGATAAAAAGTACCTAACTACCTAAGTTCGTATGAGCCAGTTAGTGGCCTGGTCAAGAACTACCCTGGTCAGTTTGGAAGACCTTGAATAGGCTCAGAACACAGCTTGGGCGCTGTAGGCGTAACTTAAGCAGATCCCCACCCCACTGGAGCTTGACTTTTAGTTTTAAGATCATCGAAAATAACGATAGGCCCCAAACCGTGTTTGTTGCCCTGATTCTTCACGGTATTGGTCACGAAAGAACAGGAGTAAAATTAGTTCTAAGACTAATTGATCCCAGCGGTCCTACTGAATAAATGCTTTTTGAGTTTGACTTAGATGGGGCATGATCAGATCAGCCCAAATGACTCACGATGATCGTGTGGTGCCGAGTTGCAGTCTAGTCACACGTGCTCGTATTATGCCCCAACACCTGGACTTTGGGAGATCTCATGGCTTGCTCAAAGCTGTGGATGTAGCCTCCTACTGGTCCAAATGGCTCTGAATAGCGTGATACATCGACTCGAAAGAAGTGGTTAACTCTGGTGACGGTCTTCGTCATGGCATAGCTAATACTGCCTTAAGCCCTTTTTTTTTTTTTTTTTTTTTATAACGTCAGAAAATCCATTATGGATACCCGACCGCCGTGGGGACAGCGGAAGGGTTATGTCGGACTCTCACCGACTAAAAACTGACGCGTGGCCGGCCTCCATGCCTGTCAAGGGGCTCCGCGATCTCCTACGGAACACAGCGGTGCCCCTCTCGCATTTTGCCTAAGCACTGTCCCGGGAATGGCACCCACAGCCACGCCCGGCACCCTCGCGGTGCTTACGGCGGCGCTCGCCACAGAGCGCCGCCGCCCTCCCGGGGTCCGCATCGTGGACAGTCGAAGTCCCCACTTCAACCACCCGCGGACCCGGAAAGTCCCCTGTTTGGCAGGGGATACCACTCCGCCCCCCTCACGGGGGGGCAGGCGGTGCGGGACGGCCGTTAGCGCCCCGCCTCCGCCTCCTTCTCCGAGCGGGATCGGCCCTCTCACGATCCCGCTCAGCCGCCTCTTTCTGGACCAGAACGGCTTCACAGAAAGAGGCCACGGCCCTCCAGGCCGTGTCGTCTGCCAGCATAGCTGCAACTACGCTTGGCAGACTGAGATCCTGCCCGATCCTGTTGACCAAGACTCCACGCTCCTCGCACCACGCCGAGCAGTGCTCCAACGTGTGCTGAGCGGAGTCCAGGTCTGACCCACAGTGGTGACATTGTGGTGTCGGTTCGCGTCCGATCCTACTCAGGTACTCACCGAAACAACCGTGTCCGGTGAGTACCTGAGTAAGTCTATAGGTGACGTTCCCATATTCCCTTCCCAGCCAGGCTTCGAAGTTTGGCGCCACTGCGCTGACGATGCGTTGGCGCGAGCTCCGCGGCTCGTCGAGCCGCTCGCGCCACATCCCGAGTGCACGCCGGCGCTCCTGCACCCGCACTTCAGCAGGCGCGGCTCCGCTCCCATCGTCCTGGCGGAGACGAACGTACACACGTGCGTCCATCGCCGCCAAGATGTCAAGGGGCGGGAACCGCGCTAAGATGGTCGCCGCCTCGAACGAGATGGTCCGGTATCCTCGCGCGATTCGAATGGCCATAGGACGCTGTAGGCTGCTATAGAGCTGCCTGTAGCGCCTAACACCCGTCAGCCTCCCCGACCAGACGGGCGCTCCGTAGAGGGCCATCGATCGCACGACCCCGCCATACAGGCGGCGAACACCCTCCCTGGGTCCCCCGAGATTGGGCAGCAGTCTGTGCAGAGCACCCACTACCCTCTGGATCCGGGGGACGGAGCGTCTGAAGTGCTCCCCGAAGTCCCAGCGACTGTCCAGAGTGAGGCCAAGGTACTTGAGGTACGGCCCCACCTGGACGTCAACGTCACCTACGCGAACCGACAAGCTGGGTGGTTCCCTCCCCCTCGGGAGTTTGTGGAACCATAGCGCCTCGGTCTTGTGAGGCGCTATCCGCAGACCCAGCTCGTGGATCTTGTCCACGACACATGCCACCCCTATATCGGCGAGCTCTTTGGTCCTGTCGAAGGAGTCTCCGCCAGCAAGTACGAGTGTATCGTCCGCGTAGCAGACCACTCGTACGCTGGGTGGGAGATCGACACGCAAGACCGCATCGTACGCGAGGTTCCACAGGAGGGGGCCTAACACGGACCCCTGTGGAACCCCACATGACACCTCCCTCCGTATACGGGTACCGTCCCTGCCCACATACTGCACACATCTGTCGCGCAGGTAGGCGCCGACTATGCGCTGCAGGTAGAGGGGCGCTCCGTGATACACGAGCGCCTCCCTGATCGCCCTCCAGGGCAAGGAGTTGAAGGCGTTCACGATATCCAAGGACACCGCCAACACGCTCCCGCCCCGGGACACTACCTGGTCCGACAGTGTACGGACGCGGAGAATCGCGTCCACTGTCGAACGCGCACGTCGGAAACCAAACTGGTATTCCGACAAGTCGGGACCTTCCTGCGACAGATGCGAGCATAGACGGTCGGCAATTATTCTCTCGAACAATTTGCCGACCTCGTCCAGCAGGCAGATGGGACGGTACGCAGAAGGAGAGTCTGCGGCCCTGCCGTCCTTCTTCAAGAGGACCAACCTTGCCTCCTTCCAATCCTGGGGGAAAACACCGGTGCGGAGGCAGCTGTCGAACAGCCGCCTCAGCCTGTCCCCCAGTCCGGCGGATAGAGCTAGCGCCAAGGCCCGACCCGGAATCCCGTCAGGGCCAGGCGCTGTATTACGAGCCTTAAGACGCTTGACGGCTCGGTCCAACTCCTCGTCGGATACCACCAATTCGTCGACCCAGATGTTCGGGTCCGACGAAGATACGGGGGTATGGGGACTGTCCTGGACCCTAGGGAAGAGCGTATCAACCACTCCCCCTACGAACACAGGATCCAGGGTTTCCGTCAACGGAGGGACCCATGGTCGGAGCTTGCCCAGTACAACCTTGTACGGGCGGCCCCAGGGGTCCCTCTCCAGTCCCTCGAGGAGTTCGCTCCAAGACCGAGACCTGGCGTCCGCTATAGCGGTTTGGAGCGCCTTGGTAGCGTCTCGGTAGGCCCTGTATGCTCCATCCACCTCTTCGGCAAGGGCTCGCCTTCTTCTCCGGGTCCTGGTGTACTCGCGTCGAGAGCGCAGGCACGCCTCGCGTAACCTCTCGAGCTCAACCGACCACCAGTACACCGCCCGGAACTGGGTGGGCGTGGTTCGGGGCATAGATGCGTCACAGATCGACGTCATCATAGCCCGGAACCAGGCCGCTTCAGTAACAGGATCGGGCAGGATCTCATGGCCTTCCGGCCAGGCCGCGACGATGGCGGCGGCTTCGAGCAGATCTCTGTCGAGCCGCTTAAGGGACCATCGTCGCGGCGGGCTGCTGTCGCGGCGAGACGCACGTTCGGGGGGACGGAGGGCCACATCTAGGAAGATGTGGCGGTGGTCAGATAAAGTGACCATATCGTCCGCCACTCTCCATCCCGACACCAGGTGGGTGGCCGAGGGAGTCGCCCATGTAAGGTCCACGATCGACTCCCCCTGCCACCGCACACATGTGCTTACAGACCCCCGGTTGAGTAACCGGAGGTCCATACCCGCCGCCCATTCCACAATGGTCCTCCCCCTTGCATTGTCCTGGCGACTCCCCCACTCACGATGGTGAGCGTTGAAGTCACCCAGGACAAGGACAGGACGCGGAAGGCACCTGCGAATGCAGTTTCCCACCGCGCCCAAGTACGCCTCGTACACAGCGAGGGTACAGTTGGGGGAGATGTAGCAGCCCACAACGGCTAGGTGACCCCATTCCGTAGCCACGAAACCCTGTCCCTTCTCCAGAAGGGTACAGGAGGGGTCACCCTGGCCACCGCCCCAGTAAATAGTGACGAGGCCCGATGCGTCCCCGAACCAGCGAGGATGGTCCGGGATACGGTAGGGCTCGCTCACTACGGCAAGGCCAACCGAGTACTGCGCGAACGTCTGCAGGACCAGGTCCTGAGCCGCCCGGCAGTGATTGAGGTTGGCCTGGATGACTCGTATGGTGTGATCCATTACGAGGCATCCATACCTTCCTGGGGCGGGGCTTTTTGACCCGACTGGGCGGCCCCCTTTGTTGGGGCCGCCCTGCCTTCCGGTGCTGGGGCCGAGGGAGGAGAGGCTCTCCTCTTGCCACTAGGACGGGAGCAGCTCTTGCTTCCCATCCTGTGGTCGGCCTTGCAGCCCTTTTCAGCGCACAGTGGACACCTGAGCGGCTGCGTGCATTGGCTCGCCCGATGGTCGGGCTCGCCACACGCGTAGCACAGGTTTGTGCGGTCCACCGTGCTCTGACACGTGCTGCGTACATGCCCGTACTCCAAGCACCGGAAGCACTGGAGGGGTCTCGAGGTCAAATAATCCACCCGAGACCTGACCCAACCGACGACGACGTACTTTGCCGCTGCTAGCTTCCGCACGGAAGCTAGTGGACAACGGACCCATACCGTGCCCAGGGCAGTGGGTGAGCGGCGAATGTCGCCCACCCGTACGTCATTGACCGAACAGCCTCCGGCCTCGGCGACAGCAGTCTGCACCTCTTGGGGTGTGACGCTGTCGTCGAGGTCTTTGAGGCGCAGCTCACCCGTTTTCACTGGGCGCGCAACACGCACGCCCAGATCAGCAAGGGCTACGCCCATGCGCTCGGCCAATCGGTCGGCTTTGGAGGCGCAGTCAGGCCCTGACACCTCCAAGATCAATGCTCCAGTGATGGCCTTTTTGGAGCGGAGTTGGTCTACTCCATACTCGGCCAACTTTATTCTCGCCTTTGCGGCCGCCATGACCGCGGCGTAGGTGATGTCCGAACCCTCCGGAACAGTCACCGTAATCGCCGCGGAAGTTGGTGGCCGCGCGGGTTTTGGCACGGAACCTCCCTTTCCACCGCTAGTCTTCTTGCCTGCCTTTTTGCCAGTCTTCGGAGCAGCTCTTGAACCAGCCTGTGGACTGGTTTTCTGGCCACTACTCTGACCGGTTTTCGGGCCGGCTTTTGTGGCTGGCGGTGGATCCTTCTCCTGGGGCTTCTTTGCCCCCCTCTTTTTCCTTCCCACCACCGTCGCCCATGAGGATGCATCCGGAGCCGAAGGCCCCTGCGCCTCAGTGAAACGCGACGAAACGGGTGGTGGGTTGGATGCAGGCGGAGGGCGAGTACCTTTCGCCTTCGAAGGCCCTGGGGAGGGCCCAGCCGAGCCAGCAGAGGCCGCGGCGGCCTGGGAGGGCCGCGTTATCGCAGCCAGTTTTTTGTCCATGAGCGCACTAATGCGCGCCATGAACTGGCCCTCCCACTCCGTCCCTCCGGCAGCAGATGACGGCGCTGCCGGAGTTTCCGCACTTTTTGCGCCCGGGGTGGCCTGCTGGCGGACGGCCTCCGTCAGCTGGTCTAGTTTGGCGGAGAGTTCAGCCAGCTGGCTTCGTAGCTCCGCATTCTCCCGCTCCAGGCGCTCAACATTTGCGTCGACGCCCGTGCGTTGCGCCAACTCCGCAGACATGGCTTCAGCCCGTCGCGCTGACGTCCGCAGACCCTTGACAAAATCGCCGCGCAAGTTCTTCGACTTGTCGGCGATTTTCTCCACGGTCATCAGCTCCGTTTCCACACCGGCGACCAGCTCGGGTGTGGTGAGTGCCCGCATTTCGGATACCAGCTCATCCGACTTCGGCAGCTTCGCCTTCGTCTTCCTCTTTTCCGAAAGGACTTTGGGGTCGAAGACATCGTCCTCTTCCCCCTTGTCCTTGAGGAACATGGCGCGCTTCGTCGTTGCCGCGACACCTTCATCCTTTTCGGGCTTGCGCCCTCGCTTCTCACCGGTTCGAGAAACTCCCGACACCGTAGAAGCCTGAGAGGAGACGGACATGATGGAACAGTCCGACTCCTCCCCCGCACTCGTCAACATGGCCGGCTTTGCCGGTCTCCGGAAGGTGGACCTGCAACTGCGGGCCCGCCCTTCGTCAAAACGTGGTCCAAAGACCACAAGGCAGTCACTGCCTCCAGCTTCGCCTTCACGGCCACCGTCCTCATTTTTATTTTTTGTTTTTTGTTTATCCATAGTTAAACCCACGATTAGTAGGGAAATACTCGTCACCCCGGCCAGTGCCCTTGTAGCCGGGGAAGCCTAAAATTCGCCACGGGGGTCGGCCGGTACCCTGGCTAGGACGCGGTAGCAGGCGGAACATCCGTCCGCCCAGACCGGAGGACTCACTTTCACCCAGACAGGAGAAAGTAAGTCTCCCGATCTAAACCTTGTCGCCGCGTCCACCGAACTAGTTTCGGGTGATTTTTTAAAGAGGTTGTCTTCCTCGCGGCCCGGGCGACCAAGCCAAGGCCCTCGTTCCCGCTAGAACCCGAAGGCTCATCGTTGCGGGGCTACGAGTTTTGAGCGGTGGCAACGAGAGATAAAATCACTCGCGGCCTGCCCGACGGTAGTGTTAGTACACGCCGGACACCAACTCCAGAAGCGCCATGAGGCGCACACCTCCACTATCGCTCCGTCCACTGCGCCTTCTGCTAAACCAGAGGGACGCGCGGAGGAGCCCTCCTACCGGATTCCTATTAGCTTCACCGGTGATCAGCGTGATCAGCCACGGCTACTGAGCCCCCCCATCGCGACAAGATTGGAATCCATCGGGGGGGACTGCCTTAAGCCCTAAGTTCTTACTTCGTTCAGCCATGACGTAGACCTTAAGTATTAGTCTCCTTCATGGCTTAGCGAAGTAAGAGTCTGGCCTTATTAGCCGGGATCGAAAATTTAATATGCCCTCCGACTCCGAAGCACGGAAACGCACAGTTGATAATGCCATTAGTGGTCACCCATCCCCACTTTATGACCACGCAGAAAGTTGGTTTTTCTACGAACGACTAGACATTTTTTCTTTTTTTCTTTAGCACAAAATAAAACGCTCCACCAATGAGCTGATCCAGCGTTACCGCCATCGCCGTCTCAAAGAATCCAATCAAAATGGGGCCAGCAGTGGGAAAGAGAGACTCGTGGTTTCCTGCCACAACTCTAGGAGATTTAGATCTGCTAGAGAGAGATGGTGGTTCATAGCTATCAGCAATTGTGATAGTCCCAAGGTGAGTTTGGTCTGTTCTTTCCAACCAGTGTGATGAAGGAATAAGCTTCAAAGAGACTCCTTTACGTTTGATAGATTTCGAGCTTTTTAGCAATGACATGCCGGTTTATTTACGACTAGCTTCTGCGCGCTTTCGCGTGGTACCAACATTTTGAATAGTCTATAAGCTATTTCAAGTCACTATCCACGCCTATACCAAGTTTCATCCAAATCGGTTCACTGGTTTAGGCGTGATTGAAATACAAACATGTAAACGTATGTAATGTATCACAGTCGCTGCTGCCTATGCACACTGGCGTCACGGAAGACCAGCGTTACAGTAGCTTCGGCTGCCGTAACATTTTGCTGAGTGACGACCTATTTTGCGGTCACTTATAGTTATTTAAGTTAAGAGTGTAGGTACTAATCAGATTATGTCTAACTTAATTTAATTCAATAATATTACAATGTACCTGCATTATATGTATATTCTTCTGTCTGTGGCACAAAATAAAAGTTTCTTTCTTTCTTTCTAAACAAACTTTCAGCTTTATAAAACGAGTGGGATGTTTTCCTTCACCGTTTGAGGGTACGCGGTACGTGCCTACAGGCAGTGCACATTCGGCAGAAAAAAATATTGGTGCTCGACCGGATTCGAACCTACCATAAAACAAATATTTCAAGGAAATGTGTTAGGCTGTATACTCAATTATATTTCAGGGCTTGGAAATAAAATACAAGTTTTTGATGACAAATGGCCCAGACGGTGAATTTTGGAAGGAGCATTTCTCTGCTGATGAATTTTGTAAGTAAATGTATGCTTATGCTAGTAGCTTAAGCTACTACGTCAAGCTAATCTCACTACAACCCTACAACTTAAATAGGTTACCCGTCGCAACTAGTCGCAAGAGAGATGATTAAGTTTTAAACCTGTATACACAGTCCTGCCAGACAGATATTAATTTTATAATTTGATTTAAAATCAAAAAGGTTGGTTTATTACAAAATTACAACAAGTGACTTATTTCCTTGAATTTTCAGATGTATTACCAGTTCTCCTAGCTTACACCTTTGCGTACATAGCAGTTCTAATAGCCATAGTGATCTGTAGCGTCGAGCTAAAGTCACGCCATCTACTCCATTCCACATACAAACTATACTGTGCATCAGTGTGCTTCCAACATACCGGAGTGGTTTTACAGAGCTTGGCATATGTCAGATATGCTACACATGGCTATGGCGGTGAAGGGGCTAAGATTACAGGTAAATGGCGTAAGCCACTAGTAGTATTTAGTATTTTACGCTAATAACCTAATAGCTTTTTAAGATTACTCGTAGTACAAAAAAACTATAATGGCTTAAACTACTAGTTCTAGTGACTTAAGCCATTGTCACCTTAATAGTTTAAGTTTAAAGCAACTTAAGCTACTAATGTAGCTATTAATGTGACTAAATAATTAAGCAAGTTACCTGCTTAATTATTTAGTCAAAGAATCATATTAACTACTAAGCGTATGCGTAATTCTAGGTCAATTCTTCTGTGGCATGTCTGAGATGTCATTCCTACTATTACTACTGCTACTAGGCAAAGGGTATACGGTGACGTGCGGACGATTGAAGTTGGGGTTCACAGTCAAACTGACAGTATTTATGTGCTGTTACTTCGCAACTTATATTGTGCTGTTCGTGTATCAAGCAAAGGTGAACAATTTGGTATAAATCAACTACTATCTACTATTATAATGCGTCAGTTTCTGCTCAATCACGCTGAAATGTCTTGAATTTAGGTGAAAGCTGTGAAGGTAGTTTATTCCCTGGATTGACACATAGGTATCCTTGATTGTCATATACCTAGTATTTTCTAGGAACCGCGGTTGATTTTTAAAAGTTTTAACGACCTAGGTATTGCAGAAAGTTATAAACACGTTTTATAGTATGTCAGTTGCAGTTGCAGATGGCTTAAACTACTATCTATTTTGTGACAAAAATTATTTGACAAGCCACACATTTTAAATTTTAGGCTTTCGATCCTGGTGAAGTTCTCTACTTATACGAAAGTCCAGCCGGCTATGGCATAGTGGTGCTGCGGCTCACCGCGTGGTGTGTTTTCGTGTTCGCTACCTTCAGAACCGTCAGGAAATATTCAGAAAAGGTAGAGTATACATGGATATATTATCATTCAATGTAAAGTAATACGCTATGAGCGTTTTCTTCCAGACAATCTGGATTTAAAAGAAGGTAAATTCGGTGTTTACCGAATACATAAACATTAAACAAATAAAAATATATACCTACCTAACCTACATACTCACCATACCAAACATTTGAAAAATAGGCATTCAGTGTTCTTGATAATGTTTCAGACAACTTTTTACTGCCCATTCTTCATCTGTGGATCACTTTGGTTCATTGCGGGACCACTCTTCATTCTGACGGCTAATAATTTTATTGGTTAGTACAAGCACAATTAGAATATAGTTTTATTGTACTCCATAAAAAAACAAAAATAAATAAGCCAAGATTTCACAATGTGTACATTATTGTTGGTTTTATTTTTTTGTTTTTGATTACTTACTTAATTCATTAAATAATGTTGTACTAACCGTCATATTCTTTTACAGATAAATGGGTGAGGGAAAGTGTAGTAACTGCTGTTTTATTATTCATCACATTTAGTGGACATATTATGTTTTTGGTAAGAGATAGCTTAATATCCTAAATAGCTTAAGCTACTATGATATAGCTACAAAAAATAATACGATTTTTTTTCAGCTATTGACATTGCCAGTATTTGCCAATAAGAATTTCCCGTACCACGTTAGGACTACACAGATTGGTGTTATGGAGGTAAGTGTTGCCACCATTAAAAATAAATTGTATGTAGGTAAATAAAAATAATTTAGGCTCTTACCTCTTTTTTTAGTTTTCGTATTTGTCTTGAAATCTGATACCTACGTTATTTTATTATTCAAAGGATTGTGTTATGTTTTTTTACAGGTGACAAACAATTCTGCTCTAGATGGGTTTGGACATAATGCTTACCAGCCGAATAACGGGACTGCGCAGACTGTCATTATACCACTTACTAGGTAGGTAACCACTTTATCTAGACTGGTGGCCAAAAGAGGAACCATCAAATACTGTAATAGTACATTACGATATTAGTGCGTAAAGATGGTTATAACATGCGAGGCGGAATTTCAGCCCGAGCCGCAGGCGAGGGCGTAATTGAGCCGAGCATGTTATAACCAATACGCACGTATATCGTACGACGTTTTTTAACACATTTGCGAGGAAACAGAAAAAAAAAAACATTTGAATTATAGTCAATCTGTGAATGCACACTGTTGCTTTCCCGCCATTTGAACAGACTGCCTACTGGCGCCGCGCGGCGATTAGTTCGAAATTTGAATAGCAACAGCGCGCTGCTCACTAGCTGGAGGCACGACTCCAGCTCGGCGGCGATCAGTTCCATATTTGAAATGGCAAATAATGCTGTTATGGAATTTGTATGGACTATAACATAACTATTTGCTTTGATAACACACGCGTTTGTTATGACCCGCTTTACATATTTAAAACCGGTGGAATTACATCAGCTTTACGAGCAAGGGTGTTAAAAAATTAATTTTTCTGTCACCACCAAATGCGATAACACCACTCTCTCCCGGTTCAGATAAGTTTGTAGCACTGTAGGAACCTAGGTTGTCTTGCATTTTTTTTTTTATCAATCATTAACTATCTTCAAAATAATTTACAGGCGAACAGAAGAATTAATAGGCAACATGTACAGCCAATACATGGCAAGTGCACCTCCACTTTCCCTAGAAAACGAAACCCCCAAACTAAACGGTGTACCTAGACGAATAGATTCAATATCCCCAAAAAGACTTATCAATCAAGATAGCACAGAAACCAATCATTCAGACGACATAAAACCATCACTGCAAAAAGATAACGAAATATTCACTGTCGAAAGTCAAATTTCGAAAATAGAACAGACTTTGCCGGTTGCAAAAGTGTTGCCAGTTGAGAAAAGTTTCCCGAAAAATGGGGAGATTTCGAGAGGGGATTTGCCGAATGTGTTGAGGTCTAGGAGGAATATTTTGGAGCCGATAAAAAGGGAGGAACCTCCAGTGCCTCTGTGGTCGTTGGCTAAAGGACCTTGCGTGGTGGAGATGTTGAAGAAAGAGAAAAATGTAAAAGTTGATGGTAAGTTTTGTTGACTGTCTATTGTAGTCTAAATATCTAGATAGACTGTAGCAGTGTCACCAATAAACACTATGTAAAGTTTTTCTTTAGTTCAACTTAAGAATAAGCAAAATGGCTACCAATAAACCAATTAGAAAGTTCCACCTTGCATAACTTTGACATTTCTTTCATACAAACGCTATTCTGAAGTTCCACCAGCTAGCACCCTTGTTTAAATCTAGTGTAACCACAGAATACATATTAGTAGGTACTGTAAAAATATTTTCATAGGTACCACCAAAGAGTTCGTATATATTTTACTCGTACATAACATACCAAGGAGTTTTTGTTTAAGTACTTCCAGATAAATTTACAGGAGAAAAAAATAACTTTATCTGGAACAAATCTTACATTTCAATAGAAGAGGTAGCATGGCGAGAAGGTTTTATAAAATAAAAATCGTAATTTGATAATAAAAACGAGCGCGGAAACCAAAAATGATTTTGTAATAAAAAAATTACATGATTGTGAAATATTGGCGAATGCACAAAAAGTGCGAAGCCATTATGAGAAAAAAAACAAGAATGACAAACAAAATGACCAATTCAGTCAGCTTTCATAGACAAAATGATACTTATTTTGAGGTTTCTACTTGGATGCGACGTTGCCGATTTGTGCATCTTCACGTATCAGAAGGATAGTATTATGGAGCTACTTAAGGAGCTGACTAAAACTGTTGTGGTACCGATTGTGAAATGCAAAACGGGAGATGCGTCGGATAAAAACAACTATCGGCCCATCTCACTAGCAACCATAATGGCAAAGATCCTGGATAGCTTGCTTAATGACGTGATGCTACGACACGTCCACCTCCAAGATGCCCAGTTCGGTTTTAGGGCCGGGCTATCAACGGAGAGCGCGATCTTGTGCCTTAAGCAAGCTGTCAGGTACTACACGGAAAGGAAGACGCCGGTATATGCCTGCTTTCTTGACCTGTCCAAGGCTTTTGATACGGTTTTGTATGATAAGCTTTGGTGCAGGCTGGGAGCGACGGGTGTGCCGGCTGAGATTGTTTCCCTACTTAAAAACGGGTATCAATGCCAGCGAAACCAAGTGAGATGGGCGGGAGTGTTGTCCGACGCTTACGGTATGGAGTGTGGGGTGCGGCAGGGCGGGATTACATCTCCTCTGCTGTTCAATCTCTATGTTGATGATCTCATCGGCGAACTCAGCAATACCCACACAGGTTGTTTTGTAGATGGAGTCGCGGTAAACAACCTGAGTTACGCAGACGACATGGTGTTGCTGGGACCGTCGGTGGGTTCTGTTCGTAAACTAGTGAATATTTGTGAGGCATATGCGGCTGAGCATGGACTGAGGTATAACTCTAAAAAGAGCGAAGTCCTCGTTTTCAAGAGTAGTAAAGTTAAGCGACAAGTCTATGTTCCGCCTATAATGCTCAATGGTGCAGCTCTACGAGTGGTCAAAAGTTTTAAATATTTGGGCCACATTGTCACTGAAAACTTAAAAGATAACGAGGATATTGAAAGGGAACGCAGGGCGCTGGCAGTCCGGGGTAACATGCTCGATCGTAGGTTTGCTCGCTGCTCGAGAGAAGTGAAAATCACTCTGTTTAAGGCTTACTGCCAGTCCTTCTACTCGAGCAGCCTCTGGTTAAACCACACACGGCGGGCTGCCGGCTCGCTGCGAGTCCAGTACAACAACATCTTCAGGATGCTGATGAGGCTGCCTCCCTTTTGCAGCGCATCCGGGATGTTTGCGGACGGCTTTCAAGCGATTATTCGCAAGAAAGTCGTATCCCTACTTCAGCGTGCGCGAGGCAGCAGCAATGGCATTCTGAAGATGATTGTAGCCCGGGCAGACTGTCCCATACAAAACAAGTGGATGCGTATAATGATGGGCTATCCGATCTAATTTTAAATTCATATTATAATTTAGTTTTGTGCAATTTTATATTCATTGAAAAATTTCTGTGACATTTATTTATTTAATTATCTTATTTTATTGTAATACTTTTGATTGAATATTTTATGGTAATTTAAGTTTTTGTAATAATAATTTGTTGTATGGATTAATTATGATCTGAAATAAATGAATAATAATAATTATTGGTAAGAAATTTTTTCTAACTTATTCTGAATTTACGCAAGGTACAGCTATGCGATGTGTAAATTTGATAGAACTTCGGAATAACTAGTTTTTATTGGTGAGACGGTAGAAGTTGTAATACGAACACCAATAACAAAAAAAAAACATCAATTCAATAATACAGAATGACTTTTTTTTTAAATCATTCTTGTCGATTTCCGTCAGGAGGAAAACATTTAAAAAAAAACGAAATATGCAGATAATGTTATTATGTAAATCGAGGGCATGACTCTTTTTACAACTTTTCTCGTCACTTGTGATTTCGGACTTGGCCATCACCGCCCATCTCAAAAAAAACATCCTGTAGATAGATGAACGCTAGAAATAGTTTTTAAAATGCAAAAATGTATTTCTCTCTCCACAGATCAACAAGAAATACCAGATGGTACATTAAATAAAAAGGTACCTCCAGTCAGAAATGGATTAAAGCAGAGCTCAGGGGAGATTTCTACTATACTAGAAGGGAGAGTCCAAAGCTATGTCAACGACTCCACCGTCAACTTATTTACAGCAGCTGGACTTAAAAATAATTAATTGTATGTTTTTTATACTTTATGATTTAAAAACGTTTTTTCTTATGTCCGCGTCAGGACCTACCTATATCACTACAAACTATAAAGGGTACCTACTTCAGCGCGGCTAGATGGCGCTGGGATCACAGCTAAGCGAATTCCCATACAAATGACGCAGAAATATACTAGATCCTAAATCACGCAAGCAACATTATTATCGGCCTATACACCCCTATTTTTTAATTACCAAAAAAAATTTAAACATTGTCTCGGTGTCTGTTACTGATCTCACATTTATGTGATTAAAACTCAAAAAAAGAGAAAAAAAACTATAACCTCAAAAGGAGACGAGACGAGTCAGACATGGATTTATGATAGCTACTGCGGTTTTACTGACTGGAGATGATACGAGAACATAGTTCGAATGAGAGTCTCTACGCGATTGTTGTCTATAGTACTTATTTGTACAGTTTTCATAAAATTTTGTTTGGTTTTTGTTGACTACAATCTTCGATAACTGAGCTAGTTAAATAAAAAAAAGCTCTGATCATGCCAATATCATTTTCTGCATCTGCTGCAACTGTCCTTAATTTTTTTTGGTAGTCATAAAATAGCGGTGTATAGAACTATCCGACATCAACTGTCGGTCGAAAGGCCCCAAGGTAAGTGGACCAGTTGGGTCGACCTTACTGAGGCGAGTACTTCTTCTTTTCCACAAATTGGGGGAATTCCACCTACCCCCCAAAAAGTCATGTTAAACGACCGGATTTTAAACGTCGATATCTATGAACGAGACATAAAATATTATCTTTAGTATTCAATATGGTTTGTGATGATTAGGAAGTTACTAAAATAATAAATTTCATAAAGGTAAGTCAAATTATCAAATCATGACAACTATAATTTTATAGGAAGTCATTTTACAAACGAATTTGAACCCTTTTCATAGGATTTCGATATAAATTCTCGAAGATTAAGATCTATGTGTATAAATTCTCATAAGTTTTTGTTAGTTCCACGAAATTCCGCGGGACTTTTTTGTGAAAAATACTCTTGTAGTATACGCGCCGCCATTTTGTGACGTCGACAATTACAGGCATTTTGAAATGACTATGTTAGAAACACTGATTTAATGGAAATGATGTAATATTTTTTTATGTTACTCAACTCACTCCTTTTACCTACCCTACTGCTATTGATATAAGGGAATTGGAAATATATTTATTTATTTATTTGAAATATAATATGTAACTCATTAAAAAAATTGTGTAATGATTTTCTTAATCATCTTTAATATAATATTCCGACGATATTTACCCTCATATGTATTTTAAAGTCAGAATTTAGCTCTAAGATATTAAAATCTAAGTTCTTGGTGTGTTTGAATCTCATTTTGTATTGTTTTTTGTACTTTTAAGCAATAATTAAGTAATATTATTTACTGTGTACAAACTTATTAATATTTAAGCAATAAAGTTTTCTAGTCATAAATAAAATAATCTTATAACAAACGAAATCTATTTGTTTTATTCAACTTAAGATAAATCCAAGTGATTTGTTTATTACTAAAATAAAACAAAAAAATATTTATACAATTATTTTATTAAATTAATCTCATCTTAGCACCCCAAAGTGCATTAAAAGGGGACTAAATCTACATTAAGCTATATGACAGATAGCTTGAACTTAAATAGGAGTTTGGTCAAAATCATGAAAAAATTATATTTTACTGTGCATTTCTTATACATGGCGATAGTAAAAAAAAACCTAATATGGTACAGTCAGCATTTAAAACGCTATGTAAGTGTAGGTATATAATATATATTTCCTACATTTAAGTCACAATTTTGGTTACAAATTTCCGATAGACTAGTTGTTTTCCGCGACCTCATCCGTAATAAAGTTATCTCGCCCCATACAACTTTTAAATTACAGGGCCTACATGCTTATTTAAATGCAATATTCATGCGTTTCATCAAAATCTGTTCAGCGGCTTAATCGTGAAAATATAAACATAGTTATTTTACCCACGACGGAGCGGAGGTGACTGAAAAGTTGAGGAGCAATAGGTTAGCGCGGTATGGGCACGTAATGCGGAGGGATGAAACTCATTTAACTAAAAGGGTGATGGAAATGAATGTGGATGGATATGAGTAGAGGTAGACCTAAGAAAAGATGGATGGATTGTGTGAAAGAAGATATGGGTAAGAAAGGAGTACGGAGATGACGAGTGATAGAGGAGAGTGGAGAAAGAGAACATGTTGTGCCGACCCCGCATGAGCGGGATAAGGGCAGGCCAATGATGGAGCGGAGGTAATTGTATGCGTTTGGGGCGAGAGGTTGTGTTTGTGGGTGCACTTTTTTTTTAATAATTAGTATGGACTTTAAAACATGTCCAACTCGACCATACTCAAAGTTTTTAACGAAAACGAAGTGTATTGTTCTATTTCACGGAGGCGGCTTGGTTTTGTCTGAAGATTTGTTTCTATGTAAGCGATACTGAACACTCATTACATGGAGAGTCCCCGCACGCACACATACACAACGCGCATGTGCAATAATAATAAATAATGCTGGACTTTTCACACAGCATCATCTAGCCCCAAAGTAAGCAGAGCTTGTGTTATGGGTACTACATGACTGATATACTACTTATATACTTTTTATTCGTAAATACAAACATATTATATTCAAACACCCAGACCCGAGACAAATATCTGTAGATCATACAAACATTTGTCCCGCGGCGAGGATCGAACCCTCAACCTTCTACGTCGCAAGCGGACCTTCGCCCACTGCGCCACAGAGGTCGTCAAATACACACATAAGACCAATCCACCTTCGTGAAAGAACTGTACCTATTTAAATTATTAGAATACTAGACTATACTTCCCATTTCTTAAATTCAACGCCATTGGGTGGTTTTGCTTCGACCTTCTCATTGACAACTTGGTTCCAATTTGTGCTGAGAACAGTACCTCCTGATTCAACCTGAAAAATAAATTATCTATCATCAATACATATAAATTACTAGCTGTCTGTGTGTAGAGTAAGGAATAAAAGTAAGTTCGTATGAGTCAGTCAACTCTGTTGATGAAGTTTTTAGGCCGCCTAAAGGCCTCCTCTTCGATAGAGGAAAAATGATTGGACATCTTAAACGACATGACAGCTTTATTAAGAACATCATAGAAGGTAAAGTGGAAGGAAGACGAGGAAGAGGCAGGCCTAGAATCAATTTCATGAGTCAGATAAAGGAGAAGATCGCTGTCATGTCGTATAAAGAAGTAAAGGAATCCGCATTGGAAAGGGAGAGGGGGAGGAAGTTGCATCATTGCACCGACAAGAGCTGAGCTCTTCAATTTGATGATGATGAAAGGCCTCCGTCATGGCTTAACGACTTAAATAGCCGGGACCGACAATTTAATGTGCCTTCTGAAGCACGGAAGCGCTCAGATGAAAATGCCACTGGCGGTCACCCATCAACTTACAGACCGTTTCGAATGTTGCTTAACTTCGACGATCTATCAAGCACTAAGCAAGCACGACCACGAGCGCTTCTTGTGTAGTGTGGTGAATGGCACTCACAAAGCTCTTGTTCATAGCGCGACGGACTTCTTCAGAACCGCTGCTGTATATCGTCTGGAACAACTGGTTCAGCGCCTCATCTCCCACTGGTTTCTCCTGTTCCTCCTGCAAGTTCGTATGAGTCAGTGGCCAACTCCGGTGACGGAGTGTTTAGGCCTCATGGCTTAACAACTTAAATAGCCGGGACCGACAATTTGACTCAGTGTCTTGTTTATGCTAAGTGCTCCTACCTACATTTTTAGTTTCTAAATTGTTGTACCTATGTTTAGAGTAGTCACAAACTCGATATATCTGCATTCCGGACAAATCTTCGTGGTTTTTGGTTTGCACTTTATTAATGTAATTTAAGTAAAGTTTAAATAAAAAAAAAATAAAAAAAAAACGTGCCTTCTGGCCTATACCGGGTGAGTTTTGTCGAGGGCCCTCTGAGGGGAAAATCTAAACGGCTATCTATAGTTATTGAAAAATGTTGTTAGGAGTTACGGGCTTTATTTTGATAAAATTAAGAACTGCATTTACAAAAGAGTTAAAAGTTTTTTATTTTTCAAAAAAAAAAAAAACTTTTTTTTTTGCATTTTTGGATGTTCTATCTGATAAAAACAAATACTCAAAAATAACTAATAGTCTAATGTTGCTGGAAAATAATAAAACCTAAATTTTAGTTTTCATACAAAATGTATTTAGAATAAATATTTTTAGGTTTTTAATTTTTTTATGCATTTTTAGATGCTATGTCCGATTACATTACCACTTAGACCTAATTCCTAAGCACATATGTTCCTGCAAATAAATTGATTTGATTTGATTTGATTTGACAAAAAAAACAGTTCGAAGTAACTATGGGCCTAATGATGTTGGAGCAAATAAAACATTTTTCAACATTTTTTTCCTCTCCATTACATTTTTCATACACTGTTAACGACTTACCATTTTCTTAATATCCTTTTCAATTTTATCCCAATCCTTTTTGAATGGATTAGGCGGCTTTTTCGGTCCTGATGCATCTATCACAGCTGTAATATAAATATTACATTACATACGTACATAAAATCACGGTTCTTTCTCGAAGGGGTAGGCACTAGGCAGAGACCATATTAATTAGGTACAACAAGTAGGTACTTAACATACTCTATTAAAGTTATAACAAACCTTGAGGTATAGCTTTGACGATCTCTCCTCCTGCATCACCCTCTAACTGCAACCATCTCAGTCCCACTTTCTTTCGTAGTTTTAACTGTAACGATAAAATATTTCTTACAATAAATACCTAAACATTGCTGGACATTTCACAAATCATCTATAAGTAAGCAGGCTGCGTACGACTATGCGTTCACATGCGCAAGTCGATGTACAAAATATACAGGGTGTAAAAAGACAACTACCGAAAACTGAGGGGTTGTAATCAGACCATGATTCTAAACATATTTAGCGAAAAAATAACGCAAAAAAAGTTTTTTACTTAGCTTTGTCATTTTATGTTATTTTAGGTAATTTACTACTAGGACCACATAATAAGACCATACCTACCCAATAATTTCATTTATAAAAGATAAAAATAGTTAAAACTCAAAATCCAGCAATCTTCGTAAAACAACGCGCCCAGTACATACGCAAACAGTACTTTTCAAAAGCTGTTTTCTCCGGATATAATGTTTTTTCTAAAAATCCTTTTGTATTTGGTTGTGTTTTGGGATGCTGTACCTACCCCTTTCGGCTTCGGTAGACGTCTTTTTACACCCTCTATAGCTTAAAAAGCCTTTAAAAAGTCTTCTTCAAAAAAGTCTTTTCTTTTAAAATCTTCTTTTTCTCTCGTGTCAATGGCTTGACCTTAAATCTTTTTAGTCCAATAATTTGCAACTCTTACTCCCCTATCTGTGGCCTTGTGTAAGTCCTCCCGAGTGCAGGTGACAAAACAAAACCCCGAGGACAAAATATAGTAAGTGGATGGGTGATCACCAGTAGCATAACAATACATAATTTAAACATACAAGTAAAATTAGTTCTAAGACAGTTCTAAGTGATCCCAGCAGTCCTACTAAAAAAATGCTTTTGGGCTTTGACTTTTCCTTACCTCAATTTTAGACGGGGTCACAGTATAGGTGCTCATAGTTGGCTCCACTTCATGAGCTAGTTCCAACTCCAAGCTATACTCAGAATCCGTGTTCGGTAAGGGACATGATAGGGAAAGCTGAAAACAGATTTTACAGAGCATAATGATTAATATATATTTTTTATTTCATGGCAAAAATGGCAAAGGTTTCATCCATGTCTCTCCGTCACTCTCCTTTGAGATGAGAGAGGATTTTAACTGAAACAGATCGCCAAGGCGGTCTTGCTGATGATAGATAGATAGATAAATAAATAATAAATAAATAAATAATGCTGGACTTTTCACACTAAGATTTTGGTACTAAGATGACTGAATAGACTACTTATATACTTTTTGTTTGTAAATACACATACATATTAAACATAGAAACACCCAGACCCTAGACAAATATTTGTAGATCATAAAAATATTGGTCCCGCCGCGGGGATCGAACCCGCAACCTTTTGCGTCGCAGGCGGGCCTTCGCCCACTGCGCTACAGAGGTCGTCAGATAGATAACTCGTTATTGTTACACCATTAGATACAATTAAAAAAAACTTAAAAAGCTTAAGACTAATTGCGGTGACACAATGGGCTTATCGCTCAAATCGATCTCTTCCAGGCAACCTTTGGATGGATTGGATAGAAAAGAACGAGAGAGGAGGTGGTGTTACAATTAAGAAACAAAAAATAAGAACAGGAAATAAAAACAAAGGATGGAATTAGGTATACAAAACAAACAAATTGTAAATAATAATGAAACAGTAGAAATTACACAGACAAAGATAAATAAAATACCTAATCCTATGGAATACTAACTTCTGCAAGATGTGGGCATGTATCAAATATGTATTTGTACATGCCTCTGACTACCCCCTTAGACATCTTCAAAGGATCTGGAATATAAAGATCTGAGAGAATGTCTACCGCGCCTTGGGGATACAGTCGTGACCCTGTTTACGTTTCTTTTTACCTAATCCTGAGCATGTACTAATGACAAGACATTAATGATGATCTGCTAATTGAGCAGTAACAGTTAACTGTACTAACTTACCACAGTTGTGTAGTAATATAGGATTTAATTCATAAGAGTTTTGTAATATAGGCAGATGATTAGCATATGCAGCCCATTAAAGAGACGAATTCTTGAGGCACAGCAGGCAACACCACAGAGCATAGCTAGTATTCTATTAGGACAAGCAAATTAATACTCACACTGCGCTCTCCGAACTGAACTTTGACTTGCTCCATTGGTGCATTCTTTAGTAAAACAGTCACAATGACTTGAGATTCCGTTTGGTACCAGTCATGTTTAATTTTTGATTTCACTGGCTGAAAGTTAACATTTTGATAAAAAAAATCTAAAATTGTTGATTTAAGAATTTCTTCCTGAATAAACAAGTGTTAGATAGAATAATGAATATTTTTAAACAAAGAACAGAATGTAATAAGAATGAGCAGCTTTAGTTTTCTAAAATTAGAATAATAAAACTTTGGGGCTGAATGCTTGAATAGTTTGTTATCAAATGTAATAAACTTACGGTAGTTGGCACAGAATCACTCGTCTGCGACATTGTGTTCTACGAAATAGATAGAGTGTCTAGAGAAGGTTTAGTAAATCGTTATGTTTTTATATCGTAATAGAATAACAAAAACGAAAATCACCCTTGCTTTCGATCAGCGACTTTTCTAGACTAAATATCGCGTTCGGAGACTAGTCAGTTGACAAAAAAAATTGTTCACCTCTCGAGCGTCGATGAACTTGTGAATGTCGATTAAAGAACGTTAAGTACAGGAACAAAACATTTTTATAGACTATAATTTTTAACAAGTTCAACATTTTGTATCGAAAGCTTTTTATTTGTACTTCACTGATACTTAGAATTTATTGGAAAAATTAATAACTGCGTTTACGCTAGTTTCCGGATCTCTGCCAATATTCTGAACGTGCATTAGGTATTTTCCGTTCCATTTCACACGAAAAAACACATCACAATGACATGACTTCTAGGTTTGCGGTGTCAAAAATCGACAAGAAAAAAATTCAAGCAGCTGTCATTGTCATGTAAACAACAGACAGCTGATTGACGTAAACATCTAATTGTTTGTTTGTTGTACGCAGACCGACCGAACCGAACAACAAAAGTCGCAAAAAGAAAGAGTAATTTTGTAGCTATAATTTTTATTCTCAGTATTCTAATTACATATTGTGATGCGGGTAAGCTCTAAGAATATTCTCATAAACATATTTACATCTGGTTAGCCTGCTTACTATATTAAAGTTGATATTTTAGTTTACGTTTTTATCTTATCAATTTTCGTAATAAATCGAAGTAACTACCTAGGTAGGTACTTATTTGCAAATAAACCATTCGCTTAGAGGTGACCTTGTTATGATACCTACGCACAATTTATTTTTTTTGTCTTTTGTTTAGTAACAGTATTGAATATTTTCAGTATCGCTGTCTGTCTATACTAAGAGGTTTTCTAAGGACAAGTACAAGGAATTTAAGCACAGTCATGAGTAAGAAAGTAGCTGTATGTCAAATGACATCGATCGCTGACAAGGCAGCAAACTTGCAGGCTGTCAGCGATCTTGTCAGCAATGCTGCTGCTGAGGGAGTTCAGGTATTTGTATTTGTAGAATGTCAATAATATTGCAGAGTTGTGGCCAACTTTGGTTATGGACTTTTAAGGCTGCCCTAAGGCCTCCCTCGTGGCCAGGCGCGGTCCGAGGGGGGAGGTCACAGGGGACATGACCCCCCCCAAAATCGTACACGACCAATAGTAATCTCTTGTGTACTGTGCAATTAAGTCTAATATTAGTGTAGTGCCCCCCCCCCCCCCCAAATGTCAGTAGTGACCCCCCCCCAAAATTTCAGGCTGCGACCGCGCCTGCTCGTGGCCTAAGCACATAGCTGGGACTGACAATTTATCTACAGAAAAATAAAATAATTTGCAGGGCATGTCCATATTAAAATTTCATTTCCTGATGAAATATTAATATGGGCATGCCTCAATTATTATTACTCCCTTACAGCTAGATTATTTAAAACTTCCAGATGGTCTTCTTCCCTGAAGCTTGTGACTACATATGTGACAATAAGAAGGATACTCTATCGTGGGCCGAGCCTATCACAGAAGGGCCTACAGTTAAAGCATACAGAGACTTAGCATGTCAGCATAAAGTGTGGCTCTCGATGGGCGGCATCCATGAAAAGGTATTTTCTTATCAAAGTAGTAGGAGATTAAGTAGCCTTTGTGTTATTCCAGATTATAATCTATCTCAGACGATAATGACGACCTCTGTAGCGCAGTGGGCGAAGGTCCGCTTGCGATGCAGAAGGTTGCAGGTTTGATCCCCGCCGCGAGATAAATGTTTGTATGATCTGCAAATATTTATCTCGGGTCTGGGTGTTTCTATGTATATGTATGTATTTACAAACAAAATGTAGTATATCAGTTATCTGATTCCCATAGTACAAGCTTTGCTTAGTTTGGGGCTAGATGATGATGCTGTGTGTAATCCGGCATTATTTATTTACCTCTGTGCTAAATTTCATTCAGTAATTTTTGTATGAAAGCATCACAAATCCATACACACATCAGCACAATTCTGCATTTATACTAGTTAGTAGGATTTATTATATTTTATGTTTCAGGACATAGAATCATCCGGAAAGATTTACAACACACATCTTATAATCAACAGCGACGGTGAGATTGTACAGACTTACAGGAAACTACATCTATTCGATGTAGAGATCCCGGAGAAAAATGTGAGATTGATGGAGAGTGATTATACCATACCTGGGGCGCATATAGTTGCTCCTGTGGACTCTCCTGTGGGAAAGATTGGTAGGTGATAGTGTTTTCGACCTAAGATAAGATAATTTATTTCATAAAATATAAATAAATAAGAACTTTATTGAGGACACAATTTTACATTGGGTAAACTTAGGTGCTAGGTTTCGATAAAGTAATTCGATAGTCCTACAATCGTCCTACAATAGGTTGGCGTGGTATGGGCATGTCATGAGAAGGGATGAAAGTCATATAACACGACGAGTGATGAGTATGGAGGTGGATGGATATACCGGTAGGGGTAGGCCCAAGAAAAGATGGATGAACTGTGTGAATGCGGATATGTTAGTGAAAGAAGTGAGTTCTGATATGACGAGTGATAGAGGGAAATGGAAGAAAGAAACATGTAGAATAGAATAGAATAGAATAAACATTTATTTGGCACAAACACACACAAGAAAGCACTAAAGGAAAAAACAAAACAAACTATGAAGCAAAACAAATAATATAAGTACATATAAGTAGTAACGTCAAACTTATGAATTAAAACATGTTTAAAAAACAAACAATAACAAAATGTGTCTTCATAGATCGAACATAAAGTCATGGGTCCAAGTGCTATTAGCCATGTCGTGCCGACCCCACTTAGTGGGATAAGGGCAGGAAGAAGAGAAGAGTCCTACAATCGGCGGTCTTATCGCTCGAGGCGATGTCTTCCAGGCAACCGTTTAACTATGCTAATTAATATTGAAACTAGGTAAAATGTAAGACAACAGACAACGGAGTTCTGCACTTTGGGGTATTCACCAGCCTCTGGTTTAGAAACTGCAAATAATCACTACAAATTAGAATAGTATAGAATAGAAAAACCCTTTATTGTACACAAAAGAAACAGGAAATACACAAAAACAAGTACCTACCTGCCTCCAAGTAGGTGGTAAAATGGGCGGCCTTATCGCTAAAAGCTTATAAAATAAAGTCCGCTACGGCTGCCTGTTCAGTAAACTCAAATAACTGAATCGATTTTCATACGGTTTTTACCAAAAAAAATAGATTTCAAAAGTCTATATTATTTGCCGCCCTATTCCAGTCCCATCACATCATCATCATCATCATCACCCGCAGCCTTTTTCATCCCACTGCTGGGCATAGGCCTCTGTTCGCTCTTGCCAACCCTCCCTATCTTGCGCTAGTCTGACCCATGTTCGAACTGCTGTTTTTATTATGTCGTCGACCCATCTAGCTGCCGGACGACCTACTCGTCTATAGCCCTCCCGGGGGCACCACTCGGTAATCACTCTGCTCCACCGGTCATCACCGCGTCTGGCCAAGTGTCCTGCCCAGCTCCTCTTGAGCCCCAATATTCGCTTGCTGACATCGCTTACTTAAGTCTGCTTGCGAATTTCGGTATTGGGGATATGGTCTAAAAGAGTGATGCCGAGCATCGCACGCTCCATGGCTCTCTGTGCTACTCGCATCCTGTGCACAGTCTCCTTCGTGAGCGTCCATGTCTCGGCACCGTATGTCATAGTGGGCAGAACACATTGGTTATAAAGACGGGTCTTCAAACACTGTGGAACAGAATGTGATTTCAATATGTCGTCCAGTTTGCTAAATGCGGGCAGCATCCCAGCTGGATTCGTCTGGATACCTCCTTGGCCTGCAATTCTTTTCCAAAAGATAGAACATGACCAAGGTACACATATGATTCAACCATCTCCAAGTTCTCGTTTGCAATAGTAATATTAGAAGTCGAGGACCTGGAGATGTTTGACATAACTTTTGTTTTGGTCATGTTCATCTTTAAGCCGACCTTCAGAGATGCTCCGTTCAGATCTCTAAGCATCTGTTGGAGTGTATCCATATTCCATATTCCAGTCCCATCTTACATTTTAATTTTGATATACATTTTCAGGTTTAGCAACATGCTATGACATGAGATTTCCGGAATTGAGCACAGCTTTGAGCGTACTCGGTGCTCAAGTGTTACTGTACCCATCGGCCTTCACTCAGAGCACAGGGGAGGCCCATTGGCATCTTCTACTCAGGTATATATCCAAACCTTTACTTCCTGCTATCCTACCCTACTTCATACTATCCTATCCTACTTTCTACTATCTTATCCTACTTAATACTTTTCTATCTTACTTAGAATAGCATTCATTAGGTATGATAAGTCCTAAGATACTACTTTTTACAGACCTATCCTACATAATACAGTATAATGTATGACTTCCTACGATTATATCCTACTTTATACTATCTTATCCTACTTCCTATTATCCTATCCTACAGTGTTGGCACTATCCTATTCTACTTTTTACTTTCCTATCCCACATCATAATATCTTATCCTACTTTCTACTATTCTATCATACTTCAATGCTTTTTTAAAGTATCTTATATTTTTATTCTTATTTAAATTATTAAAATCAAAAACCTAGTTCAATCCAAAGTAAATTAATTAATAGTAATTTCTGTTACTTATAATGTTACGCCACTTCGGAACTAGATGGCGCTGACACCAATATTTTCATTTTCAGAGCTCGTGCAATAGAAAATCAAGTTTACGTCATAGCAGCCGCTCAGACAGGCTCACATAACGCCAAACGTCGCTCCTATGGTCATGCTCTTATAGTGAATCCTTGGGGCGAAGTCCTAGTGGATTGTGGAGACTCCGCCCCTTGTTATAAAACTGTCGAGCTAAGCGAGGGCAAGTTGGAAAGTGTGAGGGAGAATATGCCAGTATTTAGACATAGACGGTGAGTTAGCAATGCCACTGTCTACCCATCTTTTAATATATTTTCTTAACCTTTTTTGGTTATTAATTTCAGTTAATATAGAAGTGTAATGTGTAGTTTTTTCTTTTCTTTATTTCTATTTGTTTATTATTATCATAATCCTATAAAATAATTGCAACTAAAAAAAAAATCTACTATTTGTCAGTTACATATTGAGTTTCATTGATTTGAATCCAGATGGCGCTGTATTCAATATCAACCAATTTCTTCCAGACCTAGCGTATATTCGTTATACTGTCTTAGTTTGCGGAAGGGTAAAATCGAAGCGCACAAAACCGAGCCAAGCGAGGGCCAATCTTCACTTAAGAGTCCCGCAGACTCCAACAGTGAGGCCTCTAAGAGTCCGAAAGACCTTGCCTCTGACAAACCCCAGAATATTTTTGGACATGTACGAGTACCAGAAAGCTGTGTGTTCTATAAAAGTAAATTGAGTTATGCTTTTGTTAACTTGAGGTGAGTAAACTTATCTATTGTTGAAACGATCGTGCTTGCGTCTTTCTTGATAGATCGTCGAAGTTAAGAAACGTTCTGTCCGGTGGGTGACCGCTAGTGGCATTTTCAATTGAGCGCTTCCGTGCTTCGGCACTTAATTGTCAGTCCCGGCTATTAAGTTATTAAAGTTGCATTTACACGATGCGATTTCAACCCATACGATATCGTGTCGTACGTGTAAACGCTCATCGTATGCTATTTGTCATAGCGCGACGCTCGTCGGCACGTTCAATGTGTGGGCTTAGCAAATCGTACGAAATATGGCATCGTGTAAATGCAACTGTGGCGACCTCTAACTGCGATCGCCTCAAGGGCATCGTAATCGAGTTGCCAATTACAGCGACCTAGCCACGTCAGAGCTTCACCACTTCACCGCTAGATGGCGCTGGCGCGGTACCAACCGACGCGATTTGAATCCTAGATCGCGCAAGTAACATTATACTTGGCAATTAGCCTATATAGAACTATCCGACATAAACTGTCGGCTGAAAGGCCCTAAGGTATGTGGACCAGTTGGCGTTGACCTTGAGGTGAGATCTCCCTCTATGCCACAGATTGAGGGAATTACATCTTAAACCATGACCGAGGCCTTAAGGCGGCCTAAAAATTCCGTCACAGAGTTGGCCACTGACTCATACTTATGATGTTGCAGATGTGTTATACCGGGCCATGTTTTGGTAGCCCCTATAAGAATGGCTGAAAGGAATCAGGACTTGACAGATGAAGAATCTGACGATTTCTACAGAACTGTCAGATTCGTGCAAAGGGTATGTCAATAAGTTTTTGAAGTGAAAACTTTAGGCGCGTTCGGCAGTTTTGAGATGAGATAAAATTCTTGGATTCGCCTCGAAAAATAAATAATGAAATAAATAGATAAATAATGCTGGACTTTTCACATAGCATCATCTAGCCCCAAAATAAGCAGAGCTTGTGTTATGGGTACTAAGATGACTGATATACTAATTATATACTTTTTGTTTGTAAATGCATACATATTATACATAGAAACACCCAGACCCACGACAAATATTTGTAGATCATACAAACATTGGTCCCGCCGCGGGGATCGACCCCGCAACCTCTTGCGTCGCAGGCGGGCCTTCGCCCACTCCGCTACAGAGGTCGTCATCATATGAGTGGGATATGTATGGATGTATTCACACACGAAAAATATAATAAGTAGTATTATGTAGTATGGAGATCCGTGGTCTCTGCCTACCCCTTTGGGAAAGAGGCGTGACTTTATGTATGTATGTATGTATGTATGTATGTATGTAGTACCCATAACACAAGCTCTGCTTACTTTGGGGCTAGATGATGCTGTGTGAAAAGTCCAGCATTATTTATTTATTTTCAAAATCTTGTTTCAGTTGATGGAAACAGTACATAACACAGATTCATGTACAGTGACAATACAAGACGGGAAAGACGCTGGACAAACAGTCAAGGTTAGTTCTCTTTAAGTCTCAATGCACATTGAATTGGCAAGCGACGCGTCAATTAGTTTTATAGCGCACCATTATAAACCTTATGAACAATGGTACAAGATACTAGAAACGCTTGTAGAATCAACGAGTTCTTATTCTATTATCTTTTTAGCATCTACATTGTCACATAATGCCGAGAAAGAAAGGAGACTTTATTGATAACGATTTGATATATCTGGAGCTCGCAAAACATGACCAGTAAGTAAAAGTCGTATATATAAATAAATAAAGCCCCTAAGTAAGCAGTGCTTGTGTTATGGGTACTAAATGACTGATATACTACTTAATATACTTTTGAAAAATGAAAAGACTTATCAAAATTTTCGACAGGATTCGAACCCACGACGATCAGACGATCCTCCTAAAGCTCGGCCACGGAATCACTGACGTCGCAATCGAAATTTTTGATCATTATATGCTTTTGTTTGTAAATATGTATATACTTACTTTTAATTGTTTTTTTTTTAAATTATGTTAAACATTTACATACAGAACCATCTAGCCCCAAACTAAGCAAAGCTTGTACTATGGGAACCAGATAACTGATATACTACTTAATATACTTTTTGTTTGTAAATACATATTATACATAGAAACACCCAGACCCGAGACAAATATCTGTCAATCATACAAACATTTGTCCCGCGGCGGGGATCCAACCCGCAACCTTCTGCGTCGCAAGCGGGCTTTCACCCACTGCGCCACAGAGGTCATCAAATTTATTAACTTTTAGGTACAAACCCGGTCACCCAGCAAAGCCAGCCAGGAGTTTACAGGATATGGAATCAGAGGCGTTAGTTTTAAGAAAATATGTGAAAGAAATGTCAAGTGATGGCGACAAAACTAGTTAACTATTAAAATAAATTAAATCATAATTCATGACCGTCTTTTATTCAACACTGCCGTTGTGCAACTGCATACCGCGCTATAGCTAGAACACAAAACGGTGACACCGCTGTGCCTGTGTGCGTAATAGGTACTAACTAATTAAGCGTGTTCTTAAATTATATGAGAGAACTCTAGTGTCAAGATAAACCTAACATAGGATTTAAGACACTACTAACCAGAACAAATGTAATCTTTTCAACAATAAACACTATCTATCTATCTAAGTTACTATGGAAAGCTCCGCGTGGTACCAACATTTTGAATAGCCTACATGCTATTCCAGGTCACTATGCGTGTACCGAGTTTCATCCAAATCGGTTAACTGGTTTAGGCGTGATTGAAACACAAACATACAAACATCTAAACAAACTCGCAAACTTTCAGCTTTATTATATGAGTGGGATGTCATTATTATTAATGTGTGGGTTCCTAGTTTGATTGAACACTTATTTATTGGTATTAATGTATTTATATAATATAGTTATTCGTACTATGTAGTAGGTATATATTTATTTACTAGCTGTCCGTCGCGGTGTTACCCGCGGTCCCTCGGGAAAACATCACTTTCCCGGGATAAAATATAGCCTATTTTCAGCAGGGATAATGAAGGATTCTAATGGTGAAAGAATTTTTCAAATCGGTCCAATAGTTTCGAAGCCTATTCAATTCAAACAAACAAACAAATAAATCTTTCCTCTTTATAATATTAGTGTAGAAAACACTTACATACCTAGTATTGATCATTGCTTGATGATATGTAATTGATAAAATTATTCCGAGTTTAATCCAAATTGAGTCGTGATTGAAAACAAACAATCTTTCAGATTTATATATTAGTAGGAAGTAGACTGACGGCCGTTGGGGCAGAAAAGTTCTCGAGTGGAGGCCACGCACCGGAAATCGCAGCAGAGGACGGCCCCCCACTAGATGGAAAGACGATCTGGTAAAGGTTGCTGGGAGCCGTTGGGTGCTGCACAAGATCGATCGCTGTGGAAATCTGTGGAGGCCTATGTTCAGCAGTGGACGTTAGATGGCTGAGATGATGATGATGATGACGATGATGAGGAAATAGGTTAGATTCATTTTATTAATATTTTCCTCATTGTTGTTTACGTATTATTTCTAAGCTGTAAAACAGAATAACCACAGTAGGTACCAATCTATTGTGAATATGTGCACAACATGTTTCGTCTATCTGTTTTGTTATTTTATATATTTTCTTGTGGAATTAAAGGATCACATTCAATGCAAAGTAAGTTTTTTTAAATTATTCTTGACTAGCCGCCCGCGGTGTGACCCGCGGTCCCTCGGAAAAACATCACTTTCCCGGGATAAAATATAGCCTATGTTCATCAGGGATATCTAATCATCTCATAGAGGTCTTAGGTGAGCCGTGTTGACCGATTGGGGTTGTGCCTCGACTTTCAATCCGAAGGTCGTGTGTTCGATCCTGGACGTGCATCAATGGATATTTCGTTTCGTAAAATGTATATGCACTTTAACACGAGCTTTTAACGGTGAAGGAAAACATCGTGAGGAAACCCGCAGCTTAGTCAGCTCAGTATTTACGTCGTCGATTTTGTCAATGTAGTCGGGAATCGTTGGGACTGGAAGATTCGCAAGAGACTGGAAAGAATGGTAAAGGTACTTTAGAAAGGAAGTATACCCAATGCTCCAACAGGGTTCAAACGGGCTGGAGATGATGATGATGTTTGTGAGAATAGCGGGTACTTGTTGTCATTATACTCCAGCCCACGCTAAGTGGGGTCGGCACAACATGTATTATTTTAAGATGGATCACCTAAAAGAATGCTAGGCCCCAAACCGTGTTTGTTGCCCTGATTCTTCACGGTAGGTATTGGTCGCGAAAGAACAGGAGTAAAATTAGTTCTAAGACTATTCTATGTGATCCCAGCGGTCCTGCTGAATAAATGCTTTTTGACTTTGACTTCCTCCATTCACTCTTAACACTCGTTTAACTTAACACTGCGCCTAGTTCCTTCACATTCATATCCTCTTTCACACAACCTAACCTCTTCGGCCTTCCTCTACGTGCATACTCCCCAGCTACACTGTTCATAGCTCTGGTAACATGGTTTTCTTCCCTCATTACGTGTTCATACCAAGCCAGTCCACCACTTCTTTTAGAAAAGGCGCCACTTACTTCCCCTAAATAATCACGTATCTGTGTATCAGATAATATTTCAGATATAAACGAGTGTACAAGCGGAAAACCCGTATGCGGAGTTTTGGAGATATGTGTGGATATGCGAGGGGGCTTCCGGTGTGAGTGTCGCCCGAATTGGATACTCGATATAAACAGGCACCGATGCGTCCTGGACATGAAAAGAAGAAGGCAACCGGAACCTTTTGGTAACTTGTTTTTTTTTTTATGGAAGCGGGGGCAAACGAGCAAATGGCACACCTGATGGTAAGTGATTGCCACCGCCCACAGACAACTGCAGCATCAAGAGGCACTGCAGATGCGTTGCCGGCCTTTGAGGTAGGAATAGGCTCTTTTCTTGGAGGCGCCTAAGTTGTATCAGTCTGGTAACACCACTAACTACTAATGGTGTAACGAATTCTTTTGAATCAGTGTGGTGAAAGCATTATTAAGTGCTCCAGGCTCAGTTCGTGCACTTGATAATGTTTTCGATCTTACTAGGTTCTTAGCCGATTTCCTCGTTTCCTTTACCGTTTGAGAGTAATGGCAGTGCAATAGGAAAACTAATTGCCCTATGGATTCGAACCCACGACCTTGGCATTGAAAGGCGGAGCCACTAGACGACCTCTGTGGCCTAAGCTGACGAGCATGTATGAAGAATGTAATGAGAGTGAATGAGGCGAAAGTTGTGTGTCAGGATCGTAGCGAGTGGAGATCCGTGGTCTCTGCCTACCCCTATGGGAAAGAGGCGTGATTTTATGTATGTATGTAAACCTAAAATTGTTCATTTCAGCCGACGAAGACATACTTACAGGACGATGTATAAAAATAAACGATGAAGAAATCGGACCTCACGGATTATATACCTTTTTTCCTGGTGAACTACTTCATATAAGAGCGTGTGTGCATTATGATTCCGGGTATATACTTCTTGTGAAACCAGGTAAACCTAAGTACCTTATCTACTAGAATATTACTTCAACATTGCTCAAAAACATTTGTTTATACCGAGTCAAACTTTATAGATGACCTCTGTAGCGCCTGCGATGCAGTAGGTTGTGGGTTCGATTCCCACCGCGTGACAAATGTTTGTATGACCTGCAGATATTGTCTGGGTGTTTACTATGTAAAATATTTATTTTATACCTACCTACTTGTTTACAAATGACTCATGTGGTTCCCATATCACAAGCTCTGCTTAGGTATGTAGCGACCTCTAAATACGTTCGACTGAACTACAAGGGCATCGTAATAGAGTTGCCAATTACAGCGACCTAGCTACTTCAGAGCTTCACCGCTAGATGGTGCTGGCGCGCTACCAACCGACGCGATTTGAATACTAGATCGCGCTTACGATGTTTACAAGCACATCTAACTTAGAACTATCCGACATTAACTGTCGGCTGAAGGACCCTAAGGTATGTGGACCAGATGGCGTCGACCTTAGTGAGGTGAGATCTCCCTCTTTGCCTTGAATTGGGGGAATTGCACTTACCTCCAAAGGTACCTTGAGTACTTTGAGCTTTGGGGCAAAATAATGCTGTGTGTTCAGCATTAGGTAGAAGCGCTCGGGCAGTTGCTTAGTCTTTTTGCCGCCAGTGGTATTATATCAACTGAGCGCTTCCATGCTTCGGAGGGCACGTTATGTCGGTCCAGGCTAAAGTTGGCCACTGACTCATACGAACTTTTGGTAGGTGGAGTGACTGAGAAAGCAACAGCCATGCAAGGCATGTTGGTAAAGATGACGTCACAGCACAACGGTTCATACATCCACTGTGAACATTTAAATGGAAATGTTGACTTACTACTTGGGGATAATATTGGTATGTACGCAAATAAATATTTGAGTATTCATCATCTACATACTACAATCTTACCCTGCATCTTACAAGCAACAAACAGTCGATTTACTATTGAGGTGCCCTACGTGACCGGTGCGCAGCGGCGCGGCGCCAATAGGCATGATGACAATTTTTCAAAATCTGTTCTATGTTGTTCAGAATGATTTGTTTTGTGAGAAAATATAATATTTCAGTGGAAAATAAAGGGTTTCAAGCATAAAAATCAAATTTAATATTAAAATTTGAAATTCACGCCAAAACGCCCGTCGGTGTCATGGCGGCTGTTGTGACGTCACAGCTCACCACTGTAGCAGCAAAATCTACGCGCATACACACTAATGACTAAAGCTCAAAGGAGACAAGAGGCGCAGTTTCGGTCTAATATATTGAGTAAAGACGTCACGCGCTCTGATTGGTGTACAGCTATCATGGCGGATTGTTGTATTTTGTAGATTTATTTTATTAAATAATTTAATAATCTCGACATTATTTGGATAATAAATGCATTTTTCTCAATCCTGGAATTCTATTTTATTAGATCAGTTAAATATTTTGGCAAAACTTGATTACTGTCATCATGCCTATTGAATCGAACGCGATCAGAATTTTTGCGAATTTTGACACTATGTATGATTTGACGTAGGTAAACTATTTAGATGATCGAACGCACGTAGGACAGACTCGCCGTGCCGCATCGAATCGCATCGCTTCGCTTCGCAATCGCGTTCGCGTCAAGTCGCCCACGTGAGACGCAGGGTTACAATGGCAAAATAATATTAATAAAACCGTATTTTATAATTTTCTTTCTATTGGTCATCGAACACAGCCATCCACATTTAATTTTGTTTATGGCTTCTCCCTAGACCCAAAGGTTTGCTGGTAGAAAACTCTTTTAGGGTTAAGCTCGCCTTTGTACATGTACTTTTTAACAAATTGTTTTTTGTCACTGTTCTCTTGCGTACAATAAAGAATTACAGAATTAATATTTTGCAGAGTAAATCTCATTGTTTCACGCCTGGATTCGAACGCACGTCCTTTGATTGGAAGGCGGGCTCGCTTCCCAGTGCTCTATGAATATAATATACCTAACTATTTTAAAAATCACAGGAGGTACTTATCTGAAATTCTGAACCTACTAATTGTTTTTTTTTTTCAGCAGATTATCACCTTCTTGTAAATGGAATTGCACTAAAACCTACTTATAACACATACTTTTTACAAAACAGAAATGAACATTTGTTTTTGACATTAAACAAGAAAATCGATGGCACTGTTGATATTCAGGGCATGAGTGAGTATTTTACCTGAGTGTAATCTTATGTTATGTATCTATACCTACTAATATTATAAAGAGGAAAGATTTGTTTGTTTGTTTGAAATGAATAGGCTCCGAAACAACTGAACCAATTTGAAAAATTCTTTCATCAATAGAATCCCATATTATGCCCGATGAACATAGGCTATATTTTATCCCGGGAAAGTGAAGTTTTCCCGAGGGATCGCGGGTAACACCGCGGCGGACAGCTAGTCTAAAATATAATAAACATTTTTGAAAAAAAAATTGAAGCGACTTCACATAACACATACAGACACTAAGAACCTTCTATGTACATACACTAAAAAGAGAAAAATAAGAATATACACATGCAATTATTACTTACAGTAATAAATTATTATGTTATATTATATTTGAAGTCGGTGCCAACTATTCTACTCTAACTACTCGATACAATTTTGCACCCAAGTTCTATTGTACTCGTAATTTCTCCTTAGATGTAAATGCATAGTTGGCACCGACTTCAAATATAATATAACATAATAATTTATTAATTGAATACAGTAAGTAATAATTGCATGTGTATATTCTTATTTTTCTCTTTTTAGTGTAGGTACATAGAAGGTTCTTAGTGTCTGTATGTGTTATGTGAAGTCGGTTCAATTTTTTTTTCAAAAATGTTTATTTTTCAATTTTTAGTGCAAATAAACACTGTGTAAATAAAGTGTAAGTGTAAATAATATAGTAGGTTAGGTTAGATATTGGAATAGTCGAGATTAAAGAAGTTAGAGTGAGAATGAGGTTTTTTGAGTTTTACGGGAAAACTATCAATCCCTCAGGAATACAATTTATATGGGACCACTTCGAGAGTTCCTATAAACATGTCAAACTATTCAATGTTTGACTCAGATTGTGTAGTGAGAATGAGGTTTTTTGAGTTTTACAGGAAAACTATCCATCCCTCAGGAGTAACATTTTTATGGGACCACTATGGTAACATAGGGTATGTTACCATAGTGGTCCCAAACAAAAAAATAATTTTGGGAATCGGTTCACAACTGACGGAGATATCGGTGAACATACATACAAAAAAAAAACACATACATACACCCGAACATAGAACCTCCTCCTTTTTTTGAAGTCGGTTAAAAATGGACACCTATTTTCCTTGGTCAGTTTGATCACGGCATCATTTCGCTACGTAGAACTCAAATTACTACCTATAACTCAATGTTCTGTGCCACTTGAGTTGCCCCAGAATATAACTCCATATCTCAGAATAGTGTGCTTAAATAACGTCTCTTATTGTTTACACGATGCGATTTTTCATACGATTCACACTCATATGTCGAGTTTGAATTATATTTAACTCAATTTCGGCATGAATGTGGATTGGTTCCTTTACGCATAACTAAGTCCGTTTAACACAAGTTTGACAGCGGTGATTGCGAGATTAGCCTGTCGCGAGATTCATAATCAGGGGGCGAGCGTCGCGCTAACTACAGCATGGCAAATCGCATACCTACGATGAGCGTTTACACATGAAAAATTGCCTTGCGATACGGATATTGCACCGTGTAAATGAACCTTAATTATTAGTTAGGTAATTTTGTTTTATGGTAGCGTTTTACTAACATGTATTGTTGTAATGATTGTAATTATAAATACTTATCTACTTAATTTAAAAATTACGAAAAGTTATTAAAATTTCAGGTTTTTTTCTAAATAACGAGAGGTGGGATGGACAACGTCCTTTGGAGATCATTCCACTTAAGTTACATAATATGGCAATGTATTTCATAATTGTAACTATATACGAGCAAAACTCCAAAAAAATATTACCTTATTCGTACAAAAAAATGTTTAATTTGGACGTTAACCCGGATTTTTTATTTGGTAAGTTCCTGTTCATTAGTATTGACTTCAATAAGTAGTCTCAATACCCTGCGTCTTACGTGGGCGATCTGGACGCGAACGCGAAGCGGCGCGGAAACAACAAACAGTCGATTTACTATTGAAGTGTCCTACGTCACCGGTGCGCAGCGGCGCGGCGCGTATTAAATAAATAAATAATAAATAAATAATGCTGGACATTTCACACAGCATCATCTAGCCCCAAACTAAGCAAAGCTATTGAATCGAACGCGATCAGAATTTTTGTATGATTTGACGTAAAATATGTAGGACGATTCGCACGCACGTAGGACAGAATCGCCGTGCCGCGCCGCGCCGCATCGAATCGCTTCGCTTCGCAATCGCGTTCGCGTCAAGTCGCTCACGTATGACGCAGGGTAAGACAATAACGAAATTTTATTTTATTTTAATTTATAAATTATTATTCTAGATCCAGTGATAACCGATTTAAATGTAAGCAAAATAGTAGCAAGATACGTATCATCGCCTGTCACCAATGTTATAAAATATCAGCTAGATGATGAAGATAACGATATAACTATTTCATGTTCGTCACGCTATGGAAAAGTTAATGTCAATGGAAAAACATCCAAACGTAAGTACCTATAGGTAACCACATAACCTAGGTAAAGTACGCACAACCAATTTGATCTCTGAAGTTAGGTGTATGTACTAAACGATTGCATTGGTAGAGTAGGCGAGATTGGACGATGCAACAAACTAAGCGAGTGAGCGAGGCAGCTATACAACGCTGTCTTCGTCTTTTAAAATGGGTTCTACGCAGATACTTCAGTGAGCTGAAAGAGAAATATCACCCCGAATGAATCTCGCTATCCATACTCATGTCAAAATTGAGTTGAATTTAACTCAATGTCGATATGAGTATGGGTTGGTTCCTATTAGCTATGTCCGTTTTAACACAAGTTTGACAACGGTGACTGCGAGATTAGCCTGTCGCGAGATTCGTAATCAGGTTGCGGATGTGGGTACTGTACTCGCATTTTAAATGCGAAAATTGCGAGGATGTATTGTGTACTCTTTCACACAAAAACTACTGAATTAATTTGGATGTTTGGCACAGCAATTGATTTTATTCTAGAAGAAAAGGGATGTTTTCCCGAGGGACCGTGAGAACACCTTGGATGGCCGAATGTACGAAATATGTAATTTTTTGTTTTTTAAGTTCATTCATTCATTCAATTCCAAATGTCATCGTAATTTTTTTTTACTTAGGGTGGAGTAAGGGTTCATATGTCATATTAATATTTTTATTTCTTCTTTTCTTTACAGAGAATAAATGGTTGTTGTTTACGAAAACTGCCTCTGGAACATACCATAGAATAATGAACTGCTCTGTATTTCACAATAACTTAGTCCTATCAACACTTTTAGATATAACAAGAGTTAACAAATTGAACAAATCTGTACCCCAAATGGGTAAGTCAGTCATTTTTTAAGAGTAACGCTATCTATTGATAAAATTATGTGTGGCGAAGGCCCGCCTGCGACGCAAGAGGTTGCGGGTTCGATCCCCGCGGCGGGACCAATGTTTGTATGATCTACAAATATTTGTCTCGGGTCTGGGTGTTTCTATGTATAATATGTATGTATTTACAAACAAAAAGTATATAAGTAGTATATCAGTCATCATAGTACCCATAACACAAGCTCTGCTTTCTTTGGGGCTAGATGATGCTGTGTGAAAAGTCCAGCATATTTATTTATTTATGTCATCTTATTTATGAGACCAACGCCATCTATTGTAAAAGCGATCGAAAAATAGGTAGCAAACAATTTAAAATATTGGAACCATGCGAGCCAAGCTTGTACTGTTTTTATCTATATTGCTATGTATTTGGCTAATAAAATAATTTTGCAGTTAGTAAGGTGAACATTTTTCACCGTACTTAATAAAAAAGGGCACTTTTGCCGCGTAAAAACAGTGAGCAAAACTCTACTTTGCTCACACTATGTGGAAATAGTACATTGTAGCAAGAGAGCAAAATTCGTTTTTGTTGCGAGTGCTGAGTTTGAATCTGGAACAAGCGAAGGATTCTATATTTTGAATCACGAACGTAGCGAGTGATTCTAAGTTAGAATTCTGAGTGTAGTGAGGGATTCAAAAGCCAAGTAACAAATTATTTTTCACATTACTATCTCAAAAGGGATGCTTTTGCCGCGTAAAAACAGTGAGCAAAACTCTACTTTGCTCACACTATGAAGAAAAGTGATTTGAATTTAGAATGCTGCAAGCAAGCAATGAGAATCGAATATTACAGGCCGCAGCGTGCGCCCTGGCAAAGTGGCGGCGGCCAAGGTGCTCTGGTTTTTGGACTTTAGCCTGCCACTTGAGGGGCAAAAAAATATAGCGGGAATTGGTTTTCCTTACACCTAGAATTTTTCGCAAATAAGGTGAAAAGTTGAATGTATCACACGAGAGTAAAACAATTTGTTGCTTGTGCTTTTGAATCCCTCACTACACTCAGGACTACTTCAATTATAGAATTCTTCGTTTGTTCGGGATTCAAACTCAGCACTCGCAACAAAAACGAATTTTGCTCTCTTATGGTACAATGTACTATTGACATACCTACCAGTGGATCTATCCCATGGAGGCGGGTAGGTCATAATTGTGTGTAGATTTGTTTCTGTCTGTGTAAGCGATACTAAGCGCTCATTCCATGGAGAATTCTCACTCGCACACAGACACAACGTGCATGTGCAAATACACAATAAAAAAACAGGTTTTTTTTACCAGGGTCTTATAAATTACTACCCGAGAAAACACAAAACAGCTCAATGATCGAACGTATAAATGACAATACAACAGAAGAACTGGTTAGCCCTATCAAAGAAATGACTAATAGTATAACCACTGAACTGGACGCTACAGCGAAAAGCCAAGCTGAACAAAGTAAGGAAGTGCCTATTGTGGATGAAGGTAAATAAAATTAATAAATAATGCTAGACTTTTCACACAGCATTATCTAGTTTAGCCCCAAGGTAAGCAGAGCGTGTGTTAAGGATGCATGAATGCTAGCTACGTGACTGATAATTATACTACTTATGTATTTTTTTGTTTGTAAGTACATAAGTGTACCTACATTTGATAAAATTATGTCATTTTATTTATGAGACCAACGCCATCTATTGTAAAAGCGATCGAAAAATAGGTAGAAACAATTTAAAATATTGGAACCACGCGAGCCAAGCTGGTACTGTTTTTATCTATATTGCTATGTATTTGGCTAATAAAATAAGTTTTCAGCTAGTAAGGTGAACATTTTTCACTGTACTTAATAAAAAAGGGCACTTTTGCCGCGTAAAAACAGTGAGCAAAACTCTGCTTTGCTCACACTATGTGGAAGTAGTACATTGTAGCAAGAGAGCAAAATTCGTTTTTGTTGCGAGTGCTGAGTTTGAATCTGGAACAAGTGAATTATTCACACCATACCATGCTTCTAGCAAATAAACGATTTCATTTCATTTCATTTCACAATAAAAAACCAGGTTTTTTTTACCAGGGTCTCATTTATTACTACCCGGGACATCACAAAACAGCTCAATGATTAAACGTATAAATGACAATACAACAGAAGAACTGGTTAGCCCTATCGAAGAAATGACTGATAGTATAACCACTGAACTGGACGCTACAGTGAAAGCCCAAGCTGAACAAATTAAGGAAGTGCCTAGTGTGGATGAAGGTAAATAAAATAAATAAATAATGCTAGACTTATCTAGTTTAGCCCCAAGGTAAGCAGAGCTTGTGTTAAGGATGCATGAATGCTAGCTACGTGACTGATAATTATACTACTTATATATTTTTTTGTTTGTAAGTACATAAGTGTACCTACATTTGATAAAATTATGTCATCTTATTTATGAGACCAACGCCGTCTATTGTAAAAGCGATCGAAAAATAGGTAGCAAACAATTTAAAATATTGGAACCACGCGAGCCAAGCTGGTACTGTTTTTATCTATATTGCTATGTATTTGGCTAATAAAATAATTTTGCAGTTAGTAAGGTGAAAATTTTTCACCGTACTTAATAAAAAAGGGCACTTTTGCCGCGTAAAAACAGTGAGCAAAACACTACTTTGCTCACACTATGTGGAAATAGTACATTGTACCACAAGAGAGCAAAATTCGTTTTTGTTGCGAGTGCTGAGTTTGAATCTCGAACAAACGAAGGATTCTATATTTGAATCACGAGCGTAGCGAGTGATTCTATGTTAGAATCCTGAGTGTAGTGAGAGATTCAAAAGCATTAGCAACAAATTATTTTGCTCTCGTGTGATACATACAACTTTGCACCTTACTAGCGAAAAAATACAAGATGTAAAGGAAAACCAATTGTACTCGTATATACCTAATAATATGATGCTGGACTTTTTCACTCAGCATCATCTAGCCCCAAAGTAAGCAGAGCCTGTGTTATGGGTACTAAGATGACTGATATACTACTTATATACTTATTGTTTGTAAATACATACATATTATACATAGAAACACCCAGACCCGAGACAAATATTTGTAGATCATACAAACATTGGTCCCGCCGCGGGGATCGAACCCGCAACCTTTTGCGTCGCAGGCGGGCCTTCGCCCACTGCGCTACAGAAGACGTCAATAATTCCCGCTATTATTATTTTTATGCCCCTCAAGTGGCAGGCTAAAGTCCAACAACCAGACCCCCTGGCCGCCGCCACTTGGCCAGTGCGCACGCTGCGGTCTGTAATATTCGATTCTCATTGGTTGCTCGCAGCATTCTAAATTCAAATCACTTTTCCTCATAGTGTGAGCAAAGTAGAGTTTTGCTCACTGTTTTTACGCGGCAAAAGCGCCCTTTTTGAGCTAGTAAGGTGAAATAGTACATTGTAGCAAGAGAGCAAAATTCGTTTTTGTTGCGAGTGCTGAGTTTGAATTTGGAACAAGCGAAGGATTCACACCATACCATGCTTCTAGCAAATAAACGATTTCATTTCACAATAAAAAACCGGGTTTTTTTTACCAGGTTCTCATTTATTACTACCCGAGACATCACAAAACAGCTCAATGATCGAACGTATAAATGACAATACAACAGAAGAACTGGTTAGCCCTATCGAAGAAATGACTGATAGTATAACCACTGAACTGGACGCTACAGCGAAAACCCAAGCTGAACAAAGTAAGGAAGTGCCTAGTGTGGATGAAGGTAAATAAAATTAATAAATAATGCTAGACTTTTCACACAGCATTATCTAGTTTAGCCCCAAGGTAAGCAGAGCTTGTGTTATGGGTGCTAACATGTCTGATATTATTTATTTGCCACTCAAGCACACACAAAATACAAAATGAGAAGAAAAAAATGGTAAAGAACACATCCGTCAGATTCCACTTTCGTCAGATCACTTTTCTTTTCCGTATAGGTCAGAATTTTCAAAACTAGTGACGAAACAGCAATTCTCGTGATTCCTCGTCCGTCAGATTCCGCTTTCGTCAGATCACTTTTTTTTGCCGTATAAGTCAGAATTTACATAAAGGAGAACGGGCAGGCATGTATGAAGCGCCGCCCAAGTCAAAAACGATCGCCCGCAGAGTGGACGTATAGTGGAATGGGTAAACCTTCTAAAACACTACATTTGATTGTATGACAGCAAAAAAATCCATCCTACAGAAATCGAGATATTTGCAGTTAAAGGTGGTGACTTTTACCATCAATGTTTTTTGACTTATAGCCTTCCCGCAGACAAGCCACTATGGGCATTCGATAGAACTTTAGAAGCACTACATTTCATTGTATGACAGCTAAAAAATCTATCCTGCAGAAATCGAGATATTTGCAGTTAAAGGTGGTGACTTTAACCATCATGTTTTTTGACATATAGGGTGAGAGCCAGCGACCGGCAGACCTTCGTCATTTTATAAAGGCTGAGACTTTGTCTGTGTGTAGTCCCAGTATGGTTATGTACGATCCCCAAATATGAAGTTTGGGTCCGGGTGGCTTTGCGAGATATGAGGCATCAAAGGTGCCCAAAATAGCACCCAAGATTCGTCATTTTACCAAGGCTGAATTTTATAATGTTACTTAGGGAGCTATTAAAAGAGGTTTCCCAAGCGGGCAGACACCTGCGGTGGTTCCTTCATCATGTCAAAGTGTATAAAGCTCATTTTGATATATTTGGCTTGAAACAGTATTAGAAATCACGTCGTCCTTTGTCAGATCCCTAGTACAGTTCCAACCCCCTGAAAGTCAAAACAAAAGTAAACAAAAGTAATTGTAAGTATGCTTTCGTAGTAGTATAAAACCTGAACTTTGTGTATGTTACTTGAGGAGCTATAATAAGATGTTTGCCAAGCAGGCAGACCTGCGGTGGTTCCTTCATCATGTCGGTCAGCCTCAAAGTCTGCCGTATAAAACAAGTATAAAACATGTATGCAACAAGTATCAAACAAGTATGCAACAAGTATAAAACATGTATGCAACAAGTATAAAACATGTATGCAACAAGTATAAAACAAGTATCAAACATGTATGTAACAAGTATCAAACATGTATGCAACAAGTATAAAACATGTATGCAACATGTATCAAACATGTATGCAACAAGTATAAAACATGTATGCAACAAGTATAAAACATGTATGCAACATGTATCAAACAAGTATGCAACAAGTATAAAACATGTATGCAACAATGTATCAAACATGTATGCAACAAGTATAAAACATGTATGCAACAAGTATAAAACAAGTATCAAACATGTATGTAACAAGTATAAAACATGTATGCAACAAGTATAAAACATGTATGCAACAAGTATAAAACATGTATGCAACAAGTATAAAACATGTATGCAACAAGTATAAAACAAGTATCAAACATGTATGTAACAAGTATGAAACATGTATGCAACATGTATCAAACATGTATGCAACAAGTATAAAACATGTATGCAACAAGTATAAAACATGTATGCAACATGTATCAAACAAGTATGCAACAAGTATAAAACATGTATGCAACATGTATCAAACATGTATGCAATAAGTATAAAACATGTATGCAACAAGTATAAAACAAGTATCAAACATGTATGTAACAAGTATAAAACATGTAAATCGCGACAAATCGCATGAAAATTACTCAGGATGGAGTTCCACTACCAGAGGCTGAATGTGCAGAAGAGTTTGCAAAATACTTCCACTCTGTGTTCGGCAGTTCGCCGGCAGAGCTGGACGTATGCGCGGCGGAGGCTGCGAGTCAGGCCAGCGCCGCGCGCGTGCACATCCCACGACTCTCACTCACAGCTGTCATACAGGCGCTCACTAAACTGAAGCCAAAGCGGTCCGCTGGCCCTGACGGTTATCCAGCATTCGTGTTTAAGGACTGTCGAAGGGCATTCGCGGAACCGCTAGCACATGTTTACAATCTTTGTTTACAGGAGTCATGCTTTCCCCAGCGGTGGAAAGTTACCAGGGTGATCCCAATACCAAAAGGTGGAGCAAAGTCGGAAATAAGTGGCTTCAGACCGGTGGCTATACTTTCGGCCCCGGCTAAGGTGTTCGAGTCGGCTGTACAAATAAGCTTGCAAGAGCAAGTGTCGGCCCAACTGTCGGATGCGCAACATGGTTTTAGGCCGGGGCGCAGCACTACCAGCAATCTCCTCGAGGCAATGACTTACACTATTCCTTTCGTGGATGCAGGAGTGCAAGTTGATGTTGCCTACTTCGATTTCAGAAAAGCATTCGATTTAGTCGATAACGATATCTTGCTGAAGAAGCTGGCAACGGTTGGCTGCACTACTAAGTTGTTGCAGTTCTTTGCGAGCTACATGAAGAATAGGCAGCAATTTGTAGAGTATGCGGGGTATAGATCTCAGCCCTATTTCACTAGAACAGGAGTTAGTCAAGGCAGTAATTTAGGGCCACTAGAATTTATTATTATGATAAACGACCTGCCACAAGTGGTCAGAGAAGCAAAATGCCTATTATTCGCGGACGATCTAAAGTTGCTTTGGCCTGTTCAAGACGAGAGAGACTGCAGACGCCTTCAACAGGATATTGATAGAGTGGTTGAGTGGGGCCAGAGGAACAAACTTCAATTTAATATTGATAAATGCTCGATTTTGTCATTTAACAGATCTAGAACACCTCTTCACTACAACTACAATGTCAATCAGACGTTGTTGAAGCGCGTCGAATCGGTGAGGGATCTGGGGGTTCTCCTAGACACTAAACTGTATTTTCGAGAACAGGCGGTTAGCGCGTGTAAAAAGGCATTTAGGAGTCTGGGATTTATACTTCGCACTGCACATAGCTTTACGAATACAAAAGCGCTAACAAGCTTGTACGATGCATTGGTCAGGAGTCAGCTGGAGTGCAATGTTGCTGTATGGGCTCCTCATGAAACTAAGTACAGTCTCATGATGGAGCGCATACAAAATAAGTTCGTCCGATACCTGTATTGGAAAAGATACAAGGTGTATCCATTTTATCCACTGATGTATCCGACCCTGTTTGTTCTAGGCATGGTTGGATACAACAAGCTGGAAACTAGACGAGAAGTGGCGCTTATTTTGTACGTGGTGAGAGTGCTCAGAGGAAAAATAAACAACCCTGGCATATTGGAGAACATTGGCTTGTCTGTGCCGAACCGCTACGTGGAACGGCGTCGGCGGCCGCGCCTGCTCGCAGTGCCTCGCGGTAGAACAGATCTATTGAACAAGGCGCCTCTGACGCGCGCCATGCACACGATCAACATAGTGGCGGAAAATACGGATGTGTTGCATGCTCCGCTGAACGAAGTCAAAAAGGCTGCACTGTTTGTATTGTGTTATGGTAATAGGTAAACTGACTAATAAATTTTTGACATTTTAGGTTCTATTGTAAATTGACATAATTGATATTTGAATTTTGTAAGTAGGTAAGTATAGGAATATTTTAGTAGAGTTATTTTTTATTTTATTTTAAAGATGTGCTGTATAATACTATTATTGTTTGAATTTGGCCACACTATTGCATTAGGTTAAGCCTGTAAAAATAGTTAAGAAGTGGTAAATAAATAAATAAATAAAAATAAATAAATGTATGCAACAAGTATAAAACATGTATGCAACAAGTATAAAACATGTATGCAACAAGTATAAAACATGTATGCAACAAGTATAAAACATGTATGCAACAAGTATAAAACAAGTATCAAACATGTATGTAACAAGTATCAAACATGTATGCAACAAGTATAAAACATGTATGCAACATGTATCAAACATGTATGCAACAAGTATAAAACATGTATGCAACAAGTATAAAACATGTATGCAACATGTATCAAACAAGTATGCAACAAGTATAAAAAATGTATGCAACATGTATCAAACAAGTATGCAACAAGTATAAAACATGTATGCAACAAGTATAAAACATGTATGCAACATGTATGTAACAAGTATAAAACAAGTATAAAACATGTATGCAACAAGTATAAAACATGTATGCAACAAGTATCAAACATGTATGCAACAAGTATCAAACATGTATGCAACAAGTATAAAACATGTATGCAACAAGTATAAAACATGTATGCAACCAGTATAAAACATGTATGCAACAAGTATAAAACATGTATGCCACAAGTATCAAACATGTATGCAACAAGTATAAAACATGTATGCAACAAGTATAAAACATTACAAAACGTATTCTTGTTGAGGTCGAAAGTGTAACATCTCTGTGTAACCCATGATCTAATTCTTTTTAAAATACTATGTGAAAAGTGAAGTGACGAACTTGAGTTTTTGCACATATTGAGATTGGGACCTTATACACACTGTGTTCCTATTCCTTTATCGGAAAACTTGTGATTTAAGTACTAATTAACATAATAACTGTTCTGTTATCGAAATATTTCGCCACCCTCGTCAGAATTATAGCAGCTTATCCAACTGTGTGAGTGAAACGCGTAAGCGACCAAAAATACACGGCGCTTACGACCTTATCGTCGTGGACTTTCACCGCGGGACGAATTACCGAGGGCCTTTATTGGTGCGGGACTCCATTCACTCTACAAGCAGCCTGGACGGGGCATTTGTTGCTGTGGTATTTCGACGCTCGCAGTTACGAACCCACTAAATGGTAATGGATTGTAGCGGCTGCCAGAGACCACTATCATCGGAAAAGCTTTCTTTGAAATGTAACTACTGTAACGATAGTTACCACTGCAAGTGTCTTAATATTAAATCTCACCAATACTCAGCATTCACCAAGGAATACAAGGACACTTGGAGGTGCCCTTCTTGCAGTAACGTCACACGGAGGCTCAAGTCTACAAACACTCCGGTCCGCAGTCATCAGGTACCTGCGTGCGACGACTCCATGGATGTCTCATTCAACATGGCTGGGACATCGGCGCCTCAATCGGCGCACTGTGGAAGTGCGGCGCCTGGTTCTTTGAGCTCTGTTTCTCCTGGTGTATCAGAGCTCGACGCCTTCGCTAAAGCATTACACGGTCAGCTTCAACAGTGGCGTAATGAGAATAACGATAATTTGTTGCGCATCAGAGATGACATCAAATGTACTTTGACAGAAATAAGGGACGAAATAAAAACTCTCAAAGCAGAACAGACCGATCTTAAGACAAATCTGTCTACTTTAAGCGCTGATGTATCTTGTCTGAAGGACTCATTGCAATTTTGTTCTGGTGAGCATGAACAACTAAAAAAGCGCATAGACAACATCGCTGCTTCAAACCGGGATGTGGAAAACAGCCCTGCACTTGCGAGCATGGAGGCAAAAATTGATTCCCTGGAGCAGCAAGCCAGGCAGTGCAATCTCGAACTGTGTAACGTGCCAGACAAGCGCAATGAAAATTTGTCGTCATTAATCAGCAAAATAGGAGCTGTACTCAATATCTCTATTCCTACCAAGGATGTCATATCGGTACACCGAGTCCCTCACGCTCAACCAAACATCAGCAGACCCAAAAACATCATCGTGAAGTTCACCACTCGTATCATGCGTGACAATGTACTAGGTGCCTTTCGCAGAGCTAAAACATTGAAGTCGGACCAGCTCGATATATCCGGTACACCTGTCAGAGTGTACATGAACGAGCACCTTACACTCAAAAACAAACGGTTATTTCGCATGTGCCGGGACTTGGCTAAGACCAACCACTATAAACACGTCTGGATCAGCCACTCAACCATCTTGGTTCGCGAACGAGATGACTCGCCGGCCTTTGCCATACGCACGGAAAAGGACCTGGAAAAAATCAGACCAACTAGCAAAAAATAGTTTGCCAAGCCTCTCAAGCTACATTGCATCTTACTGCATGCTTCTACTTAATCTTACTGTATTTGCACTAGGTGATCTTGTAAATCACTTATATTATTTGGACTCATTCATACACGAATTCCAATTGAAGGCACGTGCTCGGTTGCCCCTAAACCCATTTGAAAACACTGGTAATGTCTTTTTTATTAAGCTTAAACCAATTAATAAACTATCTTGCAATAAAACTTGCCCTAAAAAATGCACGACTTGCGTCTTAATGTACCTATCGCTACTCTATCGCCACAACACCGACAAAAGATTACACTCGTCTCAAAATAAATCCTACCTTATGAAACCAATGCTTCCTATCATCGCACTAAACCCAACTATTGACAGTTCAATTAACACACGTCTACTACACCATAAGTTGCACATTTGTACCCACTGCGCATACACCTTACTCACAATACCGATTTACCTATACGTATACATATATAAAAGCCTTTACAATGGATAACACAAATAACTTAGTAATTTATTACCAAAATTGCAGTGGGATTAGAACTAAACTACATACTATTTACATGAACATACTTACATTCACCTACGACATCATCGTCTTCACAGAAACCTGGTTGACTCCCGAAATACACGATAGTGAATTCATTGATCAGCGATATGTCGTATTTAGGTGTGACCGTGATAGGATGGCTACGAATAAACAAGACGGTGGAGGGGTCCTGATTGCAGTGTTACGTGGTCTGCGCCCAGCGGTGTTTGATACATCTCACGTCTCATCTTTTGATGGATCACTTACCTGCATCGAACACCTACTTGTTGAGATTCCTAGCAAAGACAGAAATAAGAAACACGTGATAAGCGCCGCGTACTTACCGCCTTGGATTAAAGCTGATGCCTATGAGAAACACTTCGATTTCCTTCAAGATGCCTTATTAGATACCCGAGTAGGTAGCATCTATATTCTGGGAGATTATAATCTTCCTGACATTCGATGGTCTAACTCGACTGCTGTCGGCAGCACGGCGCATTCTGTTGGACTACTCTGCACAGATACAAGTACATCACGAGGCCTACAAGTGAGTAGTTTAATGTCCACTCTGAATGTCTTACAGTTCAACTATTTAAAAAATGATGCTGGTAATATACTCGATTTGCTTATTACAAACTCTCCATGCATTCTCGAACCCCCACAGACGACCCTAGGAAATGCCGTCCCTCGCCATCCCCCGTTTATAGCTCGTCTACCGCTCCTCCTGCCTGAGAACTCAATGAAAAAGGTACCTCTTGTAAAGCACAACTTCCGGAAAGCAGATTACTCTTCAATCAATGCTAAATTCTCTGAGATAGCCTGGGAAGAACTTTTATGTCATCTTACTGCTGAGCAATCAATTGAAACATTTTATAATACTGTAAATTGTTGCATAAAAGAACACGTACCTCTATTACACTCCAAATCTAACAGTTTTCCGGTTTGGTTCTCTCATGGTCTAATAAAAATCTTCCGTAAAAAGCAGAAGGCATGGGTTAAATGGAAAAAATTTAATAATAACCATGACTACCTTACATTCTCTGAATACAGGGCTATTTTTAAAGAAAAATGTGATAAATGCTTCAAAGACTACATCACTAGCGTAGAGGATAATATCAGTACGAATATCAAATATTTCTGGACTTACATAGCCAACCGCAAAATCAAAAGCAGCATTCCTTCTTCAATGAAATATAAAAACGATTTATCATCCGATCCCAATACCATATGTAATATGTTCTCTGATTTCTTTAAATCTGTCTTCGAACCCACTTCGCCCAATATAAGACATTGGGAACCCCCCTCCGAAACACATAACAACAATGTCTCCATATTTAATGTACACCTCGAGAAAGATACTGTGCTCAAAGAATTGAAATCACTTGATCCATCCAAAGGCCCGGGTCCTGATGGACTACCTCCTAGCTTCCTCAAAAACACAGCAGAAACTCTATACGTACCTGTCACTATCATCTATAACAAATGTCTTACCCAAGGAGTCTTTCCAGATGTTTGGAAGCGTGCCTTTATCACGCCAGTCCACAAAAATGGTCCTAAAAATGATGTTGAGCAATATCGGCCTATATCCATCTTGTCCGCCCTGTCAAAGCTGTTTGAGAGGCTTGTCTACAACGTAATTTATCCTTCTCTTCACCGTGTAATCATTCCTGAACAGCATGGCTTTGTAAAGCAGCGCTCAACTGTATCCAACTTATTAGTTTTCACTAACACGCTTTTTGAAAAACTTGATATGCGGGTGCAGGTGGACGCTGTCTACACCGACTTCAAAAAAGCGTTTGACAAGGTGGATCGTGAAATTCTACTGAATAAGATTGCGTATAATGGTATCAGAGGCAACCTCCTCCGCTGGTTCACATCATACATCACTAACAGAACCCAAAAAGTTGTCATTAACGGCTACCAATCCAATGATGTACACGTCTCTTCAGGCGTTCCCCAAGGTTCCATCCTAGGGCCACTTCTGTTCATACTTTTTATTAACGATATCGACCGTTGTTTCCAAAATTCAAAATTCCTATTATACGCAGACGATCTCAAAGCTTATAAGACTGTAAAAACCACTGACGACTGCATATTATTTCAGCAAGACCTAAATAGACTCACAACTTATTGTAACGCCAATAAACTTCACCTCAGCTTGCCTAAATGTAACTTCATCCATTTTACCAAAAATATCAATATCATAAATTTCACCTACAGCCTCTGTAATGCTCCCCTAAACAAAGTGACGGTACTCAAAGACCTAGGCCTTCTCCTTGATAGCAACCTTCATATGGACTTACATGTTCAAAGTATAGTTAATAAAGCGTTTAAGATGTATGGCTTTATTATGAGATCTTCAACGGATTTTAGGCGATCATCAACATTTATTTATCTCTATAATACATTAGTTCGCACACAACTTGAATACGCGGTCCCGGTTTGGAACCCATTTTACAACAAATATACTGTGGCGATAGAGAGGGTCCAGCGTAAATACCTACGTTCGATGACCTACAGATGTTTTCATCGGTATGATTCGTACCCCAATCTACTCTCTAGGTATAAACTATGTACCCTTGAATCTAGGCGCAAATACCTGGAAGCTGTTACGCTATATAATATTGTGCATAATAAATTTGATTGCATAGATCTTGTCGCAAGATTGTGTTACGTTGTCCCGAGAACCTGCACTCCGCGAGCAACTCGCGCTCGCACGCTCTTTGCGCTCACTCCCTGCCGCACGAATTCTGGTCTTCGTGTCCCGATTCGTCGTATGGTTGAGTCCTATAATCTCTTATTTATAGAAATAGATATATTTTACCACGGTATCTATAAATTTAAGAACCTAGTTAATACTATTCTTTGTAATACCGATTCCTTGGGTTTCGTTTGACTTAAAACTACTTAAGTCGAGCGAAACTCAGGGAAAAGGGCTGAATTCCATACGTAAAGATACTTACTTAGTTTTCTTTTATTTTACTTAAGTTTTCCGTTAACATTGTTTTGTATGCTTCACTTTCGACTTCCTAACAGTCGCTTTTAATTTAAAACATATTTTACTTAACCTGTGGATAACGCTGTGGGCTATATTATTAATAAGTTATTTACATTCCTAAAATGTATACAAGTTCTCTAGTTAAGCCATATAATATAGCTGTTTGTTGTTCCGTAATAAATAAAATAAAATAAAAAATAAAATAAAAAATAAAACATGTATGCAACAAGTATAAAACATGTATGCAACAAGTATAAAACATGTATGCAACAAGTATAAAACATGTATGCAACAAGTATAAAACATGTATGCAACAAGTATCAAACATGTATGCAACAAGTATAAAACATGTATGCAACAAGTAGCAAACATGTATGCAACAAGTATCAAACATGTATGCAACAAGTATAAAACATGTATGCAACAAGTATAAAACATGTATGCAACCAGTATAAAACATGTATGCAACAAGTATAAAAAATGTATGCCACAAGTATCAAACATGTATGCAACAAGTATAAAACATGTATGCAACAAGTATAAAACATGTATACAACAAGTATGCAACAAGTATCAAATAAATATGCAACATGTATCAAACAAGTATGCAACAAGTATAAAACATGTATGCAACAAGTATAAAACAAGTAAACGGTAAACCAAAGTTTACCTACCGTTTATATAAAATTCAGCCTTGGTAAAATGACGAATGTTGACTCGTAATTTTCCATACTTTGAGGCTGACCGACATGATGAAGGAACCATCGCAGGCATCTGCCCGCTTGGGAAACCTCTTTTTATAGCTCCCTAAGTAACATCGCACCTCACAACTAATATAGTCGTAACTCAAAATTTTGCACTTTTGAGTTAAGTATGCCACCAAGAAGAAGAATTCTTTCTCTACAGACTGGTGAGACCCTTACATTTCTACCTATTTTTATCGCAAATCGATGGTACTATAAAACTTTATTGACTGTCAATCTCGTTCATTCTTTCGACAAGTAACACCGTCACAACTTAGTCCAGACGTGTTTAACCTGTCTCATGTTAATATCGCACCCCACAACTAATATAGTCGTAACTCAAAAAAGGCGATTTTGAGATACAGCGTTTTGAAGTTTTGAAAAATCATACCGCCCAGAATATTAAATATTATGCTTTTTCTTAAATGCACAATTGTAGATATATTATCTGGCTTTAATAATTTTATATTTTTGATTATATACAGCTAATACATTCTGAGAAATAAATTTTATTTTACTAGTACTTTGAGTTAAGACTATATTGCCTATCAGTAAAAAAACAATTTTGAAATTACGACTGTAAGGCCTGTTCAAAAACTAACAAAAATGCGTTTTGACGGGCGTTTTATTTTAATGAATATGTATGAGACTTACATCATATTATCGAGTTGTAGGTACAATCTACTTATATTATAAGAAGATATAAGAAGATTGTTCACCTGGATATCTCCAGGCGACAGATATCCCAACCAAATTGACTACTTTCCTACATCATGATCAATACCCGCTGGGGATCTCCACCACCAATGCAAAACCCTTCCCATGAAAAGATTGCGGCATAGACCACACATTATTCGTAGCGTAACGTGGTTCTCCATGCGTCTGAAGGCAACAGTGGAATGCACTATTTACAGGTTCCAAAAAAATCAACAAAATCAGTCAGCAGCCAAGCCGTAGATATTAATCTTAGGGTAGGGACAACCCACTCCTCTCCACAAAGCACGCTCACAGACTTCAAACAGCAGACCTGTTAAAAAAAGACTCCTTTGAAGAAAGTTCAAATCAAACCAAAGTCCTATGCTTTATAAGATGCACAAGGTAAGCACTATCATAAGACTAGAACCGATAGCATAAAGATGGTGTGAAAACTGCGAAGACCTCTACAAAGACACGTCAATTGTCAGCTTACCTCACATATTTTAGCCAATCCACATGACCACGAATAAAGAGGATAATAAGTCTCAAAAGGGAAGTGTATGCTGAGATTAAGAAGCTTAAATAAAGCATCAGGACCTGATATGATTGTGGCTGAAGTCTTGAAAGCTCTAGGTGACGCTGTGGTGGACGTGTTACACGGAATCTGTAATACTGTCTTTCGGGCGGGTGTATGGCCTCAGGACTGGTCGGATTCTACTAATATCGATGCACCGAAAGGGTTATACTAAGAAGTTTGAAACTTATCCCTCTCTGTTATGTTATTCACGCAAGCGAAAACTACTGATTATAATTAACAGCAGATTGTGGCTTTTATTGTACTGGCAGATATCTCCGAAACAACCGGGATTTGTGAATGGATACATTCTGAATATAAAGCAGATTATCGAGAAATACTATAAAGAGAAATATTCGACACTCCTGGAGTAATTTTGCTTTATCAACTACAGCAAGGCGTTCGACTGCGTTAACTGATCCCTTTTTTGACTGATTTTGGAGTACCACAACAACTTATCTCCCTCATCAGATGCCATGAGTCGGGGGGTAGTATAAGGGTCGATAAGACTTTTTATCAACCATTTAAGTTAAGGAGTAAAGCAAGGCTGCATCCACTTACTAATGGTTTTCAACATACTTAATAAGAAAGAAAAAAACCGTAATTAGAAGTCACTACCCTCAGTTATGTGGAATCGACTGTGGACTCTTTCTGTAAATAAATAGATATTTAGCAAAACTGAACAGGCGGAACCGTCATATTTATAGTTAACCCAAAATATCGAATAACTTTCGCGATGATTTTAACAGGTCATACAGTAGTAACTCAAACAAAACAGTGGCAATATAGTCCTAAGTCGAAATATTTTTCGTAATAATCCACGAAAGGAAATTATTGACAAGCAATAAAGTCTCAACTTGTGATGTAACGCTCATATTTATATTTTATTGACAGGCAAAAGTGTCACAACTAGATAATAAGACTATATTGACTACTCACTTAGGAGGACAGGGCGCAATGGCGCTCATTAGGGGAGGCCTATGTCCAGCAGTGGACTATTATAGGCTGATGATGATGATGATGATGATGATGATGACTACTCACTTGTGTTGTTTTTGTATAAAAGCTGACAATCACTATGTCTTATTTTGAATATGTCATATTCAAATTCAGATTTTTTAGCTGTCATACAATGAAATGTAGTGCTTCTAAAGTTCTATCGAATGCCCATAGTGGCTTGTCTGCGGGAAGCCTGTAAGTCAAAAAACATGATGGTAAAAGTCACCACCTTTAACTGCAAAAATCTCGATTTCTGCAGGATAGATTTTTTAGCTGCCATACAATGAAATGTAGTGCTTTTAAAGTTATATCGAATGCCTATAGTGGCTTATCTGCGGGAAGGCTGTAAGTTAAAAAAGATGATGGTAAATGCACCTTTAACTGCAAATATCTCGATTTCTGCAGGATGGATTTTTTCGCTGTCATACAATGAAATGTAGTGCTTCTAAAGTTCTATCGAATGCCCATAGTGGCTTATCTGCGGGAAGCCTGTAAGTCAAATAACATGATGGTAAGAGTCACTACCTTTAAATGCAAATATCTCGATTTCTGTAGGATGGATTTTTTAGCTGTCATACAATGAAATGAAGTGTTTTTGAAGGTCTACCCATTCCACCATACACCTACTCTGCGGGCGATAGTTTTTTGATTTGGGCGGGAATGCCCATTCTCCTTTATGGTGTTGCCATAACAGGCTGACAGACCTGTAGAATAGGTTGCGAGGAGCGTAGCGACGAGCATGGTATCAATAGTGACCAAACCATGCACGAGCCGAGCGTAGCGTGCCGCGGTAGCGGCCGGCGAGTGCCAGAACCGACTTCTTCCTACCGTATAAATTTATAAGCGAAAAATATGATAGGAAATAAAAAAGCGTGAGAAATTATAAGCTGGTGATAATGACGTCTGGAAATTAAACAATATGGGGAAAAAGGCGAATAGGAATATAATGATTGGGGGAAAAAAATATTGGGTGATTCATCTATACAGTCTCTGCTTGCATCTCGCGCACACCTTAACCTCTAGTAATCTAAATTGCTTGGTAATTATATTCGCAGATAGACTAGGAACTGAAGATCTATGACGAAAGCGGAATCTGACGAAAGGGTCATTAGAAGTTATCCACATCCGTCATTCATGACGAAACTGAACTGAAATTATACAAAAAAGTACTTCTGACGAAAGTGGAATCTGACGGATGTGTTCTAAATCATAAAACTATAATGAAAAAAAAAAGACAAAAAAAAAAAAAAAAAAACCTGTCATGTACCTCATGTGTGCTACAGCAGCAAAAGGGCTTCGACTCAGCATAATACTACTTATATACTTTTTTGTTTGTAAGTACATAAGTGTACCTATATATTAATATACATTGAAAACACCCAGAACCGAGACATAGGTATGTAGCGACCTCTATCTGATATCGCCACATAAACTAGCTCCCACCTGCTAAAAGAGTAGGTACTTACTTCAGTATCAGTATCACTAGATGGCGCTGAGATCACAGAATAAGCGGATTCCCATACATATGTCGCTAAGTAAAAAGAAATATAGAAATAAAAATAAATTAGATAGTATATAGTATAGAAATCCTGAATCGTGCTTACGAGTTTTGCAAGCACAACTAACCTATATAGAACTATCTAACTTCAACCGTTGGCAGCAAGGCCAGCTAGGTAAGTGGGCCAGATGGGCCGACCTGGTGGAGGTCTCTACCTCTTCGGATTAAATTGGGGGAATCCCACCAACCCCAAAGGTACTTGTAGATTTGTCTCGCGTCGGTCAACTAGGTTAACATTTGTCTCGCTGCAAGCATCGAACCCGCATCTTTCTGTGTTTATAGGTATGAGTAATATATTTTTTTAGGTAAGGGCCTAATTAAAAATTATTGATTTCAGCGCCATCTAACTTCCAAATGTTGATCGCTAGTAACGTGGCGACCATGTTTGCAACAGCTGTTTTAACGGCCATTATTTTCACAGGTAAGCCAAGTATAACGTATCTATTACTCACCAACTGTTTCGCCAAAAACACTGAACAAACAAGAAAAGACAGCAGATGTGAAAACTTGAACGGTTCTAAACTTGACCGGCTCCGGCTCCTTGATTACGAAACTCGCGACAGGCGTAGGTAATCTCGCAGTCACCGCTGTCAAACTTGTTCTAAACGGACGTAGTTATGCGTAAAGGAACCAATCCACACTCATGTCGAAATTGAATTAAAAACTCAAGTTCAATATGAGTGTGGATTAGTTCGCAATCAAGGGGCCGGTGTCGGTGAGCAGTCACGTGACTCGCACGTGACCTTTTCGAGGAGAATCCAAGAGTTTATCTCATCTCAAAACTGCCAAACGCGTAGAAGTTTTCACCTAAAAAAAGCAATTTTGTGAATCGGCCCACAGAAAAGTAAAAAGTAAGTTCGTATGAGTCAGTGGCTCACGCTGGTGACGGAGTTTTTAGGCCGCCATAACGTGCCATCCGAAGCACGGAAGCGCTCTGTTGATAATGCCACGAGCGGTCACCACTTAGGCTCAATGCACATTGAATTGGCATGCGACGTGACGTGACAAGACGAAACAAGACATTATAAACCTTAAGAACAATGTCACAAGATAAAGAAACGCTTGATAGCTTGCGGCCACGCGAGACTGCTCGAGCTTGCGCGAGGCTTCGCCACACTTCTTTATTCGAGGGAAAGTACCTTAAATATTGTAGATGGAACATTTTACTGAAAGATATTAGACTACTACACTATATTAGACTTTATTGCACACAAGATTTTACTATTTAGTGTACGATTGGGGGGGGGGGTCATGTCCCCTTTGACCCCCCCTTGGACCGCGCCTGCTTAATAACAACCACTCAGAACGTTGCGTTGCTTCGACGATCTATCAAGAACGACACTACGACCGCTTTAATTAGTTTTGAAAATAATAATTGCATCTTCTAGTTTATTTGAAGTGCCGTCGAAGAGACCAAGAGCCTGGAGCTGATGAAACCCCTGATCCACTGGCACCGCTGTATGAACCAATTTACTACTCCACCTGTAAATCAGGTAACATTATTTTACGTAGTTAGTACGTACTTTAATATTAATCCTTCTACGATACTGCTTTGAAAGAACTACGGTGGAGTTTTTATTATGTGATTCAGTATGTAAATGTTTATCTAGAGTCTATGGTCTCTGCAATGTTAGTCAATACAAGCAAGAAATTATATACTAGTTAGTCTATGCTAATAATATTATAAAGAGGAAAGATTTGTTTGTTTGTTTGAATTGAATAGGTTCCGAAACTATTGAACTGATTTGAAAAATTCTTTCACCATGAGACTCCTTCATTATTTCTGATGAACATAGGCTATATTTTATCCCGGAAAATTGAAGTTTTCCCGAGGGACTGCGGGTAGCACCGCGACGGACAGCTAGTTTTACATAAGGTAAAAAGTACTTACTAGTCCTTGTAAATATAAATCTAATTTGACATAATCCGAAACGTAATCCTAGGTATATAAAACTGTTTTATGTGTCATTATTTACTATTTCATAAAATATTGTTTTTCAGGTACTGAGGAAGAGACAGTCCATATTTCTAAAAGGCCCCAGGAACCTATTCCAGCTGACGATGTAGAAGGTATATTATTCCTTATTGAGCTACAGTAGCTAGGTTCTCAAATAGTTGACTCATTCATTCGTTTACTCATTCATTCATTCACTCGTTCATTCGTTCACTCACCAACTCGTTCATTAGTTCACTCGCCAACTCGTTCATACGTTCCCTCATTCATTCGATCATTTTGTTCACTCATTCACTCTTTCATTATTTCAGTTCAGCAAAGTATTTAATTATTATTTTCATAGTTGCGTCACAGGCGAGAATTCACCCATTGCGCCACAGAGGTCATATAATAAATACAATTACGCTATGATAAATTATTGACTTCTTTTTCTTTTTTTCAGAAGATGGAAAATACATACATTACGATACACCTTACGACCACAGATTCGACAGGAGAATGAACGCTCACTTCGGAAAATAAAAAACAAAAATATATTTTGTAAAGAGCTTTACTTTTATTTTGCTAGTTTTATAGGGTCTTTCATTCTAAACTAACTGAATTCAGGAATTGGGTTCAACAAATAAATAAAAAAATATTTATGTAAGTAATGATTTTTTTTTTGTTATGAAAATCCCAACAAAATCGATAAAGACTTTTTTTTTTTTTTTTTAATGGAACAGGGGGGCAAACGAGTAGGCACACCTGATGGTAAGTGATTGCCACCGCCCACAGACAACCGCAGCATCAAGAGGCACTGCAGATGCGTTGCCGGCCTTTGAGGTAGGAATAGGCTCTTTTCTTGAAGGCGCCTAAGTCGTATCGGTCTGGAAACACCTCTGGCGACAGCTGATTCCACAAGTCTGATGTGCGAGGCAGGAATTGGCGTGAAAACCGCACAGTTGTGGACTGCCAACCATCCACATGATATGGATGGTATAGGTATTGCTGTCGTTGCATACGATGGCGGAATTCAGCGGCTGGAATCAGTCCAAACAATTCCTCAGAACACTCCCCATTGTATATGCGGTACATGATGCATAGAGATGCAACATCTCTACGTAAAGCCAAGGGATCAAGCCGATTGGATAGGACTTGGTCGTTGACAACACGAACGGCTCTTCGTTGTATACGGTCAAAAGGAAGGAGCTGGTACTGGGGTGCCCCAGCCCAAAGATGAGAACTATCCTTTCAATTGATAGTTGCTTCTTGTATAACTTAGTCCATTCGAGCGTGTGACGTGATGTTGCTGCGCTGCGATTGGCGAATGTCTGATCTCCTTGAAAATATTATGCAATATGTCATAAAAAATATCAATAAAATATACATTTTGAAGTGCAAACTTAAATCGGCTTAGGAATTAAATTGATACGGTCAAACGTCTATTTACAACAAATGAGGCCCTGTCTGTTTGTGTAGTTTAAAATGAAAGACCCTGTATAGAATAGGTATATACAATAGTTAAGTTAGACATAAGATCTTGTGCGATTTAACAGTTACTAAACTATAGTTTAAACCTCTAGTCTAATGAACTAAAAAGAAAAATCCATTAGCGAACCTCATTTTCCCAGACCATTAAATAGTTCACTATATAGACTGTAATTTCATAGCACTACCTAAAGCAAAAGAGTGTAAATTACTTGGTTCAGTGGGTTTTGTATTAAGTGTGAGCCATCTTGGCGTAGTGACAAACAAAAAAAAAAGTTTTAATCCAAAGGTGCGAGTTTGAATCTCAGGTAGGCTTGTTGAAAATATATATTTTTATTAATTTATCTATATTTTTAAGCGATATCTATACTAATATTATAAAGAGGAAAGATTTGTTTGTTTGTTTGTTTGAAATGAATAGGCTTCGAAAGTACTGGACCGATTTGAAAAATTCTTGCACCAATAGAATGCTACATTATCCCCGATGAACATAGGCTATATTTTATCCCGGGGAAGTGAAAATTTCCCAAAGGATCGCGGGTAACAGCGCGGCGGACAGCTAGTTTAATATAATCGATATAAAATTCCAAAAAGGTATAAAAAATGATATTTTTTATCAGACCAATAAACATTTATAAGTTTTATGATTAAAAAATCCTAAAAAGGTATACTTTTTTTATACAAAGATCTTTTTAACAAATTATTACATTTGAAGTACTTATTTTTTCTTTTTGGTCGACTCTATTTTGAAAGAAAGAAAGAAACTTTTATTTTGTGCCACAGACAGAAGAAGATTGCTGCTTTAGGCGAAATATGTGTGTCAAGATCATTTATTTATTTATTTCATACATAAATAATTTACAACGGACCCCGCACTAGGCCAAGCCTGTATCGCGGTAGACCGAGTAAAAAGATTTTTATAAAAATACACGGTATTAACAAATGTAATAAAAATTATTTAGACTATTGCTATAAATAAACATCTTAGATATACAACTATGTATAACGTACACATAAATAATATAATAATTACCTACTTATTAACTAAACCTACACTAGAGGGACTGCTTTCGCGCTGCCTCCCTAAAGCGACGGTACACGATGCCCGTTGGCCAGAAATCTGGATCCAGGAACACATCCTTATGTTTCGCCGGGAGTGCGTACGATCATTGGTTGGGTTAGGTTATCATTGGGTTCCCCCCCGGTGGATTCCGATCTTGTCGCGATGGGGGGGCTCAGTAACCGTGGTTTGGAGGCCCACGGTGAAGCCAACAGGGATCCCAGGCGGGGACGCTCCGAGCGGGCTTGCGGTTGGGCCCGCTCTGGATGCGTCTGAGGCGGGTGCGGAGGACGGATTAATTTCTGTCCCCCGCAGTCAGGAGGGGTCGCGGGAGAAGAGGCGTGTCGGTGTGTCGTTGCCGTTCGCCCTATCTTCCGCGACCAAACGGTGGCGCACCGTTGTTGCGTTGGCGGTGGGGCCGCAGTGGAAGAGGAGTGTCGGTGTTACGTTGCCGCTCTCCCTATCCTCTGCGGCCGTTCGGAGGCTTCTCCACGCGCTCTTTCATTAGAGCGCGCAGTGGACGAAGGGAGCTGAGAGCTCTGGTGGTGAGTAGCGGACGCTAGGTGCTGGGGCACCTTCGTCCGCCTTGCACTACTCACCACGACGCGGGGCCCGCCGTTAGGGCGGGGATCGCCGGAGGGGGTCTGGATGTAGAGGCTCTGCCAGTTTCCCGGACCCCCTCCATTCCAGGCGACGCCGGAAAGGCGCTGGGACGTTTAGTGGGTATACCGGGAGTCCCACATACCCCTCTCGCCCCCCGGCGGAGGGGATGCGTAACGCATTTTACCCAGCGACAAAAAAAAAAAAAAAAAAAAAAAAGGTTATCATTGGGTTGTCTCTACATTAGAAGTATTGATTTGATTTCCCTATGTACTTAGGTAATTTGATTTAAATTTGACTTTTTTTGTCTAAAAATCCCCTGAGCATCTCACCCGAGTGGAGTGGAGGCAGACGCAGGGGCTTGTGGAAGGGGATTTCTATACCTACCCACGTAGACATGTCTGATAGAGATCGCTGTTTAGCGATAAGACCGTTTGATTGTATATTGCATTTGACGACCTCTGTGGCGCAGTGGAAAGCCCGCTTGGGACGCATAAGGTTGCGGGTTCGATCCCCGCAGCGGGATAAATGTTTGTATGATCTGCAAATATTTATCTTGGGTCTGGGTGCTACTATGTATAATATGTATGTATTTACAAAACAAAAAGTATATAAGTAGTATATCAGTTATCTGGTTCCCATAGTACAAGCATTGCTTAGTTTGGGGCTAGATGATGCTGTGTGAAATATCCAGCATTATTTATTATTATTATTGCGTTAGTAGTTATGTTATTTTTATATTGTTTTCGTTTTGTGCGAGTTATGATGTGCAATAAAGTATTTTGTAGCTTTTCTATTGTCTATATTTACCTATCAGTAGGTAGGTATGGCTATTTAGCGATAAGACCGCCGATTGTATGTCATTGTTTTTTGTTTAGTTTTCCATTTTTGTTTATTTTTATTATGTGGTGTGCAATAAAGTATTTTCTATCTATATATGAACTTACTTTAGTAGGTATGTATGAAAAGACGAAGATTATGTGGTCATCTTAAGAACCACAATCTAACCGCATTGTTTTATAGTCCTGAATTATCCTTCACGCGTCAGTACAGCGTGGAATTTCATCGCGAGCGGACGTGTATGCCTTTGTCCTGTTTCAGTAAGCGCGAGTGAAGTGAGTTTTACAGTGAAAGTGTAGTGAGTGCGGTGATGATGGGAAAGTGTGTCTGAGGCATTGGAATAAGGTAGGTTTTTGCGTATACTGTTAAATGTTTTCTCGTTCGGAGTTTTCGGTGTTTTGATGTAATTAGGTCTATATTTTTTCGGTTAGGATGAAAATTATTTTGTGTTCCCTTTTCAGGTATGTTTTAAAAATATTTGTTTTGTAGTTATGTTAAGTAAGTATAATAATACTTATGTTCTTATTTCTATTATATTATCTGGGGTTCTACAGACATATAAAAGCTTATATTTTAAGCATACCTAGTTTAACGAAAAAATACTATGAATTTTAAAAAAAGACATTTTATTTACAAATCAATGAAACATTACAGATAAGCAATAATAATGCGTGAACCTAATTATTAGGCAGTATGAGAGATGCAAAAAGAAACATTTTTTTATTTGTAACTCTAGGTAGGTAAAATTGAAATGCATATTCATTACTTAAGTACTGCGAAACGAATGTGTAGTTAATTATGAATTTGTATATGCGAACCTACAATGAAACGCCAACACGATACCATTATTTCTGGCATACCATTCTTGCCTCTTGCTTTCTCAAACTCAACTGAGCATGAGCTAATTCTGTGGCACGAGGCAATAATGGTATGCCAGAATGGTATTGTGTAAATGGCATTCAAATTTGGTTGACACTAATGATAATAAGTCACTAACGGAACGGCAGTGCTGCCAGAACAAGCCAAAAGGCACTATCAACATTCTTTAAGCGTTTCGTCGTAATTTTCCGAGGCTGATCAAGCTGAGAGGATGATTTAGGTACTGTGCCTATTCTATCTCAAAAACAATGTACTCACCTCATCACACGAACGCATTTTACACACTCTCATACATCAAAACTGACAATACACCGTCATTTTTACACACACTCTTGCTTTCGTATAAAACGTACGTAATAATATAAGACGCACATGATTCGGAAACGTACATTTTGGCAGAGGGGAAATTACAAGGTAAAGCGCATCTCGTCTTAATGATCTAAGCCCAGGCACTACAGCGTCCTAAGCGTAGGCACAGCTTGCCTCCTGACAATGTATAAATAATTTTACTCGTAGGCAGAGACTCGACGTTCTTATTTCGTTGTTATTTTCAACCGTTATAGCTTCGGTCCAGATGCTGCTTGAAAGCTGAAATTTTCAGACTAAAATCTTATCACCATGTCACATAATTAGTATAACAGTTAGTATCTGGTTTCCATAGTACATATACAGGCTTTGCTTAGTTTGGAGCTAGATGATGCTGTGTAATAATAATAATAATAAATGCTGGACTTTTTCACACAGCATCATCTAGCCCCAAAGTAAGCAGAGCTCCGTTGCCTAAAGATTTAATGACAGGGACCGATTGATTGCGCTCCGAAGCACGTAAACGTCCGTTGATAATGCCACTATCGGTCACCCATCCACTTACTGACCGTTGCTTTTAGACGATCTATCAAGAACGACTACACACGCTTCACCACGAGCGCTATTATTCTGTCACATAATGTAGTTGTCGTTGTGGTTTTTATTAATCTTCTGGCTAGAGGAGCGTATTTTTTATATCACGAGCATAATAAACGATAGACCTTAGAAAAGATGGATGAATTGTGTGAAAGAAGATATGGGTAAGAAAGGATTATGGAGATGACGAGTGGTAGAGGAGAGTGGAGGAAGAGAACATGTGCTGACCCCGCATAAGCGAGATACGGGAGGCCAATGATGATGATGATGAGCATAATTTTGTTTCAACAGATACAAAAAACTGGACTTTCAATCTGAAGGTCGTAGGATCGAATCCCGGCCGTGCATCAATGGATTTTGCATTTCGTAAAATGTATATGCGCTTTAACACGAGCTCTGAACGATGAAGGAAAACATCGTGAGGAAATCAGTTAGTATTCTAATAGGCGGCGATGGGCTTGCAACCTGTCGCGTATGGAATACTAACTTCTGCAAGATGTGGGTATGTATCAACTAAGTATTTGTACATGCCTCTGACTACCTTAGACATCTTCAAAGGATCTGGAATATAAAGATCTGAGAGCATGTCTATCGCGCCTTGGGGATACAGTCGTGACCTGTTTACGTTTTTTAGATACACAAAACTAATTTCCGTCGCCCTCTCTTCACAAGACCTAAACAAATAAACATTGACGAGTCTCAGCTTTGTTCGATTGGCTGGAGCTTGTCTATTTCGTTTTAAGATCACCCAAAATAAAGCTAGTTTAGAACTAAACTAAGCCAGAAATAAAACCACCGTTTAATGTATATTATATAGGCACATAACTTTAAAATGTATGTATGTAATTATCGATGTTTTAAAAAAATTACAAAATTTAATAGAAAAGTTAAATTTAATAAATAAATTATACAGAAACTAAGCTACTACAATATGTACATAAAATTACAAAATACAATAGAATCAGTCAAGTTATCTAAGGATTGTCGTAAAAACGATCTATAGATAGCTCAACTGATCCAGGTCACTGCCAGTCGGAAGCGTGCCCAAAACACTGGTGGCGTTGCCACGCTGAATGGCAATGCTGATTCTTTGTGTAAAAAAATCGCAATTGTAATTATCTACACTAATATTATAAAGAGGAAAGATTTGTTTGTTTGTATGTTTGTTTGTTTAAAATGAATAGGCTCCGAAACTACTGGACCGATTTGAAAAATTCTTTCACCATTAAAATCCTACATTATCCCTGATGAACACAGGCTATACTTTATCCCGGGAAAGTGAAATTTTCCCGGGGGAGCGCGGGTAACACCGCGACGGACAGCTAGTAATAAATAAATAAATAATGCTGGACAATTTCACACAGCATCATATAGTTTAAAGGTATACCGGACACATACATTAACCCACAGACAGACTCAAATTTATCAGTAGATAGCAATCACACTATCGATTTCAGTACAGTGTTCGTAGCACCGCTACGGCGCTACGACCGTAGCACTTGCTACGTAAAGGAGAACGGGCAGGCATGTATGAAGCGCCGCCCAAGTCAAAAAACGATCGCCCGCAGAGTGGACGTATAGTGGAATGGGTAGACCTTCTAAAACACTACATTTGATTGTAAGACAGCTAAAAAATCCATCCTGCAGAAATCGAGATATTTGCAGTTAAAGGTGGTGACTTTTACCATCATGTTTTTTGACTTACGAGCTTCCCGCAGATAAGCCACTATGGGCATTCGATAGAACTTTAGAAGCACTACATTCCATTGTACGACAGCTAAAAAATCCATCCTGCAGAAGTCGAGATATTTGCAGTGAAAGGTGGTGACTTTTACCATCATGTTTTTTGACTAACAGGCTCCCCGCAGACAAGCCACTATGGGCATTCGATAGAACTTCAAAAGCACTACATTTCATTGTATGACAGCAAAAAAATCCATCCTGCAGAAATCGAGATATTTGCAGTGAAAGGTGGTGACTTTTACCATCATGTTTTTTGACTTACGGGCTTCCGGCAGACAAGCCACTATGGGCATTCGATAGAACTTTAAAAGCACTACATTTCATTGTATGACAGCAAAAAAATCCATCCTGCAGAAATCGAAATATTTGCAGTGAAAGGTGGTGACTTTTACCATCATGTTTTTGACTTACGAGCTTCCCGCAGATAAGCCACTATAGGCAATCGATAGAACTTTAGAAGCACTACATTTCATTGTATGACAGCTAAAAAATCCATCCTGCAGAAGTCGAGATATTTGCAGTGAAAGGTGGTGACTTTTACCATCATGTTTTTTGATTTACGGGCTTCCCGCAGACAAGCCACTATGGGCATTCGATAGAACTATAAAAGCACTACATTTCATTGTACGACAGCTAAAACATCCATCCTGCAGAAGTCGAGATATTTGCAGTTAAAGGTGGTGACTTTTACCATCATGTTTTTTGACTAACAGGCTTCCCGCAGACAAGCCACTATGGGCATTCGATAGAACTTTAGAAGCACTACATTTCATTGTATGACAGCAAAAAAATCCATCCTGCAGAAATCGAGATATTTGCAGTTAAAGGTGGTGTCATACAATGAAATGTAGTGCTTCTAAAGTTCTATCGAATGCCCATAGTGGCTTGTCTGCGGGAAGCCCGTAAGTCAAAAAACATGATGGTAAAAGTCACCACCTTTCACTGCAAATATCTCGATTTCTGCAGGATGGATTTTTTTGCTGTCATACAATGAAATGTAGTGCTTTTAAAGTTCTATCGAATGCGAAGATATTTGCAGTTAAAGGTGGTGTCATACAATAAAATGTAGTGCTTCTAAAGTTCTATCGAATGCCCATAGTGGCTTGTCTGCGGGAAGCCCGTAAGCCAAAAAACATGATGGTAAAAGTCACCACCTTTCACTGCAAATATCTCGATTTCTGCAGGATGGATTTTTTTGCTGTCATACAATGAAATGAAGTGCTTCTAAAGTTCTATCGAATGCCCATAGTGGCTTGTCTGCGGGAAGCCTGTTAGTCAAAAAACATGATGGTAAAAGTCACCACCTTTAACTGCAAATATCTCGACTTCTGCAGGATGGATTTTTTAGCTGTCATACAATGAAATGTAGTGCTTTTAAAGTTCTATCGAATGCCCAAGTGGCTTGTCTGCGGGAAGCCTGTTAGTCAAAAAACATGATGGTAAAAGTCACCACCTTTCACTGCAAATATCTCGACTTCTGCAGGATGGATTTTTTAGCTGTCATACAATGAAATGTAGTGCTTCTAAAGTTCTATCGAATGCCCATAGTGGCTTGTCTGCGGGAAGCCTGTTAGTCAAAAAACATGATGGTAAAAGTCACCACCTTTCACTGCAAATATCTCGATTTCTGCAGGATGGATTTTTTTGCTGTCATACAATTAAATGTAGTGCTTCTAAAGTTCTATCGAATGCTCATAGTGGCTTGTCTGCGGGAAGCCCGTAAGTCAAAAAACATTATGGTAAAAGTCACCACCTTTCACTGCAAATATCTCGACTTCTGCAGGATGGATTTTTTAGCTGTCATACAATGAAATGTAGTGCTTCTAAAGTTCTATCGAATGCCTATAGTGGCTTGTCTGCGGGAAGCCCGTAAGTCAAAAAACATGATGGTAAAAGTCACCACCTTTCACTGCAAATATCTCGATTTCTGCAGGATGGATTTTTTTGCTGTCATACAATTAAATGTAGTGCTTCTAAAGTTCTATCGAATGCCCATAGTGGCTTGTCTGCGGGAAGCCCGTAAGTCAAAAAACATTATGGTAAAAGTCACCACCTTTAACTGGAAATATCTCGATTTCTGCAGGATGGATTTTTTAGCTGTCATACAATGAAATGTCGTGCTTCTAAAGTTCTATCGAATGCCCATAGTGGCTTATCTGCGGGAAGCCTGTAAGTCAAAAAACATGATGGTCACCACCTTTAACTGCAAATATCTCGACTTCTGCAGGATGGATTTTTTAGCTGTCATACAATGAAATGAAGTGCTTCTAAAGTTCTATCGAATGCCCATAGTGGCTTGTCTGCGGGAAGCCTGTTAGTCAAAAAACATGATGGTAAAAGTCACCACCTTTAACTGCAAATATCTCGACTTCTGCAGGATGGATTTTTTAGCTGTCATACAATGAAATGTAGTGCTTTTAAAGTTCTATCGAATGCTTAAGTGGCTTGTCTGCGGGAAGCCTGTTAGTCAAAAAACATGATGGTAAAAGTCACCACCTTTCACTGCAAATATCTCGACTTCTGCAGGATGGATTTTTTAGCTGTCATACAATGAAATGTAGTGCTTCTAAAGTTCTATCGAATGCCCATAGTGGCTTGTCTGCGGGAAGCCCGTAAGTCAAAAAACACTATGGTAAAAGTCACCACCTTTCACTGCAAATATCTCGATTTCTGCAGGATGGATTTTTTAGCTGTCATACAATGAAATGTAGTGCTTCTAAAGTTCTATCGAATGCCCATAGTGGCTTGTCTGCGGGAAGCCCGTAAGTCAAAAAACATGATGGTAAAAGTCACCACCTTTCACTGCAAATATCTCGATTTCTGCAGGATGGATTTTTTTGCTGTCATACAATTAAATGTAGTGCTTCTAAAGTTCTATCGAATGCTCATAGTGGCTTGTCTGCGGGAAGCCCGTAAGTCAAAAAACATTATGGTAAAAGTCACCACCTTTCACTGCAAATATCTCGACTTCTGCAGGATGGATTTTTTAGCTGTCATACAATGAAATGTAGTGCTTCTAAAGTTCTATCGAATGCCTATAGTGGCTTGTCTGCGGGAAGCCCGTAAGTCAAAAAACATGATGGTAAAAGTCACCACCTTTCACTGCAAATATCTCGATTTCTGCAGGATGGATTTTTTTGCTGTCATACAATTAAATGTAGTGCTTCTAAAGTTCTATCGAATGCTCATAGTGGCTTGTCTGCGGGAAGCCCGTAAGTCAAAAAACATTATGGTAAAAGTCACCACCTTTAACTGGAAATATCTCGATTTCTGCAGGATGGATTTTTTAGCTGTCATACAATGAAATGTCGTGCTTCTAAAGTTCTATCGAATGCCCATAGTGGCTTATCTGCGGGAAGCCTGTAAGTCAAAAAACATGATGGTCACCACCTTTAACTGCAAATATCTCGACTTCTGCAGGATGGATTTTTTAGCTGTCATACAATGAAATGAAGTGCTTCTAAAGTTCTATCGAATGCCCATAGTGGCTTGTCTGCGGGAAGCCTGTTAGTCAAAAAACATGATGGTAAAAGTCACCACCTTTAACTGCAAATATCTCGACTTCTGCAGGATGGATTTTTTAACTGTCATACAATGAAATGTCGTGCTTCTAAAGTTCTATCGAATGCCCATAGTGGCTTATCTGCGGGAAGCCTGTAAGTCAAAAAACATGATGGTCACCACCTTTAACTGCAAATATCTCGACTTCTGCAGGATGGATTTTTTAGCTGTCATACAATGAAATGTAGTGCTTCTAAAGTTCTATCGAATGCCCATAGTGGCTTGTCTGCGGGAAGCCCGTAAGTCAAAAAACACTATGGTAAAAGTCACCACCTTTCACTGCAAATATCTCGATTTCTGCAGGATGGATTTTTTAGCTGTCATACAATGAAATGTAGTGCTTCTAAAGTTCTAACGAATGCCCATAGTGGCTTGTCTGCGGGAAGCCCGTAAGTCAAAAAACATGATGGTAAAAGTCACCACCTTTCACTGCAAATATCTCGATTTCTGCAGGATGGATTTTTTTGCTGTCATACAATTAAATGTAGTGCTTCTAAAGTTCTATCGAATGCTCATAGTGGCTTGTCTGCGGGAAGCCCGTAAGTCAAAAAACATTATGGTAAAAGTCACCACCTTTCACTGCAAATATCTCGACTTCTGCAGGATGGATTTTTTAGCTGTCATACAATAAAATGTAGTGCTTCTAAAGTTCTATCGAATGCCCATAGTGGCTTGTCTGCGGGAAGCCCGTAAGCCAAAAAACATAATGGTAAAAGTCACCACCTTTCACTGCAAATATCTCGATTTCTGCAGGATGGATTTTTTTGCTGTCATACAATGAAATGAAGTGCTTCTAAAGTTCTATCGAATGCCCATAGTGGCTTGTCTGCGGGAAGCCTGTAAGTCAAAAAACATGATGGTAAGAGTCACCACATTTAACTGCAAATATCTCGATTTCTGTAGGATGGATTTTTTAGCTGTCATACAATGAAATGGAGTGGTTTTGAAGGTCTACCCATTCCACCATACGCCCAATCTGCGGGCGATAGTTTTTTGATTTGGGCGGGGATGCCCATTCTCCTTTACTGCATTACGTCATAGGTGTGTAGAATGTAGATAGAAAGACAAAAAACATGACAATTTATGTGTTTTTTCTCTTGTATAATAAAAAATGAAAGAATTATAAAAATAAATTGTAATAAATGAATTAGGCTTTTTTTAACCCACAGACCGTCAATTCTAAAAAAATAAATGAAAGATCGACAGTTTTTTAATTGGAATTACAAAAATATACGAAATTAAAAAGAAACAACCTTTAAGTGAATCTTTCTTAAAATCCAGATAAAAGGAACTCTACGGAAAATTTAAACCATCTCCCTTTTCCCACATTATGTGGGGTTGGCACAACATGTGCTCTTCCATTCTCCTCTATCAGCCGTCATCTCAACACTCACTCCTTTCTTACTCATGTCATCCTTCACACAATCCATCCATCTTTTCTTTGGCCTACTCATGAATCCATCAACATTCATACCAAGCTCTCCTAGTTACATGACATTCTTCCCTTCTCATTACATGCCCATACCATGCTAGCCTGTTGCTCCTCATCTTTTCATTCACTGGCCTCACTTTCACAGTTCCTCTTATGTTCCTCTATAGTCATTCCTTACTCTGTCAATTCGCGTTACTCCACACATCCATCTTAGCATTCGCAAACGGAATATTTAAATGATTCATAATAATTAATTACTTATGATTTTCCTCGTTTTCATCCCCGTTAAGTCTCGTGACACGAAATATTTATGAGGATTTTTCATCCAGGTTATGATGACACGAAAAACAAAAACTAAAAAAGAAAACGTAACTTTAATGTTTGTCTAGGTTGATATTATAAGCAATGATTGAATAGATTAAAAATGTATAAAATACATCATGAACACATCATGAAACATCATGTAACCGACTTTAAATAAAGGAGGAGGTTCTTAATTCAACTGTATTTTTTTTGTATCTTGTTACGCGATTATTCCGCCAATTATGAATTTTGTTTGAAACGGTTATACTCCTGAAGTGGTCCCATGTACATTTTATTCCTGAAAGATTGATAGTTTTACGGTAAAAATAAAAAAACCTCACTCTTGCTTAGATTGGGGGTTATTCCCGTTCGTTTGATGAAATATAATATTCGAATGTTTCTTACTACGACTTCTGACTTCAAGCGCCAATTTTTTTTGTTTGCAATATTTGGTCCTAGGTTGGGACCGTGTTTTAAAATTGATCTTCCACCGAATACAATGTAGCTCGTTAGAAGCATCCGAATAATTATTCATCAAACGTACGAACGACATTTGGAACTCGGTCTATGAGTTTGATGCCGAGCATGGCGCGCTCCATGGCCCTCTGTGCCACCCTCATCCTATACACATTTTTTACATTTTACATTTTTTTTTTACATTTTTTTGTCGTCAATCCGAAAACAGACCAAAGTCCAGGATGTCGGGAATAGGATAATGGACCTAAAATGGAGCTGGGCGGGACACATAGCGAGGCGCGGTGACGACAGGTGGAGTAGAGTATTGACTGAATGGTGGCCCAGATCTGGGTACAGGAATGTAGGACGTCCGGCGGCCAGATGGGCTGACGATATTGTACACGTCGCGGGCCGTCACTGGGTCCGATTAGCGCAGGATCGTGGTGGATGGCACAAACTTAGGGAGGCCTATACCCAGCAGTGGGTGAAGTCAGGCTGCGGATGATGATGATGATGAAACGTACGAACGGGAATAAGTCCCAGAGTCCGACATTGAAGTCGGTTTTTAAAACGTAATTTATAAAAGATTTGATCTATCAAGGAGTACAAGCTACCACGAGTCCCGTAATCAGAATAAACGGTTGAACGAACTTCAAAGATTGATCGTTGAGTCGAGCATACACAGTCGGGTGAGTTCGTTTCATCTTAAAGGTATTAAGCTATTTTAATATGTTGAGGTTTATCCAAATAGAAATAGGATAGGAATAATAATTGTTCATATCACGAAGGCAGGTGGGTGATAATTGTGTGCCCCCCCCCGTGACGGGGGTGGAGTGGTATCCCCTGCCAAACAGGGGACTTACCGGGTCCGCGGGTGGTTGAAGTGGGGACTTCATTCGGCTGTCCATGATGTGGACCCCGGGAGGGCGATGGTGCCGGGCGTGGCTGTGGGTGCCATTCCCGGGTCAGTGGTTAGACAAAATGCGAGAGGGGCACCGGAGTGTTCCGTATTAGATCCCCGAGCCCCTTGACATGCATGGAGGCCGGTCACGCGGTTTTTAGTCGGTGAGAGTCCGATATAACCCTTCCGCTGTCCCCACGGCGGTAGGATATCCAATGGATTTTCTGACGTTATAAAAAAATGGTCATAATTGTGTGTATGACACGTTGTGTGTGTCGGAAACGTTTCTTGGAATGAGCGCTCAGTATCGCTTACACAGACACAAATCTACACACACAATGAAGACTAATCCGCCTTCGTGAGATAGAACATCTATATACTTTTTGGGTGATGATGATGATCATATCGGGTTTCGCTAATTTGGGGGTAGTTGGCAAAGAGGGAGATCTCACCTCATCCAAAGTCGACACCATCTGGTCCATTACCTTGGGGTCTTTCGACCGACAGTTGATTGTTGGATAGTTCTAGGCTAGTAGTCGAGAATTATGTCACTTACGCGATCCAGGATTCATATCTTGGTTATGGCGATATTGGACAGAGGTCGCCACCACTTCTTACCCATTTCTATTTAGGTAAACCTCAATATATTAAAATCCATACTAATATTGTAAACTCTGTCTGTCTGTCTATCTGTCTGTTTGTTACCTTTTCACGCCCAAACGACTGAACATATTTGGGCTGAAAATTGGCATGGATAAAGGTTGTATCCCAGGGACATTGGCTACTTTTTATCCCGAAATAATCCCGAGGGACCGCTGGTTACACCGCGGGAGCGCAGCTAATAGCTAATAATTATAAAAAAAAACAAAAAAAAAAGAGTTCATGAACAAGTTTCACGATGTATTTCTTCAAAATTAGGAGCTGTCCCTAACATTAACTCTAATATACAGGGTGTAAAAAGACTGCTACCGAAAACTGAGGGGTTGCAATCAGACCATGATTCTAAACATATTTAGCGAAAAAAAAAACGCAAAAAAAATAATTTACTTAGCTTCGTCATGCTATGTTATTTTCGGTTATTTACTACTAGTGCGACTTAATGAGACCATAACTACCTAATAATTTCGTATAAAAAAGAAAAAAACAATTAAAACTCAAAATCCAGCAATCTATGTAAAACAATGCGCCCAGAACATACGCAAACAGTACTCTTCAAACGCTGTTTTCTCCGGATATAATGATTTTTTCAGAAAATCCTTTTGGATTGTGTTGTGTGTTGGGATGCTGTACCTACCCCTTTCGGCTTCGGTAGACGTCTTTTTACACCCTGTATTCAAAGATAACAAAAACTAAGCTCGGTATGATAATAAACAGTACCTAGTTACGCAAACTTCTCAAAAACAACGAGAAACAATTTTATAACGAATCGTAAAAGGCGTTAAGAAGATAACTTTGAAGTACCGACATAATTTAATTAAACTTTTACACTTAAAGAGGAATTTTAGATTTTGGGAAAAATGGACAAGTGCGAGTTTCACTCGAAAATCGAGGGTAATTTAATCGCAGGCATGAGTTATCCTATCCTACTTCCTACTAATTAATAAAGCTGAAAATTTGTGAGCACGTTTGTGTTTCAATCACGCCTAAATTAATAGTGAACCGATTTGGATGAAACTAGGAATAGGTGTAGATAGTGACCTAATATAGCATATAGGTTATTCAAAATATTGGTACCACGCGAGCAAAGCCGCACGCTGAAGCTAGTAAAGTTTTGAAGATGTCTAGGGGGGTCGTCAGAGGCATGTCCAAATACATATTTGATACATGCTCCTACTTTGTACCTACGAGTATACGATTTGGATGAAACTTGAAACAAGTGTATAAGTTGTTCAAGCATCTCCTTATGCTTTCAAATAGCAGTAAACTTTGTACCTAACTTTCCTTAATCGTACCTAATTACTACCTATCTCAAAACAGCATAATTACACAAATGCATTTTGCTCTGTCATTTCAATAGGCGTTTTTTCCCTTGCTTATGTGTAATGATGACGTAACTTTCTCATTCTTTGACTTCTAACCTGAACGGACGCTATTTCATAACCTAATTGATTTCTGCATTAAATTGTCAAGAAATATTAAGCTGGAGTTTAATTTAAGAAGAATTAGGCTCCCTTATGTTCTAACACTGAACAATAGTGACCTGGAAGAGTAAAAACCTGATCGCACACCTGTCCGCGCCGCTGCCGTACGCGCCGCAGTCATATTTCTATACAAAAAATGCTGTTGACGTCAGAAAATGCGGCACGCTGCTGACGTCAGCAGCATTTTCTATTGAATTGACTGTTCGGCACGTTCGAACCCACCCTAAAGGCCATTCAAAATGGTAGTAAGTACCTCGCAAGCGAAGTCGCGGTAAGGTCGTATGAGTTTTTAGGCACCATTACAACCTCCGTCATGACTTAACGACTTAAATGGTCGGGACCATTGAATGTGCCCTTCGAAGCAAGGAAGCACTCAGTTAATAATGTCACATGCGGTCACCCATACTTTTGTGATCACTGCTCATTGCTTGACTTGATTGATCTATCAAGTACACAGCTACACAGCGCTTCAGTGAATCCGTGTTTTGGGACTTGCAAAAGCTTTTTATCATCCACTCTGTCATCTGTTATCTATCAGATAGTTTATCAGAGTTTTTCATTAACTAATGCATGCGCTGGTTATATGTTGATAGCGTTTATAGATTTACATTGGTCAAGGGCACACAAGTACTACAGTGAGCAACTATAGTTGATTTCACGAAGTTGGGTTGGTAGATTTTTTTCGGTGTAAGAGATCTTCCAATTGAATCCCCAATCGAATCCCCATCAGTCATGGAAAAAAGCATGCTCGGGAAAAGAAAATCAGATACAAAACATAACATTATGAAGAAGCACAAAAATAGAAGAGGTTACACTCGTAATAAAGAAATTAAAATGGAGATGGAAAGGCCATACAGTAAGGGGAAAGGAGAAATGGAGTCAAACGGTGATGGGTTGGTTCCCAAAATAAAATAAACGAAAGAGGGGGAGACAGTTTAAAAGATGGGAGGACGAGTTGAGGGAGCTGGAGCTGGCTGGGAAAGCGTGGATTAGGACGGTAAGGGATAGAGAGAAGTGGAAATGCTTGGAGGAGCCCTTTGCCAAAAAGGGGCAAGCAGATGACGTCGATGTCGTATATGTAAACGTAATTTTAACAAAGTGTTAGTTAAGATAGTATCTTCTGTACTTTAATAAGGCTTATAAATAAATAAAAAGCAATCTTTATAAGGTGTCACTAGTGAACCAGTGAGGTGAAAGGATTATAAGTGCGCCTTAAAGAGGCTCCATGCTGCACTCGACGCATGTTTTTGAACATGTTAAGTTCTCCGACGTGCCGTTTTCCTCACGATTTTCATTCACCGTTTGAGTACCGGCATAGTGTACATACATAGCAAAACTCATTGGTGCACGACTGGGATTGAACCTACGAACTTTACGATCGGAAGACGGCGCCACTAGACCACCAGTGCTTTCTTTTGTAAGCGATACTGAGCGTTTATTGTTCTCCAGTTTGTGACTCTGTTTGCCCAACTTTTTTTATCCATTCGTGCTGTGTCCCGCCCAATTCCGGTAGACGGTATTATTATCTAGTAAATATTGTATCACACACACATGAAACCAAGCTAAGTAACTTATAAAGCTAAGCCACATAATAAGTTATATCGGTTTTCGCGAAAATTTACCAAAATATGTTAATTTTATTACTGAAACGGAATTGGTACCGTCATCAATCTTTATTTCGGCAACTTTTATAACTCGAGCGTGTTTCTCAGGATTTAGTACCTACAGTAATAAGTAGGTATACTTACATAATCCTACTCTAGCAAATCTGAAAACACGATTTATCTTCTTGTAATTTGTACCTACTACTTAGCTGTAAATTATAATTATTGATTATATAGGCGACTTAGGCGCCTTCAAGAAAAGAGCCTATTCCTACCTCAAAGGCCGGCAACGCATCTGCAGTGCCTCTTGATGCTGCAGTTGTCTGTGGGCGGTGGCAATCACTTACATCAGGTGTGCCACTTGCTCGTTTGCCCCCTCTTCCATAAAAAAATAGGGTCTTTCAATTAATTTTTGCTTCCTGTATAACTTAGTCCATTCGAGCGCACACATGCACGCTCGTAGCCGGGCTGCGATTGGTGGAATGTCTGTTCTCCTTGAAAATCATTATGCAACATGTCCTAAAAAATCAATAAAAGTTTTTTTTTATTTTACTTTATTGAGTTACAACAGCGTGACAGAAAATATTAAACTTAATAATATAGGTACTTAAAAAATAAGGCCAAAATAGTTTTACACAAATAGTTAAAAATATATAAAGATAAAGATAAAGATTATTTATTTGCATAAACATGTGATAACAATGGATTGGATTTTTAGATAACAATAAGTGAAAAAAGGGAGAAAATGATATGGTCTTTTCCTAATCTATACCTACCTACTGCTATTTATATCATAAATAAGATATGTGAGACTAAGTGTATGTGTGCGTGTTTGTGTGTGTGTGTGTGTGTGCAAGAGGGTAAGTATGTGTTATGTAAGTAAGATAAATTAAGTGAAAACTTGTATTGGCATAGGAATTAAATAGATTCGGTCAAACGTCAAAATTAAGTTCTGACAATTTGTGTAGTTTAAAATGAAAGACCCTGTATTATAAAAACTACATCGATCGAAAGGACTTACCTACTTAATTCCCTGTTGTACAACTCGGTCTCCTGCGATACAAGTTTACACCTCGGACCATCAGTAACAATGTAATATGTATTATTTTTTCTTTGGTAAATAAAGTTATTTGTATTTGATTATTGGGCTAGGAACCCTCGCGGGACCCCAGCAGAACACCCTACATAACTATAGTACAATGGCTTCGAAACGCATGGAAGACAAATATTGATTTAACTAGAGCTTATTATATCATAGTATGATGGAATTCGTGTTTTGTGTCTTGATCCTAACGGCCCTACACATTCGCCGAACTATTCGACGAACTATTTATTGCTTAGACAATGATCGAGAAATACATGGCGTTTAGCGACCTCTCTATCCGATATCGCCACATAAACTAGCTATACCACGTAGCTAAAATAGTACTTACTTCAGTATCAATATCACTAGATGGCGCTGAGATCACAAATAAGCAAATTCCCTTACAAATGTCGCTAAAATGTATAGAAATCCTGAATCACGATTACGAAGTTTTCAAGCACAACTAACCTATATAAAACTATCCAACTTCAACCGTTGGCCGTAAGGCCAGCCAGGTAAATGGGCCAGATGGGCCGACCTGGTGAGGGGAGCTCTCTTTGGACTGAATTGGGGGAATTCCACCTACCCCTAAAGGCAAATATGCAGAGGGCCCATGTGAGGTAATAAATAGTATCTTTCTCTATGATCCTAAGGTAACCTACAGAATTAGAATCCCGGCCGTCTGTCAATGTTATTTTGTTTCGAAAAATTGATATTCTGAATTTCATAGACAATATCGCGAAGCGTAAACAAGTTTTTATTTACAAAATACTGGAAATTAATAAAGAACCAACGAAATACCAGTTAGCACTTACAACAGGAATGTCCGTTCGAAAGTAATTAAAAAAGTTAGACCCTCGTCGGACATTCCAAAGCTTGGCTTAAGTGTGGCTTAAGTTAGAGAAACTCAGACTAAGTTCGTATGAGTTAGTGGAGACGGAGTTTTTAGGCCGCCTTAAGACCGTCATGGCTCAACGAAGAGAAGTGCACTCCGAAGCACGGAAGCGCTCGATTGATAATGCCACAACACTAGTTATCAATGCACTTACTAACGATCAAAACTTTACTTATCTACGACGATCTATCAAGAACGACTAAGCACGAGTGCTTCCGTCTGGGATAGAAATGTCAGTTTCAATAGGTGCCTTTATCCCACTATGTCCCACTGTCCCACTAGGTAATAAATAAAGCTGATAGTTTGTGGGTTTATTTAGAAGTTTGGATGTTTAGGTGTTTGTATGTTTGTGTTTCAGTCACGCCTAAACCAGTGAACCGATTTGGATGAAACTTGGAATAGGCGTAGGAGATGAAATAGCATATAGGCTAAGTATTCAAAATGTTGGTATGTACAGTCACGGACAATAAGATGTAAACTCCAAACTTTTAAAATTAATATCACACTAAAACTAATAGATGTAGGTTAAAAACAAAAAGCGGAAATTGATTTCACATTGAACTAGTGGCGAAATCAATAAAAATACCAGAACATTGTTGGACATGTTGACCTGTACATGGGTTGAAACATTATGGAGTGTATACATCTTATTGAACGTGACTGTACCACGCGTGCCGAAGCCGCGTGGTGAAATCTTCTCATCCATTCTCTTATAACTTACACCTTAATGTCCATCTTTTTCGTAATTTCGCAGTAATTTATACCTTCATTGTTTGTTGGAAATCAGTAGGTAAGCGATGGGCTTGCTACCTGTCATGTATGCAACATAACCGCATGGCAAGTAGTCATTTGCTTGTGAAAACATCGTGAGGAAACCCGCAGCTTAGTCAGCTTCACACGTATTGACATTGTCTTTCCTGTAGATAAGACTGATTAAGCTGAGAGGATGGTTTAGGTGCTGGGCAAGCCCATTCCATCTCAAACAAGCACTACCTATAGCGTCCCGTTGCGTGTAGGCATTGCCTCCTGACGCTGTTTTGACGATCTCTGTGACGCCGTGGGCGAAGGCCCGCCTGCGACGCAAAAGGTTGCGGGTTCGATCCCCGCGGCGGGACCAATGTTTGTATGATCTACAAATATTTGTCTCGGGTCTGGGTGTTTCTATTTATAATATGTATGTATTTACAAACAAAAAGTATATAAGTAGTATATCAGTCATCATAGTACCTATAACACAAGCTCTGCTTACTTTGGGGCTAGATGATGCTGTGTGAAAAGTCCAGCATTATTTATTTATTTATATATGATTAATGGGTCGGCTCTTGACCTCGAAACTTACACAGGCAAGAGTGAGGTCTACGATGAAGCGAGCCTACCCAGAAGGTGCCTATTAACTCTCTTCATGAAAACAACAGGCTCGTAGCTCAGCGGAAATACAGACGCTGGAAGCTGATTCCATAATGCAGTGCGCATATTAAAAGAACTTTGAAAGCGCTTAGTTCTTATTGGTGGAATATCAACCAGGTGATAAGTTTACCTCAACTTTTTAATGTTAAGTGTAGGTATAACAACTCTTTTTGGACGTGCCTTGACCACCCCTTTACTGTTTTCAAAGGATAAAAGTTGACTCGAAAATGTCTACCATGCATTGTGTACGGCCATGACCCCGTTTCTTTGTTATTTAGTTTTTGTACAGTTAAGTGTGACATCACCCAATCGATAACAGACGAACAAATACTTCCATGTTGCCATCTAAGTAAAAATCATTTTGTTATTACACCACAAGGTATATCTAGAAACAGCGCAGCGTAATGAACCTACGTTAGCCACTTGACTCCTCTCGCACTTAGCACATCATTATACAAGCTCCTTATCTCAAGCTCTCTGGCTTCCTTCAAACATAACTTCAATCTTCAATTAAAAAGTACACAAGTTCGTATGCGTCACTGGCTAATTCTGGTGACGGAATTTTTAGGCCACCTGAATCACTTTTTAGCCGACTTTTAGCGAATTTTTAGCCGAGACCTACGACGATTTGCCGTGCGAAGCACGGAAGTGCTTAGTTGATAAAGCCCGTAGCAGTCGGTCATCCACTAAGCCATGCCTTCCTTTAATCCAGTTCATCCTAAGGTTGTCTGGAAGAAATCGCTCACAGCGATAAGACCGCCCATTGTACTTCGCTTTAAATGTTTTCTTGTATCTTTGTTTGTATTTTGTAATGTCCATGTGGTGTACAATAAAGTATTTTCAATCTATCTATCTATCTAAGCGTTGCTTTATACTTTGTACAGCTCGAGCCCATGTCAACTGAGCGCTCGAGGGTCGTTAAGCCACGATGGAGGCCTTAAGGCGGCCTAAAAACTCCGTCAATACAGTTGGCTATTGACTCATACGAAATTCTTACCACGACAGACAATGGGCAGTCGCAATCCTATACTTATTTGTTTTATTATTGGATTTGACTCGACAACCTACGATAAAACTTTGAACTTATAAGTAAGGTTAAAGTTTTATGATACAAAAGGCTTCAGAGTGCAATTGCTTATGCAAGCAAACCTACTTGTTTACATAAACATGTAGGTACGTATATTATGTACGATGCGATGTAGGTCGCTCGATTGGTTTTTGAGTGTTCGAATAAAATGAAAGCTTTATTTGTTTACAAGTTGTTTCCCCCGGGCTTACTCATTTTATGTTCTGAAATATCAGCAATCGATCTCAAATTAAATCAGGCAGTCGAATGCAAAAGGAATAAAGGATTTGTTTTTCAATCTCTATGTATTACGTAATAAGTAATTCTTAATACATAGAAAGCAGGTAGGATACTTCTAAAGTAACTAAGTGTGTAATACCTATGTAACGTGGTTTTCATTGGGTGAATAGATGTACATAATGTCAGTACAATTCGAAAACAAGAATACTTATGTAGAGCTTTTAGAAAACATGATGAAAATCTTTCTTAAATTCTCTCAACCACATAACCTTCAAAATATTTGTCTGTCTGTCGCCATAAACTTTCTGAACAACATGCCATTAGGTGAAGTTGATAAACATAATAGTATCTATTCAAGGTTGATTTACAGTAGGTTTCTACTTGAGGACATACGAGCGAGATGGTAAAATGTTTTTAGATAATTTTCTCGTGAGAGAAAAGGACAGTGCGATAGTGTAAGTATCATATTTTGAATAGATTATTATTTTTGGTGGTTTTTAAGTAGATCCGTATCATAAACACATGAAAGCGCGCAATTAAAATAAAACAAAATGACGGCTCTGTAGGTATTTAAAAGCGTACACTAGAGCGCTCTCTATCTAAAATCTTACGTCTAATTCTGTGATGTGGGTTGATGATGATGATGATAAATAGGTTATTGCATTAGCGCTGTGGAAAAAGGGCAGGAAGAAGGAATTTGACCTCACTCTGCCTGATTCTAAAATTAATGATCATGGCGACCTCTAACTGCGATCGCCTGAACTACAAGGGCATCGTAATAGAGTTGCCAATTACAGCGACCTAGCTACTTCAGAGTTCACCGCTTCACCGCTAGATGGCGCTGGCGCGCTACCAACCGACGCGATTTGAATTCTAGATCTCGCAAGTAAAATTATTCTTGGCAATTAGCCTATAAAGAACTATCCGACATAAACTGTCGGCCGCAAGGCCCCAAGGTAAGTGGACCAGATGGTGTCGACCTTGGTGAGGTTAGTACTACCTCTATGCTTTGGATTGGGGCACCTACCCCCAAAATGATCTAAGATGAAGCATGCCTACCTAAAAGGAACCTATTATTTCGGCCACGGCGATTCCATCTGGACAGGCATAGGTACCTATGTACAGAAGTATTGGTGTGGTTTTTTAAAATGCCTATGTGTTCGCTCTAAGATGAGTTTCATCAAGCTGTTTTTTGACCTTGAGATAATAGAAAAACACTTTACAATAACTACTTAAGCAATGAACGTTTCTCTTCTCATAACACTGCGGGATAGTCTAGCTAGATGTCTACCATGGTACAGTCTGCAATAAAATTCATGAACATTCACGGTCATTCTTATAAAAAAGTTGAGTTAGACTTGCTCATCTCGACAAGCACTTTTTTGGTTTCATAAACGGACTTTAGACATTGTTATGGCGCCGATAGTTAGAGTGTGTACTGGGTACGCTGGATCATCGCAGGACAGTTCGTAATGGTACAATAACGAGACAATATAATTTATAGTTGCATAGTTATTATTGAATTATGAAACACCTCCAGACGCCTCTAGTTTAAACAAACTCAAATTAGTTTTTGAAGTATTAAGTTAAACAACAGCTAATGGGCTCTCTACATCTTCGCAGAAGAATGCCGACGGTCACGTGTAGAGGGGCACTCATCGCCTGTCATCTTCTATCAATAATTCGACGAATAGTTCGGCAAATAGTTCGGCGAATGTGTAGAGTGACCATTAGACGTTAAATAAGTAGAATTGTTATACGAAGGAACGTCAGTCTTTTTAAATCTTCAATACAGACCTCCAACAGTTAGTACATGCTTGTTTCTTTTGAAAGATTCATGTCTAATGATACAATCTCTCACAAAGTAGGGTGTGATATGAATTATAATAGAAATCCCGGAAAATAGGAAAACTCCCGGGGGATGTAGCAGATTACATAATAGCTGAAGCGCTCGTGGTAGTTTGTTTAGTCGATCGAAATTAAGCAACGTTCTAAGCGGTCAGTAACTTCAGTAAGTGGATGGGTGACCGCCAGTGGCATTTTTAACAGAGCGCTTCCGTGCTTCGGAGGGCACGTTAAATTGTCGGTCCTGGCTATTTTCGTTAAGCTATGACGGAGGCCTTAACGCCCTCCAAACTCCGTCACCAGAGTTGACCACTGACTCATACATTAGGTCTTTCATATACTTCTTTTCTTGTAGTGTCTAGTTCTATTAGAGTCTTGTATTTCTTTAGGTTTTTTGCTGTTGTACGAGCAGCTAATTTCTTGTTAATGTTATTTTTTTTAAATAAAATCTTTAACTTATCTTTATCTGTGTGAAAAGGATTTTAATTGCTTCTCAGAGGTTCCTTTTTTGGAATGTGACATGCGTGTTTCCCGAGTCCCGCCATCGATTTTTTAGTTTTTAAAACATTCGCACTGTTGTTATTCTCTGAAGAAGTCGGAAAACAGCCATATAGTAGCATATAAAGCAACTGGACATACTTATAAAAATGTGGGGACGTGATTGACCGACAATCTGTGACCTTTATATTTGGGGAGCCATGTCATGGGTTCATCATAAACAATTCAAAAGGTCCGTTCGTGTTAAATTTGACGACAGAACCCGATGCATAATATATAGCCAGCTAACCTATATAACCTGTATACTTATGGGTATAAAGCCGAGAATACACATGCAAGTAAAACAGAGCAGTAGCTTGCATGCCAGCTAAAGGCATGTAAAGCTAGAAACATAATTATCGGACGCTTACGGACGCGTCTGACAGCCGCGTCTAATAGGTATGCACAGTACAAAAACCTCCATGGCACCAGATCGGGTCGCAGCCTGAAATTTCACTACACTATTACACTTTATTGCACAATAAACAAGATTTTACTATTGACGTGTACGATTTTGAGGGGGGGGGGTTTCGGAGCCTATTCAATTCAAACAAACAAACAAATAATTCCTCTTTATTAGTGTAGATATGTTACTTTTTCATGGAAGCTCCATATTATTTCGAATGCAATTTCATGGATTTTTAATTCACCGAACAATATTGATCGATTGCTTCAATCAACGATGCCTTCCTTTAATTACCCGATATCACAATTTTTGTTGGCCAGTTTTCATATTTTCTTTTCAGCGATGAAGATTAATTTCAAAGTCAATTTGAATACAAAATTCAGGGACGATAATAATTCCTAGGATTCCGTCATCAGATCCTAATTTGAAAGGGTGTACCTTGGGAATATACCCTTACAGAGACAAGAGATACAAAGTCAACATCGGTCCAGAAATTGACGAAATCTGCGAACGTATTCAAATAATTTTACGTTTAAATAAAGAAAAAGATAACAGACTTCAATGGCGCGGTGTGGCCCCGGGCGTTATATGAAGATAAGGTTTTTCGAGTTTTACGGCGAAACTATCAATCCCTCAGAAATAAAATAAAACGGGATCACCTCGGAGTTTACTTCCAAACAAAAAAAATTGGTTGTCTGTAAAGTCGGTTTACTGACGATAGTTGAACGTGACAACGTTTGTGCTTTTTTGTCGCTCGTTCCGCGCTCTCGCTTGCACTTCAAGCCTTACATGGAACGCTTCAGAGCGAGGTAACGCCGCATTTTTTCGTGCGTGCAGCCGGCTCTATCGAATTATAAGACGTTGTCACGTCAAAAAATTCAAACTCAGTCCACAATAATTTTCAGTAAAAATCGGTCATCATACAATAAAAAAACATACATACAGCCGAACATATCCTCCTTTTTGAAGTCGGATAAAAATGGGAAATCATTACAGCTACCATTCTATTTCTTATGAAGAAAATATAAATTCACAGTTACTTAGCCTTGAGAAAAGGGCCCAAGAACACGCAACCATATAATGGCTCTACAAATTACCGGAAATGTTCCGTTTTCAGATTTTTCACGGTTTTACCGGTTATACCTACAGATTAAAAAGAAAATAAATTATGGTGTTATTAACTGGAGAAAGATTGTCGCTAAGTTAATATAAGGGCGCTTTTTATACGCTTGGTGCCAGACGGCTGCAGTCCCTCACGGACGGATTTTTTTTCATATAAAAGGATTCGATATCTAATCGTCCGTTAGCCGGACTGTTGCCGTCCGGCTAACAGACGTGCGTTGCACAGCTCGAACGATCAGCCTCTTTGGCTAGCCAAACACAAAATCGCGGCACGTGAGTACCTGGCTCTATGTAATCATTTTGACATAAATGCCAGAAACTCACGTGCCACGATACTTGGTATATGTGTGCAGTTTTGGCAATTCATGCAGGTGGAGTCTTAGTTTTATCTTTTTCGATTTCGTTTTGTGCCTAAGGGGGCAGTTCTTCGAGCCCTTTTGTATAAAAAAATTGCCGTCCGTGAGTATTCCGATACCCGGACCAGTCCGGCAATCGTCTAATTTGAAAGCGCCCTGATGAAAGATTAGCGCTTAGAGTTACTTTAATTTCATAAAGAAATATGTTAACGGAAATAACCGGTTTTCCGTTTTCGGTTTTTTGATTTGTTAGAAATTAATGAAGTGACGGTATTTTATGAAGTGAGTTTGGTGGAGTGATTTAAACTCTTACTTATTTTGAATTTACCTTATTTTGTTTTTGTTGAATGCCTCCGTCTCGACTTAATAGCAGGGACCGACAATTTAACCTCCGAAGCACGGAAGCGCTCAGTTGATAAATTAATGCCACTGGCGGTCACCCATCCACTTACTGATTGCAGAACGTTGCTTAACTTCGGCGATCAAGAAATATTAAGCGCCAAGAGAGACTTCACTAAAGGTGCATTTACACGAAGCGTTTCTTGCGATTGAACATGCCCATGGCAGTCGCGCCAACTATGACAAATCACATACGATGAGCGTTTACACGTGAAAAATTGCCGTGCGATACGATATCATATGGGTTGAAATAGCATCTTGTAAATGCACCTTAACACATACGAATTTACTAATAGGAGAACATTATCGAACCCCAAACCATAGATATAAAGATTTCAAACCGGTCATAATGTCTGACCTTCCTACTTCCCCTATCGCTCTCATCGATCGATAGGGAGTGTCGTACTCGTACAGAACTATGGAACGCCCTTGGGTTTGTTTGCTTTATTTCTTTACAAACTGAACCAAGAGTCCTTGAATGAAAAGCTTGAAGCATTTACTCACTAAATCCATACCTAAGTGCAAATATAAATGCAGTAGCAATACCAGAACTAGTAGCTATAAGTGTTATACAGGGTCTTTCATTTTAAACTACACACAAACTGACAGGGCTTCACTTTTGGGTTGTAATAGACGTTTGACGGTTTTTTAATTTATTTGTTGAACCCATTACCTGAATTTAGTTAGTTTAAAATAATACCATAAAAAGTGTATTACTCTGAAGCGAAATTTGTGTGTCAGTATCGTAGCAAGTGAAGATATGTGGTCTCTGCCTACGCCTGCGGGATTGAGGCGTGATTTTATGTCATCACTAGCTGACCCGCGCAACTTCGTCTGCGCATTATTAGGAACAAAGTAGAGGAGTTTTGAGTGAATCGAGAGTAGGTATATACAAAATATAAAACTCCGTCGCTTGATATAATAATAATATTTTTTTTATATTTATGTTTCTCTCAAGAATCCCAAGATAGAGGTAGGGAAAATCTTACCCAGATGTTGCAATGCTAAGAACAAAACGAATGCGGTAATTGGTATAGAATCCCTGAAGCGAGCGGCAATTTTTTTGAAGAAATTGACTCGAAACATTTTTTTTTTTTGAATACTTAGCAAGTACTGTATGGTGTTGAATTTCGAAATAAAACGATTAACTAATATTACCTACCCGCGACTTCGTCAGCAATATAAAAATATCGAAAACTCTAAGCAAAAATCTCCATTAACTTTTCAAAACTCAAAATCAAAGAAAATTATACTCCTTCGTATTTCGATCTCCGCTAGAAACGCCACCTAGGAGAAAAAGTGTAAAGTAGTTTTTACCTCTAGACCGATATATGGCGTTCTAACTATGGCCAAGGAAAAAATATTTTAATATCAAAAAATCATAACTTCGGAGTTCGGATATATTGATGGGTGGGAATACACATGTTACATGTTTATCATTAATTTTAAAATAATTTATTATGCAAAATACAAAAAAAAGTAAAAAAATCTAGAGTGCAAAAAGTGGCTGGCGGCGGTCACCCATCCTTTTTATGACCGCGCCCAGGGTTGCTTAACTTTTTTCCCCATACAAACTTCCAACCCTTATTTTCCCGCCCCCTTATGGTAATTGACAAAAAAAAGTAGCCTATGTCCATCACTGGGGTATACTCTTTATCCATGCCAAATTTCAGCTTAATCGGTTCAGCGGTTTGGGCGTGAAAAGGTAACAAACAGGCATACAGACAGACAGAGTTACTTTCACATTTATAATATTAGTATGGATTAGCCTGCCCTTATCCCGCTCATGCGGGGTCGGCACAACATGTTCTCCTCTTCCACTCTCCCCTATCACTCGTCATCTCTGTATCAACTCCTTTCTTTTACCTTCTTTCACACAATCCATGCATCTTTTCTTTGGTCTACCTCTACTCACATATCCATTCACATTCATTTCCATTACCCTTTTAGTTACATAACTTTCATCCCTCCGCATTACATGCCCATACCACGCTAACCTATTGCTCCTCAACTTATCAGTCACTGGCGCTACTTTCAGACTTCCCCTAATATATTCATTCCTCACATTATCCATTCGCGTCACTCCACATATCCATCTCAGCATTGGCATCTCTGTCGCATGCACTTTTCTCTCATCTGTCGCTTGTCGCTTTTGTGGCCCAGCACTCAGATCCATGAGGCGTGATTTTATGTATGTATCTATTTATATAGGATAAAAAAGCTTATTAAGCCCTCTAACTACCCCTGGAGTTCATTGATGTTCTTAGAAGTAGTAACAATGTAACAAAGAAACTTTCTAGCAGATAAGAAAAAACAAAAAATAAAATGCTACCTACTTCCAAAAGCTCGTCTAAAATCACCAAGTTAACTAAGTAACTACACATGTCGGGGCAACTTGGAAAATTAAATGAATAATTTAGTAAGTATAGGTAAGTATACGTCATAGATACCTACTCCACTATTAAGGGAGAGTCTTTAAATTGCTATGATTGCTGTCCTCAAAAGCTGATCGCGCCGTAGTAATTTTTCTAGAGAAAAAATACTGATGACGTCAGAAAATGCGGCTCGCTTCTGACGTCTCAGCATTTTATCTGTTGAATTGACAGGTCCTATCGTGTTCCCTCGCTTGCACACTAGTGCAGTCACTAATGTGCAAGTGAGAGAGAATGATAAGCACCGCCATTTCAGATTCGTTTCTTTATGTCAAAATGACCATGCAGTTTAAAAACTGCCTGGAATTAAGAGCTCTAAGATTTTTGCAGCGAATTGTGGAATTTTCGACTCTAGAGCAAATTAGAAATGTTACAAAGAAAAGTAATATTTATTACAAGACTATTAAAAGCATATATTTTGTGCTAAGCAATGAATGTTTCACGTTTGTATTCATTTTGTACAATATTTTTCGAGGTTTTCTGTTGGCAATATCTTTGGTAATTTAAGCAATATTGGCTCCAGAAATTAATGTATCAGTTACCGAGAAAGATAGACATTGAGGTCATGTCATTGTTTGATTGGCCTCCACAGAAGCTAAAAATAAGAGGATCTCGACTGTATGGGGTAGTTGCGTTTAGACATTTCTATCATCTTTTTTGTGCCCTTGATTCAGTCATAATCCCAGTACTACCTATGTTTGTATATGAGTGAGTGAGTATGTTTGTGTTTGAATCACGTATAAACCAGTGAACCGAGTTGGATAAAACTTAGAACAAGTGTAGATCATCATCGTCATCATCATCATCAGCCTATAACAGTCGATGAGCAGCATTGCGTCCTGTCCTCAGCTCGACGCATCCAGCTTCTGCCAGCAGCCAGAGCAGATCGTCACTCCACCTGGCCGGAGGGCGTCCTACACTACGTTTGTCGATAGTGGTAGATAGTGACCTGAAATAGCATAAAGGCTAAAATGTTGGTACCACGCGAGCGAAGCCACGCGTAGTAGCTAGTCAAAAATAATATATTCAGACTGGGATCACTTAGAATATTCTGACTTAGAGAATATGAATTCAGAGTGTAGGCATTCTAGGACGCTTTTTCTGGGACATTAGTTGGGATGGAATACAATAGGCTTGTAGATCAATCTCTCAGATAAATCATTATCCACAGTAGACAACGTCGATACGTGTGGAGATGATCACGATGATTTTCTTCAGCGTTAAGAGTTCGTTGTTATGAAATTTTTAATAGGATGCTATGTACGAACTCATAATCTTTGAAATGACAGGCAGCCTACATTAGGATGTAGGCTATAGTAGGCTATAGCCGAGTCCTACATCTTACTACTAACTGAGCAGGCAGCCTCGCGAGGCAGCCGCGGCACCAGAGCATGCGAGGCACGCCCTGACCGAAGATTTGCCTCGCACGACTGGCTCGCGAGGCTGATCGCTCAGTCAGGCGGCTTACAAACGGCTCTAAGCACTGATCGCTCTAAAATTGGCAAGTAAGCCCCGAGGGTTTCCAGAGTTGGATAACTAAAGTTATGTAAAGCAAGTTGTGGCAAAGGTTGATTGCTCCCGGTCAAGTTAACATGCTTGTATAAACTTAAAAGTGCTTCGAGGATCAAATAATTTAACATGAAACATCTTTGAAGAGTAGGTATAAGGAACACGAGTAGGCGTCGTACACACAACATTTACACAATGTGATTTTTCGTCATAGTTAGCGCGACGCTCGTCGGCACGTTCAATGGGCGGGGCTTTGCAAATCGTACGAAAAAAAATCGCATCGTGTAAATGCAACTTAAATGCTCTTTATGATGGATTACCGAACGCTAGGCCTCAGATCGTGTTTACTTTTTAACAGTAGGTTAACCTATTGGTCGCGAAGGAACAGGAGTAAAATCACCTTGTCTGGTATCCTAACGGCCTAAAAAGCTTATGACAACGGCAAAACCATTGAAGACCATGAGTTTACAGAAAAAGTATCAATCCCAGGCTTATGTATGATTTATATAAGACCACGAGACCCTTTCAAACAAAAACTAAGTTTGATATCGATCGACAATTTGAGGGGATTTCGTATCGAACATACCTACTTACATTTAGGGCTGGTTTCACCAAACTTTGTCTAACAGAGCGTTAGTTAATTGACATTCAAATTTAGTAAGAAAAATAACAACGGATTAAAATTTTAACAGACCGTTACGATGTTTTGTGTTCTTTCCAAAGGAAATCTTCACTAACAAGCCGCTAAATCAAATCGCTGGTCGGCGCGGCCGGTTAGCTCACTGACAGTTGACATCGTAGAAAATTAAAAATATGTCACAATAAAGTCCAAAAGCATTGAAAAGTTCGCGCCGTAACCATAGCAACAGAAATAACAACGAAGTTTGAAGGAAAAATCCCTAACCGCGATTAACTAACCAGCTGTTAGATTGACTTTTGGTGAAACCAGCCCTTATACTCTGTCTGTCCGTTTGTTACCTTTTCACGCCCAAACCGTTGAACAGATTATGGCTGAAGTTTGCCATGGATAAAGGTGGTATCCCAGGGAAGGACAGGCTACTTTTTTTCCCGAAAAAATCCCGAGGGACCGCGGGACACTAGTGTGAGTAACACTAGCCGAAGGCGCAGCGGCTGAAGTTTCAGACTTTCGGTCGTAATTTTGAATGCAAAAACGTGACGTAATTTTCGGCTAATATGTCATAGGAAACTTAACATGATCGCACCGGAGCGGCCGCGTTCGATCATCTAAGGATCGCACACTGTCCGCGCCGTAAGCGCCGCAGTTATTTTTCAATACAAAAAATGCTGATGACGTCAGAAAATGCAGCTTGCCTCTGACGTCAGCAGCATTTTCTCTATTGAATTGTGAGTTCGGTGCGTACGGCTCGGCTGCACTGTGCGAACACCCTTGAAAAACACTGCGAGTGTATTATCCGAAGATTCGCATTCCGCAGATTGAGAACCTCCGCCATTTTGAGGTCGGCTGAAAATTAAATAAAACTTCAATAGGTACATTTTCATAATCCCGCCTTCCCTGTAGAATTCAAGTTGAAATGGAATTTCAAAACTTGAATCTTTGTCATAAGTTTGAGCAAACGAGTAGTTGAATTACATCGAAAATAGGTCACCAAGTTATTTAAGAATAAAGTTGGCGTTTTATTAAAGGTTTAGAATTTGTGGTCTAGAATCTTCCGTACCGATGCTGGGTGTTGGTTCGAATTCGGTCTTGCACTAAAGAGTTTTTTTCAAGTACAAAAATGTATATGCTCTCAGTGAAGGAAAACATCGGGAGGAAAACGGCATGTCTTAATTTTCTTAATGAATTTCGTCAATGATTTTCTTAAAACCCATTAAAATGCAGGATTTGAACAGTTTGACATAGTAATTAGTAAAAGTTAAAAGTATAATTTCCCTAAATATGCAGGTTGTAGCTTTTACAGATTCTGAGCTAAATAACTACAAAATTGCTTAAAACGCTCCCGCACACCCTTAAAGGTTGATGATGTTAATGCTTTGCTCAAACTTACGAGGTCTTTTGTACGTGAATTTCCTTCACAGCTCAAGTTAATTATTCAGGGGTATGACAATTAGCACCAGCTAGCTGGCTGATGAATAAAACATGAACTCATGTAGCATATGAGTTTGTCATGCATGACATAATTAATATACTGGCGGGTTATGAGTGCAATGACCTTTATACACCTCCACTCCACTCACACACGCGTATCACACGTATCAATGATGCTAACCTGGTACGGTACTATCAAAGATCTTTTAGTATGAGTACTACACATGTACATAGCTTTATTTTATTTTATTTTTTATTTTAGTATGCCTATTTATGTACAGATTTATTTATTTATTATGTATTATTATTGCGTGCATTTTCTGCATGGGTGAGGTCATTTATAAGCTAGGTCTAATCTGAAAACCAGCGTCACTTCCTTACCTTTGGTCTGGAAGTGGCACATGCTGAGATTGGCCTTTTTAGGCACACCACTACTCACGCTGTTTGGTTTTGCGGGAAAGGCTAACTTCTATATTATCATTAATCTGTTTTTAGTGCTAAGAACTTAGCTAAGTAATAATTTTTATAATTTTTGTATTTGGACATGCCTCTGACTACTCCTTAGACATCTTCAAAGGATCTGAAATATATAAAAAGACCTGGGGATGTTGCAGTCATGTTCAAAGTAAACCTTTTTTGCAGTGGGTAGGTAGTTACCTATCTATTTACAGCAAAAAATGTACCTACCTGCTTTCTACCTACCTAAATTACCTAATGTAGCCTTTGCCCATTTTTGTTCTATGTACTAAGTGTTGTCTAAATAAATGTGTTTCTTTCTTTCTTCTTTCTTTCTTTCTATACACTAGCTACACCCATGGGTACAAACGCGTTCCCTCGGGATTCCTCGAAGCGCTCGTGGTCGTGCTTGCTTAGTCGTTCTTGATAGATCGTCGAAGTTAAGCAACGTTCGAAACGGTCTGTAAGTGGATGGGTGACCGCCGGTGGCATTTTCATCTGAGCGCTTCCGTGCTTCGGAGGGCACGTTAAATTGTCGGTCACGGCTATTTAAGTCGTTAAGCCATGACGGAGGCCTTAAGGCGGCCTAAAAACTCCGTCACCAGAGTTGGCCACTGACTCATACGAACTTACTTACTTTTTCGGGAATACTTTACTTTGTCTACTTATGTTTGGCTGTAGTACATTGTATGTTTTTAAGTGTTTACCGATATCTCCGGCAATTGTTGACCGATTTCTAAAATTCTTTTTTTCTCTCACACAATGGGTGCCTGCAGACGGGCGACGCAGCTGGGGCCGAAGAAACGTTGGCGTGACGACCTCAATGCCTTTGAGAAAGGCTGGTGAGAAATGGGCCGGGACAGAGATGGTTGGAAGGATACGGGGGAGACCTTTGCCCAGCAGTGGGAAAATATAGGTTAAGAAAAAAAAATACTCTCAAGGTGGTCTCATATAAAATTTATTCCTGAGGGTTTGATAGTTTTCCTGTAAAACTCTAAAAACCTCATCCTAACTTGACGCCCTGAGTCACGCCTCGCTCGTCAAACGTAGGTTTTCCTTTTACTTTATAAAAAACGTAAAATTATTTTGTAAATAAACATTTTGTTTTACCGATTTCTGAAATAAAATATTCTGTGCTTTTTTCACTATTTTAGTCATGATTGTTAACCCTTGTAGTCCGTACCGCGAGGGTCGCGCGAGTCGTCAAAATCCTATGTTAATAATAATAATAATGCTGGACTTTTTCACACATCATCATCTAGCTCCAAAGTAAGCAGAGCTTGTGTTATGGATACTACATGACTGATATACTACTTATATACTTTTTGTTTGTAAATACATACATATGATACATAGAAACACCCAGACCCATAGATCATACAAAGATTGGTCCCGGCGCGGGGATCGAACCCGCAACCTTATGCGTCGCAGGCGGGCCTTCACCCACTGCGCTACAGAGGTAGTCAGATGTTACATAGCGGAACAGATTTATCATTTTTTCGTTTGAATTTCTTGTTTCATTTTTAATTTTCTTAAGTGGGTGGCATAATGCAGAATACACAGATAATAAAGACTCTTAGATAATAAAGACGGGATGAGCCTTTACCTTGTATAGTTCCCCTCTGCCAAAATGTACACGATTCCGAATCATATACGTCATGTAGTATTGCGTACGTAATATATGAAATTTTTAGGAGTGTGCGTAAAAATGAGGGTGTATTGTCATTTTTTATGCATAAGTGTGTGTCAAATGCGTTCGTGTGCTACCTCGTCCCCTGCACAAACCGGCAGAAAATGTTGAAAGAGGAATTCTATCAATAACTCGTCCATTCTATTTTGTCTGAGCTTGGAACGCATGAACGCGTAGTCACGGTACTTTCATTATAGTAAAGTGATCTGTCTGAATATAGCTTAATGAACCAAATGAAAGCAATCAGCTCTCTTCAGTTGATTGAACTAAGACCGAAGTTCGAATACCTACGATTATAATTATGGGGAAAAAAGTTGGAAATATCTTTTAAATTGAGCGAGGAATGAAAAAAGTAAGTAGTATGATTTATAGGGATCTGAATGCTGGGCCACGAAAGCGACGGATGAAAGAAGAGTGCATCTGACAGAGATGCGAATGTTGAGATGGATGTGCGGAGTGACGCGAATGGATAAGGTGAGGGATGAATATTAGGGGAAGTCTGAAAGTAGCGCCGGTGACTGAAAAGTTGAGGAGCAATAGGTTAGCGTGGTATGGGCACGTAATGCGGAGGGATGAAACTCATGCAACTAAAAGGGTGATGGAATTCTATTCTATTGCGATTTGTGACATGGCTAGGGCAGGTCAACAAACATGGTTTTGGATCAAGCACAATTTTATGTGATCCATATTAAAACTAAAGTCAAGGAAAGTTCTGAGGTAAGTCAAACAAAAGTGATTTATACAGGGTGTAAAAAGACAACTACTGAAAACTGAAGGGTTGCAATCAGACCATGATTCTAAACTAACCTATTTAGCGAAACAAAAACACAAAAAATTTTTTTACTTCACTTAGTCATTTTATGTTATTTTCGGTTATTTACTACTAGTACAACATAATAAGACCATACCTAAAATTTAATTTATAAAAGAAAAAAACAGTTAAAACTTGAAATCCAGCAATCTACGTAAAATAACGCGCCCAGAACATACGCAAACAGTACTCTTCCAACGCTGTTTTCTCCGGTTATAATGATTTTTTCGGAAAATCCTTTTGGATTTGGCTGTGTGTTTGCTGTACATACCCCTCTCGGCTTCGGTAGATGTCTTTTTACACCCTGTATACAACAGCGATTGATTACGTTATACCTTTACGTAAGCAAAGTCTACGGCAGTTATACAACCACTATATGCATATAGCGTTCGTTATCCGCATGGGGAACCCTAAACCCGGTTTGCTGAAGTTCAGGAGTAATTGAAGAAGCTTTTCAAATTCAACCAGCATAACTTGAGCTTTAGTTCAAAGTTTTATGTATGGGAATATTGATTTTAATATTCTGGTTTTTAGTATTGTTTTCAAATCCAATTTAGGGCTTTGGTTACGGTAAGTATTTTTGTAGGTATGGTAAATAAATGGTGACAAAAATGCACCCTGTATAAGGTATAGTGCCACAAACTTATCTGTGTTGGCAGAAAAAAAATCACAGCTAAATTCGTTAGTTCCTCTTTTGGCCACCGGTTCAGATACGTTTCTTGCATTGTATGCAGCTCAGAACGTCTATCATGGGGGTCTCTTGAGATGTTCTTAAAAAGACGTCTACCGAAGCCGAAAGGGGTAGGTACAGAATCCCAACACACAACCAACTCCAAAAGAATTTTCCATAAAAATCATTAAATCCGGAGAAAACAGCGTTTGAAGATGATTTTGCGTAAGTTTTGGGCGATTTGTTTCACGTAGATTGCTGGATTTTGAGTTTTAACAGTTTTTTTCTTTGATAGATGAAATAATTTGGTAGTTATGGTCTTATTTTGTTGTACTAGTAGTAAATAACCCAAAATAACATAAAATGACGTAGCTAAGTCAAGATTTTTTTTGAGTTTTTTTTTTTCGCTAAATATGTTTAGAATCATAGTCTGATTGAAACCCCTCAGTTTTCGGTAGTGGTCTTTTTACACCCTGTATAAATTGTATTCCTGAGACCTTTTTTTGTTAAATAAGACTGTTCAAAGTTGTATGGGACGTGGTCTATGAAAATTGCGATTCTGTCTTGGCATTTCAGTAGAGATGAAGGATGTAGATGAGGCATCTCTACTGAAATGCCAAAACAGAATCGCTATAGCTTCATAGACTGCTTTTGAACAGTCTCCTTTAAAAACATCATACTCGCGTGTATTTTCTTCTTCAGTCCAATATTAAAGTTAGGTTTCGTTTTAGCTTTTAAAACGCGATAAGACCTTTCTACAGAACAGACTCTTTTAAACTACAGTTATGTCTGAAGTCAAAGCTATTAACTTCCACAACTAAAATCAGGAATAAACGACCAAGCTCTGTTCAACTAAGGGTCTTGCCACACTCTGTAGCACCGCAAGAAGATTGAACAACAAAGTGGTTACAATACCCAACTCGGCTGCAACTTCATTCAATACAACATTCATTTTATTACCCATGACGGAACGAAGATTTAGTATGCGTTTGGGTGCGAGTTTGTGCGTTTGTGTTTTAGGTGCACTTTTTTATTCCTAGTTTAGAGAAAACAATAATCGTTATCAGTTAACACAAGTTAATAAAAAGTGAATAATCTTGTCGTTTCTTTTTTCGGCAATGAAAATAACTATTTATATCATACGATTACGATATCACAGGACATTTATTAAAAGCGCTGGAATCACCTAGAATATTCTTATAACTAGGTGATTACTCCCTTCTTTCGCGACTAACGTGAATTAAATCAAAAATCAAATCAAATAGTTTATTTTTCCAAAAATAGGATACAGGTTACAAGATACTGGACCCAACACTAGGGACCCAACCTGTATTGCAGACGTCCGACGAGCCAAGTTGACAATGGAGAAAAATTAATGGGAGAACATGAGAGACAAACTAAAATTGCACAATTATCTACTAAGTAATAATCTGCATGTTGAAAAAACATTGAAGTATTTATTTACTTAGGAGAAGTATACAATACATCTAAGAAGAACATCAATAATGATAACATCATAGCAAAAGATAACAAAACAAGGAAAAGCAACACAAAAAGGCATGATAAAAACATGACAAGACCCATTCCAGTTAGCACCATAGAAAATTACTAATTTACAAGCAGTGCGGTGCGGTGACGCAGCGTGTGCGCTAGCCTTTTGGTAGGTAACTTAAAACCCCTGTTATCCTTACAACTTTCCTAACTTACTCGCAGAACTAGCTTTTTTACTGCTTTGGGTGTCCTGTGGTTTTCTCGGTTAAGATCTTTAAAAAACAAATCTGCTTCTGTTTGACAACCTCCGTGGCGCAGTGGGCGAAGGCCCGCTTGCGACGCAAAAGGTTGCGGGTTCGATCCCCGCCGCGGGACAAATGTTTGTATGATCTACAAATATTTGTCTCGGGTCTGGGTGTTTCTATGTATAATATGTATGTATTTACAAACAAAAAGTATATAAGTAGTATATCAGTCATGTTAGTACCCATAACACAAGCTCTGCTTACTTTGGGGCTAGATGATGCTGTGTGGAAAGTCCAGCATTATTTTATTTATTTATTTTATTTATTCTACCTCACAAAGATAAGGTTAATAACATCCTACTCTCCATTTCTTATACGAGTAATAAAGATGAAAGTTTGTGAGTTTGTTTATATGTTTGTGTTTCAATCACGCCTAAACCAGTGAACCGATTTGGATGAAACTTGGAATAGGTGTCGATAGTGACCTAGAGCATTAGCCTATTCAAAATGTTTGTACAACGCGAGCGAAGCCGCACGCAGTAGCTAGTGAAATCATACTTAAAACGGGCACTTTAATTGTATTTGTCTATGTCATGATGTTGGTTTGTGCTATCGTTTTTATTCAACGAGATTTCCTTTTCACTATCAATTTATCTCTGAGTAAGAGTCAATTTAACTTCATTAGATTGCACTCTAAGCTTCAGCCTTCCTTTATAAATTAAATCAACCATGCAACCAACACCGTATTCAGGGTTGGCAATATTTATTGCACTTTACCTATTTCTAAAAAAAATGAGTACTAGTTGCGCTCCCGCTGTGTAACCCGCGGTCTCTCGGGCCTATATCCTTCCCTGGGATACAACTTTTATCCATGCCAATGTTCAGCCGAATCTGTTCAGTGGTTTGGGTGTGAAAGGTAACAAACAGACAGACAGATAGACAGAGTTACTTTCACATTTATACTATTAATATGGATATATGGATTAGTATAGATTTTACTTAGTGGAACGCCAGCGGCGGTCTATAACCAATGTTTACCATTATGTGGCTGCGAAAAGGACCAAAATTGCAAGCGATTCGAACTTTAGAACCTTTTTACGGCCCCGCGACGAAGGTTGCGGGTTCAATTCCAGCCACATTAACGGTTCTAGGTTTTTCAATGTAGGTCATTATCATCATCATCTAAGAGCTCAGCTCTTGTCGGTACAATGATGCAACTTCCTCCACCTCTCCCTTTCCAATGCGGATTCCTTTACTTCTATACACGACATGACAGCGATCTTCTCTTTTATCTGACTCATGAAATTGATTCTATGCCTTCCTTTTCCTCGTCTTCCTTCTACTTTTCCTTCTATGTAGGTAATTCTACATATAATTATACATTATTACTTCGTGACTTCGTTTCGGTTTCCTGAGATGCTCTTGAAAATATTAACTTGTGTTTGTCTTTAAAAATAAAACAAATGATTCAATTTTAATAATATGTAACACGGCTAGGAGGCGTTGGCAACAAACACGTTTTGAGTAGTCTTGTATGCAATCTATCATAAGTTATTATCGATCCATTTTAACTTATTACTAGTGCTGGTTCTCTGAGTACGGCCCCTAAGAAAGCCTACACCAGCCATAATAGCAATCAGTCGGTAATGGAGCTCGCGGTGCCCTGATTGCCTCTAATAGAGTTACGAACTATGCGCCATAGACACCTCCTAGGGCTGCCTCCTTTTGTCTGGGAGAAACTACTCGGGATAAATAATGATGATGCTGTGTGAAATGTCCAGCATTATTTATTATTTATTATTATTATTATTAAATAAAACATTATTTAGGTTTGTAAGAAAAAGAAAGATAGTATGAGTTATATGAGACGCATAGCTGATTATCATCCTCAGTTGATATTCGACTTATAAGAACTAAGCGCTTTCAAAGTTCTTTCATTATGCGCACTGCAAAAATTTGGAATCAGTATTTTCGCTGAGCTATGACCCTGTTGTTTTCAAGAAGATAGTAAATAGGCACCTTCTAGGTAGGCTCGCTCCATCGTAGACCTCATTCTTGCCTGTGTAAGTTTCGAGGTCAAGAGCCGACCCATTAAAAAAAAAGTTATTTTTTTTGACGTAATTTTTAGACAGCCTTAAGGCTTAAGGCTTAAGCCTTAAGGCCGCCGTCATGATTTAATAGCCAAGACCGACAATTTAACGTGCCCTGCTCCGAAGCATGGAAACGCTCAGTTGATAATATTCACTAGTGGTCATCCATTCACCTACTGACATTTGAGAACGTTATGCAAGCTACATCACTAGCGTACCTACTATTAAAAATAGATAGAAAGCTTGGAGAAAAATCCAAAGCGCTTAACTATCACAAACTAACATAACTTATATGCACTCTGAAAATTTTATATCAGAAGCATATTATACTGTCGTTAAAAGTTTTTTAAATCTCTTGATAATTGACGAAATACATTTCATTAATGTAAAAACCGTTGACACACCCCTAATCAAAATCGAAACCATCCCGCAACCCTGATGTGGAAAGACACGTAATAAACTTCGGAAAACGAGCCAACTTTAAATTTGACAGGTCACTATTGATTAGATTATAGTTGGGAACATCCCGGTATCCGTAAAGGTGGGTACTGACCAGCCCCCTAGTGATGTTACAAATAGAAATGGAATAGAAATCGAATCGATATAACGCTGAGACTATACCTGGCCTATAGTCGGTCCATTTTAATATGCCACATTTGACATTTCATCAAAATTTAACAACGTAACTTTGTACCGGCGGGCATAAAATACTACTATTTTATCGAAGTTAGTACTGCACAATTGCTTAACTTTTTTTCAGTTGCGGTTAAAAAAGTTATTGTATTAACGACAAAAGAAGGTAATTTTATGATTTATTTCCTTATTACACCATCCAAACATATTATGTTTCACAACAATTTCTGTTTTAGAGAGAACTGAACGTTGTTACAATGTTGCGTCAGTAAACCCTTGTTCTCTTTTGACACTAGGTATGTTACCCAAAATAATCGAAATTTGAGAGTTAGAATCGAATGAAATGATTTCTCGTAAGGGAATATTTCACCTTTAATGATGATGAATGATGGCGCATTAAATACTTATTGTTTTTTTAAAATAAACTTATTTATCCCGAAAAACGTTTCTAAATACCAAAAAGTACCTACTTATGTAAAAGGACAACGGGAATATCGCATAAAAACTTTTTTTCTCTGTTTTTCATGACAACCATAAACTTTTGACTTTTCAAAATGAAGATTTGATCAATTTTTATCAAAATAAATAATTAATGGGATTGTGACGCAGTCTTGATCGTTGTGCAAAGTGACTTTGCGTTTTTGGTGTGCTATTTTTTTCAGACCCGGTTTTTTTTAATTGATCTTACCTACTCTTAGTTAACGGTTTACCTGGCAATAAATTTAATTCATGTGAATGAATCGATACGGACTTCGAACATAATCGAAGTTTTTAAGAAGGTCACCTCACTAGAAAGCTCAAACTGACAAACGTCAAATGTGGCCTATTAAGTTGGACCGACTATAGTGGCATTAATTGCAAAAACTGCATACATTTTATGTCAAATGTCGCGCCACGTGAGTTCTTGGCATAATGTCAAACTGACGATTTACATAGAGCCAGGAACTCACGTGCCGCCATAATTATTATAAAAAGTATGCAGTTTTAAAAATTAATGCCGTAAGACGCAGGTGGAGTCTCAGCGTTATCTGTCGATTCGATTTCTATTCTATTGCGATTTGTAACATGGCTAGGGGGGCAAGCGCACCATTCGCAGCGAGCGTGTTACGTTACGCCGTGTGATAAAATCTGCCCAAGCCCCCTCGCAGACTGCAGACTTTCTATCGGCCGATAGTTGAGACGGGCTATTCTTCTCCATACTCATTACGAGCCGAAGTATATTCTGTCTCAACTATCGGCCGATAGAAAGTCTGCAGTCTGCGAAGGGGTTAAAAGCTCGTTGCTCGTTGCCGCCTTGTTTCCCCGTACTGACACGAATGCTCGCTGTGTAACACGTTACATTACGCCTCGTAACACAGTTCAGTACCCACCTTTATAATTTCGAAAGTTTGCGAGTTGTGGTGTACAACTTTATGGGGTTAGGACGGTATATTTGTATGGCCGGACGGTCCTAATTTTTATTGTGCATCATTGAATTTTTGATAGAAACAGTGAAGGAAAATACCGAGAAATCTACCAGCTTTTTCTAGAAGAAGAAGTGAAAACTTGAACGAGGTTGCGGTAACTGTTCTCCTGAAGAAAAAAATATACAAAAAAAAGAGTGCAAAAAGTGACTGTCCTACTAGGATTTGAACTCGGCATCTCGACACACTCAGAGGCGGAGCTCTGTCGCTTCGACCATTCGGACGAAATTAAGGTGTAGTATTAAGAGATGGTGTCAGCGACTCATTGCTTGAGATGGAATAGGCTTGTGGCCTAAACCATCCTCCAGCTCAATCGGCCACAGGAAACACAACATCCAAGTGCTTAAAGCATTGTTTTATTTTATTTTTATTTTAATGCTTTATTAATTTTTAATAAATAAATAATGCTGTACTTTTCACACAGCATCATCTAGCCCCAAAGTAAGCAGAGCTTGTGTTATGGGTACTACATGACTGTTATACTACTTATATACTTTTTGTTCGTAAATACATACATATTATACATCGATCATACAAACATTGGTCCCGCGGCGGGGATCGAACCCACAACCTTCTGCGTCGCAACCGGACCTTCGTCCACTGCGCTACAGAGATCGAAATTGGATATTAATTGACTTTGACCCATAAATGTTTCTAACATTCTACTTCGCAAAAACAACACCACAATGTGAACCTCATAAGTACATAACACTGTTACGCGAAGGAAATTGATAAAAAGCCTCACGTAACCACATATTACGTTACATGTAGGCTTTGATCTGCACTTGTCAAAGGCGAAAATAGGTCGACGTTCGTCTATAATGCCTTTAGTGTTAGCCTAGTGGGGATTGAATTTATAGGCCCTCACTAATAAACGTTGCATAAAGTTATGTAATGCATAAACTCCTTTGTATGGTTATTCATAGGTTGCATTACATAACACCTTAAAATGCGCTAGGCCCCATAGGGGGATCCAGACGATATTTTTGTGTACCTACTAACGACGAAAAATTAATAAATTGTGAAATTTTGTCAGTTTTTGTTACTCCCAAAAAAAAATCCTGGTTCCGCCCAAGCTTGGCCCCAAACCGTTTTTGTTGCCCTGGTTCACGGCATTGATCGCAAAGGAACAGGAGTAGACTTACTTAGTTTTAAGACAATTCGAAGTGATCCCAGCGGTCCTACTGTTATGGGGTTTACTATCTACTTCAGTACAAAGGTTGCGAGTCCCAGCTACTCTTGATCAATAGTTTTTTGAGTGATTCACTGATGATGACTGATGATGTGTAGTCTCACGGGGTCCAGTGACTATGAGGGCTTCGGCAGAATACCAGCGCCTTACCACTTCTCAGTGGGACGGCAGAATGCTGAGTCGACGCCTTTTTGCTGCTGTGACACACAATCACAATTCTACAATTTAAAATTTTGTATTGTGCATTTTTTTTTTATTTTGATTTTTTTTTTATTCTAGTGATTGTATTGTGTGCCAAAGTAGTGAATAAATGTCTGTCTATGTCTATGTCTATGATTCAGGCGCGGTCCGAGGGGGTCACACAGTTTGCCGCGTTCGGTTCAGCTGCACTGTAGCAGCCCTTATTAGTGTAGTGACCCCCCCCCCAAATTTAGTAGTAACCCTCCCCCAAAACAGGCTGCGACCGCACCTGAAGTGATTTGTAGGAGCTCCGATCATTACAAAAGTCTCTAGGCCTAAGCCTGGCTTATATTAGGCATATTGTTATTAAGTACATTATTATTCAAAATCATACCCTTCGCAGAGGAATTAAGGAAAACAATGGCTGTATCCCTTGAGTAATTTGCAAGAGCTATTTAAGTTGTAGTCAAAGTCAAATAGTAAGAAAGTATTAATAAAGTCTAATTACGTTTGAAAAACTTAGAAGAAAACCAACTTCAATATTTGACTCCGTCACTCAGTGCGTGAAGTAACGATGCGGCATTTTGAGTTTTTACGGGAAAACTTACGATCCCTCAGGAATGCACGACCTCTGTCAGGGGGGTGTCACTCCCGAAGTTTAGGTGTATTCGGCCGCGTTACTCTTTAAGAGTATCGGGCAAAGGATGTCTGAAAGGTGTCCATGGTCAGTTTCTTGCCGGCTCGCACACGTGTTAGTCTTGTCGCGCGACTTCGCCCGTTTGGCTCGACTACGAGTATAGGAGTATTACCTTTTTTTTTTTTTAAATTAAATAGGTCAGCATTTGACCTCACTCTGCCTGATGTTAAGCAGTAGTGAGGTCTAAGATGGAGCATGCTTACCTAGAAGGAACCTATTTACTCTTGATTTGAAGACCCCTAAATTGTACTTTTCGGGAAATACAGAGCCCGGCAATGAGTTCCTATCACGATGTCTTAATCATTTAAAATACCTATATTGTCTGGCTTATCAGTGTGAGTAGTTAGATGCATATGCACTTTATTTATGTGTGGCAACCTCTATCCAATATCGCCACAACTAAGATTTGAATCCTGGACTGCACAAGTTACAATTTTCGACAACTAGCCTTTAAAGAACTGTCCGACATCAAATTAACCTGTTGGCCGAAAGGCCCCAAGGTAAGGACCAGATGGTGTCGACCTTGGTGAGGTAAGATCTCCCTCTTTGCCTTAGATAGAAAAAATAAAACATTTTATTTCAGGCAACATTATGCCTACCCGTAAATTGGTGACGTGATCATCATCATCATCACCACAAAGTGCGTATGTTCGAGAACGCTCAGTAGGTATAGCTTAAACAGGAACAAATCTACCAACTCGCTTTCGTAAGATAGAACAACTCTACATATAGGAAATAAACGATGGTAGAATTTTTGAAGTAAAACCTTTTATACTCGCATTGGGCATTTTTAGATGGGATTTTTGACGTAACAACGTCTTATAATTCGATAGAGCCGGCTGCACGCACGAAAAAATGCGGCGTTACCTCGCTCTGAGGCGTTCCATGTAAGGCTTGAAGTGCAAACGAGAGCGCGGAACGAGCGACAAAGAAGCACAAACGTTGTCACGTTCAACTATCGTCAGTAAACCGACTTTACAGACAACCAATTTTTTCCCATCTCAACAGAATTTCCCACAGAACTCGTGACCGACACCATCTGACAGTACTCTTCAGCAAAGATCGACAACTTGTTCTTAATTTCGTCAAACAGTGTAGCAGCATGGATGGCGGTGAGTGTATAGAGCTCTACCTTTTGCGTGAGACAACCGCGAGTTCGAGTCCCAGTAGGACAGTAACTTTTTGCACTTTATTTTTTTTATTTTGAAGCTTAGAACCGTTACCGAAACCTCAAGTTTTCACTTCTGTCAGTATTCTCGGAGTGACACTGACTTTTTTATAATAGTCGAAATTTTATGCATGTTGAATTTCGACTAGAAATCCGACTTTGCCTGTAACATTCGAGAGGCTTTGAATTATTCAGGCTCTTCGCAAATCGGAGTCGCAGTTGATAGGTACTCGTAGGTACAGTCATCTGAAAAAACGAAAAAAAAAAAAACCCGGATTTCTTCACCACTGTTTGTACTAAAAACATGTTGTTGAACATGTTGTGCAGACCCCACGCAATGTGGGAAAAGGGCTGGGAGCTGATGATGAACGTACTAAGAACTTTTAATTGTTTTAAATGTTTTGTTTTTGTTAATTTCTTGGTGTACAATAAAGTGTTCATTCATTGATTTATTCATTCTTAAAGGCATTTTGAATGAATTTGAAAAAAAAAGATTGAAGTGGGATTGGGCGGGCCATGTAAGCCGCATGCACCCAGAGAGATGGGCCACGATCGTCACCCAATGGGTACCTGCAGATGGCCGACGAGGCCGGGGCAGGCCACGCAAGCGTTGGCGTGACGACATAGAAGCCTTCAATACGGACTGGTGGGAAGCAGCATGTGAGCGAAAGTCGTGGAAAAATATGGAGGAGGCCTTTGCCCAGCAGTGGGACAGTGCAGGTTAAATAAATTAAAAAAAAAGGCATTTTAAACTGCGTACGGACTACGCGTTCCATCCAGCGAGTTAATGTAAAAATGAAAAAAATTATACGATTTTGACGGCGCGCGCCGAGCCATTATTGAGAAATGAAGACTTATCAAAATTTTCGAATCCGACGGGATTCGAACCTGCGTCGATCAGACGATCCTTCTAAAGCCGGAGTGCCTTCGACTGCTCGGCCACGGAACCCACAGACGTCAGATTAGAAATTTTTGATAAGCTCATTTATTTAGTTATTTATCATTACTGTTTGTTCGTGAATCTAATAAATGATTTTAATTTTAATTTGCCTATGATTTTAATTAAGTGCAGCAAATTTTTAGTTGTAGTCTAGGTTAGAAAAAATGTTAGTTAATGTTTTTTCTATATACACTGTGATTGAATTCGGGTCTCCGGGAATCCGGTAAAGAAACCTATAAATCTCGGAAACTAAGAATGCTAGCTTTTTTTTTTACTCAACCTATCGTGTCCCACTGCTGGGCAAAGGTCTCCCCCCTTAGCTTCCACTCCTTGCGCTCCAAGGCCGCGGTTTGCCAGTCTGGCTCGAATGCATCCAGATCGTCTCGCCACCTTTTTCTGGGTCTGCCGCGTCCTCTTCGACTGTTTTCAGGCACCCACTGAGTGACAATCTTCGCCCAACGTTCTGGGTGCATTCGAGCCACATGACCTGCCCAGTCCCACTTCAAACGTGCAGTCCTCGTACCTACATCCGCTATGCCTGTTTTTGATCGGATTACGGTATTTCGGACTCTATCGGTTCTTTTGATCTTTAAATGCTATATAGCTTAATGAAATAAATTGTGTTTAATAGACAAATGAATACTACGTAAATAAAAGTATTCAAACTTCTTACTTATTGTAAAATTGTGTCTTAAAAAATCAAATTCTAATCGCGTCGACTGTACTTGAAGGACCATCCAATTGTGTTCTGACAACTGATTTGTCTCGAAAATTCTTTCAATTGAGTCTCTTGAAAGATATTTGTGTCAGTGGAACTCAGAATAATTACATCGCTCTTTGTTCTAACATCAATGAATATTTCGCATCTGCTAAATAGGCGAACGGTGAAGAAAAACATTTTTAGCGGAAGCCCGAGAGCCGTGTTGGCCGAATGGAGTTGTACCTCGACTTTCAATCCGAAGGTCGTGGGATCGAACTTCCCACCACGATTTCTGACTTCAAGGGCCAATTTTTCAGTTTGGTATATTTGGTCCTAGGTTAGGACGTTTGAAAAATTGACACTTGGGCGCTGTCTCCACGAGCGCGAGAATCGCGACGAGTCCGCCCTCATATCGTCGGAGAATATCCACGAAAGAGCGATAATCTCGCCGCGTATCGTCACGAGTCGTAACGGAATCGCAGCGTTTCCTTGTCGAAATGTCCTGGCAACGCTGAAATGACGCTGCGTTTGACAGCGCGCCCTCTGCGCGCTCGTCGCGAGAGCGCCACGAGCGCGCGGCGGGCCCGCTGCTAGTCGCGACGGGCTAGCGACGATGTAACGACGTTTCACGCGCTCGTTGCCACTCGTCGCATTGCGGCGATAATATCGCCGTGTGGAGACGGCTTCTAGAGAGTGTATAGAAATACGTGGCACGACGATAATATCGTCGCGATTCTCTCGCTCGTGGAAACAGCGCCTTGGAGTCAGGGATCGTGGTGGGAAGCATCCGAATATTCATTAAACGAACGAAAAAAGGAACGCGCAGTCCATACAAGGTTTGGTAGTTTCCAACAATGAATCCGCCGAGCTTTTGAATGAAACAAAATACGTCTTGGTTATTTCAGTCTTATTAACATTATACGTACAAGTTCTGATTCGAAACAAGATTTCATGAATAATGTATTAACCTAACTAGCATTAACATTCTGCTTGAGATTTAGCTGACTGCATTGAAAGTATGAAACACGAGTCTAAACTATCATCATCATTTGATTGAATGCTGGGTATATTCTCTTCGTTTGTGGGAAAGGTTTTGTTTTGGCCATAGGATCCAGGGTTTTTCTCAATTTATGAAACTCTAGCTTCTGCGCGCGGCTTCTCTCGCCTGATACCAACATTTTGAAAAACCTATTTGCAATTACAGGTCGCTATCTACGCCTATTCCAAGTTTCATCCAAATCGGTTCACTGGTTTAGGCGTGATTAAAACACATACATTCAATTATCTAACTCACAAACTTTCAGCTTTAGTATGAGTGGCATGGGATTATTTTAAGGCTTATGGCTTTAAGGTACCCTTTAAACTCTAATTTTAATTACCTACTTAAAATTTACACCAAGATCCATTCTATTCATTTTGAGTATAATGTTTGAAATGAAGGCTATGCTTACATAAGTAAGATAGATAGATAGATAAACACTTTATTGTACACAGAAGAAACATAACAGGAACACAAAATAACAAGTAGGTACAATGGGCGGCCTTATCGCTAAAAGCGATCTCTTCCAGACAACCTTTGGATGGCCTGGAAATGATATAACAGAAAAACGGCGGTGTACAAAAAGCTTAAACATAGAAAAAAGAATAACATAGAAGTAAGTGTTAAATAATTAGTAAAATAGACACAAAAAGACACATTTTTGAGTTATAATTGCCTCTTTAATTTTAGATCTCTCTGGCCTTTTAATAGGTTTAAATAAAGGTTAATACAGATACAAAATATTACGTCAAGCTACCAGCATCCCCCTTTCCGTCAAGCGTGAGTAATACTCTGAAAATATCCCGCGTAAAGTCGAACAGACAAGTGGTTCGCAGTGTTCGCACACATTCATGTTTAGTTAATTCAAGAGAACTTGAGGTACCCATGTCATTTTGACTTGGAAACTTTGAATTTGGAAGATAACTTCTTTTGTAGACGTAAAAGTCTTGTACGGACAGGCTTTCCAATGTATGCGTACACAGGAACGCGGTGTCAGTTGCGCTACTGCACTGCTGTGTGTTCCTTTTTCTCTCTTTTTTGAGTTTAAACTACTTACATAAGCTTTCGAAGCCATACTACGTAAGAAAACTGCATCCCTGATTCGCAGAGTGCGGGACAGTCAAAACAGCATCCTGAAAACTATATCGGACAGGTTCACCTCTCCGATCTGGAAATGTTTTGTGCGGAGGGCGATTTAAACCGCCGGCGCCGTATTTTAGCGATTTATTTATGTGATTATTTGTTGTTATAAATTGTAATATGGATTGTAACTATCTGAAATAAAATGAATTTGAATTTGATAAATGTGAACAGTAACAGACACCGAGACCATGTAATTTTTTTTTGATAACTAAAAAATAGGGGTATAAATCTATACTAATATTATAAAGAGGAAAGATTTGTTTGTTTGTTTGTTTGTTTGAAATGAATAGGCTCCGAAACTACTGGACCGATTTGAAAAATTCTTTCACCAATAGAATCCCACATTATCCCCGATGAACATAGGCTATAAATTATCCCGGGGAAGTGAATTTTTCCCGAGGGATCGCGGGTAACACCGCGGCGGACAGCTAGTCATCTAACAAAGATTTTCTTCTTGATCAAACTGGTGCCAGTGTTGTAAAAGAATTTAAGATTAAGTGCACTTCAAAGAAGCTCGTTTCACTTTTTACTTTTCATACTGTATTTTTGAACTATTGTTCTCGCTCGATTACCCATTAGTCCAGTTGAGATAACATTGCCACGGAGCAAAGTCTTTTGGATTCAAATGGTGCAATTGGATACTTTAAAAAAATCTTCTTCTAAAGTCGTTTCACTCTTGGTAGTGTGGTCATGGGTCGTCAGGTCGGGAGTGTAGCTCGCTTCACAATTCTGTGCCATTCGTCTCTGATAGTGGTCTTTCTGCTGCACTCGTTTGAGGGTCAGTTCAGCGCTTTCTTGGCTTGGTCTCTCATCTTACTGGAGATCTTTTCGTGCTCTTGTACCCTCAATTTTTCCTTGAACCACAAGACGTTCTATGGATAGTTCTCCGCGACACGTAAGATCCTAGATGAAATAAACACCAAGTTTCTTTACAAGATGATTCTACCATACAGGGTGTAAAAAGACGTCTATCGAAGCCAAAAGGGGTAGGTACAGCATCCCCACACACAATCAAATCCAAAAGGATTTTCCGAAAAAAAAAACCCATTAATTATATCCGGAGAAAACAGCGTCTGAAGAGTGCTGTTTGCGTATGTTTCGGGCGCGTTGTTTGACGTAGATTGCTGGATTTTGAGTTTTAACTGTTTTTTTCTTTTATAAATGAAATTATTAGGTAGGTATTGTCTTATTATGTTGTACTAGTAATAAATAACCGAAAATAACATAATACAGTGACTAAGGTTAGTAAAAAAAAAATTGCGTTATTTTTTCGCTAAATGTGTTTAGAGTCATGGTCTGATTGCAAATCCTCAGTTTCCGGTAGTTGTCTTTTTACACCCTGTATACTCTATGGCCGATCTCCTATATTTGAATTTGTATGGGTTGATCCGTATTGAATGGAAAGGGAAACCTGTATACGAGTGTGGTTGGGGATAGGGTGTACCCTTGTGGCTTTGGAGGCTTCTTGTTACTGATAATGGAACCAGGGTTCTCTGTATTCTGTGCCAGGGTAGTGAAAGTACGCTGCTTTTGTGCACTTAGTATCACAATTTCACATTATTCGCTTATTGACTACTATTATTGGAATAGAACCTATACAATTGACTAGTCAAACTGGTGGATGGAGACTGGATGGAACGAGCAAGGGAAAGAGAAGAATGGAGACAGATGGAGGAGGCCTATTCCCGAAACAGGGCCTGATATTTACAAAAACTTAAGTTTATATTATACAGGGTGTAAAAAGACGTATACCGAAGCCGAAAGGGGTAGGTACAGCATCCCAAATCCAAAAGGATTTTTCGAAAAAATCATTATATCCGGAGAAAACAGCGTTTAAAGATTACTATTTGCGTATGTTCTGGGCGCGTTGTTTTACGTAGGTGGTTGGATTTTGAGTTTAAACTGTTTCTTTTATAAATGAATTTATTAGGTAGGTATGGTTCTGCAAGATGTGGGCATGTATCAAATATGTATTTGTACATGCCTCTGACTACCCCCTTAGACATCTTCAAAGGATCTGGAATATAAAGATCTGAGAGAATGTCTACCGCGCCTTGGGGATACAGTCGTGACCCTGTTTACGTGTAGGTATGGTCTTATTATGTTGTAATAGTAGTAAATAACCGAAAATAACTTAAATGACTGGGCTAAGTCAAAAAATATTTTGCGTTTTTTTTTTTCGCTAAATATGTTTAGAATCATGGTCTGATTGCAATCCCTGTTTTCGGTAGTTGTCTTTTTACATCCTGTATAATATGTATACAGGGTTATTTGTAAAACACCGGTTACCTCTCAGGACTGTATTACTATCATCATAAACAATAACTTTTGTTGATTTATTAATTTGAACTAATTTAGGAATACTATAACTTAATTGAAAATTGTGTCTTTAATATAATAGAACGTAACTTTAAGTAAAGAACTAGGTATAATTTTATAATTATGTATTGTCAAGGAAATAAAGGCTTAAATAAATAAATACATATACTATAACTAACACTGTTGTTTGAAAGAAAGTTAACTTGTTTTTGCTTAAAAGATTAACGCATACATACACATCCTCATATAATATTAGTAGCTCTGAATTGACCTACTTTAAGCCACTTTCGTATGCCATTGTACTTGAGATCTATTGTGTACCCACACATTTTAAACGTCTGGAACAGACGTTATCTGGTATTCCAACTTCTTGAAATTTCTTTGTTTGACGTAGAAGGATTCCTAAGCTGCGTATGACTACGCGTTCCAGGGTACGCGTTAATGCGTTCCAAGGCTTATACAGGGTGTAAAAAGACAACTACCGAAAACTGAAGGGTTGCAATCAGACCATGATTCTAACATATTTAGCGAAAAAAAACGGGATTTTTTTTTTACTTAGCTTAGTCATTTTATTTTATTTTCGGATATTTAATACTATTACAACATAATAAGATCATACTTACCTAATAATTTCATTTGTAAAAGAAAGAAACCGTTAAAACTCAAAATCTAGCAATCTACGTAAAACAACGCGCCCAGAACATACGCAAACAGCACTCTTCAAACGCTGTTTTCTCCGGATATAATGTTTTTTTCGAAAAATCCTTTTGGATTTGGTTGTGTGTTGGGATGCTGTACCTACCCCTTTCGGCTTCGGTAGACGTCTTTTTACACCCTGTATATTTATAAGAAAAGGAAAACCTTGAACAATTATGTGCCTAGTGTATTTTTCGAATCGTCAGCAAATCGAAAAATATCGAAATGATTTCACCCGTTAAGTTATAAAATTATCTTTTAGAAATGTAAAAATATTGCCGTAAAAGTTTACCGAGTACAGAACTAGATGGCGCTACTGGTAGGTGTCGGTTAGCACTGGCACGTGACCTTTTCTTTATTGATTCTCATCTAAAAATGCCCAAAGCGCCTAAAGAAGGTTTCGCTTCAAAAACAAAAAGAACTCCACAGTTGGAATCCAAACCTACGACCTTTGGATCGACCCTGAAATAGAAAGTCAATATTCTAGCTATGTCTACGATGCTAGTCTATTAGTTGTAATAAAACTTATTTGCCTTTGACTACTCCTTTCTCCTCTAGACATTCAAATATCTATTGTAATCACCGACTATCAATCATGCAAAGCCAGCCCCTGATAAAGGACCGTTGATTCGGTCTCAATACTCTTGCCGCGAGTACACGCTTTGCAAGCCTTGGCAAGCCCTGCTGCCAAACTCTGAGTGCTTATCATGTTCTCTTGCTTGTACAACAGTGACAGTGATTATCATCTTCTAGTTCCGAGTTAATTGCAAAGCTTATCAATCACTAAATTTAAAATACAATAAAAAAATCTATTTTAAGATATCTGATTATTTGGATGACAAAAAAGCTTGGGACTGAATATGCTCCAACTCCGTGTGATCCATGGATCCATTCCATGGATCACATAAAAGAATGATAGGCCCCAAACCGTGTTTGTTGCCTTGATTCTTCACGGTATTGGTCGCAAAAGAACAGGATTTAATTTAGTTTTAAGACTATTCTAAGCGTAGCGGTCCTACTGAATAAATGCTTTTTGAATTTGACTTCTCCTGCTTGCACCCTACGTTTGCCGAGGCTTGCCAAGGCTTGCTAAGCGTGTACTCGCGGCATCAAATCTTTAAAGTTATTTCTTATCCAAAACTTATATCATCATCATCATCATTTCAGCCTGGTATCATCTACTGCTGGGTATAGGCCTCCCTTCTTTTATGCCAGTCTCCTCTATCTTGCGCCTCTCGCCTCTAAAACTTATATACCTACAGGCTAATGTTACCTTAGGTCAGAGTGTTTTTTTACTTCATACTTAGGGATTCTCATTACTTATCAGTCAGCGTTACGATGATAACGCTGTAATCTTGTAAACTCCTAAAAAAGAGCTGACTATTACTTAGATAACTCGTAGAAAACCATCCATAAATAACACCTACGCTGAATTTAAACTCATGACCCCACCGATCTGGCAACGGTCAACTAGATCTAAGGGGCAATCGACTGAGAGATCTCCCATTATGTTTCATTTGGTTCGTTCGTATGAGTGGTCAATTCTGCTGGCGGAGCTTTTAAGCCATTGTTTCATTTCAGCCGAACCGAGCGGTTTCGGTTTACTATCTAGGCCATTACTAATACACTTGATTTACGTTGATACGCAGCCAAGTTGGCCATTGAAAAACGATCAGCCTAACCTATCTCTATCTATCTATCTATCTATACAGCCAGTAACACCCACTGCTGGGTATAGGCCTCTTCTCTTTCACGCCACTCCTGGCGGTTTTGTGCCAGCCGGATCCACTGCTCTCCTATCTCTACGTCTCTCTACGGTATTACCTATCTCTACGGTAACTTACTCTACGACAGAATAGACAAAGACACCTGGACCTACTCGGACCTCATTCGTCCAAGGAGTGTTCCCGAGTTCACGCACACTGAAACAACGTGCAAGTCCACACGCACACTATTAAAGCCAATCCGCCTTCGTGAAATAACAACAGTGACTTAATAATAAACCCAAATAGAACTCCATCGATAGCGAGCCTGGTACAGAGTTACTCAAATTAAAATGATGGTACCTCGATTTTTATGATCGTCGATAAAACAAGAAAAAGGAATTACAAATTACCCATTTTTCAGGTAACTGAACTTTCGACCGTTTAAATATTTTCCCAAAGACTTCAAATCAAATCAAATCAAATCAAAAATCATTTATTCAGTAGGACCACAGGGATCACTTAGAATAGTCTTCATCATCAGTCAATATTATACCACTGCTGGGTGTGGACCTCCATCTATTTACGCTATTCATTCCGGTTTCCGGAGTCCGAATCTCGTTTCTACTGTTTATATTTTCAGTTACTTAAATTTTATTTTTTAGAAAGTCTTCCTCAAACTATAATGACTGCATAATAGTTTTCGGAGTCCGAATTTCGTTCCTACAATTCTTATTTTCAGGTACTTAATACATTCTTAAAACGAGGTACTTATTCTATGTTTCTATGTGATTATTTAAATGTTTGAAAATTAATTAGACGTATTCCTATCATTTGGGACACACAATGAAATTAAAAAAAAACTTCTGTTGAAAGTCTTTATCAAACTTTCGCGGCTGTTCTAATCGTTTTCGGAGTCCGAATTTCTGTCCTCAAAGTCCTTGTTAGGACTTGACCCGCAGGCAACTTGTTCCCTTCTCAATTAGCCTCTCGACAGACAAGTGTCCGTTAGTAGTAACCTACAATACGAGTAATGGCCTGTTAAGATTTACAGTGCACGTCATAGCTTTGGCACTCACTGGCATTATTTTAATTTGTTTTTTTGTACTACGTAATTTTGTTCTTTCAAAAAGTTACCAGGATGAGATCGCTTTTAGCGATAAGGTTACTCATTATTATCATGGCTTTTTTGTTTGTTTTTTAAGGTACTAAAAGTTAATAATCTCATCATCATCTTCCTGCCCATTTTTGCACATTATGTGGGTTCGGCACAACATGTGCTCTTTCCATTCTCCTCTATCAGCCGTCATCTCAACACTCACTCCTTTCTTACTCATATCATCCTTCACACAATCCATCCATCTTTTCTTTGGCCTAAAGGAGAATGGGCATTCCCGCCCAAATCAAAAAACTATCGCCCGCAGAGTAGGCGTATGGTGGAATGGGTAGACCTTCAAAAACACTCCATTTCATTGTATGACAGCTAAAAAATCCATCCTACAGAAATCGAGATATTTGCAGTTAAAGGTGGTGACATTTACCATCATCTTTTTTAACTTACAGCCTTCCCGCAGATAAGCCACTATAGGCATTCGATATAACTTTAAAAGCACTACATTTCATTGTATAACAGCTAAAAAATCCATCCTGCAGAAATCGAGATTTTTGCAGTTAAAGGTGGTGACTTTTACCATCATGTTTTTTGACTTACAGGCTTCCCGCAGACAAGCCACTATGGGCATTCGATAGAACTTTAGAAGCACTACATTTCATTGTATGACAGCTAAAAAATCCATCCTGCAGAAATCGAGATATTTGCAGATAAAAGTGGTGACTTTTACCATCATCTTTTTTAACTTACAGCCTTCCCGCAGATAAGCCATTATAGGCAATCGATAGAACTTTAGAAGCACTACATTTCATTGTATGACAGCTAAAAAATCTGAATTTGAATATGTTACTTAAAACTTAGGGAGCTATAAAAAGAGGTTTCCCAAGCGGGCAGACACCTGCGATGGTTCCTTCATCATGTCGGTCAGCCTCAAAGTATGGAAAATTACGAGTCAACTTTCGTCATTTTACCAAGGCTTTTGGTTTACGGTTTGTTTTATACTTGTTGCATACATATTTTATACTTGTTGCATACTTGTTTGATACATGTTGCATACTTGTTTGATACATGTTGCATACTTATTTGATACTTGTTGCATACATGTTTTATACTTGTTGCTTACATGTTGCATACATGTTTTATACTTGTTGCATACATGTTTTATACTTGTTGCATACATGTTTTATACTTGTTGCATACATGTTTGATACATGTTGCAAACTTATTTGATACTTGTTGCATACATGTTTTATACTTGTTGCTTACATGTTGCATACATGTTTTATACTTGTTGCATACATGTTTTATACTTGTTGCATACATGTTTTATACTTGTTGCATACATGTTTTATACTTGTTGCATACATGTTTGATACTTGTTTTATACTTGTTGCATACATGTTTAATACTTGATGCATACATGTTTGATACATGTTGCATACATGTTTGATACATGTTGCATACATGTTTGATACATGTTGCATACATGTTTGATACTTGTTGCATACATGTTTTATACTTGTTGCATACATGTTTTATACTTGTTCCATACATGTTTTATACTTGTTGCATACATGTTTTATACTTGTTGCATACTTGTTTGATACATGTTGCATACATATTTGATACTTGTTGCATACATGTTTTATACTTGTTGCATACATGTTTTATACTTGTTACATACATGTTTGATACTTGTTTTATACTTGTTGCATACATGTTTGATACATGTTGCATACATGTTTTATACTTGTTGCATACATGTTTTATACTTGTTGCATACATGTTTTATACTTGTTGCATACTTGTTGCATACATGTTTTATACTTGTTGCATACATGTTTTATACTTGTTGCATAATTGTTTGCTACATGTTGCATACATGTTTTATACTTGTTGCATACATGTTGCATACATGTTTTATACTTGTTGCATACATGTTTTATACTTGTTTTATACGGCAGACTTTGAGGCTGACCGACATGATGAAGGAACCACCGCAGGTGTCTGCCTGCTTGGCAAACATCTTATTATAGCTCCTCAAGTAACATACACAAAGTTCAGGTTTTATACTACTACGAAAGCATACTTACAATTACTTTTGTTTAAGGGTGACTTTCAGGGGGTTGGAACTGTACTAGGGATCTGACAAAGGACGACGTTATTTCTAATACTGTTTCAAGCCAAATATATCAAAACTAGCTGACCCGCGCAACTTCGTCTGCGCATTATTAGGAACAAAGTAGAGGAGTTTTGAGTGAATCGAGAGTAGGTATATACAAAATATAAAACTCCGTCGCTTGATATAATAATAATATTTTTTTTATATTTATGTTTCTCTCAAGAATCCCAAGATAGAGGTAGGGAAAATCTTACCCAGATGTTGCAATGCTAAGAACAAAACGAATACGGTAATTGGTATAGAATCGCTGAAGCGAGCGGCAATTTTTTTGAAGAAATTGACTCGAAACATATATTTTTTTGAATACTTAGCAAGTACTGTATGGTGTTGAATTTCGAAATAAAACGATTAACTAATATTACCTACCCGCGACTTCGTCAGCAATATAAAAATATCGAAAACTCTAAGCAAAAATCTCCATTAACTTTTCAAAACTCAAAATCAAAGAAAATTATACTCCTTCGTATTTCGATCTCCGCTAGAAACGCCACCTAGGACCAACCACCGGAGAAAAAGTGTAAAGTAGTTTTGACCTCTAGACCGATAGATGGCGTTCTAACTATGGCCAAGGAAAAAATATTTTAGTATCAAAAAATCATAACTTCGGAGTTGGGATATATTGATGGGTGGGAATACACATGTTACATGTTTATCATTAATTTTAAAATAATTTATTATGCAAAATACAAAAAAAAGTAAAAAAATCTAGAGTGCAAAAAGTGGCTGGCGGCGGTCACCCCTCCTTTTTATGACCGCGCCCAGGGTTGCTTAACTTTTTTCCCCATACAAACTTCCAACCCTTATTTTCCCGCCCCCTTATGGTAATGACAAAAAAAAGTAGACTATGTCCATCCCTGGGGTATACTCTTTATCCATGCCAAATTTCAGCTTAATCGGTTCTGCGGTTTGGGCGTGAAAAGGTAACAAACAGACAGACAGACAGACAGACAGACAGACAGAGTTACTTTCACATTTATAATATTAGTATGGATGAGCTTTATACACTTTGACATGATGAAGGAACCACCGCAGGTGTCTGCCCGCTTGGGAAACCTCTTTTAATAGCTTCCTAAGTAACATTATAAAATTCAGCCTTGGTAAAATGACGAATCTTGGGTGCTATTTTGGGCACCTTTGATGCCTCATATCTCCCAAAGCCACCCGGACCCAAACTTCATATTTGGGGATCGTACATAACCATACTGGGACTACACACAGACAAAGTCTCAGCCTTTATAAAATGACGAAGGTCTGCCGGTCGCTGGCTCTCACCCTATAAGTCAAAAAACATGATGGTTAAAGTCACCACCTTTAACTGCAAATATCTCGATTTCTGCAGGAAAGATTTTTTAGCTGTCATACAATGAAATGTAGTGCTTCTAAAGTTCTATCGAATGCCCATAGTGGCTTGTCTGCGGGAAGGCTATAAGTCAAAAAACATTGATGGTAAAAGTCACCACATTTAACTGCAAATATCTTGATTTCTGCAGGATGGATGTTTTAGCTGTGATACAATGAAATGTAGTGCTTCTAAAGTTCTATCGAATGCCCATAGTGGCTTGTCTGCGGGAAGCCTGTAAGTCAAAAAACATGATGGTAAAAGTCACCACCTTTAACTGCAAATATCTCGACTTCTGCAGGATGGATTTTTTAGCTGTTATACAATGAAATGTAGTGCTTCTAAAGTTCTATCGAATGCCCATAGTGGCTTGTCTGCGGGAAGCCTGTTAGTCAAAAAACATGATGGTAAAAGTCACCACCTTTAACTGCAAATATCTCGATTTCTGTAGGATGGATTTTTTTGCTGTCATACAATCAAATGTAGTGTTTTAGAAGGTCTACCCATTCCACTATACGTCCACTCTGCGGGCGATCGTTTTTTGACTTGGGCGGCGCTTCATACATGCCTGCCCGTTCTCCTTTCTGTAAAAACGTTTTATGTGCGAGACCAAAGGCCGTTGTCTGTTGGCTTTTCGACCGTAACTGTTTGAGATGAAAACATTTATTCTGACCCTTTTGTAGGCACTAGATTGGACAGTGTCAAACTTGCTTAGGCTTTCTGTTTGATAAAGACACTCTTATTTTTAACCGACTTCAAAAAAGGAGGAGAGGAAAAATTATTTATTGTTTGAAAGGGTACCATTAGTGGTCCCATAAAAATTTTACTCCTTAGGGATTGATAGTTTTCGCGTAAAACTAAAAAAATCACCGATCTTTCCGAAAATTGTGGAACGATTCCCAAATTATTTTTTTTGTTTGAAATGGTCATCTTGAGTTGTTTCTATAAACTTTTTTTTACCAGAGAGTTTGATAGTTTTCCGGTAAAACTCAAAAAAACCTCTTCCTAAGAAACGCCGCGCCCTATTAGTCAAACATTGAAGTGGTCGAAAGTACCCTAAACCGACGAGCATGTATGAAGAATGTAATGAGAGTGAATGAGGCGAAAGTTGTGTGTCAGGATCGTAGCGAGTGGAGATCCGTGCTCTCTGCCTACCCCACAGGGAAAGGGGCGTGACTTTATGTATGTATTGAAGTCGGTTTTCTTGTCTCTTACGAACGTTTTCCTGAAGCTAAAACGGTTAATGTATCCGCCTATAATGTCCCGTCTCAAAAATCAACCTTATATACCTAAAGCTGTGAGTTCAAACTCGCATCCACCTAAACAAAGGTTAATGACAAAATTGGGAGTACGTGTTTATTTATGGTCCAACAATTTGGGATACTTAATACATTTATATTGTCCCTTCAGTGTGAGCAGTAAATTGGTGACAACCCTAGTTTGTCAGACATTTTACTGGCTTTAATCTTGACTTTATTTTATAGCTGATAAATACATTATGTAGGTCAGAAAATTGTAGTTAAAAACTGGCCAAGTGCGAGTCGGACTCGCTCACAAAGGGTTCCGTACCATCTAAGTATAAGAACAGCAAAAAAAAACAGCTTTGTTAGTAACCCCCTTATATATTTATTTTATTCTGTTTTTTAGTAAATATTTGTTGTTATAGCGGCAACAATTACATCATCTGTGAAAATATCAACTGTCTATCTGTCATGGTTCATGAGATACAGCCTGGTGACAGACGAACATACAGACAGCGGAGTCAGTAATAGGGTCATGTTTTACCCTTTGGGCTTGGAACCCTAAAAATTGGACTAAATATCTTGGCGATGCAATGATGTACCTATTTTCCCCATTCATCAATTCCCGACTTTGTCTCTTAAACCTATAATATGAACAATTAATTGTTATTCTTGGAGTTATAATCACAACTAACCTTAAATGGGATGTACATATTGTAGAGATTGTGAAAAGAGCCAATTCTATAATCTATATTATAGGGCAAACGAGCCGCATCCATGGTGCGCAGGTTGCGGGCCAGCTCCAACACCGTCCTGGCAATGATAGCTGCCAGGGTGGACTGTCCCTACATTAGGCATTGCTGTGGGCGACACCTAACTATGAACCCTGTTAGTTTTTAAGCTTTGTGTGTATTTGTCTTCTGTCTGTGTCAAAAACCAATTTGTCAAAAACTTGTTTGTGTACTATGAGTGTTTGCTCGAAATAAATGTATTTTATTTTTTTTATTTTATAGGGAAGGCTTTCACTTACATTAACGAGGAACTCTTCCTGAAACAGTATATGACATACCTGAGGCCGTTGTTGGAGTACGCATTCCAGGTTTGGAGCTCATACTTTAAGAAAGACATCGACCTTATCGAGCGTGTACAACGAAAAGCTACGAAAATGGTACCTAGTCTCAAAACACTGACTTATGAGGAACGACTTCAGGAACTTGGACTAATACCCTTCAGCAACGTAGAGAGCGCGGAGATCTTATAGAGACATATAAAATCCTAAACAACCATTATACTGTACCAAATTTATCAAAGACACTATACAGGGCGTCCCAAACTTATGGGACATGAAGGGGAAGTACCTTAAATATCGTAGATAGTGTATTTTGCTTAAAGAAGACTTTATGTTATTTTTAAAACTTAGTAATTCCGCATTCATAGATTTTCTAAAAATTACTTGCTTCGTCTGGGAATCGAACCGACTCAAATGTCAAAAAAAAATCACCCTACTTTTATGATGCCAATCGAAAGAATAGCTAAAAAATAATAACTCTGCTTAGGTAACATTGTATTTTAAAAGAAAGGAACAACGTAAAATTAATCATTTTAATCAACATAAAAACATACATGTAACTGCCGTAGTCAATTAAGTGGGTATTTTTTTGTAAATTAATTAATTAAATGCTCAAAATGTGATCCCTCTTGTCTTCCGCAAATCGCCAATCTTTTAATGAGTCCGCTACCTGTTGATTTTCTTATCATTTTATGGTGAACACTCGATGTGATATGGCACAATTCAGTTTGAACGTCGTCGACGGCAATAAATAACTTTCTTGAAATTTGACTCATTCAAAACTCATTTTACGTTGTTCCTTTCTTTTAAAATACAATGTTACCTAAGCAGAGTTATTATTTTTTAGCTATTCTTTCGATTGGCATCATAAAAGTAGAGTGATTTTTTTTTGACATTTGAGTCGGTTCGATTCCCAGACGAAGCAAGTAATTTTTAGAAAATCTATGAATGCGGAATTACTAAGTTTTAAAAATAACATAAAGTCTTCTTTAAGCAAAATACACTATCTACGATATTTAAGGTACTTCCCCTTCATGTCCCATAAGTTTGGGACGCCCTGTATACCATGAACACAAATGAAAGGTTGAGAGGACACTCACTAAAGCTGCATCGTGGGTCAAGTACCAGCAATCCAAGAGAGCACATATTGCCCAATCGCGTCGTGCACAACTGGAACCGGTTACCAGAGTCAGTGATAGGTGCCCCCTCAGTGAACTCTTTCAAGAATAGACTGGACATGTATTCAAAGCGCACACAAGGACTAAGATATACACGCATCAGCTCTGAGAGCTGCCTGTGTATTATAAATAATAATAATTTATTCATCGTATGCTACATTAAAGAACGTTTTTTTTAATATGCCTGTTTTTAGGTCACACCCGCCGCGTAGTACCCTAAAATTCTGAGTAAATTCCTACTCTGGGAATTAAGTCTTGCGTTATTTACGTCAAACAGTAAACGTAAAATTCAGGGGCATTATTCTCATGCGATGAATCTGAAATTTTCATGAAAATTCAGATGTTTCCTACTACGGCCTAAGTAAATTGTATTCAGTCGATAAAAATCAAACTTTACACCCCTCTCAGACCACAGAATTTCTATCGGCCGATAGTTGAGACGGGCTATACTTCTCCATACTCATTATGAGCCGAAGTATATTCCGTCTCAACTATCGGCCGATAGAAAGTCTGCAGTCCGCGAGGAGGCTTAAGCTCGCGTCCTAACCTAGGACCAAAATTAAATATTCCGTACCGAAAAATTGGTCTTTGAAGTAAGAAACTTTCATTTTCATTTAATTTTAATTCATACACATAAAAAAGTAGCACTCCAGGAGTAGCCGCAGAAGTGAAAACTTGAATGGTTCTAAACTTGACAAATGACCCGGTGTCGAGGCGAATTAAGGTATTTTTTCTCACCTCAAAACTGTCAAATGCGCCTAACAAACATTCAGAAACATTCAGACAGCATTGGGACCTCGGATTTCTGTTTGTAATGTGACCGTCAGCCATTTTTTACAAAATGGCGAACATTTGTTTTTATAATGGATGACATGAAATGTTACTTTAAAATGCTGCTGGACGTTTTTTGGACTTTATGCTAGAGTGTTTTAATGTGTAAATAAGTAGCGCACGTGCTTTTCCCCTTTTCACCCCTTTATGGGTTGAATTTTAAAAGGAACCTATCTTTTTTATGGAAGAGGGGGCAAACGAGCAAGTGGCACACCTGATGGTAAGTGATTGCCACCGCCCACAGACAACTGCAATCTAATATTCATATTTCTAGGACTTATCTGTAGGTTGATAGGTTTGTCTGTCATTCACCAAAGTAGATAGACAAGTGCGAGTAGCGGTGTAAAATACAGTAGGAATTCAAAATACCGTTAGCGATATTAGCGATTAGCGATATAAATATTCAACGAATACAAAACCATCCAAAACCTCATAAATCCAATTTAAGATCACAGATTATAATAAACCTACGCTTTTAACGCGCAGTACTGGTTTTCTAAATTCAAATTCAAATGGACCGCGCCGCGCCGAGATGCTAAAGTGCGACGCGTTTAAATTCCTTGACGACCAGCGCCATCTGACGCCGCAACCACGCAACTCACTAGCGTTCCGCGCGCGTCTTGGCGGGGAGAGTGAGTAAGCGGCGTGCGTTTTTACCGGACAGAGACTCTAAAGACTCTTGTGATTTTATCTATCTTTTTATACACTTTATTCTTTTGTTTTTACTGTTCCTGTGTTTTACAACTAATATACGTGTTTTAACTTCCACTGTGCATTAAACGCTTGAAATAATATCCGATTCACATTTCCTGCCCTGATCCCACGCTAAATAATATCTAATTTATAATTCTAGATAATTATTATAATTGCTGCGTGAATTCCTTTTAACAGATTTCAAGAGAGGACGAGGTTCTCTTTATCCTCTCTTTCTCTTCACGATTATATAAATATGCAGGGTGTGCCAAAATTTATAAACATTCAGGGCAGCTGAAAAAAAATCAAATTAATTTTAAGATTTTTGAAAGAAAAAAAAAATGAGAGAAAGTCTCACCAGATAATGACATTTGTCAAAAAATAAACAAGTTTGTCTCAATACTATAAAAGATCATTGGTCTCAAGCGATGCTTTTTCTCATCAGATACCTACTCTTTTCCTAAAGTAACCATGTTAAATCTTTTTTTTACGGTTATAGACATTTATTTCCCATAAAGAATATTACATTCACTTACATGAGAACAAAAACTTAAATTAAGTTTAAATCTATCAGGCGTAATGAGTAGCTATAGAAAATAATAAAAAGTTAACAAATTGTGGGTACACTTTTGTGGACACACATTGTGGACGAGCAGTGCAGTGTGCATGCACTGTTCTGCGTGTTACTTGCGAAAACAAAGATATAGCGAGCGCTGGATTTTTTGGAAAAAATAAATAAATAAATAATGCTGGACATAATTTCACATTTCAGCATCATCTAGCCCCAAACTAAGCGAAGCTTGTACTATGGGAACCAGATAACTGATATACTACTTATATACTTTTTGTTTGTAAATACATACATATTATACATAGAAACACCCAGACCCGAGATAAATATTTGCAGATCATACAAACATTTATCCCGCCGCGGGGATCGAACCCACAACCTTCTGCGTCCCAAGCGGGCTTTCACCCACTGCGCCACAGAGGTCGTCAAAAAAATCAATTAACGTTTCTCGGACTGGAGTCTGGGGCTCGAGGGCCCCTTGAGCTTGGGGGACCCGGTGCACAGCACCGCGTAGCCCTCTGGTAGCTACGCCACTAGGTTTTCTTTCTGTATAAAAGTATGATGTAGCATTTCATTTTTTGAGCAATAGGAATATTTCCTAGAATTTATTAGGTTGCAGCTCCGCCTACCTACTTTCAAATTTCGCGCGTTCGGCGAAAACGTCAAATCAACCACAGACAGAAAATCAACCCGTAAGCAAATAGAACGAATAAAAATCGATACAGGTCGGGTAATAATTATCAAAACATGAAAATAAATTAAGAAATAAATCCCGCTTATTTAATATAATAAGAATAAATAAAGATCGCAAAAGTTTTAATTAATCGACTAAAAAGCTAAGGTCGTTATCTATGGTAAGCTTGCTCGGCTAATCTGGTATTTTGTCTGTGGTTGTTTTGATAAAATAGGATGGTAGACAAAGATCGTTGTGAGAACTTGGGGCTCCACGTTTTGAGCAATATTCGAAGGATCATAGAAGCCAGTTTCCTGTAATTTTGCGTGAGCTTGAGGCTTCTGGAAGATTCCACGCTGTGTGTTCTCCGAACAGATAAAAGGCTCGGTGAGCCGGTGGGGATTCTGATTCCCTGAAATTTTTCGACCGCGCGTGTCTGCCGTCACTCTGCTCCAGAGCAGATCCGAGACCCCTTGAATAATATCCCGTGGGCTGGCCGTGATCCTGAAATACTGCCTGCCAACGTGACGTCTGAGAATTTATTGGAAACCAAGAGCCACGTGTCCCTGCCGTTTGTCCAAGGAGATCCCATTGAGAAGGATCGAGAGCTAAGCAGTGGAACGTCCAGTGTCGGCGTTGCAGACGGCGGGTGACGTGCGTACGTGGCTGTGCAGGCAGCGGTCACGAAGCCAGTTCGCCACGAGGAGTCAAGGTCGGATCTTTATATTTTTTTATTTCGATATCATCCTGGAGCGTCGGTCCAGAGTGAGGGGAATCCTGTACCGTTGTTAGAGCGTGCCGATAGGTCAAAGTTCTTGTCATAGTTTTTAGAGTGGATTGATTGTTTAAAGTTGTTAGTGTGCCGATAGGTTAAAGTTCTTGTTATAGTGGTTAGTGTTCGTTAGATTAATTTTCAGGTAGGGTTCATGTCGCTTTGAATCTTGTTTCTCGCTTTACTGAGTGCCACGTAAATTCACATCTATCATAGGCTAGGGTATGATATCCCTATGGTTATCCTGCTAGGCAAGGATTAAGTTGTAGGAGAGTTAGGCACGTTTTAGGATAAATAATTTGTGATATTTGATCGTTACTCGGTGGGGTTGAATAGTGGTGTGTGCGTTAGCTTTGTACGGGTGCTGTCATACTGATGTTATAGGATTACAGCCCCGGGGTGTTTATTTTGGGTTTTTTGTGTAACGCACGGCCACTGATTCACAAAATCACACCGTGTGGGTTTCATGTGTGCCTAACCTCAAAATTCATTGTTATCTCTGGAAATTGTAGTACAAAATATTTATTTGTGTAAAGGTAAATTGGTCACTAAGCTGTGAGTGTAATTTGGTCAGGTCCTATGCTTTTTGTAATTTAAGCAAAGTTTATGTATAATGTAACAAATATAAAATTTTAGAATTGGATATATAGGGAAGAGGCTTGGTTGTGAGAAGTTGTCTCCTAACGATACGGCCAGGGTAGTCAGATTTACATTAGACGCCTATCCGTGTCCAAATCGAGATTTCATCTCGGAACCAGGGTTTTCCCATAGATCAGTATTAGTTTTAATTGTGATAACAAAAATAAAGGTGTAATTAGTGTTAAAATCTTAGTATTACATGTGAAGTATCTCATTTCCAAACTTTATTCAAGAAACTGTTTTTGTGACATATTTGGCCCGTCATTAAAGATATTCAAAATTTAGTACATCATCTTATCTGTGTTATAATGTTCAAATAGGAACGGGCAATAGGTGTAGGAAATTTGATAAATAAAATTCTGTCTTGTTATTGTTGAAATTTGTTTTATTTATAGTTATAATTTAGGTAAAAATTCTTTTGTGTCGGAGTAGATAGGACCCACACTGAGGCTAGCCGGAAACATCTTTTCCTCCCCAATCTCTCCGTTACAAAATGGCGCCCAACGTGGGGCAACAAATATTTAAAACAAATATTTTATGTTACTATACAACAATTTCACTTGTGTTTTGAGGTAGGGCTGGCATAACCAGCACTAGGGGTAATACTTTGCTTAAACAACATTTTAAGACAGTTTTTTTTTATAGGTGAACTCGGTACACAGGTTTTGATTAGTGACCAATGCTTTTATTTTAACCACAATTTAGTTTTAACAACTGTACTTTACACGCACACAAACGTACACACACGGTTTGAAGTTTAGGTATCCTTCTGGTTTTGCAATTTTGATTTTTCTCCACAGGTATTTTTTGTAGTTGTTATTATTTTCTTTAGGTTTTGCAGCTGAACTGTTGACTCAAAAATTTTTTTTTTGGTGACGCATTTTTTTTTTGGGAAATATTAATTTTTTTTTCAGGAAATTTTTTTTTATAGGTTCTATAAACAATTATTTTTACATGGTGTTCCTTGTGTGTCCAATTTGCTGACAGCTTTATATTTTTTTTTTTTTTTGAATTTTTTTGAAAACTTTTGTTTTAGATTCGGAAATCAACAATTTTTTTTTGTTCCCAGTGGGTTTTAGTTAACAGTACTTTTAAGCACTCATCATGATTGCTCCAGCGTTGCACGTTCATAGTTTATCAAAGGAAGAGCTACAGTACGAAGTCTCCATTAGGAGCGACGTTCCGGAATCAACGGTCGATAAGCTTAGAAAACAGCTCAAGAAACTCTTGGTAGAGGTTCCGGCGGATGAGATAGCAGACGCTCCACCTCAATCACAGGAACAGTTTCTTGCAGTACAAAAGGTGCACGAACTCATCGCTAAGTGGTCAGAATTTGAGGAATCCAGAGACAATGGTAGTTTCTTGCGCGCTCGCGCTTTAGCTGGTCATTTATTTTACAGACTTAGGAGAGTTCCGGAAGGAGAGAGTGTTGACCTACGTACACTACGAGAGAAGGAGCTGATGACTGTCCAATCTTTTATCGACAAAATAAACGGGAGAGGCTCAGGTCAAGAAGATGTAGACACCGTTGTCACAGAACCTAGTTCTGAACAAACTCAGAGCACATCCGGTCAGCAAAAGGTCGTAGTGGAATTTACAGGCCCAAAGGTTCCCATTGCAAAATGGGGTATCAAATTCGATGGTATAGGGGACGTTAGGTCGTTTTTGGAAAGAGTCCAGGAGTTGAGCGCAGCAAACGGAACGAAGGAGGACAAGTTGTTTATGTCGGCATCCGAACTTTTCAGTGAACAGGGTTTTGGTGGTGGGTTTGCTGTGGTTTAGAGGAATAAAGGACCAAGTTCAGTCATGGAGTGAATTGGCATCCTTGCTATTGGAAGAGTTCAATCCAATAGATTATGATTATAGATTATTGGGAGAAATCAGGGCAAGGACACAGGGAGCAGATGAACCGGTTCACATTTATTTTTCAATCATGAACTGTTTGGTGGCGAGGCTGAAAAATCCATTGCCCGAACAGGATTTGTTGGAGATCCTTCTGCACAATATTAGGCCATCGTTTGCAGAGCAGTTAGCCTTGGTAGACATTTCATCAGTCGCATCGTTGAAGGATAAATGCAGGAAATTGGAAGCGGCAAAACAGAGATCAGATTTTTTCGTGGAGCCTTCCAAGGCATCATCTAGAACATTGAACCCAACGCTCGCGTACAAAGGTACTAGGCCGCGATCGCATGTAGCAGAGGTATCTATCCAGCAGTCAGCAGGCAGAGCTCCTCAAACACAATCTCGCTGTTTTAGATGCAGAGCCTTAGGGCACTGGTCGAGAGACTGTAGAGGGGCTGGTACAAGTCAACAGGTCAAGTGTTTTAACTGTGGAGAAATAGGGTACACGATTAGAAGTTGCCCGAAATGCAAGGGAAAGGGTGAGGCGAGGCCTCAACCAACTTCTAATTCCAATCAAAAAAAAAAAACTAGATAGGAAGAACCGGGGCGGTAGGACCTTTGGTAGTGGGAGTAAAGGAAAAAATTTTTTTCACAGGTACTTTTTTACTTAAGTATAAAAATTTTTTTTTTAGGACGTAGATCGGGATGGATCTGGCCACGCACGTGCACATTGAAATATCGCCTTAGCTGTTGTTTTTTTTTATTTTGTTGTGGATTATTCTATAAAACTTATTATTTTCATTGGTTTTACTTGTCCATGGGCGATGTCGTGTTAGTACAGTTAGGTTTTGTTGTCACTATTGTTGTTACTGGTTTGGGTTCAAGAAAGGATTTGTTCGCGAACCTAAGACTAAACTTCAAAGGAGTGCAAGTTTTGGAATGGTTCAGATTGGTTTAGGAGACACTATTGTTGTTACTGGTTAGGGTTCGAGAAAATATTGTTCGAGAACCTGATACTCAACTTCAAGGAGTGCAGATTTTGGGATAGTTAATTTGGAGTGAATAGGGTTGTTGCTGAAAAGGGTTCAAGAAATTAATTTTGTTCGCGAACCTGATTCTCAACTTTGAGGAGCGCAGGTTTTTTTGGAAGTCCTTGCAGTTTTGGAATATTAAATTCTGCAGAGGTGAGGTTTTTTTTTGTAACGACATGATATCATGGACAGGTCATTTCAATAGCAGCACCGGTGCGATACGTGCGCGGCTTAGAAAGCAAGCAAACGCGCAGTCCCAGGCCTTGGAAAACCAAAGGTCTGCCATCGGCCTTTTCAAGTGTTATCGGTCGATTTAGTGGGTCCATTGCCAAAACCTAGGTCAGGTTTTGTGTATATTTTCGTAGTCACTTGTCAAGGACCTAAAGGTCGACTAAGTGGAGTGTGTGTATAAAAAAATTTTTTTTTGATGATTTTGTGTTTCGCTCCTCAAACACAAAATAGTTTTAGGAGAAATATTTAAGTTCTCATTGTATTTTTTTTTGGGGACATCCATAGTAATATTGTGAGTTTTTATGATTTTGTTGCTTTGTTTAGGATAAACCGGTCGAGTTTAAAAGGCTCAACGAATGACTAACATCTTTGTTTCAGCATTAGTTCTTTCAGGTGATGGGCGTGTAAGGTTTACGGCGTACCAACCAAGATAAGGTTTAGGTACGTTAGGGCGTGGGTGTACGCGTACCCACGGTGTCACGTAGGGTATCGCGTAGTATGATTCAGTTAGTATGCAAGAAGGGTATGTTAGGTAATAAAAGTGCATATGAAAGATTGATGGATGCCTGAATGAGGTAAGTTTGGAAGGGGATGTGAAAGGTGCAGGAAAGAATGACTACGATCTCAGAACATCATCGTTGAACCATGTACAGAAGCCGATTTTCCGCTGAAAGTGACAGCTCAGCACATCCAATTTTTACAGGTTTCGTACTATTGCAGATACGAGGTTGTTTTTTTTGTGGGTTATATATATTTTTTTTTTTTTTTTGAAGTGAAATTTTTTAGTGGAACATATATAAGGTCCACAGGATCCTGCATCTCGAGTGACGACTCGAGTAACAGCAGAGAATTACACCGCCGGGGAAGAACTATGTCTCCAGGCGTGTAGGGGATGTGCGAGTTTGTTTTGAGTTTTGAGGAGGTATTTGTTCTCAGACGAGTACCAGCTATGTTCCATGGATGCTGTTATTTGTAAAAATAACATATTTTTTCAGATTTTGCTTGCGTTTACATTTAAGTATTCATTGATGTTTTCCATAAACGTTGTTATGAGTTTAGAAAATAGTTTGTTTGTTGTGTTGTTTTTTTCATTTGAGTAGTTGTTTGTGATTTGGAGTCAGGAGGACAGCGCTGAGGGCAGCGCAGTTTCACTTGTTGTAGTGAAACTTTTAACGGTGGGGGGGGTATTGTAGCATTTCATTTTTTGAGCAATAGGAATATTTCCTAGAATTTATTAGGTTGCAGCTCCGCCTACCTACTTTCAAATTTCGCGCGTTCGGCGAAAACGTCAAATCAACCACAGACAGAAAATCAACCCGTAAGCAAATAGAACGAATAAAAATCGATACAGGTCGGGTAATAATTATCAAAACATGAAAATAAATTAAGAAATAAATCCCGCTTATTTAATATAATAAGAATAAATAAAGATCGCAAAAGTTTTAATTAATCGACTAAAAAGCTAAGGTCGTTATCTATGGTAAGCTTGCTCGGCTAATCTGGTATTTTGTCTGTGGTTGTTTTGATAAAATAGGATGGTAGACAAAGATCGTTGTGAGAACTTGGGGCTCCACGTTTTGAGCAATATTCGAAGGATCATAGAAGCCAGTTTCCTGTAATTTTGCGTGAGCTTGAGGCTTCTGGAAGATTCCACGCTGTGTGTTCTCCGAACAGATAAAAGGCTCGGTGAGCCGGTGGGGATTCTGATTCCCTGAAATTTTTCGACCGCGCGTGTCTGCCGTCACTCTGCTCCAGAGCAGATCCGAGACCCCTTGAATAATATCCCGTGGGCTGGCCGTGATCCTGAAATACTGCCTGCCAACGTGACGTCTGAGAATTTATTGGAAACCAAGAGCCACGTGTCCCTGCCGTTTGTCCAAGGAGATCCCATTGAGAAGGATCGAGAGCTAAGCAGTGGAACGTCCAGTGTCGGCGTTGCAGACGGCGGGTGACGTGCGTACGTGGCTGTGCAGGCAGCGGTCACGAAGCCAGTTCGCCACGAGGAGTCAAGGTCGGATCTTTATATTTTTTTATTTCGATATCATCCTGGAGCGTCGGTCCAGAGTGAGGGGAATCCTGTACCGTTGTTAGAGCGTGCCGATAGGTCAAAGTTCTTGTCATAGTTTTTAGAGTGGATTGATTGTTTAAAGTTGTTAGTGTGCCGATAGGTTAAAGTTCTTGTTATAGTGGTTAGTGTTCGTTAGATTAATTTTCAGGTAGGGTTCATGTCGCTTTGAATCTTGTTTCTCGCTTTACTGAGTGCCACGTAAATTCACATCTATCATAGGCTAGGGTATGATATCCCTATGGTTATCCTGCTAGGCAAGGATTAAGTTGTAGGAGAGTTAGGCACGTTTTAGGATAAATAATTTGTGATATTTGATCGTTACTCGGTGGGGTTGAATAGTGGTGTGTGCGTTAGCTTTGTACGGGTGCTGTCATACTGATGTTATAGGATTACAGCCTTGGTGTTTATTTTGGGTTTTTTGTGTAACGCACGGCCACTGATTCACAAAATCACACCGTGTGGGTTTCATGTGTGCCTAACCTCAAAATTCATTGTTATCTCTGGAAATTGTAGTACAAAATATTTATTTGTGTAAAGGTAAATTGGTCACTAAGCTGTGAGTGTAATTTGGTCAGTTCCTATGCTTTTTGTAATTTAAGCAAAGTTTATGTATAATGTAACAAATATAAAATTTTAGAATTGGATATATAGGGAAGAGGCTTGGTTGTGAGAAGTTGTCTCCTAACGATACGGCCAGGGTAGTCAGATTTACATTAGACGCCTATCCGTGTCCAAATCGAGATTTCATCTCGGAACCAGGGTTTTCCCATAGATCAGTATTAGTTTTAATTGTGATAACAAAAATAAAGGTGTAATTAGTGTTAAAATCTTAGTATTACATGTGAAGTATCTCATTTCCAAACTTTATTCAAGAAACTGTTTTTGTGACATATTTGGCCCGTCATTAAAGATATTCAAAATTTAGTACATCATCTTATCTGTGTTATAATGTTCAAATAGGAACGGGCAATAGGTGTAGGAAATTTGATAAATAAAATTCTGTCTTGTTATTGTTGAAATTTGTTTTATTTATAGTTATAATTTAGGTAAAAATTCTTTTGTGTCGGAGTAGATAGGACCCACACTGAGGCTAGCCGGAAACATCTTTTCCTCCCCAATCTCTCCGTTACAATGAGAGTAACAAAACATGGACTAGAAAATGAGTTTTGTTCAATGCAAATTTGTTTGAAAGAAAAGGGTTGTTACAAAGTGAAAAACTTGACTAAACTCTTACGTGTTGCTTAGTTTGAGACCTTGACTGAGAGGCGCCTTCTTCTGACACTAGTTCTTTTGAGTTTGTGTGCTGAATGGATTTTATAAAAGGTAACAATAAATCGTGAGGAATACAGAGGTGTCGGCAACGATTAGACCCCTCGCAGACTACAGACTTTCTATCGGCCTATAGTTGAGACGGGCTATACTTTTCCATACTCATTACGAGCCGAAGTATATTCCGTCTAAACTATCGGCCGATAGAAAGTCTGTAGTCTGCGAGGGGTCTTAAAGATCTAAGCACACATAAGAACTGACAGCGGGAAGTTTTTTTTTTTAAATTTAAATTAGTGTCTATCTATCATAATTAAACCCTAATAATATTACAATCTGGCCAAGTAGGCCAATGAGCAATTTGTCTCTGACATAGTTTTATAAAGAAAAATACAACTAAGAATGTGTCCAATGGCACTTTTCTTACTGTCTCTAGTTATGGGGAAGACACTTTGTTCTTGTGTTCTTTAAATACACTTATCACTTTATTATTTACACTACACTAACTCAAACGGTTTGGTTCGTTTGAGTCTTCTCACTAAGTCCGTGACACAGCGGGAACTGACTTTGTTTTATACTATGTAGTAAAGTGACAAGCTACACACTCTCCATCATTGAGCTAAGTTTACTGATCCCTAGACAAAGTAAAAACAACTAATCCATTTCACCATTTTCAATTATAAAGTGAGTCACGCGATGGTGTACCCTTTGTTTGTAAATTCATTTTACAGTACAACATAGTTATGAAGTCCTGAGAATGAAAATAAATTTTTCACTCCATTGTGTTATGTACCTACCTTAGTAAGTTCGTAGTATTTTTCACGTAGGAACGTATCCCTGACACATAGAACTTTTACGTTTCACGCTGTACAACTATAAAAAACTTTGAAATACTTCTATATTTTTTTGTAATTTTTATTAAATTGTTAAAACGCACTTAGATATTGCATTGAGAAATGAAAAGTCTTATCATTTCGATTCCGACGGGATTCAAACCCGCAATGATCAGACGATCCTCCTAAAGCCGGAGTGCCCGAAAATGTTGATAAGACTTTTCATTTTTCAATACTTATGGGTGTAAAAAGACGTCTACCGAAGCCGAAAGGGGTAGGTACAGCATCCCAATAGACAACCAAATCCAAAAGGATTTTCCGAAATATGCACTAAATCCGGAGAAAACAGCGTTTGAAGAGTACTGTTTGCGTATGTTTTGGGCGCGTTTTTTTACGTAGATTGCTGGATTTTGAGTTTTAAATGTTTTTTTCTTTTATAAATGAAATTATTAGGTAGGTATAGTCTTACTATGTTGTAATAGTAGTAAATAGCCGAAAATAACATAGCATTACGAAACTAAGTAAAAAAAATTTTTTGCGTTTTTTTTCGCTAAATATGTTTAGAATCATGGTCTGATTACAACCCCTCAGTTTTCGGTAGCAGTCTTTTTACACCCTGTATAAAATCTAGTGATAATCTATCATGAACGACTAAATAAAAAATTACAAAAAATTCTAGATTTAGCGAAAGCGACATCTTTTAGTCATTTGATTCTGAATGTAACTTCGGACAATGAGCATGAGTTCACTAGTGAAACGTGTAGATGGCGCTAATTTATTTATTTATTTATTAGTTCACCAACATAGAGTACACCTTAACATAAAACATGGAAACCACACAACAATTCTTACTGAGTGTCTCTACACTTACAGGTGAAGACGGCGTGATTTGAGTATTAGCGAGTAACATAATGATAATATAAAAGCGATAACACAGAAATATTTACAGGAATACCTACACAAAAGTAAAAATCATAACATCACATGAATTGAATTAAAATTAAGTGGGCACTTATAATAATTACATTAAAATTAACATTATAATTAGCATCAGTTAACACACATAAATAATCGGTGCTTAACCGATAAATATGATATACAGGATGCCGACAGCTAGGGTTCTGTGGCCGAGCGGTAAGGCACTCCGGCTTTAGGAGGATCGTCTGATCGATGCGGGTTCGAATCCCGTCAGAATCCAAAATTTTGATAAGACTTTTCATTTCTTAACGACTAAGCAATTTACACCACGATCACTCCAGTTTTCAGTTGAGTTGCACTATATTTTAACTTTGTAATACCTCGAACGGTGTTGTGTTGACATGATAAAGCTTCATAAATGCTGCACAGTAAATCGCAAAAATATGTAAGCAACACAAAAAATATGTAAATCGCAAAATGTGTTTTCACATCGCCTTGAGCGCAATATTCGATATTATAGGCAATTTTACACATTATTGAAAACTGTTTTAAATCAATCCTGAGGTTAATAAACCAGTAGAATTATTATTTAAATTAAAATGCCTTAAAAATGCATTTTAATTTATGATTTTTAGTTGCCTCACGAAAACGCGAGCCGCCATGTTGGGACGTCGTATGGGTTGACGAACAAAATGGCAGAAGGCGTTTTTGGTGGCTTGAAGATAGAAGAAAAATTACGATTTTTTAAATGGATTTATAAAATGTTTTATTGCATTTTTATGAATAAATATCAACATTTATCGTTTACTTTTAACGAAAGCTATCATGGTATACATGCATTTTTATGTGTTTTAGCCTATTTTCTATGAATAGATTATTGAACTTGTTAGGAAATTACAGCAAGAGTGCTAAAATCTGGACCGGTGGCCAAAAGAGGAACTAACAACGCCATTTTGAAATGTCATTTTTTGCCATTCGTTTCCAGTTGCCATGTCCGCCATAGCTTGTTTGCTCAGTGTGTTTATTTTTCGTTTAATTTAATTAAAGTCAATCTTATTTTTTATTGAAATCAAAATTCTGCTAGTTTATTGCGACCTCAGGATTGGTTTAAAACAGTTTTCAAAAAATTGCAAAAATACCCTACATTATTTATTAACCACCTTCAAAAAAAGGAGTCTATGAATTTGACTTATGTACTTGTGTATTATTGTGCTACTATTGGAACTGCAATCACAGAATCTTGTTCATGTTTAATCCCTTGCTTACCCACTTTACTGTAAAATTATTTTTTCACCTTACTAGCTCAAAAAGGGCGCTTTTGCCGCGTAAAAACAGTGAGCAAAACTCTACTTTGCTCACACTATGAGGAAAAGTGTTTTGAATTTAGAATGCTGCAAGCAACCAATGAGAATCGAATATTACAGGCCGCAGCGTGCGCACTGGCCAAGTGGCGGCGGCCAGGGGGTCTGGTTGTTGGACTTTAGCCTGCCACTTGCTTGAGGGGCAAAAAAAAGCGGGAATTGGTTTTCCTTACATCTTGTATTTTAGAAATGAAAAGTCTTATCAAAATTTCATATTTATCGGTTAATATCATCGCGGGTTCGAATCCCGTCGGAATCGAAAATTTTGATAACACTTCATTTCTAAATGAAATACCAAGTGTGGATTAGCACTATTAAATTACAAAAAAAATTGTATTTTTTCGCTAGTAAGGTGAAAAGTTGTATGTATCACACGAGAGCAAAATATTTTGTTGCTTATGCTTTTTTTTTTGAATCTCTCACTACACTCAGGATTCTAACATAGAATCCTTCGTTTGTTCGAGATTCAAACTCAGCACTCGCAACAAAAACGAATTTTGCTCTCTTGTGGTACAATGTACTATTTTTGGCAACACCAAATGCTATAGTAATTTACTTTCTCTATGCCAAATGCGATAGCAGCGCATCCCTCACCGGAACAGAGGGCTTAGACAACCGGCAGTCGCTATGAATCGAATCGACTTCTACAATCGTCAACGCTTAGACGATAGCGAAGTTCGATTGCTAGCCAAAGTAACCTTCGTATAGCGATCGCCTTGTCTAATCGACTGATCGCTAAAAACCGCGCTTAGTCTATGGTTTTCGTCTTCAAACGTGAAATGTGTCATTGAACTCTGAATGTTCGCCCGGAAAGCGCGCGAAAATTTAAAATTGAGATTGGCTTACAATATTAAAAAGTGAGTTAATGTTTATAGAAACAAATTGCTTTATGTAATAATTTTTAATACACTTTGTGAATAATGTGTTGCAATTATTTTACGTAGATACAATTACGGGAAGTTTAATCTTTGAGCCTATTTTAAGTTTATGGACTATGGAGTTCATAAAATATTAATTTAGTAGGTACCTAACCTACCTACTTACCTTTCTTTGTTATTACTAGGCTAATGTACCTATACAGTAGCATAATCTTATATCACATAGTAAGTTAAGCCGGAAGGCAATAATGACGCGTTTCACAAAGATGCCTACTTAGAACGAGAGCGCTTTAGTTTATTTTATGTTATATTACAGCCACGGTGACCTTGCTATGGCTCAGTTTAGTGCGCAGGGACGTCTAAGGGCCAAAATTATTCTAACAATCATAAAACAAACAACGAAATACAATTACTTTTTACAACAGCTGTTTATGAAATCGCCATTTTGTTTCGATATCTACAGCATTTTAGCGTTCGCTAGCCTTTCCATCAAGAGAATCGACAACTAAGCGAAAACGCTTGTCAAATGATCCACTTGGCTAGGCATTTGTATGGAAGTAATCGTTCGATGTTGTCGATTCGTTTGATGGAATCGAAATGTGTGTACATTGTCTACCAATAATCGATTCGCTAACAACAGATCACGTGACTTAGCTAAGACTTATGTCAATCCCATACATTTTTGGACTTAGCTACTATCGAAGTCGACATTCGATTGTTACATTGTCTAGGCCCTCAGATAAGTTTGTGGGACTGCTTTTGCCATAACCAATATCTCACTTTACTATATTCTACCATAGAGATAGGACAGTCTTAGGTATGTTTGTACAAAATAATGAGGCATTATTATGTTAAGTGCTGGGTGCGGCCGTAAAACTTTTCATTGGCCCATTATACTAAATTAGGCACGTAATTGTCTAACTACCCTCATTCTCTTTTATTAAGGACATGACAAAGACAATCGATTTTGTTAATTTCTTTTGAATCTGAAAGGAAGCATGTATTTTAGTTTTTAGTGTAGTTTTTACCTTCATTGATTGGGGTTTTGTTGTTCACTGAGCTAAAATATGCCTATTAAAATTAATACTTTTTTTTGTTTATAAATAATGCTGGACTTTGCACACAGCATCATCTAGCCCCAAACTAAGCACAGCTTGTACTATGGGAACCAGATAACTGATATACTACTTATATACTTTTTGTTTGTACATACATACAATGTTATACCTACATAGAAACACCCAAACCCGAGATACATTTTTGCCGATCATACAAACATTAAATCCGCGGCGGGGATCGAACCCGCAACCTTCTGTGTCTTTTACCCACTGCGCCAGCAGAGGTCGTCATAACCCCACTATGCGAACAAGGAATAGTAAAATGAAATACCTACATACTCGTATCATTGAATGCCTAAAGCGATTTACACATGAATGTACGAAATTGTATTGTAAATACACGCTATTTTGTACCTTAACGCCTTGTGTATAAAGCTTATTTTGACTGGAATATTAAATCAACATAAAGTTTCAATAATAGTCCTAAATGTATGTAATGAAAGCTTGTGTTGAATATATTAGTCTGGTTTTCAATTATGTAGTTTAGTTAGTATCTGTTTTATGTTCATTTATTTACATAAAAGTGAAAATAATAATTACTTCCTACCTTTCAAAAAAGAAAAAGAAAAACGACTTCCATGTTCTCAAGTCGAAAATTACAAGAAAATTAGAGATTTCTTGAGTTTTTTATAATTATGGAACCACCCAAAAGTTCACCCTTTCAAACCAAAAACTAAATTTGAAAATCGGTCCACAATTGACGGAGATTACCTATTGGTAAACCGACTTACAAATAACATAATTATAATGAAATGAAATAAATTATAAAAGTATGTTTTATAATTATAAATTAAAATAAATTTTGGATGCGTGAGGCACACAGACCGGAACAGATCGTGGCGGGAACAGAAGGAGGCCTACAGCCTACACCCAACAGTGGGATATTATCATCTGCGGATTCATTCATTCGTCGTGTCAATAATGAGCTCATAAATACATTTTAAATTTGTTTGCTCCAAAATGAAGCCACCGCTATGGCCCTATCTGAAGCCGCAATAAGGTCTTCCTGGGTGCAGCTGGTTGGGCACAAAGGGCAGGAAAGGAGATGCGACATATTTTGTGTTGGGGCTCCGCACTCACACTGGATTTGGGAAGGATCCCCTATACCCTATTTGGCTAGGTTACTTTTGCATCGACCAACCTGTGACCAATCTGGGGATCATGATGACGAATTATGTTGTGTTGCATCAACGCATAAACACTCCTATATTTCTTTAAACATTATTTATAAAAAAATATTTAATTTTTTAATAAAGAAACTTCCGTCCAATTTGGTTCTTTTAAGGTCCATTACAAAGTAAGCGAGTTAGAGAACTTTTCGGAGGAAATTGACCCGAGGCCAATTGTGCACTCCTTCAAACTTTTATTGTAACTGTATTTTTTCGACGACATCTGTGGCGCAGTGGGTGAAAGCCTGCTTGGGATGTAGAAGGTTGCGGATAAATGTTTGTATGATCTGCAAATATTTATCTCGGGTCTGGGAGTTCCTATGTATAATATGTATGTATTTACAAACAAAAGTATATAAGTAGTATATCAGTTATATGGTTCGCATAGTACAAGCGTTAGAATAGAATAGAATATTGCTTTATTGCACACCATGAGAAAAAACAACAAATAAAACAGATTTCGCTTAAATAATATGTGTAGCAATGGGCGACCTTATCGCTAAAAGCGATCTCTTCCAGGTAACCTTTGGATGGACAGGATAAAAATTGACTGATGAGGACGGGGGCATACATAAAAGCAATGAATATATAGCGTTGCTTAGTTTGGGGCTATAAAAGCGAATAAAATGAAGTATTAAAATGTCCTGTGATAGCAAACGCATATTTTGCAATTTACAATTTAATTTTATCCGATATTTCACCAACAATACAAATCCCTTAATTTCAAAGGACATTTACAAAAATTAAAATAAATAGGGAGTCGTTTGTTTCGGCCATTTTCGCGTTGGCCCGTTTAAGGCCATTTAGGAATTCTGGCCTAATTGAGTTTGGGACTTGAAACAATCTCGTCTAGTTTATTTTAGAGGTACCTATAATATTATTATGCCAGAACTAATTAAGATTGAGTAATGAACATTTTCGTTTACAACAGGATTTTTAAACGGAAAATGATAAGACTTTTAATTTCTCAATGAAATACCTATGTGTGGTTTTAAAAATATTAATTTACAGAAACTAAGCTACTACAATATGTACATAAAATAACAAATTACAATAGAATCAGTCAAGCTATATAAGGATCGTCGTAAAAACGATCTATAGATAGCTCAACTGATCCAGGTCACTGCCAGTCGGAAGCGTGCCCAAAATACTGGCGGCATTGCCACGCTGAATGGCAATGCTGATTCTTTGTGCCAAAAAAAAAAAAAATGCTGACTGTCGTTTGACAAAGCAAGTGTATGAGGCGAGTGTGTATGGGACAGCTGGAATGGGAAGGCCTAGGCGAACCTACTTGGATCAAATTGGCGACATTTTGGAGAAGGGCCAGGTCAAAAGTACACTAAACCGACGAGCATGTATGAAGAATGTAATGAGAGTGAATGAGGCGAAAGTTGTGTGTCAGGATCGTAGCGAGTGGAGATCCGCGGTTTCTGCCTACCCCTTTGGGAAAGAGGCGTGATTTTATGTATGTATGTAAGATTGAATTACAATGTTTATGAAATAAAATCTTATCATATCTTAAATTTATACTAGATTTGTACGTACTTAGTTTACGAAGGATGCGGATGTGACGTGGCATAAATATTCAAATTATCTCATGAACCGTGATAGTGAGACAGTTATTTTCACAGATGATGTACCTATTTATATAAAAAAAAATTGAGACAAATTTTTTTTCGCCGTGGGACAAATGTTTGTATGATCTACAGATATTTATCTCGGGTCTGGGTGTTTCTATGTATAATATGTATGTATTTACAAGCAAAAAGTATATTAAGTAGTATATCAGTTATCTGGTTCCCATAGTACAAGCTTTGCTTAGTTTGGGGCTTGATGATGCTGTGTGAAATTGTCCAGGATTATTTATTATTATTATGTTGCCGCTATAACAACAATTAATTTATAACAGAGTAAAATAAATATTTAAAAGGGCTCCCATACGACAAACGATTTTTTTGCCGTTTTTATAGTCAATGGTAGGGAACCATCGGTGCGCAAGTCCGACTCTCACTTGGCCTTTTTATTACCTTAATTAAAACAAACCCTTATCAAAATAGCTTGTTTTAAGAATAATGAAAACAGGTTTTTATTACGCTCAGGATGAGTGAGAGAACAATGGAACTGATCAAAAGAAATTTTAATTATATCTCTGAAAGACTCTGTTTATTGTTGAAACAAAAGCAAGCACTGATTACTTATATCAGGAAATATTCACAAACAAAGGCACTTCAATGCTATTTATACAATACCATTTCTGGCATACCATTTACCTCTGGCTTTCTTAAACTCAGCGGAAGACTGTATCCCCAAGGCGCGGTAGATATTCTCTCAGATCTTTTATATTCGAGATCTTTTGAAGATGTCTAAGAGGGTAGTCAGAGGCATGTACAAATTAATATTTGATACATCGTCGCCGTAGAGCGAAAAGTAATTAAATAGCTTTTTGGCCTTTTGAGATACGAAGGTTTAAAGTTTTAAAAAAGATAAAAAAACATTACGTCCTTATGGTATAACCTATTGCTAATTTTATGGTCTCATCTCTTAGAAAATGTACAAAAGATTAAGCTTATGTCACGAAAATAAAGTTGAAATGGTTTTTTTTAGAGATAATGATGAAAAACTAAGTTAGTTACTTTTCCCCCCTCGCATACCTAACCAAAGTTCTAGTTATTGATTTGTAAAATGGAGATAGTGATTTTTTTCCCACGTTCTGATTCTTTTAAAAGATATTAACTTCATTTAGTTAGAATGGAACTAGTTTTTAGAAATTCAAAAGGTGTTTCAGTAAATTAATCTGACTTATTATTTTCCAATTTTAGCAAATTTTATTAGATTATCAAGACGATTAAGTGAGTATTTAAAAAAAAATAAGTAATTATATCTAAGATTTATTGAGAAAAACATAGAGTGGCATACAAAAACAGATCAGGATAAGCACAAAGTTACCCGCACAAATTTTGACGTGATGTTTAGAGAAAAAAACAGTACCTAATAAATGCAAGCAAATCAAAAACCTAATCAATTGCTTTATACATTCTAAAACATTCAAACGTAAAACGTAAACAGGGTCACGACTGTATCCCCAAAGCGCGGTAGACATTCTCTCAGATCTTTATATTCCAGATCCTTTGAAGATGTCTTAGGGGGTAGTCAGAGGCATGTACAAATACATATTTGATACATGCCCACATTTTGCAGATGATAGTATTCTATACGTGACAGGTTGCAAGCCCATCACCGCCTATAAGAATACTAACTGGTTTCCTCACGATGTTTTCCTTCACCGTTCAGAGCTCGTGTTTCAAGCGCGTATAAATTCTACATCTAAAACATTCAACATTCTAAATTATGCATCTTCACTTTGCTCTATAACATCTGGCACCAACAGCCTATTTATCACATCTTTGCTGGTAGGTAGAGACTCATACCAGGCATGAAGTTCTTGAGGAACAATCCCTTTGCGACAAAGACCAATAAGAAATTTTTTCTTGGCCTCTGAAATCGGAAGAGGAGCGGAGTAGGCCTTAGGGATATCAAAGGATTTTAATTGAGATATCAAGTCCCTTTTCCTTCCTTCAGAGTCACTTTCTTCCATTTCATGCCCTTCTTGGAGTCTTCTTCGTGTTCGAGTTCGAGGAACCACTTTCTCATTTGTTTTAAACACGTCGAATTCGGAGTGAGGCCCTTCGTGAGTGTATCGGAATTTAACTATACCTGGAAGTTGCTTTTCAAACCTAAGGCATTTTATTTTCAGCCACATAATCTTCTTTCCGTCTTTATCCTTGCTTGTGGTCTTGACAAACTTTTCATTTATAGCTCTAACATCAAGCATTTCATCATAGGTTAATACCTTTACTACATAACGAGGTGCTGATTCTCGGTGTCTCTTTGATCGAGCACGACACATGATTGACTTCCAGTCAATCATCGAGTAAACCGGGTTATTTCTTTGCTGTCTTTCAATAGCGCTATGCATTAAATCTACTTCCATGTGAGTGTGACCACTCTCTAAGTATTTTTGTTCCAATACATCGAGATGTACCTAAGTCGGGTCTTTGGATCAGGTGAATCAAAAACGCAGTTATAAACTGATTTCGATTTTACCCTGCACAAGTGTCACTATAAATAGTGATTTCTTTTATAGTCGATGGCACCTGACTGATCCACCAGATAAGTTTCGTCGTTAATAGACCGCTGTTTGTCAAATGCTTTGGCAACTTGTGCTGCATTTTTTCTCGCAATATGTCGTAATGCTCGTAATGCTAAGTTTGCTGTCCAGATATAGAAGAATATGACGCACATATTGCGAGAAAAAATGCAGCACAAGCTGCCAAAGCATTTGACAAACAGCGGTCTATTAACGACGAAACTTATCTGGTTGTTACAGCTGACATGCAATCAACTTTGCACATACCTGTTTGTGGTGTTGGAATCCTTTACTACACAAGAAAGATGAATGTTCAGAACTACACAATTCATACAGCAAAACCTCCCAATGAAGCATTCTGCATAATCTGGAACGAAGTAAATGGCAAAAGAGGTAGTGTAGAAATAGCAAGTGCAATTAACTGGTGGATCAGTCAGGTGCCATCGACTATAAAAGAAATCACTATTTATAGTGACACTTGTGCAGGGCAAAATCGAAATCAGTTTACAACTGCGTTTTTGATTCACCTGATCCAAAGACCCGACTTACATCTTGATGTATTGGAACAAAAATACTTAGAGAGTGGTCACACTCACATGGAAGTAGATTTAATGCATAGCGCTATTGAAAGACAGCAAAGAAATAACCCGGTTTACTCGATGATTGACTGGAAGTCAATCAGATGTGTCGTGCTCGATCGAAGAGACACCGAGAATCAGCACCTCGTTATGTAGTAAAGGAATTAAGCTATGGTGAAATGCTTGATATTAGAGCTAAAAATGAAAAGTTTGTCAAGACCACAAGCAAGGATAAAGACGGAAAGAAGATTATGTGGCTGAAAAGAAATGCCTTAGGTTTGAAAATCAACTTCCAGGTATAGTTAAATTCCGCTACACTCACGAAGGGCCTTACTCCGAATTTGACGTGTTTCAAACAAATGAGAAAGTGGTTCCTCGAATAAAAGTCACCAGTTGCTCAGGTGGCGAAATCAAAGACACTCATTAATTGGCACGCAAAAATCACTATGCAATAATAAACGTACGGAGATGTTCTTCAAATAATCATCAAAATATGATACCGACAATTCGAAACAAAGCTTTGCGTTCCAATTTGCTTTGGTAATAGAAAATTACTAATTAAATAGTTTTAAAGACATATCGCTCACAGCTTTTATAGTCTAAACTATTGGAAACGTGGCTCGAGTAGTTACTAAGTGGACTTAGTTAGTTTTCGCTTTCATATTTAGTGTCGAAATATTGATTCTAAAACTAATCAAGTTACTTTAGTTATTTTGAGAATAGATAAGGATTAGCTATGGGCTGTTATTTAAAAGGGGAAACTTAATTAAGCCGATTTAGGTATAGATTTGCAAATACTTCTATGATGAAAAAAATACTTAAGTAAATTAGGTAATTTTCTACTTACTTGTGTGGCTCAAAACATAAAAATTAACTATTTTTTGCACATACTAAAACAAAAACTAGCATACTTATTGCCATGATCATAAGACTGAAATTTGCAGAAAAAATTGGCGATCTTGATGGCATGTATAACTAAATTTGGCTATTTTGCGACTTAGTGACTTTTCGCTCTACGGCGACGACATGCCCACAAATTGCAGAAAGTATTCCATACGTGACTGGTTACAAGCCCATCGCCGCCTATAAGAATACTAACTGGTTTCCTTACGTTTTCCTTCACCGTTCAGAGCTCGTGTTAAAGCGCATATAAATTTTACGAAACGCAAAATCCATTGATGCACGGCCGGGATTCGATCCCACGACCTTCGGATTGAAAGTCAAGGTACAACCCCATTCGGCCAACACGGCTTTTTAGACGGACTAGATTAGATAACGTTATGTAACCTAAAGGGCAATGTGTAAGCTTCTATAACAAAATCCCGAGCGAATTGCAAAGCTTATCAATCACTTTTAAAAATGAAATTACCACAGAACTATTTCTGTTGCCGCTAAACAAATACTAAAAAACAGAATAATATAAATATTTATGGGGGCTCTCACTCAACAAACGTGATTTCTTGCCGTTTTTTAGATACGAAACCCTTGGTGCGCTCCCGACGGGCCAAGTCCGACTCGCACTTGGCCGGTTTTTTTACCTATTTCGTCCCACCGTTGGGCATATCTCTCCAACCATCACTCTCCTACGAGATTCCTATACTTCACATAAATTTTAAATGCGAAAAAAATTTTTTTCCCTTCACGTATTGTCTGAAGCACGTTTGCTGATACGGGCTTTACTTAAGCCATACCCACAAGATTCTTAAGCAAACGATACGTAATTCCAAAGTAATTTTTCCTCCTTCGATATTTACTTTTAAGACTCGAATCCCTAAAGAGATGTTGCCATATTGTTAAGGAATATTTAGGATTGAACGACGAAAAAGTACTTAATAATTCAGGAGATACGAAATGATTTAAAGATGTTTATTTCACTCACAATCCTTTGATGTCCAAGGGGCAGTCAAAATACGAGTACGAGTATACTTTAGTACTTGACATTTGACAAAATTATGCGAAATAACTGAAAATCAGTTCGCCAACAGCCTCCTTACCATGGCGATTGTCTAGGTACTGGAGAATAGATAAAAATGACAGTAATGACATTAGAGTGTGGATAAAACGGGTAGAAAAGTAACATTTTTCATTACTGTCATTTTTATCTATTCTCCGGTGCCTAGACAATCGCCATGGTAAGGGGGCAGACACTTGAGCTGCGCAAACACATTGTTTCGGCCAGTCTACGCATTTGCCGAACTATAATTTGGAAAGACGATGACAGGCGATGAGGCCGTATACGTTCGTGAACGTCGGCATTCGTCTATCATCGGCGAGTAGAGGGTCCATAGACGAGGCAGGTTGCAAGCCCATCGTCGCCTATTAGAATAGTTTCCTGATGATGATTTTCTTGTTTAGCTCGAATTAATTTTTTACGCTAACTAGGTATGACAAATAGCATACGATGAGCACACGTGAAAACTTTCCGTGCGACACGATATCGTATGGGTTGAAATCGCATCGTGTAAATGCACCTTTATCTCTAGCTTTCCGCCACGGTGTAAACCACGTTCCCTCGGGAAAACTTCACTTTCCTGGAATAAAATAGCTTATGTTTATCAGGGATATTGCAGGGTTCTAATTGTGGAAGAATTTTTCAAATTGGCCCAGTAGTTTCGGAGCCTATTCAATTCAAACAAACAAACAAATCTTTCCTCTTTATAATATTAGGGATGATGATGATAGTGATTAGTGGTGATGAAAAAAAAGCCTCAGTTCCGGTATTACCTAGTTTTATTTGGAAATTTGATAATTCTATTGCATTTACAAAATACGGTAACAGTTTTCCGAAATACTGAGTACAATAACGGTTTTCTGTATAACATCTGCATACTTTCCCCTACGTACCGACAAAATCCTTTTTTCGTTTCGTTACACATGAGTTTTATCGAGCGCGTACCAGAAGGGTTGTAGTACAAAATACTACCCTAATGGCGGATGCTACACACACGATAAAAATCGCGATATTCGGATCGTGATCCAGGATCACGATGTATCGAGTGTGTAGTATCGCGGATCGTGATACGGATCGCCTTTCTAAAAATCCAGAAATCCCACGATCTGTATCAAGTATCGTCGATCCATATCGAATGTATAATCTGTGGTCTGTGATTTGACAGAAAATAAATAAATAAATAATGCTGGACTTTTCACACAGCATCATCAGCCCCAAAGTAAGCAGAGCTTGTGTTATGGGTACTACATATTTCAGTGGTATTTACATACATTTTGTTTGTAAATACATACATATTATACATAGAAACACCCAGACCCGAGACAAATATTTGTAGATCAATAAAAACATTGGTCCCGCCGCGGGATCGAACCCGCAACCTTTTGCGTCGCAGGCGGGCCTTCACCCATTGCGCTACAGAGGTCGTCAAAATGTAATGGATCTAATGTCAATTATTGTAATTTTTATCGTCTGTGGTGAATGAAATCTACCGTTGTACTGACGCGATACGTATCGAGTGTGTAGTATGTAGATTCGAAATGAAAAGTCTTATCAAAATTTTGGATTCCGACGGGATTCGAACCCGCATCGATCAGACGATCCTCCTAAAGCCGGAGTGCCTTACCGCTCGGCCACAGCATCCTAGGCATCGCAGTCCAAATTCTTGATGAGCTCATATTTTTCGGTTAAGCACCGATTTTAAGCACTTTTCATTTCTTAATGGAATACCAAGTGTGGATAAGCACTATAAAAAAAATACAAAATTATGTAGATTCGATCCAAAATATATATCACGATATTTATCGTGATATGTATTTTGGATCGTATTGAATTATCGAGTGAGTAGCATCCGCCAATGTCTTCGTACCAGTGTGGCGAAAGACTCTACTGTAGGATTAGTGCGGGTGTTTTGCTTTTACGAGCCAGCGTTTATTGTTTATAGCTCTTATGCAAATTGGTTTAATAAAACCTTTCGAGGCAAATACGAAAATGTACGAACTAGGACTACTATATCCCCAATGCACGGTAGACATTATCTTAGATCAAGTCACTCAAGATCTTATACGATGTTTAACCTGATCGCACACTTGTCCGCGCCGCAGTCATTTTTCTATCCAAAAAAATGCTGATGACGTCATAAAATGCGGCTCGCTTCTAACGCCAGCAGCATTAAATTGACAATTCGGCGCGTTCGGCTCGGCTGGACTGTGCGACCCAATGATGTTGTATACTATTACTTTAGTATCCCATTTCTCTGGTGCGACCACCCATATGAGAGTAGTTAGAGACACGTCTCGTACATTGCGCTGTTTCCTCATGGTCATACATGTTATTGTCATACCATGACTACGGTATATTGGCAATGCAACATTTTGGAGAAATGCGTTTTCCATACGTGGCATATTGCAAAACCAGCCGTGCCTCTGCAGTTCATGAGTTCGAATCCCGCATGGATGCAATTCTTGGGATGAACTAGTCTTTTATCATCTTTCGTTCCAAGTTGGTCGCTGTAGAAGTAACCTGGCCAAGTGGGGTATAATCGACGCAGACAAAGCCCAGTGCCAGTGCGGGGCCCCAATGTCACACTTGCTCTGCTGCCCACAGTGCCCCTCAACCTGCACCCGGGAACAGCTTACCTAGCAACAGAAAAAGCCGTAGGGGTGGCTGAATACTGGTCTAAAGTTATATGAGTACCATTGACTCGAAATGAATGATGATCATCTTTCTCCCTTTTCCCACATTATGTCGGACGACCTCTGTAGCGCAGTGGGCAAAGGCCCACCTGCGACGCAAGAGGTTGCGGGTTCGATCCCCGCGGCGGGACCAATGTTTGTATGATCTACAAATATTTGTCTCGGGTCTGGGTCTGTATGTATGTATGTATTTACAAACAAAAAAAGTATATAAGTAGTACGAGTATATCAGTTATCTGGTTCCCAAAGTACAAGCTTTGCCTAGTTTGGGGCTAGATGATGCTGTGTGAAATGTCCAGCATTATTTATGTGGGGTCGGCGCAACATGTGTTCTTCAATTCTCCTCTATCAGCCGTCATCTCAACACTCACTCCTTTTAGTTTGATGAACTATTGTCTTTATTGGTTCTATACTTCTATCTATTTAATCAGCTCACCTCCACCCACTGCTGAGTATTAGGCCTCCTCATTTTCACGCCATTTTTTCAGATCCTGTCAGTAGAATCCTATGCATTCTCACCACCGCCCCAAAAATTATTTCACCATTAGATTCTTGCATTATCCCTGATGAACATAGGCTATATTTTATCCCGGGAAAGTGATGTTTTCAAGCGGGACCGCGGGTAACACCGCGACGGACAGCTAGTCTATACTAATATTATAAAGAAGAAAGATTTGTTTGTTTGTATGTTTGTTTGTTTGAAATGAATCCGAAACTCCGAAACTACTGGACCGATTTGAAAAATTCTTTCACCATTAGAATCCTACATTATCCCCGATAAACATAGGCTATATTTTATCCCGGGAAAGTTCTGTTTTCGCGACGACCGCGACGGACAGCTAGTACCTAATATTTTTAATTTTGTGGTACTACTAACCATCCCTGTAGGCCAACGCGGCTCTGTAAACAATCTACAGAGGACAGACGTTGTGTCATCGATTAATGTGACCAAATTTGTCGTGACCTTTAAGTCTGTCTTTACAAATTATAACGATTAATATCCTAAACAACGAAACATTTCAGTAATAAATAAAGTGGGGGTCCTTAATTACATTGGCGAGATTATCAAAGGCTTTTTAAGTTTTAATTCGTGATATTGGTTCCAGAGCAAGCGCTTGGTGTAGCTTGTTTTGTTCTAGATTTTCGAAGTGGAGCAACGTTCTATGCAGTAACAAAGGATGGGTGACCACTGTGGTATTATCAACTGACCGCTTCCGTTTCGGAGGACGTTATCTGGCTGTCCAGATAACGTCCTCCGAAATCCTCCTCCGAATCCTGGATATCCGAATCTGTATTCGGATATCCAGTCGTTAAACTATGACCGAGGCCTTAAAGCGGCCTAAAAAACGCAGTTACCAGTGTTGGTTTTAAACCATTTTTTGCCAGTATGAGGCCACCCCAACTGCATTCACTCTGGCGTTGAGCAGGTCCTCTTGGGTGCAGGTTGTAGGGCACAGAGGACATGAGAGCAGATGTTCATGTCTTGAACGGGAGCCCCTCAATCGCACTGGATAAGTGCGCACTAAGTAGGTATAGTCTACATACTTAAAATCACACCTCTTACTACAGTCCTGTACAGTATTTCGTCTCAATCATCCTCACTATTGGTACTAACTATAGGTCCAATTAATAAAATCTATAAGTATATTGTTAACTTGGCTCATCAGACGCCCGCAACACAGGATAGCCCTAGTGCGGGGTCCACTGAATCTTATCTTGTAACATGTATACATACATACATAAAGTCACGCCTCTTTCCCAAAGGGGTAGGCAGAGACCACGGATCTCCAGTCGCTACGATCCTGACACACAACTTTCGCCTCATTCACACTCATTACATTCTTCATACATGCTCGTCGGTTTAGGGTACTTTTGACCTGGCCCTTCTCCAAAATGTCACCAATTTGATCCAAGAAGGTTCGCCTAGGCCTTCCCCTTCCAGCTGTCCCATACACACTCGCCTCATACACTTGCTTTGTCAAACGACTGTCATCCATCCTCTCTACATGCCCAAACCATCTTAACATACCATTGTAACATGTATCCCCTTGGAAAAATAAACTGTTTGATTTATATTGATTATTTGACCTCTGCTTCATAAAGCTCGCCGGTTTAGGGTACTTTTGACCTGCCCATTCTCTAAAATGTCATCAATCCTAGTATTTACCTAGGCCTTCCACTTCCAGCTGTCCCATACTAATTATTTAACGTAACTTTTCACTTGACAAGTTGATGAAACTGAGAGGATGGTTTAGGTGCTACAAGCCTCCATCTCAAGCAATGTCCCAGGAACTAGCGTCTGAGTGTACGCATAGCCCTCCTGACAACGTCGCAATCATCTAGTATTTTATAAAGGCCCATTTCACTGGATGACCCACAGCGAGTAATTGAGTTTAGTAGCAGTGACTCGCGTCGAAACCCACAGAGTTCATTCGATTAAAACTACGCATAGGGACAAAGCTGGTTAGAGTGGTTGCGGAAAATCGAAATTGGAAAAATCGAGTTAGGTATACTCCATCGGGAACGATGCTACATGAGTTTAGGGACACATCGGCTGGGTTATTAAGTAACAACGAGTACTTATAAAGTCGCTTATACAATGGGGAGTGTTCACAGGAATTGTTTGGATTGATTCCAGCATGTGCAGGTGGGGCTATCGCTACCCTGTAACTGCGGGGTCCCTATCCAAACGATGTCCCACCTGATCGTTTGCCCTTTGTGCCCTACCACCTGCACAAGGAAGGACCTCATTGACGCCACAGACGCTGGAGTGATGGTGGCGGGGCTTTACTCAATACTAAATCAATGTACCATTAACACGAAAGAAGAAGAAGAAGTCGCTGAATTCCACCATCGTATGCAACGACAGCAATACCTATACCATCCATATCATGTAGATGGTTGGCAGTCCACAACTGTGCGGTTTTCACGCCAATTCCTGCCTCGCACATCAGACTTGTGGAATCAGCTGTCGCCAGAGGTGTTTCCAGTGCCTCTTGATGCTGCAGTTGTCTGTAGGCGGTGGCAATAACTTACGATCAGGTGTGCCATCTGCTCGTTTGCCACCTCTTCCATAAAAAAAGTCAGTCAGAAACTTAATGTCAGGGAAAGACTAAAATTATATAAGCGTGGGTGTAAGGGGAGAAAAGGTTATGTAAATACCATTGTCATTTACTTAAATAGCTTACCTTTAAACTCGCTCCCGACCGTAACTTGACTTGCGAGGTACCAACATTCTGCATTGCTATTCCAGGCATTTTCATTTATTCCTAGCTAGTTGCCAAGGTATCACGAACACCTAAACATCTTTGAAGAGCCACACTTTTGTTTGACTCACTCCTCACTGGAGCTTGACCATTTAGTTTTAAGATGGATCACGCTAAGATGAATGGACTGTGTGAAGGATGATATGGGTAAAAAAGAAGTGTGTTGAGATGACGGCTGATAGAGCGGAGTAGAGGAGTAAGACCTGTTGTGCCGACCCCACATAAAAGTGGGATGAGGGCAGGGAAATGATGATGATGATGGATCACGCTAAAAGTACGCTAGTTCCAAAACCGTGTTTGCTGCCCTGGTTCTTCACGGTATTGGCCGTGAAGAGTCCTTCCTCCGCCTTGGGGATACTGTGTATGAAATGCTAGAGTTCGAGTTTGACTTTGTCTAACTTGAAATCCATTTCCAGTTGTCATCCCCATAAAGCTCAACCAATCACACAATACATTGACAATTGAAGTCTAGGCTAGGTTTCAAAAGTCAAAATAAAGCCGATGTCCATTGCCAGTTGAGATACACGGGATACACCCTGGTTCACGTTAGTCGCAAAGGAACAGGAGTAGAAGAAAAAAAACAGTTATTCAATAGGACCTTGGGGCTTACTGAATAACTGAATTTTTTCTTTTGTTTGCTTGTTGTACAATATAGGTATTTGTGTTAGCATTTTATTATTCTATCAAAAGCATTACAGATCGTTAATTTTATGCCATGATGGAAATCTCAAGGGGTAATGGTTATGACAGTTTTGATTACACGCCATTTTGTTTTCATTGTGCTAATGGGTTGTTATTATTACTATCGAAATGTGTTTGCGTGTCACTTCCTGTACGAATATTAATTACGCTATAATGGCCATAACAACGGGCCATGGAGCGAGCCATGCTCGGCATAACTCTCATAAATAGAGTCCGAAATACTGAGATCCGCCGTCGTACCAAGATCTCTGACGTCGGTGAAAGAGCGATAAATCTCAAGTAGAGTTGGGTAGGACACCTGGATAGACATGGTGATGGCCGGTGGACTAAATATTTGACCGAATGGTGGCCAAGATAGAATAGTCCTAAACTAATTTTACTCATGTTCTTGCGCGACCAATACCGTGAAGAATCAGGGCAACAAACACGGTTTGGGGCCTAGCGTTCTAGGTGATCCATCTTAAAACTAAAAAGTCAAGCTCCAGCCAGTCAAACGAAATTGTGTTCGCCGAACAAAATGGCAGTGTGGACGTATACCGAACCCCGTAACAGTACCGCACATCCTTTGAAAAAGACCGATTAAGGATGGATCGGCCTGTAACCCGTGTCATTTGGCCGTAAAAAAACCAAAACCCCGTCCACATTGTGTAACATTCTAACGAACAATGTTCGGCGTACTTTAAAGATTGATATTTTGTATGGAAGTATGAGACGGATATATGATCGAACATTTGTTCGCCGAACAAATCCCGTCCACACTATTGTAACAGACACTCGGTTTTGTTACGGTTACGCTGTTTTGTTCGCCGAAATGTTCTAATGTGGACCCATAAAGTAAGAACTAACGCCTCAACAAAATACTTCGTCGGTATACAAGAATCACTTTTTTTTAAATGAAATAGGTCAGCACCTCACTCTACCTGATGTTAAGCAGTAGTGAGGTCTAAGATGGAGCATGCTTACCTAGAAGGAACCTATTTACTCTTGATTTGAAGACCCCTAAATTGTACTTTTCGGGAAATACACATAGTGTGAACGGCATCTTGCTCTCGATTTGTAGACCCCTTAACGTACTTACTTTTCTAGAAGGAACTGAAACAGGTAGGTATCTGTTTAGAAGATCCATTACCCCTAGTTTATCCAAACGTGGGGTAAAATAACTAAAGTTATCTCGACACGTTTCCTTACATAAATCGAGTTACGAACGTAGTAATCCCTAAGAGGGACGCTACGTGACTCTCAGTTATTCAAGATCGATTGACCTTGGATGACCTCTGATTGACCACCGATAGTTTGGAGACAAGGTCACGAACTCCTGAGGTTCAAGTAATTATCTTGGGGTTACTGAGGTTTAAAGTTATTTGAGGTTATGTTATGTTCATTTGAAACACGCTTGTGGTGACTCACGTAGTATTTTTTCACCCCCATTGGTTAGAATTTCCAATGCATTTTTGATTTGATAGCCTTTTTATAGGTCTGGAACGTCTGTGGCTGCTAATGTGGTAACAACGTTTTACCCCTTTTTGCCCCCTTAGGGGTGGAATTTGCAAAATTCTTGGTGCTCCCCTACATCATAAGGAATGTAGCCTTCTAGTTTTAGGTCTTATGGTCTAGGCTGTAGGTTGATGTCAGTCAGTCACTAAAGGACCTTTTTGGAAGACCAGCGTAATTAAGTTAGTATTTTTGTTACTGTTTATGTTAAACCAGTCGTAAATCTTGATTATAGTCTGTCCTATCCAATGTCATCCGTCTATCAAACAAAATTTACGTCAACTTTTCTAGATTTTTCGTTGTTTCTGACTAGCCTAATAAAATGTATTCATTTATGTATGCCATATCAGTGTTTTGCATTACAGTCTTGGTATACGGGCAACTTTGTGAAAATCGCTCAACATTTCGGGACAACTGAGAATTGGCGATTATGTTCTTGGAATTGGGCACAATTATTATTTTATTTAAATAGATCGGCATTTGACCTCACTCTGCCTGATGTTAAGCAGTAGTGAGGTCTAAGATGGACAATTATGACATAATTTGCTTTATAGACCTCAAATATGTTAGGATGTCTATTTATCATACCTACCATACGTGGTACAATAGTGCGTAGAAAACAAGCAATAGCAGTCCTCTTTTAAATGTTGAGTGACGTCTATTTTTGTTGCCACAATCCATAATAATATTATAAATGTGAAAGTAACTCAGTCTGTCTATCTGTCTGACTGTCTGTTTGTTACCTTTTCATGCCCAAACCACTGAACAGATTAGGCTGAAAATTTGCATTGATAAAGTTTGTATCCCAGGGAAGGACATTTAGGCTACTTTTTATCCTGAAAAAATCCCGAGGGACCTCGGGTTACACTGCGGGAGCGCAGCTAATACTACATATTTTAAGCCTGTAGGTATGTACTTTTTGTTAAACGAGATATAATTTTTATTGCATTTTCATGTCATCATACTTTATTATAATTATTATTGTAGATAAAGAATCGGCAACTTTAATCGCCCGTCTGTATATCTCGTAAAAACGTGATGAAAATGCTGTCTGTGGTTTTTACTCTTGACAGTTTGATGTTGAAGAGCGTGACAATAAAATAAATGTGGTTTTAGAACTCGCTGTAATAAACCAGTAAAAGTTAGCAGCTATAGGTACTGATAATAAATTGTTCAACTGGCTCTCCACTGTAGCTTGACTGTACTTTAGTTCTAATGGGCCCTCAATATATTCGCCGATGATAGACAAATAGGTAGCCGCGCTCACGAACGTGTAGTGTAGAGGATCTATTCGCCTGTAATCGTCGATCATTGTCTATCCAATGGTTTTCATGGTATGGGCATGTAATGGGAAGGGAAGAATGTCATGTGACCAGAAAAGTACCTACCTAGGTATGAATGTGGATGGACATACGAGTAGAGGTAGGCCGAAGAAGAGATGGATAGATTGTGTGAAAGATGATATGAGTAAGAAAGGAGTGAATGCTGAGATGACGGCTGTTAGAGGGAAATGGAAGAGGAATACATGTTGTGCCGACCGATAGAGTGGGACAAGGGCAAGAAGATGATGACATATCCAATAAAAGTTTGGCGAATCAGGCAAATAGCTCGGCGAATGTGTAGAGGGGCAATTGATCACTGAAAAGTGTGCAAGGCTCCAAACTGCGTTGTGTCGGTATTGGTCGCGAACAACAGTAGAATCACCAATTTTTTTCGAAAAACACATGTCGTAGAACCTTGAAAGTCCGTGTTAAGCGCAGAAAGGAGCCTCAGTGTTACTTTTCCTAAGAGGAAAGATTTGTTTGTTTGTTTGTTTGAAATGAATAGGCTCCGAAACTACTGGACCGATTTGAAAAATTCTTTTACCATTAGAATCCTGCATTATCCCTGATGAACATAGGCTATATTTTATCCCGAGAAAATGAAGTTTTTCCAAGGGATCGCGGGTAACAGCTTGTAATAAATATAAATAATGCTGGACTTTTCACACAGCATCAACTAGCTCCAAAGAAGGCAGAGCTGTGTTGTGGGTACTAAGATGACTGATATACTACATATATACTTTTTTGTTTGTAAATACATAGAAACACCCAGACCCTAGATAAATATTTGCAGATCATACAAACATTTATCCCGCGGCGGGGCTCGAGCCCGATACTTTTTGCGTCCCAAGCGGGCTTTCACCCACTGCGCCACAGAGGTCGTCAAATTTGGTTTATTGTTTGCTTAGGTTGGATTGTGGATTACTGAGCTTATTCAAAATAACCAGTGTGCCGAAAAGCGATGGATTCATTAATCTGTTAACACCGCGTCAATAAAACGTGACCTGAATTGCGACTCGCGGATAAGGCTGAAGGCTATGTTAAACGAGTAGATTTTCACGCACAAAAAAAAACGTTCGTAGGTACGAGTACCTACGAACGTGTTTTTATGTTTTTTGTGCCTATGCTCGGACAAACTAGAACTGGAAGAGTTATTGACAGAATTCCTCTTTCAAATTCTGCCGATTTTTGCGGGGGACGAGTCACGAGGTAGCACACAAACGCATTTTACACACACTTATGCATAAAAAAATTACAATACACACTCATTTTTACGCACACCCTTGCAAATTTCGTATAAAATAAGCCACGTACGTAATAATTTATGACGCACATGATTTAGAAATCATGTACATTTTAGTAGAGGGGAAATACAAGAAAAAGCGCATCCCGTCTATGATGGAGTTTTATGCCTTTGTTTTGGCTTAACTTAACCGGGACCGAGCACCTAAACTTACTTTTATTTGACTGGCTCCTGGAGCTCTTCAGACCCACCATATCCCGGGCACTGGAGCTTGATTATTTAATTTTAAAATGGATCACTCTAACATAACGCCCTGGTTCTTCACGGTATTGGTCGGGAAGGAACAGGAGTAGAACCTAGTTTTAAGGCTGTTCTAAGTAATCCCAGAGGTCCAAATATTTTTGCATAGAATGATTGAGTTCAAGAGTTTGATAATTATTATTTTTAAAACCGGGTATTTATCACGTACCTATTTTTATTATATCTTTTTTCCGACGTTTCGGACGCATTGCAGCACCCATGGTCACGGATGAAACGACGGAAAAAGAAATAATAAAAATAGGTACGTGATAAATACCCGGTTTTAAAAATAATAATTATGTCACCAAATCACGAAAGTTTAAAAAGTTCAAGAGTTTGTCACCAGAGTTGGCCACTGGCTCATACGAACTAACTAATACTTTTTAAAATGATTGAGTTGAAGTTAAATCTACAACAGAACGCGAAGTTTGACCCGCCTTATCTGATAGAGCATTATTCAAAGTCCGACATCGAATAAAGAAATACCTATTCTTTTAGTGGAAAGTAAGAATTCACATTGCGTTTTTCGAAAAATAAAAATCTTTGCTAATAAACTATTGGTTTCAATATCTATGGAAAATTATAAAACAAAAAAACTGGTTCATTGCAGTAGGTCAAAGAGCTAAAGTTTTTTTTAAGTTAAGTCTACATAGGACAAGATAATTTTATGTTCTACCTGAATGACCCCAAAAATAATACATACGTACTCATTAATATCTAGTATTACCTACCTACAGCTAAAAAATTGGAACATTTTCAGTTATGAGGCATGATAGGTCAAGGAAAAATATATTGGAAAGGGGCATAATTTTATATTTTACCCGATGTCAAAAATAATACATTAGTTGGTACAGTCAAGTTCATAAACAATTGGAGATTTTAAATTTTTCTTCATAATTCGTAGGAAAATTGTGTATTTTCACAAATAATAATAGAGTGAGGCAAAACATCCAATATAAGCTAAATTAGTTACAAGCCTACGAGTTTCGAAGATTCAAAAACATCAAATGTTCAACATCTGTCATTGATTGTACTTTTTAATTATTTAACTACCTACAGCTAAAAGAGTGGAAAATGACCTTTGCCCAGGTGCGAGGCCTGATAGATAGGTCAATAAAAAATACAGACGAATTGAAACCTTCCATTTTTTGAAATCTAAAAAAAGATATTACCATAATATCTGTCACCACCGATCCTGTACATCACTCACTTGACCCTCATCATGTTAGCTGTCATCCATTGTGCAACAACAATGAACAAAACACATACCAGAATATTTAGCTCGTTGTCTCGAGTCCCGTTCCTATTATATTTAGGTGGACTGGGTTCTAATACTATTTAATTTCGAGGACGTAAAATCAAGTTGGAAGGATATGGGGGAGACCTGTGCCCAGCAGTGGGAAGATATAGGTTACTAGATAGAAAGATTATTATTATAGGTTGCTTGGAGCCGTTGGAGGCAGGCTGCACAAGATCGTGCATCTGTCTCATAGAAGTGCTTTAATCGACCTCTGACGACCTCTGTAGCGCAGTGGGCGAATGCCCGCCAGCGACGCAAAAGGTTGCGGGTTCGATCCCCGCGGCGGGACCAATGTTTGTATGATCTACAAATATTTGTCTCGGGTCTGGGTGTTTCTATGTATAATATGTATGTATTTACAAACAAAAAGTATATAAGTAATATATCAGTCATCATAGTACCCATAACACAAGCTCTGCTTACTTTGGGGCTAGATGATGCTGTGTGAATAGTTCAGGATTATTTATTTTTTATTTAGTCCAAAGTTGCAATTTTGTGTTTTGTAAATCACATTGAGCAAATTGTAATTTGGTTATTTAAAAGAAAAATATTTAATAATTTAAATTCTCTAAACAAGACAAAATCCCTATCAAAAAGGAAAAACCTTTTGTCTATGATAGAAACGTACATATAGTCCCACAAGGATATCTGTTCTGGTTAGGGCGCTGCTATCGCATTTGGCATAGAGAAAGTAATTGCTTATGGTATTTGGTGTTGCTAAAAAAAATTCACAGTAAAGTGGGTAAGCAAGGGACCAACGCACCAAACGAAAAAAAACACACCGAGCAAACAAGCAATGGCGGATATGGCAACTGGAAACGAATGGCAGACAGATTGACATTTTCAAAATGGCGTCGTTAGTTCTTCTTTTGGCCACCTGTCCAGATATCTGTGCTTTAATAATGTTATCACTGCTATTGTTTTAAAACCACTAAACCACACTCGCATGGTTGTAAATAATTTCGAACAAACATTTTGAACCCTTTTCCCGTTATAAGGATTATCCTAAAATGACCTTTCTCGAGATTTTAATATAGATTGGTAGCCCTTTCAGTCCTTGATGCTGGTTTTATTAGCCGGCAAGTGTGAACCTCACTTTTGTTCGACTGGCTCCTCACTGGAGCTTGCCTAGTTTTAAGATGGATCTGAAAGTGAGCTGGATACCAAACCGTGTTTGTTGCCCTGGTTCACGGTAGTCATGAAGGAACAGGGGAATTTCAGCGGAACTGAAATTAGTAGCTACCATCATCATCATCTTGCTTCTATTCCATAGAAGTAGGATAGGATAATATGCTAGGTTCTAGGTCACTACGCTGAAATTAAATTGAGCCGGGCACGTCTGATGCCAGGTGAGCTGTGGCCGAAGGTAGCCGGGTGGCCATCGACCCAGCGAGAAGGCGACGCGGCATACCAAAACGGAGATGGCGGGACGAGCTCGACCAGTTTCCTAATGAACTGGAGGGATGTTTCTGGGGACCGAGATGTCTGGAGGGAGTGGGGTGAGGCCGTTGCCCAGCATTGTAAAGGGTAGGATAAGAAATAGTTGAATTTTTACGTTAAAAAAAATGTTTTGCAGTAAAAGTAGCTTTTTGTGCAAAAATAAATCTGAGACGGTCTTTTCTGGTTTTTGTTTCGAGCACGCTTAGGGCCTTGTCTTTAATTAGCAATTCCCGCCGTTGAATATTCAAGGATAATTAGAAGCGCCTTTGTTTTAAGTGATATTTTAATTGTGCATTGATTTGCTAAGAGACCATTTTTAGAGCTTCTTAAACAAAGAACATTGTTTAATTATAAATTGAAACCTTTATAAGTTTTTTTATTTAACAAAAATATAGACCTCGACGCCTTCGAGAGAGAATGATGGGAGATCTCGAAAGAGAGAGATGGTTGGAGGGATTTGGGGGAGGCCTTTGCCCAGCAGTGGGACGAAATAGGTTGATTAAAAAAAATATATATATACAATGAACTTGAACAATTGTCATGTTACTAAATCAAAATCGGCGATGGTCCTACAACCTGTCACTTATAATAGAGGGGAGAACTGATTTGTTTTTTTGGAAATTTTTCCCCTAAAGTGGTACAAAGGGAAAAAACGTTAGGCCACGTGAGTGAAGCCGCAGGTATGCCTCTAGTCACCATAAAAGACATCAAGTGAAGCTGGGAACAAGCACGAGTAACGTCCATTCCAGTCACGCCCGAAAACGTGACATATTGTAAATAGGTATTTGCATATAGGACAGGGTCTGACACAGTTTTCTCATTCAGCTGGCTAATTACAAATTTTCCTTCGGCTTTAGACTCATCATCATCTCCCTGCCCTTCTCCCACATTATGTGGGGTCGGCACAACATGTGTTCTTCTTCCATTCTCCTCTATCAGCCGTCATCTCAACACTCACTTCTTTCTTACTCATGTCATCCTTCACATAATGAATCCATCTTTTCTTTGGCCTACCTCTACTCGTAAATCCATCAACATTCATTCATTCGGCTTTAGACTCAAAACTTTTATACATAGGTGTGTGCTCGTGGTTTTTGAGTCATCAAGGTTAAGAAACGTCAGTAAGTGGATGGTCGTGGCATCAACTGGAAAAAAAAAACAAATCGGATGACCCGTTTTGGCCGTCCCTAAGGCCAGAAGCAATTTATTCAGTAGAACCAGATGAATGGTGGCCCAGAGATGCACAAAGACCACGAGGCAGACCACCTGTCCAATGGTCGGATGACATCGTTAATGTAGCTGGGAAAGCGTGGGAAAGGACTGCACAGGACCGAGAAGAGTGACGTTATAGAGAGGAAGTCTATACTCAGCAGTGGGTGCAACCGGGCTGAATAGATAAATAGATAGATAGGACCGCTGGGACAACTTTAAAGTTCTACAACTAGGTGATTATATTCCTGTTCTTTCGCGTCCAATACCTTGATGAACCAGAACAACAAACACTTGGGGCCTAGCGCTCTTGTAATAATCCATTGGGGAGCCAGTCTCACACTAACTTCGGTCTTGTGTCATCATCATTAGTCCACAGCTGGACATAGACCTCCCCAATGAGCGCCATTGCATCCTGTCCACAGCTCGCATCCAGCTTCTGCCAGCAGCATTTCGCAGATCGTCACTCCACCTGACCGGAGGGCATCCTACGTTTTCCGACTCGCGGTCTCCACTCAAGAACTCGTTTACCCCAACGGTTATCGGTTCTTCGGCAAATATGGCCAGCTCAGCCCGGTCTTGTGTGCCTATTCTTTCCTTTGAAGACGGATGTCTAAATACATATCTGGCACATTCCCATTTGCAGAAGCTAACTATAAACAAAAGTAAAAAAAAATCAGGACGATACTTTTGTGTTTGGAATGACCTAGCTGTTTCATGTATTGGATTCCATTCAGGTCGACGTGGTATACGTAATACTGAATTGAATTAATGTGTTTGGACGTGAATACGATCTTTCTATGAAACCAAATTTAACCCATTTTCGTCGAGAAATGTTGAATAATATTTTACACACCAATAAAGTAATTTTTGGGCTTATATGTATTTTACCATCAGTTAACACGATACACCAAGCTACTATGATGAATTATTATCTCCATTATACATACAACTATACTTTTTTTATTTACAAGTTTTTGTATGATGAATGGGTCGGCTCTTGACCTCGAAACATACACAGGCAAGAATGAGGTCTACGATGGAGCGAGCCTACCCAGAAGGTGCCTATTAACACAGGGTCGTAGTTCAATGGAAATAGACGCTGGAAACCGATTCCAAATTCAGATTATTATGAAATATGGAGTCAATACATCTTTCCTCATGAATGCATTCTTAATTTTCGTACTTTTAAGAAACACTCGTGGTGTAGTGTAGCTTGTTTAGTCATTCTTGGAGATCTCGCCTCACTAAGCTCGACGCCAACTGGTCCACATACCTTAGGGCCTTTCAGCCGACAGTTAATGATACGTGTTACGTATTTCAGACATATTACAGACATATTTGCGAATCATGTTTGGGTGATGATGATGATCACTCATTTGGGGGTAGGAGTTATTCCCCCAATCTATGGCAAAGAGGTAGTACTACCTGTACTAAGGTCGACTCCAACTGATCCACATAACTTAGGGCCTTTCAGCCAACAGATAATGTCGGATAGTTCCATATATGTTAATTGTGCTTGAAAACTTCGTAAGCGCGATAGGATTTGAATTTTTCCGTTGGAAGTGCGCTAGCGCCATCTAGCGATGAAGCGGTGAAGCTCTGCAGTAGCTAGGTTGGCAACTCTGTTACATTCCCTTGTAGTTCAGGCGATCGTGGTTAGAGGTCGCCACACATGCACAAAATGGCGGCGACGCTTAGCATGCCGTTCCCATACATCAAATGCGGTATGATATGAATTATTATCGTGGTAGTATTTCTGAAGTATGACCAAAATTGCCAAGGCACACAATATCTGTGGTATTATTCGTACTGTTACAAGGAATAATTACACCTTATTAAAAGATATTTTATATGATTTTACCTAAGCATCTAAACCAACACAATATAGAATTCATAATTATATTCACCTACGAAAAAGGCCATTGAACCTATGACCTTAAAACATATTGAAACAAACCTTTACCTAATTGAATAATCATCATCATCGTCATCTCAGCCTGGTGTCACCCACTGCTGGGCTAGGCCTCCTTTCGCTTTTGCCAGACTTTTCAGTCCTGTGCGTCCCTGATCCAGGTTTTGCCCTCGACTTTTTCAATGTCATCGACCCAACGCGCTTTTGGAGTTTGGTTAATTGAATAATACCTTAAGTAAATTAACTTTTTAATAAACAGAAACCTTTGAGAGTTGTGAAAAAGTTAATAATGTTAAGTTCTTGCTAAGTTACTAAGTCACTCAACTTTCGAAGCTAGATTCTTGTTTAATTAAAGAAAGAAAGAAACATACACTCAAGGACAAAATTAGAGCAATGGAACAAATTTTAGAAATTTCTTATAGTAAACAAAATGTATACAGGGTGTAAAAAGACATCTACTGAAAACTGAGGGGTTGCCATCAGACCATGATTCTAAACATATTAAACAAAAAAAAAACGCAAAAAAATATTTTGACTTAACTTAGTCATTTTATGTTATTTTCGGTTATTTACTACTAGTACAACATAATAAGACCAATTTTTTGTAAAAGAAAGAAACAGTTAAAACTCAAAATCCAGCAATCTACGTAAAAAAACGCGCCCAGAACATACGCAAATAGTACTCTTCAAACGCTGTTTTCTCCGAATATAATGTTTTTTTCGGAAAATCCTTTTGGATTTGGTTGTGTGTTGGGATGCTGTACCTACCCCTTTCGGTTTCGGTAGACGTCCTTTTACACCCTGTATAATAAAAGCCTTCTAGATAATGTTATTCCACATAATCCACATAAAAAACATAAAAAAGGTATGAATCAAGTTAGTAGTGAGTGCTATCATGTGCGTTTTGACGACCTCTGTGGCGCACAGCCCGCTTGTGACGCAGAAGGTTGCGGGTTCGATCTCCGCCGCGGGATAAATGTTTGTATGACCTGCAAGTCTCGGGTCTGGGAGTTTATATGTAATGCGCTTTAGGAGGATCGTCTGATCGTCGCGGGTTCGAATCCCGTCAGAATTGAAAATTTTTATAAGACTTTTCATTTCTTAGTATTAGATTTTGTATAAAATAATATTTTCATCTTCGCCTTCAATTTTAAAAAGCTTATCATCTTTAATCAATTTACGTCTTCGAAAAGACATTAACTTTGTTCATATTGTGCTGCGTTGGAACGGTCGAGTTGACTTGCAAGTATCAGTTTCTTCTTAATATACATATTTTTAGTGATTTGTCAGCTTAAAATATTCTGACTACCCAAAGAATTGAAATGAAATAAAATGAAATTTATTTGTAATTTAGATGAGTAATTTAGATGAACATTTTGAAAATAGCACACCTGTGTAGGCTTTATAACTTGCAAGTTGTTAAAATGATCAAGACACAATTTCTCATGCAAAATAGACATATCTAGTTCAGTTTTTATTAAATGAATAACCTTCGTTTTGGCATGGTAATTTCGTTTAAAGACATAGCGAACCTAAGTCACGACGACAAACTTCTCTATACTAAGTAAGGTATAGTAAACGAAGCCGTAATCGACCAAATATCTCGTATCTTACGTAGCATGCCACGCTTATTGGCAGAGTGGATTAAGAGGAGGTCAATATCTAGAGCTGAATTTAAACGTAGATAGATTAGAAACGTAAAGTTTCAATATGCCAACTGTTTACCTAATCTTATCCACACTGCAGTAAAAGAAAAGGATTAGGTACTTAAGTACCCCTCAAAGAGGCTCCTATCGTACACTTGTCACATTCATGTTTTTAAACTCCGCACTATGGTTTCCTTCACCGTTTGAGAGTACTGGCATAATGCACATACCTTTTTCGGCAGTAAAACTCATTGGCGCACGATCGGATTTGAAACCACGACCTATTAAAAAAAAGCCACTACCATTAAAACAACAGTGCTCTACTATTTTATATGCATACTAACAACGGTCATTCAATGTAATTGAGTTAATGCATATTTTTTTAAATGTGGAATTCAGAGAAAATTATGCCATCTTGGATGGTCCATGGAGTTTCCACTAAGGTAATACGTAGGATAAGTAACGTTAATTGGCTTTTTTAAGTTTTTAATTTAAATTTTAATCAATGCAATGGTCAGATACTAGCGATAGAACCTCTTGACGCTGTATAAAAGTGAAGATGTAAAAGTACAAACTTGTTTCATACCAGTGCATGAACACCATGCGAGTTACTAGCGCGATGTAAACGCACACGGGTCGATGCGAGCGCCGCATACCGCATTGGCCCTACCCGTTTCGGCCTGTCGTACTACCTCTTTTATATTCTGTGGCCGTGACTTTGCACCTACACAATACAGTCAATTCTTATCTGAAGAATTGACTGTGGGTTTGATTCTCGCCGCGGGACATACAAATAAGTACCTAATATAAACAAGGCAAGTGAAGTTTCTGATCCGCTATGAAAGGCAAAACAAGTCATTTTCAAAAAGCGTCTATTACTTCCCCTATCATGCTATAGGGGAAGTAATTGACGCCATTAACACGATAACATTTTGGCCCACAGAATATTAGCTCTTGCGTTGCGTTTGAAAAAGCAAGAGGTAAGAGGTATGCCAGAATAGCATCATCTAAACTGCCCCCCTAGCCATGTTACAAATCGCAATAGAATAGAAATCGAATCGACAGATAACGCTGAGACTCCACCTGTGTCAAATGACATTTATTGTCAAAACTGCATACATTTTATGTCGAGTATCGCGGCACGTGGGTTCCTGGCATTGCATTAGCCTGGATCTCAATTCAAGCACAAGGGAACTCTTCAAATTAAGAGTAAATAGGTTCCTTCTAGGAAAGCATGCTCCATCTTAGACCGCACTCTCTCAACATCAGGCAGAGTGAGGTGAAATGCTGATCTGTACTAAATAATTAATATACTAAATAATTACGTTTTAAAACTAAAAGAAAAACCGACTTCAATGTTCGACTCTACACGCGGCGTGTCTATAACGTCAGTTTGACATAATGCATAGAGAGTCTTAGACTTATCTGTCGATTCGATTTACAATGGCTAGGAGATTTTTAGAGTTTTACAGAAAAACTATCAAACCCTCAGGAATAAAATTTATATTGGACCACCTCTGGAGCATACCCTTTCAGACCAAAAAATATTTTTCAAAGTCGGTCCACAATTGGCGGAGAAATCGCGTAAAAAGATTTAAAAAAAAAAACATACAGGCGAATTGAGAACCTCCTCCTTTTTTGAAGTCGGTTAAAAAAAAACTTTAATTGTCATTTTCGTATTGTATTGTGTGATTAGTTGAGCTCTATTGGGATGACATTTGAAGTTAGATAAGGCTCCTTGTAGATTTGAAAAAGTTTATCGAATCGAACGCAGTCGAGTGAGATCGGCTGCTTAGAATAAATCAACTCAGCACTTTGGTATCTGTGAGAGGAAATCGGATTTAAGTGAGCATCTGATTTGCTTTGCCTGTACTGATACACACCGCTTGAGGATCGTTTGGTTCGGCTGAGAAATGAAAATAAACTCACAATGTATCATTGTATCAGATCATTGTATCAGATTATTGTATCAGATCATTGTATCAGATCATTGTATCAGATCATTGTATCAGATCATTGTATCAGATCATTGTATCAGATCATTGTATCAGATCATTGTATCAGATCATTGTATCAGATCATTGTATCAGATGCAAATTCTCTGGATGAATAATATATGCGGTTTAAAGTTATGACAGCAAAAAAACCGGACAAGTGCGATCCGGATTCGCCAACCGAGGGTTCCGTACCAAGGACTAAGTAGGTACGTTAAACAGTGCAAATTGTTATAAATTATTAAGTAAGTATTAGGTATACAAAAAATGTTATTTTTTTTGTAATTCATCATACGTGGTAAACATCATAAAAATTATTACAAATTCATTAGGCCCTGTTTTTCTTGGGATTTAACTAAAAATACCCTGTACTTGTAGTCTAGACGATAGGATAGGATTCTAGGTCAACGGATACCCTATGAATTTTGATGTATTGAGTGTCGAAATATACCTACGTTTTTGAAAAAAGATACGGCATAAATGTTTTGCGTTAACTTAAAACTTTGATTTTTTCACAGCTTAAGCCCCCTCGCAGACTGCAGACTTTCTATCGGCCGATAGTTGAGACGGGCTACTTCTCCATACTCATTACGAGCCGAAGTATATTCCGTCTCAACTATCGGCCGATAGAAAGTCTGCAGTCTGCGAGGAGGCTTAGGCCCGGCGCCCATTATCGGCATCGGTACGACTGAGGATTTTAGGTGGCAAATAGCAATATACTATAACATAATAGCAATAAAGTAGAAATTTCCGTGATGTGGTCGTAATAACAAAAATACCGCTTCGGTATGCTTGAGGCTGCTGTATCGGCAGCCTTGAGAATGCTTCGGGATGCTTCGGCATCCTTCGGTACGCCGCCGGCGCCGAGGCAACACTCGGGGGATAGCTTGGAACAACTCTGAGACTGTTATGATGAGAAATACGATATTGAGACGCTTCGGCAAGCTACAGGACGGTGCGGCATCCTTAAGGACGCCTCGTCATCCCTAAGAACGTTGCAGCATGCCAAAGCATAATTGCCGATAGTGTGCGCTTGCATGTAGGATGCCGAAGGATCCTTTTCCTTGCCGATGCCGGTAATGGGCGCCGGGCCTTAGGGTTAGCTCATGCCCCGAAACACAAAGTGACGCGGGTAGTATGAATACTAACTTAATATTTTCAAGGTCGTTGACTTTATTATAAGATTAATATTAATTTTATGATCAAAGAGAAAATTCAATTTACGAAATCCTTCGCTTTACCCCAATTCGTGGGATTACTGAAATCGAATATCTGATTAATAGGTTACAATTCAGAAAAATCCTAAGGATTTGGAGATTGTCTCAACTTATGAATCACATTATACTTTTGAAAAATTGCTCGCGTCTTTCTTCTTGTCATGTTTCTAGTTATTTCGAACGAGTAGTGAAAGGATATTTTGTATGACTCGGTTGTCGCACGATCCATCAGCGCTGAACGCGCCGAATTGTCAATTCAATAGAGAAAATGCTGCTGACGTCAGAGGTGAGCCGCATTTTCTGACGTCATCAGCATTTTTTGTCTTGAAAAATGAAAGAAATAGAAAGTCTGTAGTCTGCGAGGGGTCTTCATTTTAACCTAATCGCACACTTAGCCGCGCCGTACGCGGTTCATTTTTCTATACAAAAAATGCTGATGACGTCAGAAAATGCGGCTCGCTTCTGACGTCAGCAGCATTGTCTCTATTGAATTGACAGTTCAGCGCGTACGGCTCGGCTGCACTGTGCGAGCACCCTTAAAAAGAAATGCATAGCGTTTTTAGTCGGCGCTATAAAAACGCTTAAAGTACACAATGGCAGCCCCACGTATTTACAGTATTGATTAAACTACACAAGGCTGTGTAAACAACACTTTTATTCTTTTATTCCTGCTCGGATAAAGGAATAAAATAAATAACACCCAACACGGTACGCGAGCTCTAGAAACTAGCACCGTCATAAGAACTCCGTACTCCAATAATGAGTGTGAGGAGTGGATAAGACCAATTTTATTAGACAGTTATACAAGCATAGTCTATCTCAAACAATGTCTCAAACATTACCAGCGCGATGGGCTTTTTTTGACATTAGAAAAAACCACGGAAATTACCTACCATTGAACTCGCGACTGTTACCGTTACACCCCTCGCAGACTGCAGACTTTCTATCGGCCGATAGTTGAGACGGTTTAACATCTCCATACTCATTACGAGCCCAAGTATATTCCGTTACAACTATCGGCCGATAGAAAGTCTGCAGTCTGCGAGGAGGCTTACCGTTACTTCTGTCGGCACTCCCGGAGTCCTTTTTTTTTGTCAAATAACTTTATTAATGCTTTTCCAGGCTATGATCTACATCAGCTATTCCAAGTTTTATCAAGAGCCGTTCAGCCGTGAGCTTAATTCAGTAACAAATATTCAATTGTAGAGCTGATGTCTACGCGCATCACTAGGTTCGCCAGGCAGACCGCGGTCGGCCGGCGCCATTCCGCTACGCAAATCCAAATGCGATAGACGCGTCCGTTTCGTGTGTCCATTAATTCAAAATACCTACTGTAAATTCGAATCTGAATAAACTCCTACTATGTAAAACGTTTTGTTATTAACAGCTGATAAATCTGCGGGTTTCCTGATGTTTTCCTTCACCGAAAACTTTGTTTAAGCGCATATTTTTACGAAATACAAAATCCATTTATGCCTACCTGGGATTCGAACCCACTACCTTCTGATTGAAAGTCGAGGCATTAGGTAGTCGCACAGTCCATCCGCACCGCACTGTCAATTCAATAGAGGAAATGCTGAGACGTCAGAAGCGAGCCGCATTTTCTGACGTCATCAGTATTTTCGTATTAAAAAATGACTGCGGCACATACGGCGCGGACATATGTGCGATCAGCTTAAAACCCGTCAACACGTCTCGTACGTTGTATAAACAGGGTCACGACGATTCAAAAGACATTCTCTTCCCCCGGTTTCTATATTCAATGGACAGTCGTAGGTAAGAGCTACGACTCGTTTCCACATACAAAAGTTTGACAGCTAATAGTTAGTTGTCAAACTTTTGTTAACCGGGCATTAAGTCACTTAACTGGAGTGCACAGAAGATCTGAGGGTTTTTTTCCGCCATTTTAGGAAGAAACACTGCTCTGCTATTTTATTTTCTGCTTGCTTACTAGGTTTTAATATGTTATTTCGGCGGAATTTTCTAATGAAGCCTTACATTCGTGACAGGAGATCGGGCAAATGGAATGGGAGAGTATCAAAGAAGATTTCTCATTTGACGAAAAATTTCCATTGGAGTTTTGTTCAAACCAGTGACAGGACTGACTGACTGACATGAATCTATTTTTAAAACTTGACATTGGCAGAATTATACCTAGTTGTGTAGTTGCCATTATATAAAAGAAGAAGAAGATCTGAGAGAATTTCTGCACTCTGAGGATAACAATAAGATGATAAATAAAATCTTCTTCTTCTTCTTCTTCTTCCTGCCCTTATCCCACTAAGTGGGGTCGGCACAACATGTTTCTTTCTTCCATTTCCCTCTATCACTCGTCATATCAGAACTCACTCCTTTCACTAACATATCCGCATTCACACAGTTCATCCATCTTTTCTTAGGCCTACCCCTACCGGTATATCCATCCACATTCATACTCATCACTCGTCGTGTTATATGACTTTCATCCCTCCTCATGACATGCCCATACCACGCCAACCTTCCACTTCTCAATTTGTCAGTCACTGGCGCTACTTTCAAACTTCCCCTGATGTACTCATTCCTTATCTTGTCCATTCTAGTTACTCCACACATCCATCTCAGCATTCTCATCTCTGTCGCATGCACTCTTCTTTCATCCGTCACTTTGGTTGCCCAACACTCTGATCCATACAATACGACAGGTCTAATGATCGATTTGTATATTTTCCCCTTGAGTTTAAGGGGCATCTTCTGATCACATATAACACCAGAGACCTGTCGCCATTTCATCCATCCCACATTCATTCTATTTTTGATGTCCCGATCAATTTCGCCGTCGTTCTGGATAAAAGAGCCAAGGTACCGAAAGTCGGTGCAAGCTGGTAGGGATACACCGTCTAAGGCGATTGGAGAGAAACTGGAAGGACCACCAAAGTCACAGAACAGATGTTCAGTTTTGGTCCTACTGATCTTTAAGCCGACGTTTTCCAGTCTCTCCCGCCATTTTTCCAGCCTGCTCTGGACCTCGATTGCATCTTCACCTACAAGAACAATATCGTCCGCAAACAGCATGCACCAGGGTGCCTCCTCCTGTATGTCTGATGTCAGAGCATCCATTACCAGGAGGAACAAATAAGGGCTTAAAGCCGATCCCTGGTGCAAGCCTACCGCCACACTGAAATTGTCTGTAATTCCGGCCTCGGATCGGACATGTGTACTCGCTCGCCCGTACATAGCTTGAATAAGCTTTATGTACTTCTCAGGCACTCTCTTAACTTTCATCGCCCACCACAGAACCGCCCGGGGTACCCTATCATACGCTTTCTCCAAGTCCACGAACACCATATGTAAATTTCTTTTTTAGATGATAAATAAAATATAATAATAATAATAATAAATTTATTTATTTTCTCTCACAAACAAACAAAATTTACAAATAAATACACATAAAAAATCTAAAAATACATTAAAAATCCAAAATGTTTGTAGATATAAAAACCTGTTTTGTGAGAGACTGCCGCCTGAAATAGGTATAGAAAAAACCTGTGCTACAAGTCACCAGTGCCCTACTCAACTGTAAATATAAATGATGATAAAATGTAAATATTATTAAGTTATAAGTCTTATTTTGTATCTCATTGTTTAAAGTTTTAATTGTTTATTTTTGTGTAAAGTTTAAACTGTACCTACCTACCTATTATAATTTCTTACTTTTTATTGTATAATGTTGCATGCTGACAAGCTGAATTTGGAGGAACCTAATTTATTATTGACATTGTTATTTGTATACCCATTTTCGCAATTAATAAATAAATGAAATGAAATGATGATTCTAGAAATGGAATGATCTGGAAACGTTACGTTACGTTGTATACTTTTAAGAAAATAATTTCATCTAAGTTAGTAGGCTCTGTAACGGTCAAAGTCAAAGTCAAAGTCAAAGTCAAAGTATCTTTTATTGCTTGAAATACATGTACAGAAGGTGTTGGTGGATGATTATGTGTAGCAATGTATTCTACCTATATTTTAGGCATGCAATACCTTAATTACATAAACTGAATTTATTCACAAAATCATAACTTACACAAAAAAAGTCGTAAAAAAAATACAATTAAAAGAAAACATGTCAACAATAAAATTCGATTTTTTTATACATTTTTGTCATTCAGGAACTCGTCAACCGTGTAATAACTCTTATCAATCAGTAACGTTCTTAACTTCCTTTGAAACAGGGAGCATGGCATTTCTCTTAATAATTTAGGTATTTTGTTAAATAAAATAGGTGCCATGACAAAGATACTTTTGCGCATAAAAGTAGTTTTAGAGCTAGGGATGCAGACTCTACTTCTGTCTCGTCTGCTGCGATGTACGACCTCAGAGAGTCGACAAAACAGATGTGGGTTGCTTCTGACAAACATAGCCGGTCGACCTTATACTCAAGTTTTTCATAACTTGGTAAAAGCCTTAAAAAGTTACTCCGCGATAAACCAGAGAATTAAAGATAACTTTTTATATTCAGATTATGGATGGATCAAACCTATCAGGAAAAACTAAAATGCCATCCTAACCAACTAGCACAGCAACTCACAAACCCTACCTACAAGAGACGACTTAAAAGAAAAGATGTCATGCAGCTGAATGTGTGACTAAACCAATGAAGAGTGCCTACTGGAGAGGAAACTACTGGGCCTTAGCCAAAAAACAAGTAGACATTGAAATGGAAATGGACATAGACAGATAAGGACTATAACTCACGTGCGGTGCATGACATTATTTAACGCGTTTTGTATGGCACTGCATACATTTTATGCCAAATATCGCGGCATGTGAGTTCCTGGCTTTATCAAACGTCGGATTGACACATCGAGGATGGAAAGTTGCCACAGAATTCATTATAGTAGCAAAGTTACCATTGACATTCCGGGTTGATCATTCCACCGCACAATTAGAAGACGCTTCTAGGATAGACAGATTGTCTATAGACCACGTACACTCTAGACCAAAGATAAATAATGTACTAGATAGAACCATAGAGTAATTTGAGTGTCTCCACTTTTCAATCCATTCATAGACAACTATAGATATGTTTTTAAGGTGGAATAGTGTTGTGCATTTCTTATCGATAATTACATGAAAAAGGATTTAATGAATTTTTAGAATTGTCTTTTCTATAAAGGTATTATTTTATTGCTGTAGAACGAATTATTTTATTACTGTAGAACGAAATAAAATTGTTGTTGCCTTATTATTCATCATTCATTGGCCTGCCCTTATCCCGCTTATGCGGGATCGGCACAAAATGTTCTCTGTCTCAACTCTCCTCTATCACTCGTCATCTCCATATCCACTCCTTTTTTACCCATATCTTCTTTCACACAATTCATCCATCTTTTCTTAGGTCTACCTCTACTCTACTGACATATCCATCATTCATTTCCGTCACCCTTTTAGTTACATGAGTTTCATCCCTCCGCATTACGTGCTAACCTATTACTCCTCAATTTTTCAGTCACCGGCGCTACTTTCAGACTTCTTCAGTTACCTAATTATTAAAATAAAACAATATCAAATTCAAAACATGTAATTCCAGTTAAAGTCCTAAAAATAAAACAAGTATTAATATACTTGTTATCTGTTAATTATTGGTTAAATAGTTTTAACCAATAATTAACAGACTGCTTAGATGGTATTCCTCGATATCTAAAGCAGTAGATGAAGACGCCCCATAGCCAGAATGTCTAGCTACGAGCTTTCGTTTTCTGGGTAATTTCAGACAATAAAGAATACGTTATTGAGGGTAGGATCCGTATTCCGTACAAATAATCGTAATCCGTTCAAACGAACCATTTAATTGTACCGGGCATGAGACTCGTGCAGTGAATCCAAAGATTTATCCCTATCTCAAAAATTCCCAAAGCGCCTAAAGAAGTTTTCACGTCAAAAAATGAGTTGACATTTTCTTCGTTCTTACAGGTTTGCACGACAAAAGTTGGTTTGGAAATATTGTTGGCACTGCATAAGAATGCAAAATTTTTCATCCGTATACCATGATTTTTCAAAGTGGAACATATTCTTGTAGTTGTGTAGGACTCCATTCTTCGCCTTTCTCGATATTTCTAATCCACGATTATTTCAAATCTAGGTCAGCTGGAATCCAGAATGTAAAATAGACCAAGTTAATAGTTATGTTCGTACCTACCTAGTATCTATACAAAAAAATGCATTAAATATCGATAAATATGTCGATACAACTACAACACTATTGCGCAGCGATGGAGTACAAGAAATGTCAAAAATGGAATGTAAATTTCGCTAGAATGAAAATTCTAAATGAGATTACCCAAATACACGCATGAAATCGAAGTAAAACGATGTTAAATGATGCAATGATTAACTTTTTATAAAATAGCTTCCGTAACTCTAAACATAAACGTATTTTTCACTGGTATGACTTACCGATAAAAAGAAATATTTGTTTCATTCTCCGTAAGCACACCGATTCTGCTTGGAAATTGTGAAACAGCACAGGACATAATTGCCAAACCAGCACCTTATCACAAACATAGTCCAAAAAAGCCATTTATTTATGAGAAAATTCGTAATTTTACATCTCGAACTTGCACACCAGCTGGTGTGTAAACAAAAAATCTATGGTGTAGAGGTGGCGCGCTACGTCACAGGCCGGTACGCAAGTGTCATTGCGACCTCTCTTTTTAACACAGGCAAAATGGGCCATAGATTGACAAATATGACGGACAATTTCCTAGTTCAACTTGAAATGCGGAATCCAGTGTACCAAAAAGGTTCAATGCTAAATCCATGCTCTAGACGATCACCCACTGTTGCGATGATGCGGCATGCCTCACGTGCCGTCATGCATGAACGTCTGGGGCCAGCTTATGGTCCGCAGAGTACAAAGAGTATACGTATTTAAAATAGCGTCTTAAGGTAGAGAAATTTATCGAGCATTTACAAATGTAACGTTTTTACAAATAATAAAAATAAACAATAAATGATGCTGGATTATTAAAAAAAAAAATTAATATGGCATGTGCTACGGGTATACTACGTAAATATTTTTTGTGACTGTTACACTACTTAAATATTTTTTGTTTGTAAATGCTTAGGCACATTATATCACCACCTTTACCTATTTTCATAATCTTCATAAGAGAAAAATCTTACTTCTTACTAATATTATAAATGCGAAAGTCTGTGTGTGCGAATGTTTGTCTTCACGTATCTCCATGACGACTTAGCCGATTGTGATGAAATTTAGAATGTAGATTGTTTGTGTTAGATTTTCTGGGTTAGATTTTCCCTCCCTCTATCTACTATGGGATTCTTGAGAGAAACATAACGCAATAATAGTTAATCATATTATGTATTTTGAAAGTCAAAACCATACACGATAGAGAGGAGTGGAAGAAACGAAGGGAGGCCTTTGCCCTGCAGTGGGACACCACAGGCTATTAATAATAAAATAATAATAAAAACCATACAGTTCTTGCTATAAAAAAAAATATTTTTAATGTGGATTTTCGTATAGTTCTCCTCTCTTGAACCGGGAACTGCATCAAGGATTGGCGTCATTAGCCAAGGGCGTTGTGGATATCCAAAGTCTCCTGAAAACAATATTTCTTTAAACCTTTTTTTTTTACTATTTAAAAAAGATTATTGTTTTTAATATATTTATTAACTTTAAGAGCCGTGTTGGTCGAATGGGGTTGTGCCTCGACTTTCAATCCAGAGTTTGTGGGTTTGAATCCTGGGCCGTGCATCAATGGATTGTTCGTTTCGAAAAATTTATATGCACTTCAACACGAGCTCTTATCTGTGTAGAAAAACATTGTAAGGAAACCCGCAGCTTAGTCAGCTCCACATGTATTGACGTTGTCTTTCCTGTGGCAGGCAGATTAAGCTGAGAAGATGGTTTAGGTGCTACAAGCCTATTCCATGTCAAACAATGTCCCAGGCACTACAGCGTCCCGTTGAGTCTACACTCAACGGGACGTTGTAGTGCCTACGCATAGGTTGCCTCCAGGTTTTTGGGAAATCAATCCATTTTCCCATTACAGCTGGGTGGTTCAGGGCGTCCACAACTTCTATAATGCAGCGACTCATTGTGCGTTGGGCTAGATGGTGATTCATCCCCACGATTCGTTGGTAGGATCCTGTGGCTAAAAAACTAAGCGTGCACCATACCTACAAACGACAAACAAAACATTATTTTAAGTACTTATACAAACATTAAGGTTATTAAGGTTATCTTATTAATTAACATATGATCGTAGCGACTGGAGATCCGTGGTCTCTGCCTACCCCTTTGGGAAAGAGGCGTGACTTTATGTATGTATGTATTAATATAAAAAATAACCTACTTATTAAAGAAATCGATCAGATTCTTTCAGGGGAAAGAATTAAGTATATTATCACGATGTGAGACGGGCACGATCTTCGGAGCATGAACATATTGAACATGTTTGTGGGAGACAATTCCGTGTATCTTAAGCCGGGTCCACAGCGCCGTATTTTAATGTTTTCTAATATGTTAGCATTGTTTTGCACCAATTGTACGTGCTTATTCGGTTAATAACATGTTAAAAACTCGAAAACACGGCGCTGTGGACCCAGCTTTGGGTAATACACAGATTGTGCTTGTGCTATTGCCGTAGAAACAAAGAAAACGGAAACTTTTACCTTGAGTTCCAAGGAAATATCGCTCGATTCCTTCAAGGTAGATTTTTCACGTAGCTCTTCACAGAAAATTTTAAATTCTTCTTTTTTAATCCGAAAGACTCTCTTCGACGGGATCCAATGTTTGTCTAAGAAGATACCCTTTCTGGCGTTGTAAATAACAGTCCTCATTTTGAGCGCTCCATAATAAATTTAGAGCATGCATTTTACAGCTTGAAAAATATTAGAAAGCTTTACAAAATCACAGAAAACTATTACTCAATACAAAATTACACGGTGACAGATGATCGATCAAAAACAAGGCACCATTTTATTTCTACTGCGATTCCGCTGGGTTTTTGTCAACTTTGCCAGTTGTCTTGTCAGCGATCAAAAACGTAAACAAAGTATCAATTGCGACTATCAAAAGTGCATCTTGGCTACCATTTTTTCCATTCCATCCATTATGACGCGTAATTTTCATACATACTCTTTGTAATCTATGGCAGAATCAAGTGCAAAATGAGTGCAACATCGCCAAATCAGTGTTGATAGTAGCCATGGAATGGAAACGAATCTATGTCATCTTGGCTAGCCCCCCAGGAGTGAACTCTGCCTGACATTACACCCGCAAACAATTTGCTCATAGTTGGAAAACTGATCGCAAATAAAACTTGGAAAAAAAAAAAAAAAAAAAGATTATGGATCTGATTTTGTAGTAATTCCTCTGTTACTGTAAAAATCTTCAAATTAATTTTAATATATTATATTCAAAATCTTCAGAAGATTTTTATGATTCTTATATTATTCAAATTCAAATTCAAATTCAAATTCAAATTCAAATTCAAATTCAAATTCAAATTCAAATTCAAATTCAAATTCAAATTCAAATTCAAATTCAAATTCAAATTCAAATTCAAATTCAAATTCAAATTCAAATTCAAATTCAAATTCAAATTCAAATTCAAATTCAAATTCAAATTCAAATTCAAATTCAAATTCATTTTATTTCAGATAGTTACAATCCATATTACAATTTATAAAGACAAATAATCACATAAATAAATCACAAAAAAAAAAATATTTAAAAAACTAAACTTAGAACTAAATAAAAACATACGGCGCCGGCGGTTTAAATCGCCCTCCGCACAAAACATTTCCAGATCGGAGAGGTGAACCTGTCCGATATAGTTTTCAGGATGCTGTTTTGACTGTCCCGCACCCTGCGAATCAGGGATGCAGTTTTCTTACGTAGTATGGCTTCGAAAGCATCCGTCTGGTATTCTGCAAACATCCCTGATGCACTGCAGAAGCGAGGCAGCCCTAACATCATCCTGAAAATATTGTTATATTGGACACGGAGCCGGTCCAAGGGCTTTTTGGAGTAGTTGACCCATAGGTTACCCGTGTAGAAGCTCTGGCAATAAGCTTTAAAAAGTGTCAGCTTGACTTCTTCAGTACATCGGGCAAACCTACGGATCAACATGTTTCCTCGGACGGCTAGAGCCCTGCGTTCCCTCTCTATGTCAACATTGTCTTTAAGGCCGTCGGTAATGCTATGACCCAGATATTTAAAGTTAGTCACTTTTTTAATGCTCACTCCGTTAAGGGTTAAATCTGGAAAACTTTTCATGCTACTACCGGTGGCCCTAAAGACCATGTATTCACATTTTTTAACATTATAGCTGAGCCCATGAGAAGCAGCGTAGCCGGCGCAGACCTCCAGCATTTTTCCGACCGACCCCGCAGTCGGGCCCAGCAGCACCATGTCGTCAGCATAGCTGATGTTGTTTACACTGACACCATCCACGCTACAACCGACACGCATGCTACTGAGCTCGACTATCAAATCATTTACATACAGGCTGAAGAGTGAGGGAGAACTTACTCCACCCTGTCTCACCCCACACTCCAGCCTGAATGGGTCAGAAAAAGCATTAGACCACTTCACAACATTACTTTGGTTCGAATACCAGTACTGCAATACTCGAAGCACGTCCGCCGGTACACCCCTGTCTCTCAGCTTTCTCCAGAGCACATCATAGGACACAAGGTCGAAAGCTCTGGAGAGATCAAGGAAACAAGCGTACACCGGCGTCCTACGACTTGTATAATACTGGACAGTGTGCTTGAGTCCCAGGATTGCACTCTCTGTTGATAATCCGGGCCTAAACCCAAACTGTGAGTCGTGCAATCCAAGAATTATAAGAATAACTGTGAATCTGTGAATATTTACACGTAACAATAATCATAAAAGTACATAATTTAATAATTAAACTAAAGATCAAAAACAGTGTTCAAGTCACCGACCGCAGGTAATGTGCCCAAAAGGCTGGCGGCATTACCTCGTTGGATGGCTATACTTATCCTCTGTCCGAGGTAAGCACCAGCCAGCAGGTCATTGGTCAATCAATCAATCAATCTTCTATCTTAACTAGAATCAAATCATTTAAGAATGGGCAATATGCCTAATGGGCCCTCTACTTATTCGGCGATGATAGACGTATGCCGATGGTGACGAAAGTGTAGAGGGCCTAGAGGATTCGATCCCGGCCCCTATTTCTAATCCCGGGATTTCGGGTTTCGCTACAGCCAATCTCGGGATCCCGGGATAGTCCCGGGATTGTATTGTAATAAAAAATGGCAACAAAAAGTCAGTAAACCGTGTCAAAATTCTAATTCATATTCTCAAAAGTCAGTTTTTAATATAAATTTAATTCTTCAATAGTCAAACAAAATTAAAAGTAAACTTCTTATTCTTGTCGTATCTCTTTTAGGTAGATCACTGATGGTCTAGTAGTAGCTTCGATCCTAAGGTCGGTTCTCAAACGGTGAAGGAATATATCGTGAGGAAACCAGCATGTCGTAGAACCTAGAAAGGTCTTCTTCTTATCGTGTCACTAGTTCTTTAGAACCAGTGCGGTGACAGGATTATAAGTGTGCTTCGAAGAAGCTCATTTCGTGCACTTGACCCCATGTTTTCAAACTTTTTTTGATTTTACGAAATGACGGTTTCATCACTATGTTGTCCTTTACTGTTTGAGTGTACCTACTGGCAGTTGGCATAGTGAACATGTATAGGTACAATAAATTTTTCGATACAAAAACTAATTAGTGCACGACTTGATTAAAACCCACGGCCTTTCGGAAGACAGGGACGCTTCCACTAGACCACCAGTGCTCCAAACTTCTTCTAAACTAAACAAACTAGGCTTTTCTGCAAATTATTTATAAAACCAACTATATTAACTTTCAGAAAATCAACTTAAAGGTGCTCGTAAATAGGTTACTTTTTGGCATTTTCTTCCTGCAATGGTATAGCCGCCAAGTAGCCGATTATATCTCGAAACACAGTGCAATAAATACTGTAATATTGCTATGTAGCCCGGTGATTGTCATTGTCAAGATATTTCTTTAACAAATATTCAAATTGCAAATATTCAATGCCTAGCAGGCTAGATTGTAAATGATTTATCCCGAGATGCTAATATACTGAGCTATATTGGTCAATAAAAATTGCCAGCAAGATGCAATTTTTGTAGTCCGTTTACAGGCTTTTTATGAAGTTAACCATAATAAAAACTATGTTTTATGCTATAGAGTAAAAATAATAAACTCGTACCTACTTTGAGTCTAGAATCAAAGAAATAACATTGCATCTAACGTTTCACGTAAATTTTACTGACTTATTTAAAGAAAATTGTAATCCCGAAAATCTCGGGATTTGTTAAATGTAATCCCGGGATTTTCGGGACTCAAATACGACCGGGATCCCGGGATCCCGAGATTCGGGATCCCGGGATCGAATCCTCTAAGAGGGCCTCATCGCCTCTACGCCTTGAGGATATACAGTCGTACTTCTGTTTACGTTTTTGAAATAAGATTATAGATAGATAGATAGACAATACTACTTATATTGTACTGGGCGGTCTTATCGCTGTGAGCGATTTCTTCTTTATTATACTTTGTGACGTGCTCGTGGTGAAGCTTGCTTACTAGTTCTTGATAAATTGTCTTTAAGCAATGTTCTGGCATTATCAACGCACGATAAATTGTCGGTTCTGGATATACAAGAAAAGGCAAAGGGCAGACTAAACATTCCGTCACCAGATGGCCAATAACTCATGCGAACTTGCTTTATATTTTCCGTTGAAATGTATTGAAAATGTGGAATATGCTATAAAAACGCTTTCTCACAAAGGCGGGACGGTGTGTGTGTAGGAAGAACAGGTTGTCTCTGTGTGCGTAAGCTCAGGAACGCTCCATGGACTAATGGACCAATAAGCGTATCGCACACAGAAACAAAATCTACATACATAGCTAGGTCCAACCCACCTTAGTGAAATACACTTATGGACATAATTAGAGGAACGGAACAAATTTTAGAAAATTAAAGTAAAGGCCTCAATTCCCTCTTTCCATTCATCTCAATTGGGGGCTACCGTGGACCAGTCCTTTAAGCGGGCATCCAATTCGTCCCTCCATCTACGGCATGGTCTGCCGCGAGGTCGTTTCCCGTTCAGAGGCGTCCACTCTGTGGTGGTTTTCGCCTACATCCGACATGCGGCTGACGTGGCCTGCCCAATCTCATTTCAGTCTACCCGCTTACGAGTATATTAACTATTACATTGTAACCTAAGAGACTCTAACTCACTATAATAACAACAACATTAACACCAGTCAAATACACACACACACATACACACACACACACACACACATACACACACACACACACACACACACCACACATACACACAACACACATAACATTCCTTCACACTTACACGAACTCACTCAACCCAAACTCCTACTTACACACACACAACACACACGTACAAAATATTACCTACTCTACTTTAAATTCCTTTCTTACCTTAATTTTCTTGTAATTGTATTAGTGATTGATACAAAAATGCTTTAACATGAATATCCCATTGTAATTAGCCGAAGCGGAGATCCCTCGTGCCTACATACAAGTTACAAACTTAGTTAGGGCGAGGAGTCAATGTCTCGATAGTGCAAGGTTTACTTCAATAATTATCTTTTCTCCATCACTTAATACCCTATATATACCTTACTCTAGTTTAGTTTAGTTAAGATAAACTAATGTAAGCCTTTGTTTGAAATAAATCTTATGTTATCTTATCTATAACTGTTTATAACTTAGCTATTTATAACTTACTTAACTTTTTATACTTTTTTTCTTAACTTACTTCATGAAAGAAAATGCTCTGGCCAAAATTGTAGTGTAACCTGACCAGGCTGACGCCACCTAAATCATCTCTAGTAGATGGAAAAAGATAATGATGATGATGATGATTCATAACTTAGCTCACAAAAAATGAAAACGCATTAAACACACTAAATATGTAATACCAATAAATTCATACGTCCCTCTAAATATGGCCCTGAGTGTACAATAACTACAATACTTTCTTGCATGCATTCTTTCTAGGTTGGAATTTACATACATGACTGTTCTTTTTTCATAAAAAAAAGGTACGTTTCAACAGTCACGACTGAAATCATTCGTGAACTGTTTTACATGCTTTTTAATGCAAATTTCTGAAGCTCGTATAGCTTTGGTCGTTTGAAAATGGTCTCAAAGTTTTTGTTCATGAAATACGTTGACATGGATAAAAAAAGAACACAGGATCACGAATGTATTCTCATGCATGGTAGACATTTCATATCTGTTTTAGTATTCCATTGATGCACGTATTTTTCTTATCATAAAATTTATATGAACTCTATACGTGCTCGTAACGGCGAAGAATAACATCGTGAGGAAACCCGCAGCTTAGTCAGCTTCACACGTATTGATGTCGTCTTTTCTGTGGACCAGGCTGATTAAGCTGAGATGGTTTAGGTGCTGGGCAAGCCTGTTCCATCTCAAACAATGTCCCAGGCACTAGCGTCCCGTTCAGTGTGGGCATAGGTTGCCTCCTGACGCTGTCTACATCATCTAATATAGATGTAAATGCCTAAAATTTTTAATATTCAAGATTGATCTTTTACCTAAAATTGATAATGTAGGCCCTGTTTTCTCACGGTAGGAACAGAATATAATCATCTAGTTTTTAAAATGCTGGTCTATCTAATATATTTTTTGACTATATCTTTGAAACTTTACTGTCGCATGTCGGACGACTTGTGGGCAAAGACCACAACTGAATGGGTGCCCAACGCAAGACGTCCACGCGGCAGACCACCACGGTGATGGCGGGATGAGTTAGATGTGTATCTCCAGATTGGCCCACTGCAGCCATGGATAGGAAAAACTGGAAAAAAGGGAGGGAGGCCTTTGCCCTGCAGTGGGAAAATACAGGCTGAAATAATAATAATAATATCTTTGAAAACATCTAAATGGACTCTAGGTTACGTCTAAACAAGTGTGATCTATGATCCAACTATGCCCATATATGCAGAATTTAGAATTCATACGTGACGGGTTGCAAGCCCATCGCCTCGCGATGATTTCCTTCACCGTTCAGAGCTCGCCATAGTTGTCATAATAAAAATCCAAAACGAAAAATCTATTTCAAGCTGGATTCGAACTCTCACAACCTTTTGATTCCCTCTTAACATCTACAAAAGATATTGAAAGGTTTCATCTGCGACCGTCCAGCGTACCTTGTTTTAAGTCATGTTTGTGTAACTTTTTTGTTCTATTAATATCTAGGGTTTATTAGCAACATAATGACATAAAAGTAGTAAAGTTGCATGTTGCGTGACCATTCTGCAATTAGTTACTTTGTGGTCACCGTACACTGAAAGACTGGGGTCAATGAACTCTAGAACATTATTTTTTTATCATCGTCCACAGCCTGACCCATGGGTACCTAGAGACGGCGTTTACACGATACAATTCTGGCATGCCATTTTTGCATATGCTTTCTCAAGCTCAACGGAGCAAGAGCAAAATTCTGTGACAAGAGGCAAAAATGGTAGCGTGTTAATGGCATTTTGTAACAAAAGAACTAGTGCTTCAAACTGGTTTTATAGAACCAGTTATACGACAAGAAGACTCAAAACCTATTCGACACTCATAAATATTAGGGGGTACGTGTAATTCCCCCAATCTACGGAAAAAAGGGAGATCTCACCTCACTAAGGTCGACGCCATCTGGTCCACATACCTATAGTTACAGGGTCTTTCATTTTATACTACACAAACAAACTAACAAGGCCTCATTTTTGGGTTGTAAAAAGACGTTTGACCGTATCAATTTGATTCCTAAGCCGATTTTAGTTTTTTATTGATTTTTTTATGACATGTTGCATAAGTTATCAAGGAAACATCACCAATCGCACCGTAGCAACATTACGTCACACGCTCACACACGACTAAGTTATACAAGAAGCAACAATCAATTAAAAGGATAGTCTTTATCGATTTTCTCGGGATTTTCATAACAAAACAAAAAAACATTACATAAATATTTTTAATTTATTTGTAAAATCAAATTCCTGAATTAAGTAAGTTTAAATAAAAGACCCTATATAGGCTAATTGCCGAGAATAATGTTGCTTGCGCGATCCAGGATCCAAATCGCACCGTTGGTAGCGCGCCAGTGCCATCTAGCGGTGAAGCTCTAAAGTAGCTAAGTCGCTGTAATTGGCAACTCTATTACGATGCCCTTGTAGTTCAGGCGATCGTAGTTAGAGGTCGCCACAATAAGTAATTACTTATCTAACCATAAACTCCAGCATTTTGAACTAAAACTTTTAAATTGATTCCGGCAGTAAAGTACCTATACTAGTTTTAGATTTGGCTTTGACCCAGAAAACTTCTCGCCAATTACACTTTGAGGTTCCGGAATGCGGTATTAACTTTAAACAATAGACTCTTTTTAAACTATAGTTGAGCTGAAAAAGCTGTAAATATATGAGAAACTAGTTTTCAGGCCGCTTACGTGTACCTACTTGTTTCCTCACATTATTTCCACGCGACATGGAAACAACAAGCAGTCGATTTACTATTGTAGTGTCCTACGTGACCGGTGCGCAGCGGCGCGGTGCGTACCTATTGAATCGAACGTGATTTTGGCACTATGTATGATTTGACTAGGAAACCAGTTAGTATTCTTATAGGCGGCGATGGGCTTGCAACCTGTCACGCATGGAATACTAACTTCTGCAAGATGTGGGCATGTATCAAATATGTATTTGTACATGCCTCTGACTACCCCCTCAGACATCTTCAAAGGATCTGGAATATTAAGATCTGAGAAAATGTCTACTGCGTCTTGGGGATACAGCCGTGACCCTGTTTACTGTTTTTTTTACGTATGATTTGACGTAAACTATGTAGGACGATTAGCACGCACGTAGGACAGACTCGCAGCGCCGCATCGAATCACATCGCTTCGCTTCGCAATCGTCATGTCGCCCACGTAATACGCAGGGTAAAAATTAGTGATGTGTTTAATATATCGTATTTGTGTCTACCTGTGTCTACCATACCGAAAACCTAATGCCTGAAATTGAATATTAACCACACAAAGCAATCTCCTTTCAATATCTATTCGCGCGTCAAATAAAATATGATTTACATAACTCATTGAAATTCTATATCATAAAATGCAAATTTTTGTGCAGCATTTATTGCAAGCTGCCCGCGGCTTCACTTGCGTTATAACTTTTACATACGGCCAATTTTAATAAGCAAAACAGAGAAAAAGACATGTTAAACATAGATTCAGGGCCTATTGCATTAATTCATACCAAAGAGTTTTAATAGAATAACATTTTATTTTTTCTACAGTAAAAAAACACACTCAACTCCCCCACACAAATCAATTGTAGGTATAGAAAGATAGCCTGCTTATTGTCGTAGTGTGATGAAAGAATTTCACTACGTAAAGTAAAGTGCACTTTACGAAAGGAAATTCTTTTACCACACTATGACAATAAGCATGTTATCTTTCTATACCTACAATTGATTTAAGTGTGTGTGAGTTGAGTGTGTGTGTTTTTTTATTGTAGTAAAATTTAAATGTTATTCTATTAACAGGCTATTTTACACCATACAAAAAAATGCATGCATGAAAACACATAGAAATGCATCAAGTAAACGATAAACGTCGATATTTATTCATAAAAATGCAATAAACATTTTATAATTCAATTTTAAAAATCGTAATTTTTCTTCTATCTTTAAGACACCAAAAACGCCTTCTGCCATTTTGTGACGTCACTGTGTTCATTTAGGAACAAAAAGTTTATCTACAGTCGTATTGTTCACAAATCAAACTATATGACGTCACAACATGGCGGCTCGCGTTTTCGTGCAACAACTGAAAATCATAAATTAAAAGGAATTTTTATGGCATTTTACGGTTTTAAAAATTTATATAAAAATTCTACTGGTTTATTATGACCTCAGGATTAATTTAAAACAGTTTTAAAAAAAGTGTAAAATTGCCTATTGTCATTATTTATTTTCGGTTCTACGACATCATTGTGATATTTTCCTTCACCGAAAAATAAAAAAGACTTACAAGGTAACAGTACGAGACAAACAAGCAATAAATTCAATATTATGCATGCAGGATGCACTATATGGTGGAATGTCTGATACCATCTCAATGCTTGTGGCTTGGTTGATATTAAAGCTCTACTAAGGTTTTCAGCATCGCGATTTCAGCAGAACACATCCGCGATTAAAACTTTGACCTTTGAACTTTGACCCTTGACCCTTGATACCTTATTGACTTTGACTATACAGGGTGATTTACATTCCTATCCATTCAAAGGTTGCCTGGAAGAGATCGCATCTCAGCGATAAGGCCGCCCATTGTGCATTGTATTATGGTTCGCTTTTCCACTGTATTTTGTAGTTAAAAGGTTCAATAAAATATTTTCATTCATTCATTCAAAGCTGAAAGTTTGTGAGTTTATTTAGATGTTTGTATGTTTGTGTATAAATCACGCCTAAACCAGTGAACCGATTAGGATAAAACTTGGTATAGGCGTAGATAGTGACCTGGAATAGCATATAGGCTATTCAAAATGTTGGCACCACGTAGGCGAAGCCGCGCGCAGAAGCTAGTGAGAGAATAATCCTTGAACTACTGGTTAGGGGGCATCATTAATATGTATGTATTTACAAACAAAAAGTATATAAGTCGTATATAAGTCATCTTAGTACCCATAACACAAGCTCTGCTTACTTTGGGGCTAGATGATGCTGTGTGAAAAGTCCAGCATTATTTATTTATTTATTTATTACTGTAGATGATGAGCAATAAAAACAACTTGTTACGAGTTTGTGAAAAGGGGTGGAGAGATGCACAACAACGTTCCCGCGTATTCGAATCTAACAATGACATATGACAGCTCGAGTGACGTTCCGTTACTACCGTGTTGTGTGCGTCTCCCGTTCCGTACTCACGCTTATTTATTCAATAATAAAATTAATTAAACAATACTTTTAGGCAAATGGAAATGTAAAATCACAACAAATATAATGCAAAATAATTAACACTTAGTCTACGCGCCGGCTACAATTACGAAACAGAAAATCAAAACTCGTGCCCAGTAAAAGTATCTTTTTATTGGAAAGGTTTCATTTTTTCTACCCTTGTTCATTCTTTTCGCTGCCAAGATCACAAAAGAAGAATTTACTCAACATCTGGGATAATTGTGATATCCTATAAGTAATTAAATAGGTAAGTACCTACTACTTTAGTTAAAAATGGAAATAAAAAGGGTTCAAAAATCAAAATCAAAAATCATTTATTCAGTAGGACCACAGGGATCACTTAGAATAGTCTTAAAACTAATTTTACTCCTGTTCTTTCGCGACCAATACCGTGAAGAATCAGGGCAACAAACACGGTCTGGGGCCTATCATTTTTTTTGGTGATCCATGGATCCATTGAGTTGGAGCAAGTCCCAAGCTTTTTTGTCATCCAAATAATCAGATATCTTATAATAGGCTTTTTTACAGAGTTAAATTTAGTGATTGATAAATTTTGGTGTTTTTACATGTAGAATACAAAATGTTTTGCTGTTTTTTGTGAAGGGAGGATTACTCCAATTACTTATCACTCATTCCATGATCGAGTCTTTCCAGTAGTGAACAGTTACGAAGTAAGCTAAAAACAAATACTTCCAATAAACCCTTAGTAAGGGCAGCTCAGTGCAACCATGCCACGGCATGCTATGCAATATCCATACCTCAAGTCTCATAAATAAGATTCACATTCCAAAAGCACGTAGAACCACAATATGCTTGCATTCTGGATTAAAGCCAAATTATCAGTTTACATAAACGAAAATTTTACAATACACTTCGGTGTTTAGGCATTGGGCCGTGTGAAATAGTCTTTATTATAGCATACATATTTTTGATTACAAATATGAATGGGTGAAAACAGAAAAATATTTTATTAAATGTGTCAAGATGAAGGAAAGTAAGTTCGTATGAGTCAGTGGCCAACTCTGGTGACGGAGTTTTTAGGCCGCTTTAAGGCCTCCGTCATGGCTTAACGACTTAAATAGCCGGGATCGACAATTTAACGTGCCCTCTGAAGCACGGAAGCGCTCAGATGAAAATGCCACTGGCGGTCACCCATCCACTTACAGACCGTTTCGAACGTTGCTTAACTTCGACGATCTATCAAGAATGACTAAGCAAGCACGACCACGAGCGCACGAGCGCAAGATGAAGGAACCGTGTTGTATGTTACGGTTCATTCCGCTATTGGTGTGAATCGGAAATAAAATATTTGTAGGTTGAAATGAAACTATGGTTTGGGCATGTAGAGAGGATGGATGACAGTCGTTTGACAAAGCAAGTGTATGAGGCGAGTGTGTATGGGACAGCTGGAAGGGGAAGGCCTAGGCGAACCTTCTTGGATCAAATTGGCGACATTTTGGAGAAGGGCCAGGTCAAAAGTACCCTAAACCGACGAGCATGTATGAAGAATGTAATGAGAGTGAATGAGGCGAAAGTTGTATGTCAGGATCGCAGCGAGTGGAGATCCGTGGTCTCTGCCTACCCCTTTGGGAAAGAGGCGTGATTTTATGTATATATGTATGTATGAAATAAAACTATGGGCTGTGTGTGTTCCAAGTGCCAAGTGTGAAAGGAGTCACTTCTTCATATTTTCATACTGTAACGGCCACTTTACACATTCGCCAAACCATTTGCCGAACTATTATTTGGAAAGACGATGACAGGCGATGAGGAGATACGATCGTGAACGTCGGCATTCGTTTATCATCGGCAAATATTTAGAGGGCCCATTCTACGACGGTGTCCTCACGATGTTTTTCATTACCATTTTAGAAGTACTGACATAAATAAATAAAATAAATAATGCTGGACTTTTCACACAGCATCATCTAGCCCCAAAGTAAGCAGAGCTTGTGTTATGGGTACTAAGATGACTTATATACCTACTACTTATACATATACTTACATGGTGGACTGTGTACAATTTTTGGCAGAAAAACTCATTGGTGCACGCCTGGATTCGAATCTACGACTGATCGGAAGGGGGCCTACCACTTGAGCAAGAGCTCTTAATAGATATTATCATAAATTATGACGGTGAAGTCGCGGGAAACTTCTAGTTTATAGCCTAGCTTTCTCTATTGTTCTAAGTGTTCATCAACTTTAAGTGCTAAGATATTGCTCTCTCGATGTAGGTTTTTCTTATAGCCACTATCTTAAGAATACCCACCACACACGTCTTATACGCGGCGGGACCAATGTTTGTATGATCTATAAATATTTGTCTCGTGTCTGGGTGTTTCTATGTATAAGTATGTATTTACAAAAAAAGTAAAAAAAAAGTATATAAGTAATATATCAGTCATCTTAGTTACACACACAAGCTCTGCTTACTTTGGGGCTAGATGATGGTGTGTCCAGCGTTATTTATTATTTTATACAGTAAGTTTTTTAACCAACTTGAAAAAAATGTATTGTATGGTTTTTTATAATTGTTTGTTTGCAATCAATAAAAAATATTCTCTCAAGGTCCCATTTATTTCCAAAAAGGTAAAAAGGTTTCTTGTTGTTTCGGCAACTCTATACATTCGCCGAACTATTTGCCGAACTATTCGCCGAAATATTATTTGGATAGACGATGACAGGCGAATACAGGCGATGAGGCCCTCTACACGTTCGTGACCGTCGGCATTCGTCTATCATCGGCGAATGTAGAGGGCCCAAGGTGTTTCTAATACATAAATTATTGTAGTTTAGGTAAATTAATTCTGTTTTCTTCCGCTGTTATAAAAATATGATTTTTCCTTAACTCAGTCAGTTGACTCTATTTTAGCGATAGCAGGAGTTAGATATCCTCATTACAATCAGACATTATTGCTCTATTTCCTCGGTGTTTATCATCACTTTTTCTCCAACAGTTCACCATGAAGACCCGTGATATATTCCTCATCACGATACTGAGCTGTGGTGCGGTCATTGCCCTCATCGCGGCTGCAGCCATCGTCTGCATTCGGAGACGGAGACGCAAGCGGGAGGCTGATGAAGATGGTACCAGCTGTGCTCTTCGGTGAGTATCCTATCCTACTTTCTACTATCCTATTGTACCTATTTCATACTCTCCTCAGATTATTATTTATCATTATTGACGTATTTGAAGGATCATACTTCCTACAAAATGATAAGACTATGTAATTTTATTGTAATTTTTTATACCTAATGTTAATCCACACTTGGTATTCCACTAAGAAATGAAGTTTTATCAAAATTTTCGATTTCGATAAAATTAAAACCGATAAAATAAGAGCTTATCAACAATTTCAAAGTCTGACGTCAGGGTTCCGTGGCCGAGCGGTTGAAGGCGGAGTACCTTCAACTGGTTTTAGGAGGATCGTCTGATCTTCGCGGGTTCGAATCCCGTCGGAATCGAAAATTTCGATTAGGCTTTTCATTTGTTAAAGACTATGAAAACGTAAAAAAACGTAAACAGTATCATGAATGGCAAGTCTAGGCGCAGTAGAAATTGTTTCTGTTTTAAACTGCTCTTCCTCTCGACAATGTTGGCGAACACATTCGCCGAACTATTCGGCGTCGTCTTACATATGCCACGTTCGTGCAAGTGTCCACACCATCGCGTGCATCAGCGCGATCCAGGGAAATGAATTACAAATAAGAATGTGAACTTGACATGTCGCAAAAAGAATTTTGAACCTTATCACCATTGCTTAGTGATCTTTTCTAATTAAATCTATATATGGACAAAAAACGGTCTTGAGAAGGACTCACTATAAAAGAGCTGTGTCCCTTTCACTCTGTGTTACCAGCATGTTGTTCGTCGTCCTTCGAAATACAAGATGAGTCAGTCTGGTTAAGTTATATAAATAGATGCCTCCTATTGGTAGATTCAGCGAAACTTTTAAGTGTTCTGTTTACTATGTCTGGACGAAAACAACATTATTCTTATACTTTATTCGTCTTATGTCAAGGTTATCTTACATAAGAATCAGTGAAAATGGCTTTGAGCAGAAATATTGTCCAACTTAAGGGATAAATATTGAAATTTGAAAGAAAAGAAAGAAAGAAAGAAGAAAGATGTTTGAGGATTGTGGTAGGTGTAATTCTCCCAATTAACTGCAAAGATGGAGATCTTACCTCACCAAGGTCGGCCCAACTAGCCCACTTACCTTAGGGTCTTTCGACCGACAGTTATTGTCAAATAGTTCTATACTAGTTGTCGAGAATTATGTCACTTGCGCGATCCAGGATTCAAATACAAATCGCGGGATTTTGTATGGGTTGTCATCTGGCTGTGATCCCAGCGCCATCTAGTGGTGCAAGCTCTGAAGTAGGTACTTTTTAGCTAGGTAGCTAGTTTGTGTAATAGATAGAGGTCGCCACAGTCCAGTTTACGTTTAAAGCGAATGGTCTAACTCATAAAAAGTTACAGTTGATTTGAATATCTTAATCGCAGTACAAAATCTAGACTTTATGTCAACTTCTTATCTGATGATGTTCTTTAGGCCCAAAGATGCACAAAGACCACGAGGCAGACCACCCGCCCGATGGTCGGATGACATCGTTAATGTAGCTGGGAAAGCGTGGGAAAGGACTGCACAGGGACCGAAAAGAGAGTGGCGTTATAGAGAGGAGGCCTATACTCAGCAGTGGGTGCAACCGGGCTGAATAGATAGATAGATAGATTAGATGTTCTTTATCACTAATGAACATTCATTTTAAAACAAACTTTACAAATTATTTTACACAGATAACTTTAATACTTGGAGTCGTAATATAAAGCTGAAACCGTAGAACAGCGACATTATTTCAAACAATACGAAATTAAGCATCCATTTGCCTTATCTATTGTAAAACATTTGAAATTGCTTATCTGTTGTATAATTTCAAATTATTTTGCACAACTTCACAGATTTGTGGAATAGAATTTTGTACAAAATGTAGATATTAAATGTCCCACAGACATAAACAAGCTAAGAGTCATATGGAGCAAGCTGTAGATTGTGTGGACTGTGGACAGCCACGTAACTAACAAACAACGTGTATAATTCGAAATTTATAAACATTAATGTTTTATATCTTTTTCATGAGGTCGCCCTCGGAAACGTTGGCGAGATGTTATCGAGGCTTTCAATACAGATTGGTGGAACGTGGCGGCGGATAGAGATCGTTGGAAGAGTTTGATTGAGCCCACAAAGTGGGACGACATAGGTTGATTAAAAAAAATGTTTTAAGTATATAGTTTTTGAAAAAAACTCAACGTTACGAACATAATTATTATCAAAGGGATTGATCTGATGAAACAGTTTCTCTTTTTTTGATGATCATGGCGCATGCAACTGCGTCAAAATATCGGGTAACATAACTAAAAAATGATAGTAATTTTCCCAATGAAGAATAATAATATTAATGTTTTATGCAATATATATTAATCATTTATTTACAGAAACTTAACTACTACAATATGTACATAAAATTACAAAATACAATAGAATCAGTCAAGCTATCTAAGGATCGTCGTAAAAACGATCTATAGATAGCTCAACTGATCCAGGTCACTGCCAGTCGGAAGCGTGCCCAAAACACTGGCGGCATTGCCACGCTGAATGGCAATGCTGATTCTTTGTGCCAAAAAGTCGCCAGCTCTTGAATCACGCGACGCTTCGACCCTGAAAGATTTTTGAAGACGCGATGGGCCCCGGAACCCCACGGACCCAGGGTCTCGACCCCAAATGGTTCAATTATATAAACCCGATCAAGATTTATATATTTGCGCCTTTTGAGATCCTCAGCCGAATGCAATTAAATATTTTTTACATATTTTTAGCAAGATAACTTAGTACAAAGCTGTTTTGTCATTTGATGGTTAAGTAAGTTGTGTACCAAACATCCGGGGGCCGTTTCCCGTTAGCTTTTTCTTTCATTTGATGAATTATATTCGGATAGTTCTTACAACGATTTCTGACTTCAAGGGCCAATTTTTCAGTTCAGAATATTTGATCCTAGGTAAGGACCGTGTATTATCGATTGACATGAAACGTACGGAGAAGCGAACGGAAATACGGCCCAAATCCGTTCCAAACCCAAACTTCAATTGTTCATACTACTTACAATTTTCTTACGTGTTCCATATTTCTACTTTGCTAGTCCGAATGCAATAAACGCCAAATAACTCTCTCGTGTACAATGTTCTCAGGGAAATTCAACGAAATTTAGCATTTCTGTTTCCTACTTTAAATAGGTATTTTACATACATACATAAAATCACGCCTCTTTCCCAAAGGGGTAGGCAAAGACCACGGATCTCCACTCGCTACGATCCTGACACACAACTTTCGCCTCATTCACTCTCATTACATTCTTCATACATGCTCGTCGGTTTAGGGTACTTTTTACCAGGCCCTTCTCCAAAATGTCGCCAATTTGATCCAAGAAGGTTCGCCAAGCCTTCCCTTCCAGCTGTCCCATACACACTCGCCTCATACACTTGCTTTGTCAAACGACTGTCATCTTCCTCTCTACATGCCCAAACCATCTTAACATACCTTTCTCGATCCTCAACACTACATCTTCTTTCACTCCACACTGTTCCCTTATCACACTTTTTCTCATTTTTAAATATTTTAATGGTACAAAATACTGGCATTACCTCGCTGAATGGCAATGTCTGATCGTTTAAACTTAGGACATTAGTACCTATAGCATACCGGATTCTAATGAAGTTTCCGTGGAACTACAGCGCATCGAGCATGTTCTCCGAGGAGGGGATTCCCGATTTCTATGCGATCATCCTAACTCGCATAGTCCTTCTGGAGTAGGCTGCATCGTTCCAACAACAGAATACTGAGGGCTGTCTCCGACTATGTAAATAATCCTATGTACTCGCACTGGATAACCGTCCGTATGGACAGTAATCGAAATTGATTTAACGGTCAGTAAGTGGATGTGTGACTGCTACTGACATTTTCATCTGAGTGCTTCCGTGCTTCGGAGGGCACGTTAAATTGTCGGTCGGCTATAAAGTCGTTAAGCCATGACGGAAGACTTAAGGCGGCCTAAAAACCACCTTTTGGCCACTGACTCATACGAACTTACTTTTTATCTGTACTAAGTAGATGATTTATATACGGTATCAGGAGGGCTATGCGTGCACTCGGACGCTAGTGCCTGGGACATTGTTTGAGATGGAGGCTTGTAGCACCTGAACCATCCTCTCAGCTTTACTAATCCATACTCATATTATAAATGTGAAAGTAACTCTGTCTGTCTGTCTATTTGTTACCTTTTCAAGCCCAAACCACTGAAGAGATTAGGCTGAAAATTGGCATGGATAAAGGTTGTATCCCAGGGAAGGTCATAGGCTACTTTTATCCTGAAAAAATTAAAAAATCCCGAGGGACCCCGGGTTACATCGCGGGAGCACAGCTAGTATTAGACCCGCAGACTACAGACTTTCTATTGGCTGATAGTTGAGACGGGCTATACTTCTCCATACTCATTACGAGCCGAAGTATATTCCGTCTCAACTATCGGCCGATAGAAAGTCTGTAATCTGCGAGGGGTCTTAAAGAAACCGTTTTAGTAAGCAAAATCTATGGACAGAAGAAACGTTTTGTCCAAATTTAACTTGTCTCAGGCGTATTATATTGACTTCTGTTGACAAAAAGTCTATTTTACTTTGACAAAAAGCAGCGATGGTCCTAAAGTAACAGAACAAAAACGATGTTCAAATACAAACCAAAATCGACCTCAATTAAGGCCTGGCTCGATTTAGCAAAAAATTACATTATGACCTGCTATCTGAAAATCAACCTTACCTCCACCTAATAGAGTCTATAGATTCACCTGCCGACAAATTTTGACTTCCGAAACCCATCTTCGTATGCGATTGTAGGCTTTAATGTAAAGGTATAAGGGTGGGATTTAAAAGGTGAAGAAATAACGATCAGATACACAAATAAACGCCATTTATCAAACCTTCTTCAATAGAGCTTCGCTGGTTTTGTCTGTCTGTTAGTTGAAGATTTTAGAGATAAAAGTTTGGAAGTCTGGTTTGTTTGAATTACTAAAGGCCGTGGACCCATTAGGTGAACCTTTTTGTCTCTAGTTCACCTTCCTATATATTTTATAGATAGATAAAAAGTAGCCTATGTCCTTCCATGTGATACAACCTTTATCCATGCCAATTTTCAGTATAATCTGTTCAGTGGTTTAGACGTTAAAAGATAACAAACAGACAGACAGACAGAGTTACGTTCACATTTATAATAAAATTAGTATGGAATTGCTGTCCGCCACGGTGTTACACGGGATCCCTCGGGAAAACTTCACTTCACCGGGATAAAATATAGCATATGTTCATCGGGGATAATGTGGGATTCTATTGGTAAAAGAACTTTTCAAATCGGTCCAGTAGTTTCGGCGCCTATTCATTTCAAACAAACAAACAAATATTTCCTAGATATGTATACAGGGTATCCCAGGAACGACTGTTGAGCGGAAGTCCAGTGATGCAGCACCCCAAGGGCTACCCGAATCACCCCCATGTATGTTCAGCGATTTTTTGTAGTTTAGAAGTTATTCATGTTTTTGTGACATTTTATTTATTAAGCAGTTGCAAGACCATTTTGTTTATTTCGAGGTGAATAATTAAGATAAGCTCATAATTTTTTCTCTGGTAATTAGCTTAAAGTTAGGTTTCTTCAATCCAATGACTATTTACTTCAAAACCCACTCGACTGCGCCATAAAATAAAGTGATCTAGCGTAAAATGAAAAACTGAAAACAATACCAATACTTTCAAGGGCATTTTCTGAGGAAAAGTCATAGAACTTTTGTTAAACCGAATGTATTTTAAAAACATCGCCATTTCAACAGCTATTTACCCTGTGACTTTCGTCAAGATATCTTTATGGCATCTTACTTAAATTTGAACACAAAGTGTACCAAGTCTTGAAACCAACTTTTTTTGGATAGTTAAAATGTCGCATTTCTTTAAAGAAAATAGCGGTATTGAACCTGATTAAGCTTCCCTTGCTTAAAACATGATGCGGTGAACCCGATTTGCATGGTTTTTGAGAGAAAAGACAACGCCAAGACCTATCTTTGCGCTCTCAGTACGATACTCGTAGATCGTCGTTTAACGAGTCAAAAGCTCAGTTAGTCGCTAAAAAGCTTGGCATCTTTGTTAAGGTGAGGCGTTATTTCACTCCTGTACAGCTGCTCACTCTTGAAAACCCAGGTTTGAGCCTTTTTGAGGTACTGTTTTTACCTAAAAGAGGGCTCTGCCAAGCAGGTACTATTTCTAGGCCCTAGGTTCAATTAAGAGGCGCACCCAGAAGCTGGTAGTCACGGCTAACCAGCTTAGAGCTTTACCGTAGAGTGCCTTGTTTGAGGTTTTTTACCAGATTCATTTTGGAAAGTGTGCTCAGTACTTTAATTAGTTCATGCCTTTTTTCATCCGGCCACTAGGTTAAGAACCCCAAAAGGTGCCAGTAAGACATGGTTAGTGTTCCTAGTGTTTGTGATAAGTGTTTTCAGTTTACCTCGCAATCGACTCCAGAGCCTGGAATTGATACTTGGCGGAGCCTTCCCTAAGCGAGAACAGTACTCAAACAGGCTCAAACCTGGGTTTTCAAGAGTGAGCAGCTGTACAGGAGTGAAATAACGCCTCACCTTAACAAAGATGCCAAGCTTTTTAGCGGCTAACTGAGCTTTTGACTCGTTAAACGACGATCTACGAGTATCGTACTGAGAGCGCAAAGATAGGTCTTGGCGTTGTCTTTTCTCTCAAAAACCATGCAAATCGGGTTCACCGCATCATGTTTTAAGCAAGGAAAGCTTAATCTGGTTCAATACCGCTATTTTCTTTAAAGAAATGCGACATTTTAACTATCCAAAAAAAGTTGGTTTCAAGACTTGGTACACTTTGTGTTCAAATTTAAGTAGGATGCCATAAAGATATCTTTACGAAATTCACAGGGTAAATAGCTGTTGAAATGGCGATGTTTTTAAAATACATTTGGATTAACAAAAGTTCTATGACTTTTCCTCAGAAAATGCCCTTGAAAGTATTGGTATTGTTTTCAGTTTTTCATTTTACGCTAGATCATTTTATTTTATGGCGCAGTCGAGTGGGTTTTGAAGTAAATAGTCATTGGATTGAAGAGACCTAACTTTAAGCTAATTACCAGAGAAAAAAATTATGAGCTTATCTTAATTATTCACCTCAAAATAAACAAAATGGTCTTGCAACTGCTTAATAAATAAAATGTCACAAAAACGTGAATAACTTCTAAACTACAAAAAATCGCTGAACATACATGGGGGTGATTCGGGTAGCCCTTGGGGTGCTGCATCACTGGACTTCCGCTCAACAGTCGTTCCTGGGACACCCTGTATATGGAGTGTCCATTAAGCTGATCGTACATATGTCCGCGCCGTAAGCACCGCAGTAATTTTTCTATAGAAAAAATACTGATGACGTCAGAAAATGCGGCAAGCTTCTGACGTCTTAGCATTTCCTCTATTGACAGTTCGCTACGTTCAGCGCTGATGGGTCATGCGACCAATGGACCTCCTAAGAAGGCTTAAGGTTGCTCAATGAGCTATGGAATGAGCTATGCTTGGTGTCTTTCTACGAGATCGAAGAGAAATGAAGAGATCCGTAGACGCATTAAAGTCACCGTCATAGCCCACAGCATTAGCAAGTTGAAGTGGCAGTGGGTGGGGCACATAGCTCGTAGAACTGACGGCCGTTGGGGCAGAAAAGTTTTGGACAGGCCACGCAGTAAAGAAATCGATGGGAAAGGTCTATGTTCAGCAGTGGACGCTAGATGGCTGAGATGATGATGATTGATTATGGAGTGTCCATTACTGTTTACAGCGCGTACTGTCGCAGTTTACGACGTTTTGCTTACCAACTTAGTCAGCGGCTGAGTCACGATAGCGAATGATTCTCGCTGTCAGCGGCTCAGTTCGCTCACTACGCCCGCGCCGCGCGACGTGCTCAGTCAATTGGAGCGAACTGTCAGCCACTCACAGTTCACCTAAGTCTCAAGCCACATCGAATTGGCAAGCGCGCGTCAATTAGTTTTATAGCAAGCCATTATAAACCTTATGAACAATGGTACAAGATATAGAAACGCTTGTAGAATGAACCGCTCGCGCCGTCGCGTCCCGCTAGATGGCTTCGCCAGATCTCCTTTATTCTACAAGCGTTTCTATATCTTGTACCATTGTTCATAAGGTTTATAATGGCTTGCTAATAAAACTAATTGACGCGTCGCTTCCCAATTCAATGTGCATTGAGCCTAATGGGTCCACGGCCTAAAGCTCTTTATAAAGTAGTACCTAGTATCATATTGGCTCAACTTTTAATCCGAAGCCGTGAGTCCATATCTCGGTCATTTTATCAAAACTAGTAGCGCTCAGCGGTTTAACCCGCGATCCCTTGGGGACACTTTCATTTGACCTCTGTGTCGCAGTGGGTGAAAGCCCGCTTGTGACGCAGAAGGTTGCGGGTTCGATCCCCGCCGCGAGATAAATGTTTGTATGATCTGCAAATATTTATCTCGGGTTTGGGTGTTTTTATGTTTTTTTTTTTGTTTTGTGTTCTTTGTAATTGTATGTAGGTGAGTAGGTATAGGCACAGAGGTTCCTAAATAACTCTGTCACCTACTTACCTCACCCCTACTTTTGTGTTTTTTTTTCTCTGTATGTACCTGTTCTCTGTTGATGTACCTAATGTGCCTGTGTCTGTGTGTTGTCAAATAAAGTTATATCTATCTATCTATCTATCTTTATGTATAAGAAACTAGCTGTCCGTCACGGTGTTACCCGGGTTCCCTCGGGAAAACTTCACTTTCCCGGGATAAAATATAGTCTATGTTCATCAGGGATAATGCAGGATTCTAATGGTGAAAGAATTTTTCAAATCGGTCCAGTAGTTTCGGAGCCTATTCAATTAAAAAAAAATATTTCCTCATTAAAATATAAGTGTAGTGAGAGAATGTCTACCGTGCACTGGGGATACAGTGATACCGTTTGTTTTTTAATTTGAGCATTGCAGATCGTCTAGAAACTTTCATTCTGCAACAGTTTAACTTTACAAAACTAACCCAGAGAAGCAAATAAGAAATGCATAGGCAAATCCATATTTAAATACTAGTCAATAAAAAGCTAATTTGAAATAGCACTGCAATTCTAGCCTCAACACAATCGAAATACAACCTTATCTATATACATTTAACCTCGATAATCCGATATCAAAAACTTTAGCTACGATGTAACTATTTGGCTGTACGATTCTGATCTTTATTCCTATACAAATACAGATGATTTTGGCTTTTTGTTTCTTAGAATTTGAGGTTCGTTTCGTTCGGAAACTCAGTTCTTCGAAGGTCGGGGCTCTACACAGTCGCCTGTGTCAATATTCCTGTATAAAGGGTGGGAAAAGTTTAATTCTGTATACAGGGTGGTAAAGTTTTGTGACAGTTTTGAGTGGAGTGACATTTAAGGTTTACTTTCTTATTTTTGTTGGTTCATCAATTAGTTAATTAAAAAGCTAAAAGGTAGCAATTCTGACGTAAATTATAATATATTATAATTATAAAATAAAATAACCATGATAGTTTAAACACTTATATTAATTTTAACTGGATATTACTACGATTAGAGTCGAGTTTTTAGATATTGCGGCGTAGTTGCATATTATACTTATGCTCTTTGCACTAAAGTTGGAAATCACAAAGAAATAGAAATATAATATGCTATAATTGCAACAATAAGTAGGTACATAACATAACAGACACGAGAAAAACAAAAAAAAAAACCTTGGGGTTTTTTATATAGTTTCAATAAATAAAATATAATTATAAAAAAAAACATTATAATTATAAAGACATTGATCTACCTCCTCCATGTTTTGAACTATATTAAGCAAATGGCTTAAAAACCCTAGCATTTCTATTTTGTAACAATCTACCAACGCGCGCTTTCGCACAAATGCTACAAAAGGACAAACTATAAAAATACCTGATATATTTATAATAATATTATTATGAGCTAATGTGTTTTTAAAAATGATTTACAGTCGCAAAAGCTACTACGTGTTTGATGTTGTTCTGTGACTTTGCGTGTTTCAGTGATTTGCGTGTCAAAGAAAAATGTCGCGAAAAGTGACATAAAGAAACGTTCCATAATTTAGTAATATCACTGAGAATTTTCTATTTAGAGCTTTAGCATCTACAACATAGGACTGGATTTCTCATAAATACATTCTAGTATTATTGCGACTTAAGTCATTTCGCGGCGTAGGCATTGTGATCAGAAAGGTTATTTATCTGCGATTAAACTTAGTATTTTAAAAGATAATTAGGATAGCGAACAACGGAATTGCCACCACTATTGGTCTGAATTTTAATAATTTTAATGATAGGATTTTATTTAAACAATTTTTATATTTTTTTTGCATTATTTTTTTTAAGACAAGTGATAATTTTTTTTTTTCGAGTTTTAGTGTTTAGGTATCTAAAAAGTGAACATTATTGACTTTTGGACGGTAATCATCTAGCAGAATGAGTCTTCGAAGGTAACTACTAATTTAAAAAGACAAATGATAATAAATGTGGATTGTGTGAATAATGACATGAGTAAGAAATGAGTGAGTGTTGAGATGGCGGCAGATAGAGGACTCTAGAGGTGGGAAAAGGGCAGGAAGATGATGATGATGATAAATGATGATAAATGTCACCCATCATTAATAATATTATACATTTTTGAGATCGCTTCTTAGCGATAAGGCCGCCCATGATTGTATATTTTTATCTGGTTTTTCTTTTGTTTTTGTTTGTTTTAATTTAATTAATGGTCTGCAATAAATAATTTTCATTCATTCATTCATTTTTGATATGTTAAACAGAATTTATACATACACTTTTTCAACTTATTCCTATAGGTATCATTATGTATGCCACCGTCCTCATATGCTAATCTTTATCCTGTCTATCCAAAGGTTACCTGGAAGAGATCGTTTTTAGCAATAAGGTTGCCATTGTACCATATTTTTACATGTTTGTTTTTAATTTATGTTATTTTTATGGTGTACTATAAAGTTACCCCCAAAGTCTGACTACCCCCTTAGACATCTTCAAAGGATCTGGAATATAAAGATCTGAAAGAATGTCTACCGCGCCTTGGGGATACAGTCGTGACCCTGTTTTGTCTATAAAGTTTTATTCTATTCTATTCTACACTAAAATACCCTGTGTCTTAGGTAATTTAGGTATATGAAACTGCCATAACCTGCCAAGACCCAGAACACAACATAAAAATATTCACGCTACGAGTTTCGAACTACCTCCTCTTGCGCCTCAGTTACCCTATGCCACCAAGGACATCAAAAAGTAAATAAAAAACTGAGCGTCAGTCCATCAAAAATCTTATTGTGTCACTTTGTCAGTCAATTTGTCTGTTCGTTTATAGGAACTATATGGAATTCTGTGGTTCGTCCTTACTCAAATCCCTTTTGTATCGAAAAGCTGAGATTTGTGACAGCTGTCAATTTGGTAATAGATTTTCGCGGAAGAAATAAAAAAGGAAATAGTTTCGGAGGAAAATTGGAATATTATCACACTTTTTGTTAGCGAAAAATGAAATTAATGGAGTCAGTATGTTTGGTAGTGATGGTAAATTGATGGGCCTCAATTTATTTTATTGAATAGCCATAACATAACTAAATAAAGGAGGTCATTCATTTTGGGCCCAGAACTCAAAATGGCTGGCAAACGAAATTAAAGTTGTCATCGCTATTGGAAGTCAATATGACTATTTTTCAATATGACACCAACTATTTCAAATGATTTTGTGTGAAGTGAACATAATTAAATTGTACGAAAATCCAGATTTTTCAACTTATGAAATCTTCGGAAGTAGTGGACTTAGAGACGTAACACCAAGTCTCTAAATCAACTATTTCAATTGACTTTATATGTGAAAAAAATAAATAGTATGAAAATCCAGATTTTTCAACATATGCAATGCCATACTGAATAATACTCGGATTGAAATTTCAAATAAGTGGTGTTGCCTTTATTTTAATTGGCCGGCACTTTAGATTTTTGGGCCCAAGCTTGTATGGAGTCTGAATGGCTTCCTTTGGCCTTTACATCTACACTAGATGATTTTTACGTTGTCAGGAGGGCTATGCCTACACTCGGCTAGTGCCTGGGACCTCGTTTAAGATGGAGGCTTGTAGCACCTAAACCAACCTCTCAGCTTAATCGGCCTCAACCACAGGGAAGATAACGTCAATACGTGTGGAGCTGATAGCTGCGGGTTTTGTTATCAATCTAAATAGAACAATTGAAGTCCAAGTTTCAAATGTCAAAATGAAGCCCATTTCCAATGTCAGTTGAGTTACACAATAGCCCTGAAGTATTTATTTTAGAAGATGTTCATGAAAACAATAATTGAATTCCTCACTTGATATTAATAGATCAAATTAAAGCTATTTATTATCTCTATGTATTTAAAAATAAACATTGGAATTATGAATTGGAATTTGTAGATTGATAGTAGGTACTTTTCTTGTCTTGTCACAAGAACAACTGTCCCGCGGTCCCTTGGAATTTTTTTGGGATAAAAATTAGCCTATGTCCGAAATGTCCATCCCTGGGATACAACCTTTATCCATGACAATTTTCAACCTAATCTGTTCAATGGTTTAGGCGTGAAAAGGTAACAAGCAGACAGACAGAGTTACTTTCACATTTATAATATTAGTTTGGAATAGTATGGATACATACCTAATTAATGTTTAAAGAGAAAAATTTAAGATTATATCCCTTTAGAGAACAAAGTCATGGGACACCCAGTATACACGTACTTTATCAATAGAATCGTAGCATGTGCTACGTGCTACGCCGTAGCAATGCGGTGCTACGGCGTAGGCAATAAAACGATTCGTATTCCATACTATGCGGTATTTACTCCACTATTTGTGCCATATTAGAAGAATGAACAATGACATATCCATGATCATCTCTACATAGAATATAATAAAATGTCTTTGTAGACATTAGTAAAGACGAGTGTTATTGTTCACGGTTGTAAAAACGATAATTTTGCCTAAACTTTATTGTCATTTTACTCTACGTACCGGTAGAGTTAGTGGTCATTTTAAAAGCTTTTAAATAGGGTGCAATACAATAATATGGTATCAGCGAGCTGATCTGATGATGGAGTCATGAGCTGTTTCACGGAACTCCGCAGAACATAGGTCGATTGAGTTGAAACTCGATTTGTAGATTAAGTATCATCTAAAATATTAAAATATGGTGGTTGCGAGCTGACATGATGATGGAGAACGGAACTCCTCAGGTAATCAGCCGATTGAGTTGAAACTCTAAAATTTTCAAATACAGCGAGCGGATCCGATAGTGGAGAACGGAACTCCTCAGAAAATAGGTTGAATTAAATGTTTTTTACCTACATCGATGAGTTCAATCAGCTCACGGTTATCATTTCCCTGCCCTTATCCCACTTTCATGTGGGGTTGGCACAACAGGTTTTCCTCTTCCACTCCGCTCTATCAGCCGTCATCTCAACACTCACTCCTTTCTTACCCATATCACATCACACAGTCCATCCATCTTTTCTTTGGTCTGCCTCTTCTGCTACATCCCTCCACATTCAAACCTAACATTCTTCTAGTTACATGACCCTCTTCCCTCGTCATAACATGCCCATCACGGTAACTTATTAAAAGCTTGTACTTGTTGAAAATAAAAAAAAACTTATACGTAACCAACAGAGCCTTGTTTTTACTTAAACTGTTTTTGGCAAAGGTCTGGCTAATTGTTTAATAGGTCGTTTAAAACACACTATTTTATCATGAGCCAAATAAGGCTTTTATGGCCCATTGGAATGTTGTTGGCAGTAAATGGATATAAACATGGAAGCATTTAAATGGCATTCACACGATACCATCCTCACATACATTTTTGCCTCTTGCCACAGAAATTAGCTCTTGCTCCGCTGAGTTTAAGAAAGCCAGAGACAAGAATGGCATAAATAAATAAATAATGCTGGACATTTTCACTCAGTATCATCTAGCCACTAAGCAAAGCTTGTACTATGGGAACCAGGTAACTGATATACTACTTATACAGGGTGTAAAAAGACTGCTACCGAAAACTGAGGGGTTGCAATAAGACCATGATTCTAAAAATATTTAGCGAAAATAAACGCAAAACATTGTTTTGACTTAGCTTCGTATGCTATTTTATTTTCGGGTCTTTGCTACTAGTACAACATAATAAGACCATACCTACCTGATAATTTCATATAAAAAAGAAAAAAAACAAATAAAATTCAAAATCCAGCAATCTACGAGTAGGTACGTAAAACAACGCGCCCAGAACATACGCAAACCGTACTCTTCAAACGCTGTTTTCTCCGGATATAATGATTTTTTCGGAAAATCCTTTCCGAAAACTTAGCTTCATTATCATCATCCGCAGCCTGACTTCACCCACTGCTGGGTATAGGCCTCCCTAAGTTTGTGCCATCCACCACTTAGCTTAATCATTTGATTTTATTTTCGGTTATTTACTACTATAGACATAATAAGACCATACCTACCTAATAATTTCATTTGTAAAAGAAAAAAACAGTTAAAACTCAAAATCCAGCGATCTACGTAAAATAATGCGCCCAGAACATACGCAAACCGTACTCTTCAAACGCTGTTTTCTCCGGATATATTGATTTTTTCGGAAAATACGTTTGGATTTGGTTGTGTGTTGGGATACTGTACCTACCCCTTTCGGCTTCGGTAGACGTGTATTTACACCATGTATACTTTTTGTTTGTACATACTTATTAAACATAGAAATAATAGTGACACTGTTTCCGTTAAACTGAAACGTATCGGATACCGTAAATTGGCTCTCATTCGTGACAGGTTGCAAATCCATGGCCCATCAGAATACTAAATGGCTTACGTTGACAGTTATTTATTAGTAGCCGCTGCCAAACACAAACCAAAATACGTGTTTAGCTAACTATAGCTTATTACTAACAGCCTGTGGTGTCCCACTGCAGGGCAAAGGCGGGAGGCCTTTTTCCACTCCTCTCTATCTTGAGCTAATGTGGTCCAATCAGGAGAGTGGGAGTCAAGTTCATCTCTCCACCGCCGCCGCGGTCTGCCGCGTGGTCGTTTCCTGTTCCATGGGGTGCACTCTGTGGTGGTTCGTGCCCACAACTCATCCGACATGCGAACTATAGCTACTTATGGTTAAGGCTAGGCGTATGCTGAGACGCAGGCGACGCAGCACAGCATAGTACAGCACAGTGCAGGGCAGGGCAGTTGAGGCAGACATGTGCCCTCTCCGCATGCTGCGACGCAACTGACATTCGCATCCTAGCTAGTACAAGGAATGCAAATGAAATTGAAATTCTTTGAATAGTCTGGATGATTTGTATCATACAAACAAGGCTCACAACGAACTAATTCAATTAAACGTTCTGTCATTGCAACAAATTTATAAAATTTTGTTAATAAATCACGTCTCGACGTGCACGCGTCGCGCAGAATTCTGTGCCGGCACTACAACGAGACGCAGAGCAGGACAGACACATGTCTGCGTCGCATGTGCCTGCGCCGCAGCGTACGTAGTTCAATGACGTTCCATGCTTTACAAAATCTGCTCTGCTCTGCCCTGCGTGGACCTGCGTCGCCTGCGTCTCAGCATACGCCTAGCCTAACTGGCACAGCGTTCAAGACCAAGAGACAACAAAAGCTATTCTACAGACAAAAATACTGATGACGTCAGAATATGCGGCTCGCTTCTGACGTCAGCAGCATTTTCTCTATTGAATTGACAGTGCGGCGCGTTCAGCGCTGATGGGTTGTGCGACCACCTAAAATTAAACATTGAACTTTTTCGTTTGTTTTTTTACTGATTAAAGAAAAGTATGAGGATATAATTCCAGTTTTAAAAAACCTACTTTGCTGTAAAATTTCTACGCAGTCCAACATTAAATTTGTTTTTTTTTCTATAGTTTTTTTACTGACGGAAGCCTTTAAGCCGTCTCCAGAGCTGGTCACATAATGAACTTACTTTTTAGCTATAATATATGACGCGATAAATACCCGTTAAAGTTACTTTAAATATGAACTAGGATCGAGAGACTATTACCCTCCTCGCAGACTGCAGACTTTGTATCGGCCGATAGTTGAGACGGAACATACTTCGGCTCCTATTGAGGATGGAGAAGAAAGCCGAAGTATATTCCGTCTCAACTATCGGCCGATAGAAAGTCTGCAGTCTGCGAGGGGTCTTATGATGACTTTTCGCTTTTTTTAATATTTTTTATTAAGTTAAATTACGTAGGGCGCAAAACAGCGAAGCTCAAGTGGGACTGGGCAGGTCACGTGAGCTGGATGCACAACGAAAAATGGGCCAACATTGTTACCACCTGGCCTGAGGAGAGGCGACGCCGCGGACGGCCAAGGAAGCGCTGGAGAGGCGACCTCAACTCCTTTGATGGAGGTGGTGGAACCTATCAAAGGAGAGGGAGGGTTGGAGAGAGTTAGAAGACCTTTGCCCAGCAGTGGGTTAGCATAGGTTAAAGAAAAAAAAAGTTAAACTAAGTCTAGCTAGACTATGCAAAGAATATCAGACTATGCAGTTAGACCGGATAAGATCTCAATATTTTGAAACCAATTTGAAAGCGCGCCAAATATTCAATCCAATTATGCAAAACACTACCTTGATACTCTATAACCTGAATTTATGTGTAAGTTTTATACAAAATGGTTACTAGCATTATTTTTATAAAAACGTAAACGTAAACAGGGTCACAACTGTATCCCCAAGGCGCGGTAGACATTCTCTCAGATCTTTTATATTCCTGATCCTTTGAAGATGTCTAAGGGGGTAGTCAGAGGCATGTACAAATATATTTGATACATGCCCACAGCTTGCAGAAGTTAGTATTCCATACGTGACAGGTTGCAAGCCCATCGCCGCCTATAAGAATACTAACTGGTTTCCTCACGATGTTTTCCTTCACCGTTTAGAGCTCGTGTTAAAGCGCATATAAATTTTACGAAACGCAAAATCCATTGATGCACGGCCGGGATTCGATCCCACGACCTTCGAATTGAAAGTCGAGGTACAACCCCATTCGGCCAACACGGCTTTTATTTTTATATGGAGTTCAAAAAAAAGATAGATCGATTTGTCGGAATCTTTGGGTGGCACAGTCCAGCCGAGCCGAACGCGCCAAACTCTCAATTCAATAGAGAAAATGCTGCTGACGTCAGAAGCGAGCCGCATTTTCTGACGTCATCAGCATTTTTTTTTATAGAAAAATGACTGCGGCGCTTACGGCGCGGACAAGTTTTTTCATCATACGTTCCGAATAAATCGTGATTAAACAAATAAGTAAAAATATATCAACCTTATTTCTTACTAGGTGTCCGCCGCGGTGTTACCCGCGTTCCCTCGGGAAAATTTCACTTTCCCGGGATAAAATGTAGCCTATGTTCATCAGGGATAATGTAGGATTCTATTGATGAAAGAATTTTTCAAATCGGTCCAGTAGTTTTGGAGCCTATTCATTTCAAACAAACAAACAAACAAACACATCTTTCCTCTTTATAATATTAGTATAGATGAAGGCACCAAAAACCTAAAGTGAAAAGTCCAGCATTATTTATTTATTTATTTTATTTATATTATTTATTACTGCTCATGGTCTACACATTAAACTCAATTTTTTAGGATATTGGGTCGACTTCTTTCAGAATAAGGGGTTAGCGTGAATTCTTAAGTGATTCTTAACGACTTCCTCACTTTAGTTTACCTCACTTTAGTACAAATATAAAAAGTCTATATTTATTTCAGCTACATTTGAATATACTAACAAGAATAACTAGAAATCTAAAGAATGTATCAAAGTTATTGTTTTAAATTTACTTAGAGGTTTTTAATCCGATTTCTGCAACAGATATGAATTGTTTTATATGGTTTTGACGTGACAACGTCTTATAATTCGATAGAGCCGGCTGCACGCACGATAAAATGCGGCGTTACCTACCTCGGCGTTACCTGAGGCGTTCCATGTAAGGCTTGAAGTGCAAGCGAGAGCGCGGAACGAGCGACAAAGAAGCACAAACGTTGTCACGTTCAACAATCGTCAGTAAACCGACTTTACAGACAACCAATTTTTTTTAAGTACCTAGGTACAGTATTAAATATTATTTTAGAAACTTATTCAGCGTCTTTTGAAATAATGAACCAAATCGTTTGATCCGTAGTTCCCTAAAAAATATAAACCGTTATTTTATTTTTAAGAGTGGTAATATTATTTTACATACAAGATTGTTACTTTTCACGTAAAATTTATAAACCTCACCATCGCTTATTGTACAACATTGAATTTGGTTTGCTTTTAATTTACAAAACAAAATTTTCTTCCACTTCAAAAAATAAGAAAGTCTTAGACCCCTCGCAGACTACAGACTTTCTATCGGCCGATAGTTGAGACGGGCTATACTTCTCCATACTCATTACGAACCGAAGTATATTCCGTCTCAACTATCGGCCGATAGAAAGTCTGTAGTCTGAGTCTCTAGTAGAAAGTCTGTGGTCTTAAATATTTTCTAGTTTCAACACGTAATCAAAATCGATATAAAAATCTTGAAAACGTGACCTTTGCTAAAGTAACCTCAACCAAGAAGGCTAAAAGGCAGGCACGGCTCGAACACATCGTGTTCTGTCATATTTCCAACGGATTTTGTTGATAAATATATAAAACGGCGTGTGTTTGGCACATATTGAAAAAATATTATATACCTTATGCGGACTACGCGATATTAAAATTTTACATCGTCTCGCGCGTGCCTTGGAACGCGTGAACGCCTAACCTGAAACGCATAGTTCGTAATTCTCGACCTTAGGATAGGCAGATTGCTTTCACTAGACCACCAGTGCTCTCTAGATAACAAATTAATAGAAGAGAGTTATAGAAAGTAGATTGAAGCTGATATTGTATCTTCATCATCATCATCATCAGACTATAGCAGTCCACTGCTGGATATAGGCCTCCCCTAATGAGCGCCATTGCGCCCTGTCCTCAGCTCGCATCCAGCTTCTGCCAGCAGCCTTTCGCAGATCGTCACTCCACCTGGCCGGAGGGCGTCCTACACTGCGTTTGCCGAGTTGCGGTCTCCACTCAAGAACTCGTTTACCCCAGTGGTTATCAGTTCTTCGGCAGATATGTCCAGCCCACTGCCATCTCAGCTATTGTAGCTTTAGATATTCTATCTTAATTGTCTACTAATTAAACTGTCAGTGAAGTTAAGCCATGATGGATGCCTATAGGCGAGGCAATCTCCGTCACTAGAGTTGGTCACTAGCTCATATGAACTTAGTTCTTTTTTAGTACCTAAATAGGAATTTTGTGAGCAAGTGTCTGTGTGCCACGCTACGATCTATGAACTGTACGAACTGGTGGTGTGAACTCTATGTTTTACGTACTGCTTTTATATCTGTCCTAACAAGATAGTGAATGAAGCTCGTATACCCAAAAGTTATGTGTCTATATGTTTGTTTTGGAAGAACTACGAGTGAAAGTGAAAAAGCTTTGTGAGAAAACCAGTAAGTATGTAAGACGTAAGTATTTGAGATAGGAACAGGAGTAGAGCCACCTTGTTTTAAGACAATTCTAAGTCTTTCTTAAACTTTTGTTATCACTATTCATAATTACGTATTAACTAAACGGGATTTATCGCGTAGGTACCTTATTTTATTATTTCCCGACGTTTCGCCTGTGTTGCAACAGGCGTGGTCGCGGGCAAACTGGAGTATGTGACGGAAATAATGTACGCGATAAATCCCTTTAGTTAATACGTAACTATTCTAAGTGATCCCAGCGGTCTTACTGAATAATGCGTTTTGAATTTAATGGGTTTGAAAGAAAAGAAAGAAAGAAAGAAAGAAAATATTTTTATTTATTTAAACACTACTTACACAAGAACAAACATAATATACCTAAAAATATGCCTAAATTACGATTAACATTACTTAGTTGTGCGCAGCAGAGTCCAAGCAAGTAAGGCTTTAACTCAGCATTGTGCTGGATAAGTACACACGTATACCTACCCAGCGCTGGTTTTCAGTTATAGCCAGAGGAGTCACATCACCCGGAGTTCTCATCGGATCTCACCGGAGTTTGCAACCTATGAAATGCATATCTACGAAATGGAGATATGCGGTGTCAAAGTACAATTTTTATTTTTAAGAATCCTACTTATTCCTGATGAACATAGGCTATATTTTATCCCGGGAAGTTTTCCCTAGGGACCGCGGGTAACACCGCGACGGACAGCTAGTGCTATAATAATACTAAATGAATTTCACAATATCTTTGACGGTTTCAATCATGAAATTATTTGTTGAAGAATTCCTTTGATTGGCATCACTACATATATAAAACAAAGTCGCTTTCTCTGTCCCTATATCCCTATGTATGCTTAAATCTTTAAAACTACGCAACGGATTTTGATGCGGTTTTTTTCATAGATAGAGTGATTCAAGAGGAAAGTTTATATGTATAATACATGCATAATATAGTAGAGGAACACTGATAATTATAGAGGTATCTAATGTGATGTCGTGAATCACTAATACATTTTTTGCGCTTACATTGTAAACGCTGGCTAAACCCTAATATTTAGCATCAGCATTACACCCGTGCGAAGCCGGGGCGGGTCGCTAGTTCCTTAATAAAGTTGTTACTGCTTACACTCTGAAAACTAACTTGAAATAATGCCAATCGTATAAAAAAACTATATCAAACAAAAATTTTTGTTTCCAAATAATTTTATTTCGAAAGATACGCTTACGTGAACTTGGAACAGCTATATTTCAAGGGTTGAACTAGATACCATCGCATGCAGCAGCATTATTCATCATATTTTTCTTTTAAATCTACCAGTGAGACACACCTGCACTCTGGGAGACCTCATGGCTTGCTCGAGCAATGCTGTAGATGTAGCCTCCTACTGGTCCAAATGGCTCTGAATAGCGTGATATCTCGACTCGAAAGAAGAAGAAGAAGTGAGCGCTGAGATGCTCATGATGAGGAAAAGGGAAGAAAATACACGTTGATCGCAATCGACAGAGCTAGCTAAATGTGATCAGGGGCCAATGAAATCAGATACTATGATCACGGGACAAAGACCCGTTGTGACCTCACATAATGTGGGACAAGGGCAGTAAGATTATAATTATTGAAGTGAAAAGCAGTAAAGTTGGGCAGTTTTGAGATGAAAATAAATTCTTGGATTCGCCTCAAAAAGGTCACATGACTGCTCACCGACACCTACCAGTGCCGCCATCTAGTTCTGTACTCGGTAAACTTATACGGCAATATTTTACCATTTGACAACCTCTGTGGCGCAGTTGGTGAAAGCCCGCTTGGGACGCAGAAGGTTGCGGGTTCGATCCCCGCGGCGGGATAAATGTTTGTATGATCTGCAAATATTTATCTCGGGTCTGGGTGTTACTATGTATTATTATGTATATATTTACAAAACAAAAAGTATATAAAGTAGTATATCAGTTATCTGGTTCCCATAGTACCTACGAGTACAAGGTACAAGCTTTGCTTAGTTTGGGGCTAGATGATGCTGTGTGAAATGTCCAGCATTGTTTATTTATTATTTCTAAAAGCTTATTTTATAACTAAACGGGTGAAGTCATTTCGATATTTTTAAATTTCCTGAAGATTCAAAAAATACACTAGGCACCTAATTCCTATACAATAGGATGAATGCACTAGCCGATATCTATAGTCTCAATTACAATAAGGGTAAGATAGCTCTGTTTGATGCCCTGCATAAGATGTCGTACGATGATACAGAAAATTTGTAAAATACACGTTTTAACATAAGAAGGTTAAAGTAATGATAGCAATGTTTATTTATTGTAAATTAATTTAGGCTATTTTTCGCCTGAAATACAAGATAACCTAGTTCAGGCATAAGTTTATAATACCTACCTATAAAATAAGTTAATTTTTACCTACCTCTTACGATCGTTATGTTATGAAAGATTATGAATAAATTATTTATTTATATATTTAATTGTTCAAGTTTTCACTTCTCTCGGCACTCCCGGAGTGCCACGGTTTTTTTTATGGAAGAGTTGATGATTAGTGTGAACCCACTGCACACGGTCATCTGCAACATCAGGAAGAGCCGTAGATGCGTTGCCGGTCTTTCAGGTAGGAATAGGCTCTTTACTTAAAAGTACCTTCGTATCAATGACTAGCTATCCGTCACGGTGTTACCCGCGTGCCTTCGGTTAAATTTCACTTTCCCAGGATAAAATATAGTCTACGTTCATATATAATGTCGGATTCTAATGATGAAAGAATTTTTCAAATCGGTCCAGTAGTTTCGGAGCCTATTAAATTCAAACAAATAAACAAACAAATCTTTCCTCTTTATAATATTAGTACAGATATGTCACTGAAGCGTGCTATTTTAGTTTCACCCACATACATCATTTTGACATCCGCTCAAGAAACTTGGAACATGCGAAGATAAAGAATAATTTGTACGAGGGTGAACATTTTTCATATTCTCATGGCGCTCAATAAATACGGGGTGTAAAAAGACGTCTACCGAAGCCGAAAGGGGTAGGTACAGCATCCCAATACACAACCAAATCCAAAAGGATTTTCCGAAAAAATCATTATATCCGGAGAAAACAGCCTTTGAAGAGTGCTGTTTGCGTATGTTCTGGGCGCGTTGCTTTAGGTAGATTGCTGGATTTTGAGTTTTAACTGTTCCTTTCTTTTACAAATGAAATTATTAGATTGGTATGATCTTATTATGTTGTAATAGTAGTAAATAACCGAAAATAAAATAAAATAACTAGCCAAGTGAAAAAAAAATTTCGAGTTTTTTTTTCGCTAAATATGTTTAGAATCATAATCTGATTGCAACCCCTCAGTTTTCGGTAGTTGTCTTTTTACACCCTGTATAATGAAAGCCAAAAATGTTCGACTGGCTTGGCTTGACTAGGCCGTGTTTGTTGGACTGGTTCTCGTTAGCCGCGAAGGAACAGGAGCATCACCTAGTTTTAGCCACCTGTCACTAGTCTGAAATAACCTTTTAGTACAGGGTCACGACTGTATCCCCAAGGCGCGGTAGACATTGCCTCAGATCTTTTATATTCCAGATCCTTTGAAGATATCTAAGGGGGGTAGTCAGAGGCATGTCCAAATACATACTTGATAAATGCCCATATCTTGCAGAAATTAGTATTCCATACGTGACAGGTTGCAAGCCCATCGCCGCCTATAAGAATACTAACTGGTTCCTCACGATGCATATAAATTTTCCGAACCGCAAAATCCATTAGTACACGGCCAGGATCGAACCCACGACCTTCGGATTGAAGGCGACATGCCTGTGATAACCCCCCTTAGACGTGTTCAAAGGAAATGAATACTTATATCTACCGCGCTTTGGGGATACAGTCGTGACCCTGTTTACGTCTTAGTTACCACTAGCACATTGACACGACGAATGAATGAATGAACCACTAGTCCAATACATCTCATTGTTGGGCAAATGTCTTCTCTTGTTTGAAGTACCTACAGTGCACTGGTTGTATCCTAGCAACGAGAAGAGCGGTCGTTAACTGCAGAGTGCTTCAATTAGTTGATCATAAAACTGAGTGTGTTTTGTATGACTTCATGAAAGCTGTCGATAGATAGAAAGATAGATAGGTTATTACGATTTGAAAACTTAAGAAAAATATCGTCTCTAAGTTGGTTAAGTCAAAGTAAATAAGCATTGATAGTAGTATCAAGTAGGACCGCTGGGGAGCCAGTCAAACAAAAGTGAGGCTCGTCAAAGTAATTATACCGGAGGAGGATCGTCTGATCGATGCGGGTTCGAATCCCGTCGGAATCCAAAATTTTGATAAGACTTTTCATTTCTTAATACTTAAAACATACCATACTACCACGCAGAACTTCTTAAAACTTCAATTAAACTAGTTTTAGGAACAGTAAATAAAAGTTAAAAATTAGAAATTAGAGTTTCAGGTTATTTCAAACACAATTAAGAACTATTTCGAAACACTGCGGCAACGCCATAATCTAAACTGGCATACCTATCTGACTGCAGATATCTGTGCCAGAAATGAAGATAGCTTAGTACCTACGACACGACTTTTAAAGCTACTTTATTCAGATGAAAATAGGTTGGTTTAAGGGTGTTTTACCCTGATCGCACACTGATAGATAGATAGATAGAAAGCTTTATTTGCCAACACACAGACACAGGTACATTACATAAACAGAGAACAGGTAAAAAAAAGAAAAATACAAAAGTAGGTATGAGGTAAGTAGGTGACAGAGCTATGAAGTTAGAAACCTCTGTGCCTATCCCTACTCAATGCATAGACAAAACAAGAAAAGACCTAAACAGCAAAACGAAATAAAATTAAGTACAAATAAAAAGAAAAGAGTTATCAGTAAGAAATACGGTCTGCGCTGGTGTTAGTCAAAAAGGAGTAGTCTCAGCTTTATGTTGCTACGCGCCTACGCGCCGCAGTCATTTTTCTATACAAAAAATGCTGATGACGTCAGAAAATCCCTCAGAAAGTTAATTATGTCCATAAGTGTATGAATTCAATTCAATTTAATTCAAATTCATTTATTGCTTCATGTTAGTTACAAGGTCTTAATATAGGTAGGCGTTTCTTTTCATGAACCCCGCTGGGGCACTGCAACATTTTTTAACTTATAAACTAACTTATGTAGATATAGATTGGCTCAGTCCTTCTAGATATTTAGTTTAAACATTTTTGGTTCAAGTACAATTAAAATAAATATTTAGAAGCCTAAATATTATTATTATAGTAACCCTGGACATTGTGGGGGCGGTAGGAGAGCAGTGGATCCGGCTGGCACAAAACCGCCAGGAGTGGCGTGAAAGAGAAGAGGCCTATACCCAACAGTGGGTGTTACCGGCTGGATAGATAGATAGATAGAACCCTGGATAAAAGCATGCTTATTATGGAACCTATTTACTCTCGATTTGAAGACCCCTATATTATTCTACTTTTCGGGAATTACAGAGCCCCTGGGAGTTCAACAATGTAAAAGTAGATTTCAGATTTCAGATTTTCAGATTACCGTGTATAGTCGGATCGGAGACTGTAAATCCAATGATATAACACAATCAGCTAATTGGGCGTTCTGTCACGCCCGATGCGACTCGTAATGACATTACTCTATTAGCAAACGAGCTTTCATCCTGTTAAACGCCCAATAAAATGGTAGACATCACAAATAATCATCTGGACCAAGGAAAAAACTTGTGTTTTGGCCATAAACAATTTTTTTAGGTCTATGGTAAAACCATAATTCAAAGCTTCATCATCATCATCATCTCAGCCATCTAGCGACCACTGCTGAGCTGAACATTGGTATCCCCCATCGATTTCCACAGCGATCGATTTTGTGCAACGACTCCCAGCAACCTTTACCAGATCGTCTTTCCATCTAGTGGGGGGCCGTCCCAAAGCTTAGTGATTGGTCAATTCAAGTCCGTGTGACTTGACCACATCATCATCATAAGCTTATAGCAGTCCACTGCTGGACATAGGCCTCCCCTAATGAGCGCCATTGCGCCCTGCCCTAACTCGACGCATCCTGCTTCTGCCAGCAGCCTTTCGCAAATCGTCACTCCACCTGGCCGTAGGGCGTCCTACACTACGTTTGCCAAGTTGTGGTCTCCACTCAACAACTCGTTTATTGAGACTTAACCAAGTGATGTGTTAATTTCCCGTGTAAAGTTTTTCCATCGCACGAAGGTGGCTTGGTCGTTATCGTGTATGACATACACGATAATCTACATACACTGTCATCATCATCATCTCCCTGTCCTTTTCCCACATTATATGGGGTCGGCACAACATGTGTTCTTCTTCCATTCTCCTCTATCAGCCGTCATCTCAACACTCACTCCTATCTTACTCATGTCATCCTTCACACAATCCATCCATCTTTTCTTTGGCCTACCTCTACTCGTACATCCATCAACATTCATACCAAGTACTCTTCTAGTTACATGACATTCTTCCCTTCTCATTACATGCCCATACCATGCTAGCCTGTTGCTCCTCATCTTTTCATTCACTGGCGCCACTTTCACACTTCCTCTTATGTACTCATTCCTTACTCTGTCCATTCGCGTCACTCCACACATCCATCTCAGCATTCGCATCTCAGCCACGTGCACCTTTTGATAATAAATCTATATACACTGTATGTTAATTTATTTCTGTGTGCGCGATACTAAGCGCTCATTCCACGGAGCGTTACCGAGCTTTTTCTTCCTGGTCATGTTCTTCAATGCTGAAGGTCGGGTCCTTGAAAGGCTTTCGTAGCCTTTTAGTTTGTGAATAAGCTGCTTCCACTTAGTCCAGTTTTTGGCTTCTCTTAGAGCGGTAACAGCAGACCAGTAACGAATATATAAATCTTGATCGGGTTTAAATATTTGAACAATTTGGGGTCTAGACCCTGGGTCTGTGGGGTTCCGGGGCCCATCGCGTTTTCTAGTCGAAGTGTCGCGTGATTCGAGTGCTGGCGATTATCAGATGATTCGAGAGCAGGCAGAGAATCAGCATTGCAATTCAGCGTGGCAATGCCGCCAGTATTTTGAGCACGCTTCTGACTGGCAGTGACCTGGATCAGTTGAGCTATCTATAGATCGTTTACGACGATCATTAGATAGCTTGATTCTATTGTATTTTGTAATTTAATGTACCTACATATTGTAGTAGCTTAGTTTCTGTAAATAAATGTTTTTAAAACCTAATAATAAAGTTAAGCTTATGACTTGGACTATAGCTTCTGTTAATATTGTGTGTTAACGCTTCACGCCATCTGGTGTCGACGGTCGGGAAATAGCGTGAAATTATTTAAATCTGAATTATTATGCTAAAATTAATTTACTTTGACTTTGATGTTCCGAGCTCTTTCTGTTTACGAGATAAATGTAATAATCTTTACTTTAATTTATGATAAAGTTGTTTTGGCCAAGTTCAAAGTCGACTACTAAGTATTAAATAGGTACCTATAGGTTCTATCTAAGTATTATAATACTAGCTATTCGTCGCGGTGTTACCCGCGTTCACTCGGGAAAACTTTACTTTCCCGGTATGCGAGATGATGATGATCACCCATTTTGGGGGTAGGTGTTACTCCCCTAATCAATGGCAAAGAGGTAGCTACCTGTACTAACTGTACTAAGGTCGGCTCCATCTGGCCCACATACCTTAGGGCTTTTCAGCCGACAGTTAATGTCGGATAGTTCTACATAAGTTCATTTGCCAAGATAATGTTGCTTGCGCGATGTAGAACTTGGTACACTTTTTGTAGGTATCACGTTTTTCACATATTATTTGATCCCAACGCCATCTAGTGATAACGGTGAAGCTCTGCAGTAGCTAGGTCGGCAACTCTGTTACGATGCCCTTGTAGTTCAGGCGATCGCGGTTAGAGGTCGCCACATCTGGGATAAAATATAGCCTATGTTCATCAGGTATAACGCAGGATTCTAGTGGAAAAAGAATTTTTCAAATCGGTCTAGTAGTTTCGGAGCCTATTCAATTCAAACAAACAAACAAACAAATCTTTCCTCTTTATTAGTAAAAATAACAATACCAGATTATCAAAAAAAAATTTGGTCAAACGAGCTTTAAGTACGAGTATATGAAGAAAACAGGGTCACGACTGTATCCCCAAGGCGCGGTAGACATTCTCTCAGATCTTTATATTCCAGATCCTTTGAAGATGTCTAAGGGGGTAGTCAGAGGCATGTACAAATACATATTTGATACATGCCCACATCTTGCAGAAGTTAGTATTCCATACGTGACAGGTTGCAAGCCCATCGCCGCCTGTAAGAATACTAACTGGTTTCCTCACGATGTTTTCCTTCACCGTTCAGAGCTCGTGTTAAAGCGCATATAAATTTTACGAAACGCAAAATCCATTGATGCACGGCCGGGATTCGATCCCACGACCTTCGGATTGAAATCGGATGAAGAATGTAATGAAAATGAATGTGGTAAAGGATGTGTGTCAGGATCGTTTCCTCCATAAATTACACTAGCTACAACAGTTTGAATAACCTATATGTTATTTCAGGTCACTATCTACACCTATTCCAAGTTTCATCCAAATCGATTCACTGGTTTAGGCGTGATTGAAACACAAACTTACTCAGTCACAAACTTTCGGCTTTATCAATAGGATAGTAGGAAGTAGGATAGTAGGAAGTAAGATAGTAGGAAGTAGGATAGTAGGATGATATGAAATGAAAAGTCTTATCAAAATTTTGGATTCCGACGGGATTCGAACCCGCATCGATCAGGCGATCCTCCTAAAATACAGAAATTATAGTAGGATGATCCTTATGCTACCACCCTGGGGGTGGGTAATGAAAAATAAAAACATTTTAAAGAAATAAATATCTATAAGTTCATGAAAACTCATGACAGCTTATTTAATTGATGGATAAAGTGAAATCAAGTCGTTCGATCTAAAAGAATAATGGTTTTCAAAATTAAACTTTTAAACAAAGTCTGAAGAGATTATTCTTTTGCTTTAGAGGCTGTCAACTTAATTGAAGTTAGATAAGTAGGTATCCTATTGAGTTGAAAGTCATCCCATGATTTTTACAAATTCGATTAAATAAAGCACTTTAATACGTTTCGGAAAATTATACGTATGAACACGAGCTTATAACGATGACGAATAAAAACATTGTGAAGAAATTGTCTGTCATGTTAGGTAATTATTGACTATGTATTTCCTGTAGAATAATGCTGATTTACCTACTGGACAAGCCTGTTTTTATTCTACCTCTTGATTTTAAGTCAATATAATATATTGATAATTATTAATATAGTGTATCACGAATCACGCATGTAAATGTTTATAAGCTTCTTTAGATCTAAAAGTTTCAAACAACGCCATCTATCTGATGTATAGGTAACTACACTACATCAGAAGAATGTAGAAAGTTTTCCCAAGCTTTCCCTGAAAGCTTTCCATAGTTCCAAGAGAGATGACGAGATGGCGCTGTTGAAAATTTTATCATTTTCAGATGAAATTATGAACGGTAAACGTTTGCTCAGATTTTACGATCCTTCAGATGTATTTAAGGATAATGTTGTTTATAGTTTTTACCTACTACCATAAATTTTGTTAGAAAATATGTTAGAATACTTACTTAAATAACTACAGACTTATAAAGGACACAGCCGACTCTCCATACATTGTTTGCTTCACATGAGTGCCCTCAGGATAAATGGTTGCGTCATCATCAGATTGGGATTTTTTGGTTTTATTTTTTATTATAATGACACTCTACCATTGAAATTGTTCCTCTAAACGATAAAGGTACATTTATTTATAATATAAGCACCACGCTATTACCTAACCTTTATATACCTACATTAAACCAAGTATAGAAAATTATACATATATAAAGTCACGCCTTTCCCAAAGGGGTAGGCAGAGACCACGGATCTCCACTCGCTACGATCCTGACACACAACTTTCGCCTCAGTCACTCTCATTACATTCTTCATACATGCTCGTCGGTTTAGGGTACTTTTGACCTCTCCCTTCTCCAAAATGTCGCCAATTTGATCCAAGAAGGTTCGCCTAGGCTTTCCCCTTCCAAGTGTATGAGGCGAGTGTGCTGTCCCATGTACACTCGCCTCATACACTTGCTTTGTCAAACGACTATATAAGTAAAATAGAAAATTATTTCTATGTATTACAAACAAGTATATAAGTAGTATATCAGTCATCTTAGTACCCATAACACAAGCTCTGCTTACTTTGGGGCTAGATGATGCTGTGTGAAAAGTCCAGCATTATTTATTATTTATTTATTAAGTATTGGAATTTTTTGTAAGTAATTATAGTGATTATCTTGTTCACAGGGCGGACTCGTCTTCAACGGACGGAGGTGGACAAAAGACCAGTAGGCTGAATGGCTTCCTCAGCCTAAAAACTCCACTAATCAGTACCAAGACTTTGGGGTAAGTGTTTATTATAAGTAGAGATTAAGATTAGGTATTTTAAAAACGGCCACGAGATACTAACACTTATTTTACATAGACTCCTTTATGTGTCGACACCGTAAGTTAAAATGAAGTTTAGCATATAACGATTACGCATTTACGATTTGACATGTATGTACCAACCGTATGAAATAAATAAATCTTGAATCTTAATATAACTAATGGTGTGTAAGTACCTAATGTACGTTTCGCCGTAACCCAAAATTTGATTTGATTTTATTTATAATTTTATTTGATTGTTTACTAACAATTAGGCTAAGCATTTTACTAATATAATATGGTGGACTTGTGAAAACGAAATAAATGATTTGAATTTGAATTGAATTAAATGACCAAAAACTGTAAAAATAAACGTTTCATTATTACTTTTGAGTTTGTTTTTTGTTTATCTACTTGAAAAAAAAAACTCGTATTAAATTTTACAATGAGTATTTTTATCTAAGACCTTAATAAAAACGTCCCAACCCCAAAATCACAACTTTTCAAGAACTAGTTTATTTCTGAAATGCTAGTGCGTATAAAATCATCCAGGACAGTCAATCACGGCGGAGCCATTCGTGCGAAATAAACTCCGCTCTTTGGTGAACAATAGCTGTGGCTCAAGTCAGAGGTTAAAGCGTGTGAAAAGTTTCACACTACAGTTTTTGAAGCCAATCACTGCATTAAAATACCTTATCGAGAAATTTCTTTCTGTCATTTACATAAGTACTTAAGGTGCATTTACACGGTGCGATATGATTTAGCATCGCACGCCAATTTTTCCCGTGTGAACGCTCATCGTATGCGATTTGTCTTAGTAAAATCGCATACGATAAAATGCCAATGTGTAAATGCACCTTTAGTTCGCAATTTCACAGTGGATTTTTTTAGTCTATCAAGCAATACATACATTTGTGTAAATACTCTCCTACTTAAATTGATACGAAACTGCGAAATGCAATAACTGACGAGAATCTTAATGTCACACTATTCCTATTTACATTTACGTTATATAACAGAATTAGAAATTAGAAAATAATTTATTTCTGTAACAGGTTTACAATATAAATTACTAAGGTTGAGACCTTCTTTTAAGTGAAAATACTTGTGTTAGAAGGTCCCGCTCTTCCATAGCCATACATTAAGGTTACAGATTGGTAAATACTTAGGTACTATTAAAACTTGGCCTTACATAAGTTTACAAAAATATATACTGAAAGAAGAAAATGATGTTCTTCTTTTTCAATAAACATTTATTTTTATTATGATGTTCTACTATGTTCACAGGTATTAAACCTAAAACATTTTATAACTGAAACACGTTAAAATGTCGGTCCCGGCTATTTAAGTCGTTAAGCCATGACGGAGGCCTTAAGGCGGCCTAAAAACTCCGTCACCAGAGTTGTCCACTGACTCATACGAACTTACTTTTTTTTTTATAACTCAAAACAAGTACATACAGTTCTACTATGTTCACAGGTATTAAGCCTAAACATTTTATAACTCAAAACAAGTACATTAAACAACTGGGAATACTTTATTTACAGAAACTAAGCTACTACAATATGTACATAAAATTACAAAATACAATAGAATCAGTAAAGCTATCTAAGGATCGTCGTAAAAACGATCTATAGATAGCTCAACTGATCCAGGTCACTGCCAGTCGGAAGCGTGCCCAAAACACTGGCGGCATTAAACTAAAAAACACTTTTTTGAAATCGCTTTCGCTTGTAAGTCGCACCACACCCGTATCTCTGTAACCGAAGCGGTCCGAGCGCCTTATTTTCGGCTGTCATTGTGCTCCCGCCTCGAAATGCGAAAGTGTTTCTCTGAGCAAGAAAATATTATTTTTGTACTTACCACGTTTCTTTTCAGGCGTTTCTTTGATGTGTTTATCAAATTGTTATAGTTTTTTTGTTATTTTTGGAAGCTTATGAAACGTTTATCTAGTTTTTAAACTAAGAAATAAGTTTTAAGAATATAAGTTTAAAAACTTAAGACGATATTCTTAAAACTTTAAACTATTACATAGTAGGTAAGTACCCCACAAAACTTAAGCCTGACTAGGTATACTTCTACCTAACTACATCTAAGTTTTTTTCAAAAACAAATACTTAATTAAAAAAATGTTATGTACCTACTTAATGTTATTGTTTTGTTATGAAAATCCCGAGAAAATCGATAAAAACTATCCTTCCAATTGATTGTTGCTTCTCGTATATCTTAGTTCGTACGAGCGCGTGACGTGATATGTAGCTGCGCTGCGATTGGTGGACCTTGAAAATCACATGCAACATGTCCTAAAAAATCAATAAAAGATTCAATGAATTTCTTCGAAGGCAAATTCTCCAGTTCATCTTCCATTTCAGTTTTTTTTTATTTTTGAAGTGAAAACTTAAATCTGCTTAGGAATTAAATTGTTAAGGTCAACCCAAAAATGAGGCCTTGTCAGTTTGTTTAAAATGAGAGACCCTGTAATATACCAATTGAATGATTTTGTAATTGTCTGACATTTTTTAAAATTCATCTCTACAAAATAAAAAATACCACCTTAAAATAAAAAATAAACACTGTTTTGACTCACTCTCAGATGTTTATTTGACAAACACTCAATAATTTCCTTGAGTTTGTGTAAATAAAAAGCCATTGAAAAATTCTCATTCATTCCCAATGCTCAATTGAATAAAACAATATTTATATTGTATCCTAAATTATTCTACGAATTACGTGACAAAGGTATCAGAAATAGGTCAAATGTAACTTATTTTCATCCTGTTGTTATTTTTGGACTTTGCTATTTCGCTTGTGAAACCCGAACCGGCGTGAATATTGTCAGTTTTCTTATTCAATAAATATGTGAGTATTATTATTTTGTTATTATTAAAGAAAAATGAATGAATGAATGAAAATACTTTATTGTACAATGCACACCTTTTAACTACAAAATACAGTGGAAAAGAGAACCATAATACAATGCACAATGGGCGGCCTTATCGCTGAGAAGCGATCTCGTCCAGGCAACCTTTGGATGGAGAGGAGTGTAAATGCATGGAAGATTGAACGGGTGCAAAAAATGAAAGGAACTTAAGAGTTGCCTAATCTATTATCTAATAATATATTTAAAGATATAGATGTATATATAATAAATAAACTAAATAAAAATATAATACATACCTAGATACTACAAATACCTATAAAATAATAGTAGATAAAACAAATTACTTATTTATTATAATATAAACGACTTAAATAATTTTTTTTAAATATACTTACACACCAGGTATACATACATAAACAAGTGAAACATAGATTTTACAATTCAGAATTATTGGATCCAGTCAGATAATAATTTTGAAAAATGTTAGACACTGAGCGTCTCTTTGGTCGGTACTTCATTTCTAAAGATCGTGATCACCATGCGTCGTTCTGCAAGTATAGACGGCTTGTCTCCAGCGACTCCGGTTTGTCGCCATCTGTACCACACTGTAGAACGTCGTCTCCCGGTCTCTAAGTTGGTCAGTATATGCTCAGATTCTCCATGGTGAGTTTCTTGGGAAGAAGTGCAGTGGATCCCGTTGCCTTCTGCACCAGGCGTTTCAGACGCTATTTAGACGCCAGGCCGCTGTAGCCTCTTCCATCCGGTGTCCCGGTTGGGTGTATAGTTATACCGCCATGCCTAAGTCGCCAGAGCCTCGTTAGTTATCTAGCAGGGAGCACCACGAGGGCCCAAGGGCCGTCGTTGATGGCTATTCCTACGAACCACCATCACGTGCAGGTGTTGTTGGCAATTGGGTCGGTTAGGGTAGTTCCGTTCTCCCCATACTCCCCAACAGTCGTACTAATAATAATTACTGCTACGTAACGTCTGTCGGCTTACCGTTCGTGGTAAGCTGGCAGACGTCCTATTGTAACACCTAACTCTTAAGACTATCTATGCATTTCTACTGAATACTTTTACCGAGACTCTGATCTCAAAACAAAAATTAAAAAAGAACAAAACATAACCCTTCCTTTGACAGTCGGGTTAAAGGGGAACTATGTCAAAAATCATTGATTTAGCACCGCTGCGCACTTAGAAAAATAATAAATAAATAATGCTGGACATTTCACACAGCATCATCTAGCCCTAAACTAAGCAAAGCTAGTATGGGAACCAGATAACTGATATACTACTTATATACGTTTTGTTTGTAAATACATACAATATACTTAGAAACTCCCAGACCCGAGATAAATATGTGCAGATCATACAAACATTTATTCCGCGGCGGGGATTGAACTCGCAACCTTCTGCGTCCCAAGCGGGCTTTCACCCACTGCGCCACAGAGGTCGTCAATCTTTACTCCTGTTCCATCGCGATCAGATTCAAGATGTTGAATTTTCATCGCCATTACATAATTCATTGTCAAAACGACATCGACATGCCGCAACTCTCACCCCTAGATAGGGGTGTGTTTTCACTGAAGTCTAACCCTTCTCATCATATACTAGACTAGTTGTCCGCCGCGGTGTTACCCGCAATCCCTCGGGAAAACTTCACTTCCCCGGGATAAAATATAGCCAAGGATTTATTCATAAAACATAAAAATATTTACACGAAACAATAAACATGAAAATACGTACGTAATTTAATTAAACTAAAGATAAAAAACAGTGTTCAAATCACCGACCGCAGGTAACGTGCACAAAAGGCTATGTTATCAAAAAAAAATATATATAGCCTATGTTCATCGGGGATGATGTAGGATTCTATTGGTGAAAGAATTTTTCTTTCTTTTTTTTCTTTCTCTCAGCTTAATCGGCCGTGTCCACAGGAAAGACGACGTCATTACGTGAGGAGCTGACTAAGCTGCGTGTTTCCTCACGATGTTTTCCTTCACCGTTAAGAGCTCGTGTTAAAGTGCATATAAATTTTACGAAATGAAACATCCATTTATGCGCAGCCGGGATTCGAACCCACCTTCGGATTGTAAGTCGAGGCACAACCCCATTCGGCCAGCACGGCTCTAAGCTGCTAAGGAGCTGACTAAGCTGCGGCTTTCCTCACGATGTTAAGCTTCACCGTTCAGAGCTCGTGTTATTGCGCATATTAATTTTACTATCCCTCGATGCATGGCGAGGATTTGAACTAGCTCTTCAAATTGCACTACGTATACGTACGCCAAAGTTGCTTCTGCAAGCTAATAAAAGCGTGTTAAAACATAGAAATTATAGCTAATTAACATTTTATTCGTCATTTTATTTTCACCAATAGCAACGCTTTATTTTCTTAGCCTCAATACAGCTTTATGGGTGACTTTTTATCACTAGCTCAATATCCCTGTAAACGCAACCTAAGCTTTGGGTGATCAAATGAAAAATTCATGTTGCCTCATTCCACCCTGTGCCACTCAAAAATTTCTCCAGTTACCGCTGACTCATTTCTACACAAGAAAAGGTCTTAGAAAGTACCGTGATCCCACTTCTGATTGCTGCTTGCATAAAAATTACTGTGGATGTTAACATCTAATTATTTTTAGGCGAATGAGATAATGGTGGTTCTTTGCCAAGCCAAGCAAAGCCAAGTGACACACAATGATGATGGTTCCAGAAAAATAAATCACTGAAAGTGATATGACAGCATCTTGGATTGTAATGTAATACTAACGATACAAAAGCACTAGAAAAAGAAGAAAAAGCTATACTTAAAAGTGATATTTTTGTAGTAGAACTATAATATCATCTGCGATGAGATCTAAGACTAGGGACCCTTCTTTATACACCGAGGACGCTGAAAAACTTCATATTTTGCGTTATAATAATCTACATACACAGACTACACACTACTACATGTCTGTGTGGAACGCACTCTTCTTACTCGCCAGCGCTCGTGGCTTACTTAGTCGTTCATGGTAGATCGTCGAACTTTCTGAGCGGTCAGTAACTGGGTGACCGCTGTGCTTCAGAAGGCAGGTCCCGGCTATTAGGTAAGGCCATGAGGTTTTTGAGGGTAGGTGTATTACCCCCAATTAATGGCAAAGAGGGAGTACTTGCCTCACTAAGGTCGATCCAACTGGTCCACTTACCTTGGGGCCTTTCGGCCGACAGTTGATGTCTGATATATAGGCTAATTGTGCAAGCAAAAGTTTTCTTATTTAATTGATAGTTCGGGATAGGTCGCGGGACCACCTTATAGCCTAAATACTCCGTCACCAGAGTTGGCCACTCCTTTGAACTTACTCCCAGAATGTAATCGAAAACTTGAGGGGCAGGGAAGGGGTTGCGGAGAGTGTCCAATCTATACATCGTATTATTATGTAGATATTCGCTTCGAAGCGAAAAATGCCCGAGAGAAAAATGTTGAAAGAATTCATTTTAAGTGGAATATCTTGTACCGAGGTTTTTACACAATAATCATTGAAGGGTGATATTGAGAGGAAACCAGTTATGCTTATCGATGGGTTCGTAACCTGCCTAAAGCTAACTTCTGCAAAAAGTAGGCACGTGGTGACGTTATGGTATTCTTAGTACCTTTGACTACTCCTTCAACAATTCCAAAGAATTTTGAATCCCCTTAAAATCTGTGAGAATGTATACCGAGCCTTGGGGATGCAGTCGTGATGCTGTTTTGTTCTATAAGCATGATTTATACTTCTATAAACAAAAAAAAACCGTGACTCTCCCGGGAGTGCCGAGAGAAGTGAAAACTTGAATAGTTAGGTGCTTATTGTATTTTTCGAATCGTCAGGAAATCGAAAAATATCGAAAGATAATTACTTCACCCGTTTACTTATAAAAATGAGCTTTTAGATATGTAAAAATATTGCCGTAAAGGTGTACCGAGTACAGAACTAGATGGCGCTACTGGTGTTGGTCGGTGAGCAGTCACGTGACTCACACGTGACCTTTTCAAGGCGAATCCAAGAATTTATTTTCATCTCAAAAATGACCAACGCCTTCTGGGTAAGCTCGCTCCATCGTAGACCTCATTCCTGCCTCTGTTAGTTTCGAGGTCAAGAGCCGAACCATAAAAAAAGAGAACCTCCTCTTTTTTTTTTAAGTTAATACACAGATTGGCATAATAAGTGCTTATAAATATTTGAAGTGTATTTTAGCAAACTTTTACCTCTCGGAGCGATAAAATAAAAAGGAAAATTTGTTTTCATAAAATATTCCGACACAAAAAGGTAGAATTATAATTTTGGCATTTAAGCTTACCTAGATCAGGATCTCATCTTGAAATAGGTAACTGTTCTTTCTTAAACTGTTTACATTTACGGGTCACTGATTACGGTAACAGAAGTAGGTAGTTTAAGACATTCTAAGTAGAGAAATGCCAATTTTTATCAACATTTTCGATTCCGATCAAGAATTTCGAAGTCTGACGCCAGGGTTCCGTGGCCGAGTGGTTGAAGGCTCTCCGGCTTTAGGAGGATTGTCTGATCGTCGCGGATTCGAATTCCGTCGGAATCCAAAATTTTGATAAGACTTTTCATTTCTTAATTATTTATTAGAAGTTAATTTATTCCATTACTAGCGACCCGCCCCGGTTTCGCACGGGTGCATTGCTGATACTAAATATTAGCGTTCAGCCAGCTTTTGCAACGTAAGCGCAAATTTTTTTTTATTTACGACATCACATTAGATACCTCTAAAATTATCAGTGTTTCTCTACTATAATATTATGCATGTATTATACATACAAACCTTCCTCTTGAATCACTCTATCTATTAAAAAAACCGCATCAAAATCAGTTGCGTAGTTTTAAAGATTTAAACATACATAGGGATATAGGGACAGAGAAAGAGACTTTGTTTTAAACTATGTAGTGATGTGACAGGTTGCAAGCCTATCGCCGCTTTGTATTAATGTTATTGTATATTCATGTCCTACATAATTTCTACGGCGTCATAAAGTCAATATAATGCTTATAACATGGCTTAATTACATTTACTAATTAACTAATACCAACATAACCATCTTATACAGCCAACAGAGTAAATTGTGATAATTTGATTTTGAATTTCAAAGGAGGTCATGACGACCTCTGTAGCGCAGTGGGCGAAGGCCCACCTGCGACGCAAAAGGTTGCGGGTTCGATCCCCGCGGCGGGACCAATGTTTGTATGATCTACAAATATCTGTCTCGGGTCTGGGTGTTTCTATGTATAATATGTATGTATTTACAAACAAAAAAAAGTATATATGTAGTTTATCAGTCATTAGTACCCATAACACAAGCTCTGCTTACTTTAGGGCTAGATGATGCTGTGTGAAAAAGTCTAGCATTATTTATTTATTATTCATTTTGGGCCCACAAAAATCAAAAGTGCCGTCCAACGAAAATAAAGATGTCACTAATTGGGGAAGTCAATCTGAGTATTTTTCAATATGACACCAATTTTTTTTTTTCTCTTACCAAATCATTTGAAAGGGTTAAACGTAGAAATAAACAGGGTCACGACTGTATCCCCAAGGCGCGGTAGACATTATCTCCTATTATGTTTTCCAGATCCTTTGAAGAGGGGTCAGGGGGTCAGAGGTATGTGCCCATTGGTACATGCCCACATTTACCAGAAGCTAACTTCATCATATATAACACAATCCATACGTGACAGGTTGCAAGCCCATTACCGCCTACAATCTTGGTTAATATAATTTGTAATTACTATTTAGTGATTACCACGTTATTCATCAAAGGATTATTCATTTGACATTTCTAAGCCACTGTTAAATGAAAATAGCTTCATGTACAGGGTGTAAAAGAAGACAGATGTTTTTACTAAGATTAAGATATCTATTTTTATAGTGTTATAGTGTTGACTCTACCACACTTTCGAAACTTACAAAAGTGAACTTACTTTAGTGAAGGTCGCAGGTTCAAGTCCCGTACGGTTGCAGTTTTTGGAATGCATTTTATGAAGTTTTTACTGTATTATCCGGGATCAGTTGCAAGCAGATGGCCAGCCATATGGGTCGACGACATTGAGAAGATAGGGGACAAGACCTGGATGAGACTAGCTCGTAATCGGAATGAATGGCATAATAATGAAAGAGTGCCCAACAGTGGGTGGACACGGACTGAGAATGATGATGATGAGGACCTAACCACGGGTAATATCGTGAGACGCTAGTTTTTGATAAGTTTTGGGGATGGTGTAATACCCCCAATTAAAGACAAAGAGGGAGTACTGGCCTCACTAAGGTCGACCCAACTAGTCCACTTACCTTAGGGCCTTTCGGCCGACAGTTGATGTCGGATAGTTCTATTATGCTAATTGTGCGAGCAAAAGTTGAATGTATTTTTTTCATTGAATTGACAGTTTGGCGCGCATAAGTCTGCACTCACCTATACAGGGTGTAAAAAGACGTCTACCGAAGCCAAAAGGGGTATGTTAGGTACAGCATCCCAACACACAACCAAATCCAAAAGGATTTTCCAAAAAATCATTATATCTGGAGAAAACAGCCTTTGAAGAGTACTGTTTGCGTATGTTCTGGGCGCGTTTTTTACGTAGATTGCTGGATTTTGAGTTTTAACTGTCTCTTTATTTTTTAAATGAAATTATTAGGTAGGTATGGTATTATTATGTTGTACTAGTAGTAAATAACCGAAAATAACATAAAAGTACTAAGCTAAATAAAATATTATTTTGCGTTTTTTTCGCCTAATATGTTTAGTATCATGGTCTGATTGCAACCCCTCAGTTTTCGGTAGTTGTCTTTTTACACCCTGTATTCAAGTGAGCTTAGAACACCCTATTTAAGTTATATTAATACTAAAATTGAACTGTATAATCCAAGAATAGCGTCCAATTAATTTGGTTTATAGCTTAATCTATTGAAGTTAACTGCCGGTTTTGCTCACGTGCTTAAGTCAAAGATGAGATCAAAGAAACGACTCCTTTATAGTTTAAGTATAAAATATTTTAATGAATTTAAAATATATTTAAATATAAATACGTTGGAATAATGGTGCTGGAGAAAACGAGTTCTTGAGTGGAGACCGCAACTTGGCAAACTTAATGTAGGACGCCACATGCAGCCAGGTGGAGTGACGATCTGCTCTGGCTGCTACTCTAGAGGATAGACGCCTTCGAGGAGATCTTATTGAAACTTACAAGATTATGACCAACCAGTACAATCTGCCTAACATTCGTGACATCTTGAGAAGAAAGAATGAACAAAGACCTTCACGTGGCCATCAGCTTAAACTCATTCGTGACCCCGCCCGCTTACCTACCGCCTATCACTTCTTCGGCAACAGAGTGGTTCACAATTGGAATGCAGTACGAAATGACGTTGTTACTGCCACTTCGGTCATCTCGTTTAAGAACAGGCTCGACAACTGGCTACGAACGAAATCAGTGCTCAAGAAGATTAACCAATCTTGAACAATCGGACTATTTCAACACTGTGATATAGATATATCAGCAACACCTGCTCGTCTATCATCGATAAATAAATAAATTAAAAAAAGCTGGATGTGTCGAGCTGAGGACAGGGCGCAATGGCGCTCATTAGGGGAGGTCTGTGGGCTGATGATGATGATGACGATGAATGGTGCAAAATGAGTTTCACTTCCCCAATCCTTTCAGCATTTTGGATGTAAGTACACTCTCAATTTTGTCAACCTCTAGCTAGAGTTACAAAGGAACTAGACAGGAGTACTTCTTGATGTTTAATTAGGAGTTTTATCTCCAGTAATTAATGATACCGCAGATTAGAAGAGTGTTGCAAGTGACAGCGAGGAAAACAAGGACATCTATTGGCAGAATTATACTGAAATTACAGTCAGTTGCCATTTACAGGCGTGGACGCGTGGTCACGGGGGATATGACCCCCCAAAATCGTATTATTAGTGTAGTGACCCCCCCCCCCCCCCCCAATTTCAATAGTGACCCCCCCCCCCATATTTCAGACTGCGACCGCGCCTGGCCATTTAATAATAAAAGAAGAAAAAGAAATAGAATAGAAAGAAGTTTTATTTTCGTCATACAATACATACATACATACATAAAGTCACGCCTCTTTCCCAAAGGGGTAAAATATATATACATACAAATACTATTTTATTTTGAGTGTCAAAAATAAGGATAAAATACACAAGTTACGAGCTTACTAGAGTATTATTAAAGTCATTATTTTTTTGAATACACGTTGACATTTGGAAAGTAATTTAAATCTTCGTGGAAGATCAAAACAAAGTTATTTGGAAATAAGTTCCTTTTCGGACGGTATCAAGGATGGGGCTAGAAGTAAAAAAGCATTAGATTATACCGTCACGACATATACATATGTCAAATCGTCACAGAGTGTTAGTAAAAATAAAAAAACTAAGTGCTCACTTTGCAAAGTTTTGAGCAAAGTGCGCATAGTGTGCAAAGTTGTGGGAAAAGTGCGCAAACTTATGCGCAAAGTACAAAAAGTGCGCAAAGCCAATGTGAAAAAATTCATACGTATTTAATCTATACTATTGGGAATCAAACGTGAAAACAAGGAAATTCAGAAATGACCGATTTATTAATCGATTTATCACAAGTACAAAATGAACACAGAAACAATTTAGACCAATAGTGATCAAAGATACGTCTGCTCAGTACGAAATCCAGCAAAGAAGAGAGCGAGTGCCGTTTGTGGCGTCGCTTTTATAGCTGCCAGACCGTCTTGATTCTCATCGCCGGTAGAAATATCTAACAATACTAATATTATAAAGAGGAAAGATTTGTTTGTTTGTTTGAATTGAATAGGCTCCGAAACTTGACCGATTTGAAAAATTCTTTCACCATTAGAACCCTACATTATCCCTGATGAACTAAGGCTATATTTTATCCCGGGAAAGTGAAGTTTTCCCGAGGGATCGCGGGTAACACCGCGACGGATAGCTAGTAAGTTTATAAAGTAAGTTTCTGTGGCCACTTAGCAAGGCCCTTAATCTTCACGATGGCTAAACTCCAATTAATCGCTGGCACTCTGGACCAACCCCAACCTACCCCTTGAACTTTCCCAAAATCTAATTTACATTGAGTTGTTTGTGGGCCCATTCCAATGATTCATTCTTGTTGTGTTTTAATTATTGTCCGGAAATATACGTTTATGTGAGAAAAATACTGAATTTTATGGTAAATAGGTCTATTGGGAGTAAGATGAAAATAAATAGGTATCGAATAAGCTGTTTATGTAATTTATGTTGGCTAATAGAAGTGACATGAATTTTAATTATATTTTACAAAATATAAATACAATAAAATAAATAATGCTGGACAATTTCACACAGCATCATCTAGCCCCAAACTAAGCAGATATGCTACTTATATACCTTTTGTTTGTAAATACATAAATATTGTACATAGAAACACCCAGACCCGAGATAAATATTTGCAGATCATACAAACATTTAACCCGCGGCGGGGTCGAACCCGCAACTGCGTCCCAAGCGGGCTTTCACCCACTGCGCCACAGAGGTCGTCCGTAAATAGGTCTTAAAATGCAAGTTTTATACAACCATTTGCAAATTAATTTCACATTATATTGTTAATTAAAAGTCATTGTATATAAAACTCGCCATTGTGTAAATAGGTCACTTTCTATTTATATATTCAAAATAAAAGCTAGTGAGACAAAAGAGCGCTAGAGGGCGCTCGTGTCGCGATATGAATGCAAAACTTAACACTTCTGCGTATGGATTGCAAAAAAAATACGAAAATATGTTTTTTTGATAGTAAGAAAATGGTTAAGTTTATGTAGGACACTTGCGCAGTGTTTTGTAGAGTCAGTAAATAAATAAATAATGTTTTAAAATCTTTTATTTATCTTTAACTAGCTGTCCGTCGCGGTGTTACCCGCGGTCCCTCAACAAAATTTCAATTTCCCGGGATAAAATATAGCCTATGTTCATCAGGGATAATGCAGGATTTTCAAGTTTCAATCGGTTCACTGGTTTAGGCGTGATTGAAACACAAACATACAAACATCTAAACAAACTCACAACTTTCAGCTTTAGTACATGAGTGAGAAGTGGGATTAGGAAAAGAATGTCCTGAAACGGGCTGTGGGTTCCTATTTTTTTATGTAATGCTTGTACTCTGGTGTAAAGATGCATGATATAGCACGGTAGACATAACCTTAAGTCATTGGACAGTTCAAAATGTTTGTCAGTCAGAGTATACATTCGTATTATTTTGCGCACTTTATTAAAAAACTCTTATTAATGTTTTAAAAATCTAAATTTTACGCAAACGAACAATATATTACAATTTGTCTATATACACGCTCTACGATTTAGCTACGTGCTACGGCGTAGCTGTTCGTAGCAATTCTCGTAGCAGTCTGGCAATTTACATAATAGAGGCATGTGTTGGCTATAACTATATAGAAGGTTAAATGTGTATTTCTAGGTCTGAATTTAGATTTCTGTGTGAAATCTAGATTTTTAGGTATGAATCTAGACATAACTAGCTGGCTAAATACATACATAAAGTCACGCCTCTTTTCCAAAGGGGTAGGCAGAGACCACGGATCTCCACTCGCTACGATCCTGACACACAACATTCGCCTCATTCACTCTCATTACATTCTTCATACATGCTCGTCGGTTTAGGGTACTTTTGACCTGGCCCTTCTCCAAAATGTCGCCAATTTGATCCAAGAAGGTTCGCCTAGGCCTTCCCCTTCCAGCTGTCCCATGCACACTCGCCTCATACACTTGCTTTGTCAAACGACTGTCATCCATCCTCTCTACATGCCCAAAACATCTTAACATACCTTTCTCGATCCTCAACACTACATCTTCTTTCACTCCACACTGTTCCCTTATCACACTATTTCTCACTCTATCCTTCAACGTTACCCCACACATAGCTGGCTACCCTGATAATATTTATCATTCAGTTATACATATAATTATAGTCTAGTTTTTAATGATTAAAGGACAATGCCCATTTTTGTATGGGAGCCGTACCAGCTTGCGTCAAAGCCAATTACGTTCGAAACGGTCTGTAAGTGGATGGGTGACCGCTAGTGGCATTCTCATCTGAACGCTTCCGTGCTTCGGAGGGCACGTTAAATTGTCGGTCCCGGCTATTTAAGTCGTTAAGCCATGACGGAGGCCTTAAGGCGGCCTAAAAACTCCGTTACCAGAGCTGGCCACTGACTCATACGAAGTTCCTTCTTTAACGTTCAAAAGTATTGCTTTTATTTATATTTTATTTACCAATAGTTATGTACCAATGGTGAAAGCTTTTGGCGATTTCTGGTACTCAAACCTTAAATGGTCCCATAGAATCTTTTGATCTCTACATGAAACAGAATCGATAGGCATAATTTTTTTTTTGTATTTTTGCAATTTTTTTTCTCTGACTGTACTTTTTTCAAAATCAGTAAATGCAGTTCAAAATATCTTAAAAAATTAGGGAAGGTCTCCTAAGAACGTTTTCCTGTAGCTACAACGGGTTGTCCTTTAATAGTAAAAAAAAACAATATTTTTTTGTAATTTTTTAGTGCTGATCCACACTTATTTCATTAAAGTAATGAAAAGTCCCCTCGGAATCCATTTTGATATGACTTTTCATTTCTTAATAAAAAAATCAACACTACACTTTCACAAAACTCGCTCACTTTAGTTTAAACTAATAAATACTTAGTATTCAAAATAAACAAAAGAATATCCTATAAATATTATAAAGGCGAAAGTTTGTAAGTATGGATGTATGGATGTATGGATGTTTGTTACTCTTTCACGCAAAAACGGCTGGACCGATTTGGTTGAAATTTGGTATGTAGATAGGTGATACCCTGGATTAACACATAGGCTACTTTTTATCCCGATATTCCCGCGGGAACGGGACTTACGCGGGTGAAACCGCGGGGCGCAGCTAGTATAAAATAATTGCAAAATCGTTATTAGTTTTGACACGCTAAATTTGATAATTTCCATGAATTTTAATAAAAAAATTGCACAGGGTCACGACTGTATCCCCAAGGCGCGGTAGACATTCTCTCAGATCTTTATATTCCAGATCCTTTGAAGATGTCTATGGGGGTAGTCAGAGGCATGTACAAATACATATTTGAAACATGCCCACATCTTGCAGAAGTTAGTATTCCATACGTGACAGGTTGCAAGCTCATCGCCGCCTATAAGAATACTAACTGGTTTCCTCACGATGTTTTCCTTCACCGTTCAGAGCTCGTGTTAAAGCGCATATAAATTTTACGAAACGCAAAATCCATTGATGCACGGCCGGGATTCGATCCCGCGACCTTCGGATTGAAAGTCGAGGTACAACCCCATTCGGCCAACACGGCCTAAAAAAATTGGAAAACAAATAAACTTAAAATGAATTAAAACAAATTCATTAAATTTTTAGCATATCAAACACCAAAAGAAGAATTCTTTACAATAGCTTATGAATTTGACAAAGGACTTAAATTAGTTCTTAAATCTAATTTTCTTTGCAATGTGTGACTGTCAGTGAAGAATTGTCTGCAATTCCAGTTTTTATCAAGTTGAATGACCTTTTTTAAGAAAAATGAAAAAATATCCCTGTAGTAGGTACTCGTAGTTCAGTTTTCTAGGCTGGTTGTGGGTTTGATTCCCACCTAGAATAATCATTTTGTAAGCTCAAGTATAGTGGCCTGTATCAAAAATGAATTAAGTCGTTTCTCAAAACTACATTTTACAAAATACAATAAAAAACAGTCAAGCTATCTAAGGATCGTTTAAAACGATTTATTGATCAGGTCCTTGAGTTTTATTATAGTTTATAGTAAAACTCAATTAAGTCAAAAAATATTATTTTTATACTTACCTACTTGTAAAGAATAAAAATTATAATCCAGACATTATACATAGTTCTACAAAATTATCTCACATTCGTAGCACTGAGCTACGAACTGCTACGAAATGCTACGTCATCCAAATACCACGAACGCCAATAGTCTGCGCCACAATCTACGCTTTGCACGCTCTCATTGGAGAATTAAAGCCTTTGTTCCTTAAATACGATCACCGCTTTATAACTAAAATATAAATCAATTCTAAATTATGAAAATTATTATAATCAGGGTCGCTGTCGTCGAAATCGATGAAGAGGACTATACAGGGTTATTTATAAAACACCGGTAACCTCTCAGGACTGTATTACTATCATCATAAGGAACAACTTTTGTTCTATGACTTTTAAAAATTCATCATTATTTTTTTTTCATCAGACTGTCATACAGAAATAAAAAAAAAATTGAACGCTCTTAATGTTACGAAGTCTATGCGAAACAAAAGAAAGCGATAATACAAAGCGAAGGGAGCGAGATTAGAGCGGTGGGGTCCGAAATGTGTTCGATAGGACAATGTTTTAGATAGGAAAACGAAATCTTGAATGTTTGTTTTTGGTAAATGTTTTGTAAAAAGTCATAGAACAAAAGTTATTGTTTATGATGATAGTAATACAGTCCTGAGAGGTTACCGGTGTTTTGTGTTCTTTCTTTCTTTACATTGATATGTATCTATTAACCCGTCAGCTTCTGCAAGGGTAATGTTACCCTTGCACTGACGGGTTAATAGCATACCTTAGAATATTTTAACTGGTTTCCTCAAAATGTTTTCCATCACCTTTTAGAGCGAAAATTCATTTTTTGTTAAACACAAGCTCTGCTTACTGCCAAATGATGATGTGTGAAATGTCTGGCACTATTTTACGTACGTAATACAGCGGTGGGTACTTTTAAGGAATCATAAGCTTTATCGTTTGAATAGTGGACGTTAATTATTATTATTATCCCATCAGATGTGGGTATTATTGGAAGAGCTATAAGCATCAGTTTTGACAGCATCTAATCAATAACGAGGTTGACAACCCTTATCACAATGAGTCTTTTTAAAAGTGTGCAGCTTACCTATACTCGTATAATAAATAAATAAATAATGCTGGACATTTCACACAGCATCGTCTAGCCCCAAACTAAGCAAAGCTTGTATGGGAACTAGATAACTGATATGCTACTTATATACTTTTTGTTTGCAAATACATATATATTATACATAGAGCTGAAGACAGGGCGCAATGGCTCTCATTAGGAGAGGCCTATGTCCAGCAGTGGACTGCTATAGGCTGATCATTATACTTCTCCATACTCATTACGAGCTGAAGTATATTCTGTCTCAACTATCGGCCGATAGAAAGTCTGCAGTCAGCGAGGGGGCTTAATTAGAACATAGGTTACCTTTTATCTCGAGCGAATTATTTCAACACGCAAGAAAAAACAGAAAATTGCTTTTCTTTTTGCTGACGCTGCATATGTGACGTCACGGTGTCTCAGTTTATTCCGGTTGAATATTTCACGGTGTAATTACAGAGTCTTTTCAGCTGACCGGCCTTAATTTAGGAAGGCGCATACTGATATACTATGTACAGAAAGCTGTGTTGGCCGAATGGGGTGCCTCGACTTTCAAACCGGTCGTGGGTTCGAATCCCGGCCGTGCATCTATGGATTTTTCGTTTCGTAAAATTTATATGCGCTTCAACACGAGCTCTTTACGGTGAAGGAAAACATCGTGAGGAAACCCGATTAGTCAGCTCCACACGTGTTGACGTTGTCTTTCCTGTGGACCAGGAGAGGATGGTTTAGGGGCTGGGCAAGCCTATTCCATCTCAAATAATGTCCAAGGCACTACAGCGTCCCGTTGAGTGTAGGCATTGGTTGCCTACACTCCATAAATCATCATAGACTACACTATTTATTTATTTAAAATATTATAAAGAAGAAATATTTGTTTGTTTGAATTGAATAGGCTCCAAAACTGCTGGACCGATTTGAAAAATTCTTTCATCAATAGAATCCTGCATTATCCCCGATGAACATAGGTTATATTTTATCCCGGGAAAGTGAAGTTTTCCCGAGGGACCGCGGGTAACACCGCGACGGACAGCTAGTCATATACTTAGATGTAAACGCCTAAAACTCAACCCCCTAAAAGTAAGATCGTATGAATCAGTGGCAAACTGGTAGGTACTGCTCACCATCATCATCATCTGCTCCTAGTTTTCACCCACTGCTGGTCATAAACCTCCCCGTTCAAACGCCACTTCACTCGGTCCTATGCCTCTTTCATCCAGTTTTTCCCTTGCCCATGCAAGGGAACACAATGTCATCCATCCATCTGCTGGTAGGTACTGCTAAGTATACAAAATCCTCGCAAATAATATTATTTTGACTCGTTGTTGGGCTTAGCACCTGCACTAACAAACCATTTATCGCAAACAGACCCGAGCCGAATGATTCGGAAAAGGTCCACTCGATTTGAAGGGCCGAATCGATTCCCAACTCGATTTGGACGATTTATGTGCGAAATATCGTATATGCGAACTAACGAGTTTTTGAAACGATTTAATTTGCAAATAAACTATTAACATGAAGTTCAATAGAAATGTACTTAACTCTAAGAATCAGCATTGCAATTCAGCGTGGCAATGCCGCCAGTACTTTGGGCACGCTTCCGACTGGCAGTGACCAGGATCAGTTGAGCTATCTATAGATCGTTTTTACGACAATCCTTGGATAGCTCGACTGATCCTATTGTATTTGTAATTTTATGTACATGTCGTAGTAGCTTAGTTTCTGTAAATAAACTTTAATAATATACTAAAAAAAACCATTCACACGATACCATATATTTATTTGTGTTCAATGGACAAAGCACCAACTCCTCAGGAATAAAAAATAAATTATGGAACTCATTGCCGGGCTCTGTATTTCCCGAAATGTACAATATAGGATCTTCAAATCAAGAGTAAATAGGTTCCTATTAGGTAAGCATGCTCCATCTTAGACCTCACTACTGCTTAACATCAGAGTGAGATCAAATGCTGACCTATTTAATCGAAACCAAACTTAATATGGAACGACTAGAATTTAACCTTTTTCAAATGGATCCAGAAGTATTTAAATAATTGGGAAACATACTTACAAAACCCGACGAATTATTATTATTATTAAATCTTTATTTCAGACATCAATATTAGTCCATAGAAATTACTTAGCATAATCAAACTAAGACCCCTCGCAGACTACAGACTTTCTATCGGCCGAAAGTTGAGACGGGCTATACTTCTCCATACTAATTACGAGCCAAAGTATATTCCGTCTCAATTATCGGCCGATAGAAAGTCTGTAGTCTGCGAGGAGGCTTGAAGTGAGGAGGAGTGAAGGCATGCATCCTAAAGTTGTGGAACAGATAAATGCAGTCAAACCAGTGAACACGGTGAGAATTCTGTTGGTGAATGAACCTTAAAAATCGGTGAAAATGTTAATTTGTGAACGCATGTACGTCCCTTTGTATTTAGGTCATCCGGACGGGATCAAATTGACGGGGCCCTTAGAAATGACGTCGATTTGTCGGGATCGTTATACTTACCATGTATGGAATAAAGGCAGATGTGTTCATTGTGTCTATTGTCCCATTGTGAGCGCTATAGTCCTATAGCTAGTTTATATTTAACGCTTAATCCCTGCCAGATTATGTCTAACTAGCTACAGCGCACAGCTTCGCGTGGTATCAACAATAAAAAAACTTTGACATCTATGTACTACATTACAAAGCGTTCGGAGAACTTAATGGGACACATCGAACAAAATAGAATGGACGAGTTATTGACAGAATCCTTTTTCAACATTTTCTGCCGGTTTTTGCGAGGGACGAGGTAGCACACGGACGCATCTCACACACACACTTATGCATAAAAAATGACTAGCGCGCGAAACGTCGTTACATCGTCGCTAACCCGTCGCGACTATACCGACTCGCGACGATACGCGGCGAGATTATCGCTCTTTCGTGGGAATCTCCACGATATGAGGGCGGACTCGTCGCGATTCTCTCGCTCGTGGAGACAGCGCCTTACTTTTTTTTAATTGCAAAATCTGCCTACATTTTATGTCAAATATCGCGGAATGGTAGTTCTTGGCATAATGTCAAACTGACGATTTACATAGAGCCAGGAACTCACGTGCCGCCATCTTTTATAAAATGTATGCAGTTTTGGCAATTAAATGCCGTAACACGCAGGTGAAGTCTCAGCGTTATCTGTCGATTCGATTTTCAGAGACAGCAGACAGAGTTGGCCAAAAACTTATACAAACTTACTTTTAAACGAAGATATTTTTAGTTTTTATCACAAAACACTCCAAAAATTTCAACATTGAATTTATTTAATAAAAACTGCAGCCAATGTTCAAACGACAAGTAACATGACAGTTTTTCATGCTGTCAGCTGCAGAACCCAAGTTTAAACTTGTTGCATTTTGCAATGACCATTTTTATTGCTATTTAATAACAAATCTTTCCTCTTTATAATATTAGTGAAGATTTGACCTTGTATGGGGATCAGTGGTGATAATTCTTTTTTTTTCGCATTTTTGATAAATCCTTCAATGTTCGCCAAGAAAAAGAAATAAAGATAAAAAGCAAATAAGTATGTGCTAAGCTGTAACAATAGCACCTTTATAATAGGCTCCAAAATAACCATCAAAATTCATTCCCTCATTAGTTTCAGACCATCTCTTACTCGGCCTACTTACTCAATGTAGCCAACTTAATTAAGTATATCAAAGAGGCTTTGTAACAAAACGAACATCTTAAAGTAAAAGTCTATTGTTATGTTCAATACTAACTATTAAACGGGTCTCTCATTATAATGATGGCTAGCTCCTAGCGAGCTAGCCATTCAGGCTATAATCTACATCTATTTCAAGTTTCATCCAAATCGCCAACAATAAACATGTGAACATGATGTGTGTTGTCAACATGAGAATTTTTAACTTCTACAGTGAACATCATAATAATTTCTTATTTACTGTTTCCGTTTTTACCTATTTTATTTATGTAGGTATAATGTGCATTTTAATGTAGTGTATTTATGTAATATTTTGTATGTTTATTAATATTTATTGTAAGTAGGTATGTACTTACATTCAACAGATTAGTAGGTAGTTCAATGCATATTTTTCGAATAACTTATTAAATTCTACTGTCCTTATCTTTCAAATATGTCCTGTCCATCCAAAGGTTGCCTGGAAGAGATCGCTTTTAGCGATAAGGCCGTCCATTGTAATTTTTTTTTTTCTGTGCCTATAGTTATTTTTTCTCTTTGTTATTGATTGTTTTATGTTTTACAATAAAGATGTATTGTATTGTATCGCTCCACTGAAGGCGTTTGCAACGATGGCAATACACAAACAAACTCACAAACATTCAGAATAAAGGTTCGTATGACCCAGCGGCGAACGCGCCGTACTTTCATTCAAATAGAGGAAATGCAGTCAGAAGCAAGCCGCATTTTCTGACGTCATCAGTATTTTTTAACCGACTTCAAAAAAAGGAGGAGGTTCTCAATTCGTCTGTATGTTTTTTTTTGTATCTTGTTACGCGATTACTCCGCCAATTGTGGACCGATTTTCAAAATTATTTTTTTGTTTGAAAGGGTATGCTCCAGAGGTGGTCCCATATAAATTTTATTCCTGAGGGCTTGATAGTTTTCCCGTAAAACTCTAAAAACCTTCCCTACTAGCCATTGTAAATCGAATCGACATGCATTATGTCAAATTGACGCTTTACTAATGCCAGGAACTCACGTGCCGCGAAACTTGACATAAAATGTATGCAGTTTTGGTAATTAATGCCCTTAGACGCCGGTGGAGCCTAAGCATTATCTGTCGATTTGATTTCTTTTTCTTATTTAGATTTTTATGTATGGCTTATTGATTCTCTGAGTCACGCCGTGTGTAGAGTCGAACATTGAAGTCGGTTTTTCTTTTAGTTTTAAAACGTAATTATTGTATAGAATAGTTACGTTTTAAAACTAAAAGAAAAACCGACTTCAATGTTCGACTCTACACGCGGCGTGTCTATATCGTCAGTTTGACATAATGCATAGAGTCTTAGATTTATCTGTCGATTCGATTTACAATGGCTAGAAGGGAATGTTTTTAGAGTTTTACGGGAAAACTATCAAAACCTCAGGAATAAAACTTATATGGGACCACCTCTGGAGCATACCCTTTCAAACAAAAAAATAATTTTGAAAATCGGTCCACAATTGGTGGAGTAATTGCGTAACAAGATACAAAAAAAACATACAGGCGAATTGAGAACCTCCTCCTTTTTTGAAGTCGGTAAAAAATGACTGCGCGGACGAATGTGCAATCATCTCAAATAAGATAGGATATATAGACACGATGTTCACACTACCATCATTTTGGACAACTGTTAAGCAAAACATTTTCTAGTTTTTAACCGACTTCAAAAAAAGGAGGAGGTTCTCAATTCGCCTGTATGTTTTTTTTATTATTTTTTTTTGTATCTTGTTACGCGATTATTCCGCCATTTGTGGACCGATTTTGAAAATTATTTTTTTGTTTGAAAGGGTATGCTCCAGAGGTGGTCCCATCTAAATTTTATTCCTGAGGGATTGATAGTTTTTCTGTAAAACTCTAAAAACCTTCCCTCCTAGACTAGTAAAACTCTAAAAACCTCCATTGTAAATCGAATCGACAGATAAGTCTAAGACTCTCTATGCATTATGTCAAACTGACGATATAGACACGCCGCGTGTAGAGTCGAACATTGAAGTCGGTTTTTCTTTTAGTTTTAAAACGTAATTATCTACAAGATGAAACGCCATTTACACAATAACTCTGCCTTCCCATTCTTGCTTCTTGCTTTCTCAAACTCAACGAAACAAGAGCTATTATTCTGTGTCATTAAAACTAAAAACCGACTTCAATGTTCGACTCTACTCGCGGCGGAACTCAGAGAATCAATAAGCTAACTATAAAAATCGAAATAAGAATAGAAATCAAATCGACAGATAATGCTTAGTCTCCACCGGCGTCTAGATAGATAGATAGATAGATACAACTTTATTGGCACAGATACACAGACACACTTAATAATAAAACAAAAACTTATACAGGTACTTAAACTAACACAAGATTAAACTGCATAACTAACCTAAAGCATAAAAAAAGAAAAACAAAACAGTTATAGGTAGGTGCAAGGTCTGTGATATGGTGTGCCAAATAGGACCAGTCTCAGCTTTTTTGTTACTCTGTACCTATCGCTAGGTCTAGGGGCATTTTATGTCAAGTTCCCCTGACAAGTGAGTTCCTGGCATTAGTTAATCGTCAGTTTGACATGTAGTGCTAGGAACTCAGGTTTTTAGAGTTTTACGGGAATACTATCAAACCCTCAGGAATCAAATTTATATGGGACTACCTCAGTACTCTGAGTATACCCTTTTAAACAAAAAATAATTTTAAAAATCCTTTTCTTGAAGTCGGTTAAAAAGGCAAGAATGACGTTAATGCTCTCCAAGTACTATTTAGTCGGCCTCCATTCAAATTAATTACTTTTTCATCGAAAATAAGTACCAATTCCATATAAAAACTTTTCTGGTTTCATTTAGCATTAAGAAGTAATGAATTGTGAAAATGAAATTGAATTTGGCGCTTGAATTTCTATTGCGTAATTATTAGGGCGCGCAACTTGCAAGCTTTCCGGAGTTCGTTAGTATAAGTTAGATTTTTGCAGGTAAAACTTCTTTAGGCGCTGGGGCATTTTTGAGATGGGTAAAAACTATCAAACTCAGTCACATGACTGTTACGATACCATCGCAAATTGTATGGTCGAGGTGAGACTTCGACTCTGAGTGAGAAAGTCCTAAGTTCAAATCCCAGTAGGACAGTAACGTTTTGCACCTTGTTTTTTGACGTGTTAACGTCTTATAATTCGATGGAGCCGGCTGCACGCACGAAAAAACATGACGTCATGCGTCGTTACCTCGCTCTGAGGCGTTCCATGTAAGGCTTGAAGTGCAAGCGAGAGCGCGGAACGAGCGACAAAGAAGCACAAACGTTGTACTATCGTTAGTAAACCGATCAAAAGTCAAAGTCAAAGTCAAGGTCAAAGTCAAGGTCAAGGTCAAAGTCAAGGTCAATGTCAAGGTCAAGGTCAAAAAAAAGCACAAACGTTGACACGTTCAACTATCGTCAGTAAACCGACTTTACAGACAACCATTTTTTTGCACTTATGTTTAGTACTGTTATCAAAACCTCGTTCGAGTTTTCACTTCTGTCTGCACTCCTGGAATGTCACTGTTTTTTCTCATCATCATCGTCCTGAGTAAAACATTGAAGGTTTTTTTTTTTAACCTATACAATCCCTCTGCTTGGCAAAGGTCTTCCCCATATCCCCTCCAACCATCTCTCTCCTTCGAAATCTCCCACTCTCTCTCGAAGGAGTCGAGGTCGTCCCGCCAACTCTTTCTCGGCCGACCGCGACCACGTCTCCCATCCGGCTGCCAAGACGTTGAGGTATTCGCCTATTTGTTTGAATTCATTCGGCTTAGACCCGCCCAGTCCCACTTGAGTCGTGCTGCTTTTCTGCCGACACAGCAGCAGCAGAAAAAAAAAACACGACTGTATCCCCAAGGCGCGGTAGACATTCTCTCAGATCTTTACATTCCAGATCCTTTGAAGATGTCTAATGGGGTAGTCAGAGGCATGTACAAATACATATTTGATACATGCCCACATCTTGCAGAAGTTAGTATTCCATACGTGACAGGTTGCAAGCCCATCGCCGCCTATAAGAATACTAGGGTTTCCTCACGATGTTTTCCTTCACCATTCAGAGCTCGTGTTAAAGCGCATATAAATTTTACTAAACGCAAAATCCATTGATGCACATGGGATTCGATCCCACGACCTCGGATTGAAAGTCGAGGTACCACCCCATTCGGCCAACACGGTCTTTCTGCCGACGTCTTTTACTTTTTAAAAACGTAATTATATCAACGTACATTTATAAAATTTTCACCTCTTGAGATTATTATAATAGTTTTCATTGATTAATATCCATAAGTTTGTTCATCTCAACTATCATTGCTTTCCACAAACATTCATTATGAAACCAATTAAAACTCTAAATTGTACTATTTATTTTAATCTTGGTTATTTAAACTTTATGAAAACACGAACGTTTTAAATATTAATGTTATTTACCAAGTTTTAAAAGTGCTTTTTAAATCATGCCTCCAAAACTTAAGCTATTTTATTAACCACTAACTCCGTCGCGATCTTACCCGTGGTCGCTCGGGAAAACTTCACTTTCCCGGGATAAAATATAGCCTAATTCATCAGGGATAATGCAGGATTCTTCAGGCCCTTCTCCAAAATGTCGCCGATTTGATCCAAGAAGGTTCGCCTAGGCCTTGTGTATGGGAGTTGTGGGGATGTTGTGGGGGAGGCGAGTGTGTATGGGACAGCTGGAAGGGGTCCAGCTGTCCCATACACACTTGCCTCATACACTTGCTTTGTTAAACGACTGCCATCCATCCTCTCTACATGCCCAAACCATCTTAACATACTTTTTTCGATCCTCAACACTACATCTTCTTTCACTCCACACAAAACATACACATATGTACCAATAGAACACAACGAGACAATGTACAATGGGCGGTCTTATCGCTTAGAAGCGATTTCTTCCAACTTTTGGATGGAAAAAAACGAACATAATGAAGGTATGGAGTGTACAAATATTTATAGGAATAAAAATAATTTAAAAACAAAAAAATAATAGAATAGTTTATTTATTTATTATAAGTATTTGCTGTGGTTTAGTTGTATCTTTTATAAATTCTAGCTCTCTATAATGCTATTATAATTGTATTTATCATAGATAGAACATTATTTCAGTATCTAGCATGACCTACTTTGAAAACCTCTGTTTCAAACTGACCACAACAGTAACCAATGAAGTTTCTCTTTGACAAGATAAGTTTGAGTTACCCGAAATACGGTCAACGTTTGATAGCGTCTGTAATGCAGCCACAGAAGTAAGAAAGTACATAAAGCTGCAAAAGTCCGTTCATAATCATGAACGGACATGTTCGACGGGTCGTGTTCTATGTAAAATAATAATGTTTTATGTAATAATAAAAGTAAGCCTTCAAACGGCAAGAAGAAACGAATTTTGATGATTGGTAGGATTCTTTTTAGAACCCTACCAATCATCAAAATAATCGCTAGTTAGTAGTTAGTAATAATCTACTAATATATCTAGGAAAAAATCACTTTATAGTATAAAACAAAGTCGCTTTCTCTGTCCCTATATCTCTATGTCCCTATGTATGCTTAAATCTTTAAAACTACGCAACGAATGTTAATGCAGTTTTTTTTTAATAGGCGGAGTGATTCAAGAGGAAGGTTTATATGTATAATACATGCATAATATAGTAGAGACACTGATAATTTTAGAGGTATCTAATGAGATGTCGTGAATCACTAATACATTTTTTGCACTTACATTGCAAACGCTGACTGAACCCTAATATTTAGCATCAGCATTACACCCGTACGAAAGTATATAATATAACTTAGGACGGCGTTATAAAATTGAGCCAGTTTTATAGAGATTTGAAGTTGTGCCGCTCTGATTCAAAGTTTCGGAATAATATCAAATTCAACCACATTTTAGCTTCCGAAGATTTGATCTCAAATCAAACTTTAACTGATCGGAAACTGTTATTAAAAAAAACCAGCAAAACACGAATTAATTCTAAAGCCTTTTAGTTTTTAGCGAAGCGCTCGTGGTCGTGCTTGCTTAGTCGTTCTTGATAGATCGTCGAAGTTAAGCAACGTTCGAAACGGTCTGTAAGTAAGGATGGGTGACCGCCAGTGGCATTTCATCTGAGCACTTCCGTGCTTCGGAGGGCACGTTAAATTGTCGGTCCCGGCTATTTAAGTCGTTAAGCCATGACGGAGGCCTTAAGGCGGCCTAAAAACTCTGTCACCAGAGTTGGCCACTGACTCATACGAACTTACTTACTTTATTAGTTTTTCAATGTTTTATTAGCGCTCTTACGCACTAGCGGTTGAACCGTCGGGCGGCTAGCCGCGTGGCGGGCCGCTTTTCCAGTTTAAGTATGCAACCGCTTGCCATTGTACGCACCTAACCGCCACAAAATTAATAATAATAATAATAATGCTGGACATTTCACACAGCATCATCTAGCCCCAAACTAAGCAAAGCTTGTACCATGGGAACCAGATAACTGATATACTACTTATATACTTTTTGTTTGTAAATACATACATATAATATATAGAAACACCCAGACCCGAGATAAATATTTGCAGATCATACAAACATTTATCTCGCGGCGGGGATCGAACCCGCAACCTTCTGCGTCCCAAGCGGGCTTTCACCCACTGTGCCACAGAGGTCGTCAATTGTGCTATAATTTGAACCGCGGGGTGCGGTTCAACCGCTAATGCGTAAGGGGGCCTATTAATTTATCTATATTATGTACTAGCTATTGCGCGCGGCACTCGCGTGGTACCAACATTTTGAATACCCTATATGCTATTTCAAGTCACTATCTACATCTGTTTCAAGTTTCACCCAAATCGGTTGATTCGGCATGATTGAAACACAAACATACTCACTCACACACTTTGAGCTTTACATAGAATAAATAATGCTGGACTTTTTCACACAGCATCATCTAGCCCCAAAGTAAGCAGAGCTTGTGTTATGTGTACTAAAATGACTGATATACTACTTATATACTTTTTGTTTGTAAATACATACATAGAAACACCCAGACCTGAGACAAATATTTGTAAATCATACAAACATAGGTCCCGCTGCTAGGATCGAACCCGCAAATTTTGCGTCCCAGGCGGGCCTTCGCCCACGCTATAGAGGCCGTCATAATACCACGTTTATTAGTTAGACCAATAGTCTGTATACAGAATAAAACATTTCGCGAAATGCACTGTAGAGTCTGTTCGGCTACTTACGTAACAAAGTCAACACTATCTCCCGAGCTATGATCGTAGCAGCTACGCGCAGCTACGAACCGCTACGAAGCCTCTACGAACCCTCTACGAGAGCTACGTCAGTGTTGTTTTCATTTTCGCGTAAGGCGCACTGTCGCTCCTATCTCTCTTCAAAAACTGTAAAAAATCACTTCCTCTTCGTAAATTATAGCAATATCTATTATATATGTGCGTGTGTGTGTATACTGTGTGTTTCCGTTGTTTATATAAGGCGGGAGTTGTTATGTAATCGCAAGGTAAATAAGGACTAGTGTTGTGTGGCATTGGGAGTGTTGTTCTGTCCAAAAGTACTTATTCGTAATGATATATTCATATTTAAATATCATCTTTAGTATAATAAATTGAATTTAAGGTATTCAATTATGTACGTAGTACATGTTTTACCGAAAATTTTAGGTATTCATTATTATAAAAATTGAATATCTTACAAATTTCATGAACGTCATTTTATTATTAAACGTTTTTGATTAGTAAAAAAATAAATCAACTTAGAAATATATCATTCAAATAGATTAAATTTATTAAATCAAACAAAAATAAATACTTCAATAAAATACTTAATTACAGGATCTATATTACCTCCTGATCTCTGACTACCCCCTTAGACATCTTCAAAGGATATAAAGATTTGAGAGAATGTCTACCGCGCCGGGATACAGTCGTGACCCTGTTTTTTTATCTATGTTACACTGGAAACATATAAATTAACATCAATTTATATGTTTGAGATTACGAGTATACTTTTTATGTATGTCTTTTCTACAGCTATAGGTATATTATTTACGTCATAAATACATACATAAAGTCACGCCTCTTTCCCAAAGGGGTAGGCATAGACCACGGATCTTCACTCGCTACCATCCTGACACACAACTTTCGCCTCATTCACTCTCATTACATTCTTCATACATGCTCATACGAACACGTCACAATATGATACAAATTACCAATAACAAAATAAACTTAGGCCTTTACATCTTCACTAGATAATAACAGCGTCAGGAAGCAACCTATGCCTACACTCAACGGGACGCTAGTGCCTGGAACATTGTTTGAGATGGACCAGAAGCCTTATTGTGTAACTTGAAGTCCATTCCCATTTCCCATTCCAACCAATCACACAATACGAAAATGACGTATCATGACAAAATACGTCATTTTCGTATTGTTTGATTGGTTGGAATAGGAAACGTAAATACATACATACTAGACATAGAAATAAATAAATAATGCTGGACATTTCACACAGCATCATCTAGCCCCAAACTAAGCAAAGTTTGTACTATGGGGACCAGATAACTGATATACAACACCCAGACCCGAGATAAATATTTGCAGATCATACAAACATTATCCCGCGCCGATCGAACCCGTCACCTTTTGTGTCACACGCGGGCTTTCACCCACTGCGCTACAGAGGTCGTCGTATTCACGCGTAATTTAAGTTAAGAGTAAGTTATTTAAGAGTTAGTTAAGTTACTAATCAGATTATGTCTAGCTTATTTTAGTTCAGTAGTGTTACAATGTACCTGCATTATAATATTCTTCTGTCTGTGGCACAAAATAAAAGTTTCTTTCTTTCTTTCTAATTTTTTTCCAAAAAATTAATAGTTTATTATTATTACCTATTTATTGTTTTTTCTTACACAGCATCATGCCCCAAACTAAGCATAAGTTCATGATTAGCATTTCATCATCATTCATCATCATCATTTCCCTGCCCTTATCCCACTTTCATGTGGGGTCGGCACAACAGGTTTTCCTCTTCCACTCCGCTCTATCAGCCGTCATCTCAACACTCACTCCTTTCTTACCCATATCATCCTTCACACAGTCCTTTTCTTTGGTCTGCCTCTTCCGCTACATCCCTCCACATTCAAACCTAACATTCTTCTCGTTACATGACTCTCTTCCCTCCTCATAACATGCCCATACCACGACAACCTATTACTCCTCAACTTATCCGTCACTGGCGCAACTTTCAAACTTCCTCTAATAAACTCGTTCCTGATTTTGTCCATTCTTGTAACTCCACACATCCATCTCAAAAGCATTTATTTACATAAAATATCTTCTTGACGGCCTCTGTAGCGCAGTGGGCGAAGGCCCGCCTGCGACGCAAAAGGTTGCGGGTTCGATCCCCGCGGCGGGACCAATGTTTGTATGATCTACAAATATTTGTCTCGGGTCTGGGTGTTTCTATGTATAATATGTATGTATTTACAAACAAAAAGTATATAAGTAGTATATCAGTCATCTTAGTACCCATAACACAAGCTCTGCTTACTTTGGGGCTAGATGATGCTGTGTGAAAAAGTCCAGCATTATTTATATTTATATTTATTTATATCTGCAAAAGAGTGTTCATTTAAGAACACCCGTTAGCTTTGTAAGCTATTATTATTTAAATTCAAAAGCCATTTCGCTTAAACATGAACGCGGAATTGTAAACTTCCTTTGGCTTCAGTTGAATAATATGTTTACATTATCTTATTTGCTTCTATAATTTGTTTTAAAATAGTAAATAAAAATCGAAAAAAAGTTTTTTCTTGTTGTCGTGTCAGTAGTATTTTTGAAATAGCGTTTTGAAAGGATTTTTAGTGCGTATCTAGGACTTATTTTGTTTAAAAATTGGTTGTCTGTAAAGTCGGTTTACTGACAATAGTTGAACGTGACAACGTTTGTGCTTCCTTGTCGCTCGTTCCGCGCTCTCGCTTGCACTTCAAGCCTTACATGGAACGTCTCAGGTAACGCCGAGGTAACGTCGCATTTTTTCGTGCGTGCAGCCGGCTCTATCGAATTATAAGACGTTGTCACGTGAAAAACTGGGTAAATAATCGAACATATAAAGTGTTTACTCGTACATGCGCAGGTACACATTGCTCTATGGATTATTTACTAACATTGAAAACAAAGAGATTTTCACCTTTATGTTTATAGTAACTCAAACATACATCTATTTCAAGGCATCTTTTTAGGGGTAGGCAGAGATCATAAATTACCACTTGCTATAATCCTGACCTGAATTTTTATGTTTTGAGAGTGAATGAGGTGAAAAATTCACCTCATTCACTCTCAAAACATAAAAATGAGTACTTCAGTTTTGGATATTTCAATCACTCTTACATCAAAAATAACATAGAACAAATATACAAATAAGAAAAACCTCAATTCCAATGGGGAAATATATAAAACACCCACGGAATGTATGTTTTGTTATTTATGCCTCGGGCGTGACCGTACAGAAAACGCTCTTGTGAAAGTCACCGTTTTATGACGAGCGTTGTAATATCACTGTCAAACAAAGATTTTTATAAAACTTAAATAAAATCTGTAAACTACTAAATCTATATATCTTGGCTGTACAGTCGTTATCAAATCTAATCAAATCATTTATTGCGAATTATGGTCAAACAGGTAATCAAATCGTAATCTTTGGATTGAGTCTCATGTCATCGATGGTACAACCCACTAGGCCTACCTAGGCTCTCAGTAAACTATGTATAATTATAATCAATGCTAGAGATAATCTGTACTAAGCCTTAGTATAACTAAGTAGGGCTCGTGCAAATTGAGTTCTTAATAAATAATGAACTTTGAAAGTTAACCTAACTTATTTACTTAGCAATCAAACTTACTCAGATTTAATGATATTTTGATTGTTGATTAACTTGGGTTTAACATGATTGTTGTAACTGGTATTTTAGTGACATTGAGATGAGTATACAGGGTGTAACATTTAGAACGGTCAGTATCGGAAAGTCTGAAACTATAATAATAATAATAATAATAGCCTTTATTCAGACAAGTGTACATTACATAATATTTCACTGTTAATTTTTTCACTGTTAAAGTGCAAAGGCCTCCCCCAACTCCCTCCATTTCTGTCTGTCCCTTGCTACGGCTGTCCATCCTCCAACTGTTGCAGTTTTCATATCATCAGCCCATCTTTTATGTGGCCTGCCTCGTTTTCTCTTTCTGTGTCCATTAAACTATAAGACATAAATAAATAAATAATGCTGAACATTTCACACAGCATCATCTAGCCTCAAACTAAGCAAAGCTTGTACTATGGGAACCAGATAACTGATATACTACTTATATACTTTTTGTTTGTAAATACATACATATTATACATAGAAACACCCGAGATAAATATTTGCAGATCATACAAACATTTATCCCGCGGTTTATTATTTATTTATTTTTACATTTATAAGAAGATCTAAATAAAAATTAATTATCTAAAAAAAACTAAGGGAAATTACGTTTTAAAAATAAACAGAAAACTTTAATGTTAGACTCAGAAGAGGAAGATTACCAGTAAGGATGAAGTTTTTTGTATTTATAGTTTAAAACGTTTACAGGATACAATTGCAGCATACCATTTGCTCTTATTTATAAAACTCAACGGACTAAGAGCTAATATTCTCTGGCAAGAGGCAAGAATGGTGACAGAAAGGCATCTTGTAAACGGAGTCGACTAATACTCCTCCTCCTTGAGTCGTATTCCTCAGTGCTGAGGGTTGTGACCTCCTTTAGGTATCACTTTCTCCTTTATTATGTCTCTCCATCTTCCTCTGTCCCCGGCAGTATGAAGAGCATTGTGGATCGTGGTGTCGAGAGTGGTGCGAATTTGTTCAGACATCGGACTTCGCCCGCGAGGTCTTTTTCCTTCTATTTTTCCGGTCACTATCAGCTTCTCTAGGTTGTCCCCATCTTTCCTTGCAATGTGACCGAAATACTCGAGGATTTTACGCAGACACTCTGATTCGACAAGTACTAGTTCAACATAATAGTTATCCTCAGAGACATAATTATCTGCGAATAATTAAAAAACTCTGAACAAAAGAATAGAAGAGAGAATACCTCAACGAATATGCTTTATGAAATATGCATGAACATTATCTGGACTCGACTTGACCGCAGAGAATTTTCATTGTTCATACCTTGTGTTTAGACAAAAGATTTTACCTGGAATTCATAAAAAGTAACACTTTTTAAGTTTGTTTGTTTCATAAAAAGTAACCCTGCGTCTTACCCTGCCAAAAAACAGTCGATTTACTATTGAAATGTAAATACGCACGGCGCCGCTCAAGTAGGACACTTCAATAGTAAATCAACTGTTTGTTGTTTCTGCACCGCACCGCGCAAGTTCGTCGCCCACGTAAGACGCAGCGTTAAAGTTGGCATAACTACTGTACAAATCAAGACTTTATCTCGACGCTTACTTTAAATATTTTTTTCTTTAAGCTATGCTGTCCCATTGCTGGGCAAAGGTCTCCCCAACTCTCTAAAGCAGTCTTTGCAACAACTTTGATATGTTCCACCAGCCACTATAAAAGGAGTAAAATACACTTTAATCTATATTTTATATTATAAAGAGGAAAGATTTGTTTGTTTGTATGTTTGTTTGTTTGAAATGAATAGGCTCCGAAACTACTGGACCGATTTGAAAAATTTTTTCATCAATATAATTCCACATTATCCCTGATGATCATAGGCTATATTTTATCCCGGGGAAGGGGAAGTGAAGTGAAGTAACACCGCGGCGGACAGCTAGTTTTTAATAAACTTATAACTTTCAAAAATCTGTGATGGCCTCTACACATTCGCCGAACTATTTATTGGATAGACAATGATCGACGAATAGCGCACGAATATGCTGGACATTTCACACAGCATCATCTAGCCCCAAACTAAGCAAAGCTTGTACTATGGGTACCAGATAACTGATATACTACTCATATACTTTTTGTTTTGTAAATACATATATATTATACATAGTAACACCCAGACCCGAGATAAATATTTGCAGATCATACAAACATTTATCCCGCCGCCCCAAATATCGAAATATTTAAGTCGTTAAGCCACGACGGAGGCCTTAAGGCGGCCTAAAAACTCCGTCACTAGAATTTATTTATTTATTAAGGTTTTAATAGTTCTTAAGTATAATTATTATCACAAGTTATTTGGCTGTTTATAAAATAAGCGAAATAAAATAAAATTATGCAAAAAGCGTGAAATTACCCTTATTCCTAATAGCCATTGTCTTTCGCAATTAACATAAACCTTATTTACGGCAATGGGCTTGCCACCTGTCACATATAGAATACAAATTGAGTAATATAGTTTGTTTGTGAGTACTTTTTAGTGTACTTTGAAAATGGAAATCCTAATGAATGGCCTAATCTAATCATGACACAGTAAGTTTCCCTGTGTCAAGTTATCAGAAACATATGTGTGTGCAAACATATGTATTGTGCATCCCATTCATATAATAAAGTTGAAAGTTTGTATGTTTGTATATCAATCACGCCTAAACCAGTGAACTGATTAGGATGAAACTTGGTATAGGCATATATACCTGGAATAGCTTATAGGCTATTCAAAATGTTGGTACCAAGCGGGCAAAGCCGCGCGCAGAAGCTAAGTAAATAATAAGTATAAAATAAGGAGTAGATATCCTAAATATTTTAAATTGAAAGTTCGTATGTTTGTCTGATGATTTATACAGCGTCAGGAGGAAATCAATGCCTACACTCACTCAAGTTGAGTGAGAGTCCCGTTGAGTCACTCAACGGGACGCTATAGTGCCTGGACGTGAAGTCATCGCTGGCCTCAGCGGAACACCAGCGCTACAGTATGGCAACATGCAGTAGCATTACGCTGAGCTGTAGGCCAATTCACCACCACATAATATTGTTAATATAGATATATATCTTAGAACTAGTAATTAGGTATGTATTTCACTTGTATAATGTAGTGGTGGTTTGAATAAATGCTTTTTCTTTCTTTCTTTCTTTGGACATTGTTTGAGATGGAATAAGCTTGCCCAGCACCTAAACCATCCTCTCAGCTTAATCAGCCTGGCTCACAGGAAAGACAACGTCAATATGTGTGGAGCTGGCTAAGCTGGAACATAGGTATAATTATTATGCCTTTTGGTAAACTACCTATTGGTAATACACATTTTAAACTTTCGCGACTCGAAGACATTTTAAATTTACATTTAAAATGAAAACATTTTTAATGTTATACCTACGCGATTAAGTCCCGTAATAAAATTTAAAATACCTATTGGTAGTTTTGATTTTCATTATGCAATTTAAAAAGTTGCCATGCGAGTGAAGTCACGGAAGGAAGCTAGTATACTTAATACAAATATGACCTTTAGTTGGAAAAATACACATTGTTCTCAGAGAATCGCTTTTCATAAGAGGACACGAATAAAATGTAATAAATTATTGCAAATTAAATAATTAGATAGTAAATTTTGTCTAGCGAATGGAACGTGAGTAGAATACCGAGTTTAATATTAGCTGTTCGTTATTGGTTAATGTTGGAATGAGAAATAATTTATCTTTTGAATATTATCTAAACGGGCAATGATATATAGCTTGAATATAATATAAATAGCGTTTAACTTCTATTTATATTATATTCAAGCTATAAAATTTTCCATTAAAACAATTCGTTTAAACTGTATATTAAATGGTCAATAGAACTTTCCAGTAAATAACTGTAAAATATATTTTATCTCGACTGAATTGACTCAAAAGTTTGTTTTGCTGGACAATTTCACACAACATTATCTAGCCTCAATATAAATAATATTTGGCGCTAGCGCGATGACCTGGACGCCTTTAGGAAGGATAGGGAGACAATCGCAGAGGATCTCGAAGTGTGGAAGTTGACGGGTGAGGTCTTTGCCGAGCTGTGGGACAGTATACGCTTGTGTAAAAAATGTATATTATTTAACTTATAAACAAGAAAGACTACTCTTTTTCGGCTAACACCAGCACAGACCGTATTATTTACTGTTAACTTTTTATTGTACACATTAAATTTTATTTTACTGCTTAGGTCTTTTTTGTTTTCTTTGTAGATTGTATGTGAGTTAGTTCCTACTTACCTCATACCTACTTTTTTTGTACCTATTCTCTGTTGGTGTAATGTACCTGTGTCTGTGTGTTGTATCTATCTATCTATATAAATATTTCACCCGTGAAAACCCGGGACGGGTGGTCTTATAAACTATGTTCTTACTTGTCAGAAATAATCTTACAAATTGTTATCTAAGAGGTAAAGATTCATCCAAAGTTATGGGGCCGTATGAAATAGTTATAATACTACTTTAGTTCCGGAAGAACTTAGCATTACCTAAAAAACTATGGCCGGAATATAACGTTGACTTAGACCCAAAATCTGGCGCCGTATTCCGTTTTTCGTTCGTTTGATTTGATGAATATTATGGCAAGCTGCAGATGATGATGATGATGATGAATATTCGGACGCCTCCCACCACGTTTTCTGACTTCAAGTGCCAATTTTTTGCTTTGGAATTTTTGGTCCTAGGTTAGGAACGTGTTTTAAATATTGGCTCTTAAAGTCAGAAATCGTGATGGGAAGCAAAGCATCCGAATATTCAGAATCATATATGAATATTCAATAACATATTACATAGAAACACCCAGACCTGAGACAAATACTTGTAGATCATACAAACATTGGTCCCGCCGCGGGGATCGAACCCGCAACCTTTTGTGTCGCAGGCGGGCCTTCGCCCACTGCGTTACTGAGGTCTAATAATGTATCAGTAAGTAAGCCTATTTAATCAATTATGATTTATATCTTTGACTTTGACTTTAATATGAGCAACAGTATAATGCGGCCACCATTTTTAAAGCAACATAAACGTTGGTATAATCTCCGAAGAAATGATTGATAAGAATAGTTTGGAGTATGGACGTTCAGAGTTGCGTCACGAAGTTAAGAAACACTTTATATCACGTTGTTTTTGACGCGGTTTTGTGCTTGCTTCGTGTTTGATAGATGCTTAAAGCAACGTTTTGTGCCGTCACAAAGTGGATGTGTGACCACTAGTGGCATAAGTAGAGCTCTTCCGCACTCCGAAAGTTTGTATGAGTTCAATTCTGGTGACAGAATTTTTACTTTGTCATATCTCAACGACTTAACGATCAATGATTGTCGAGGAACGACAATCAAAACCTGACCGCACACTGTGCGCGCCGTACGCGCCGCAGTCATTTTTCTATACAAAAAATGCTGATGACGTCAGAAAATGCGGCTCGCTTCTGACGTCAGCAGCATTTTCTCTATTGAATTGACAGTTTGGCGCGTTCGGCTCGGCTGGACTGTGCGATCACCCAAAAGGTGCATTTACATGATGCGATTTCAACCCATACGTACGATATCGTATCGCACGGCAATTCAATTCAATTTATTCAATAACAATTTTACAATTGTGTCTGAAAGTTATACATCGCTAAAATAATATAAATATAAATGCACCTAACCTAACTAACTCAAAGTTTAATTTTATAAAATTCAAATCAAAAAATACCAACATAATTAAAAAATTTCACGTATAAGCGTTTTTTTTAGGAGGACGCTCGTCGGTTGGACAATGACAATGACAATCGACTCTTGTCAATGGGCAGGTCTTAGCAAATCGTACGAAAAATTTGCATTGTGTAATGCACCTTAACGTACCCTCCGTAGCACGGCAGTGCTCTAATAATGACACTAGCAGTCATCCATCCATTTTGTGACCGAACAGAACGGTGCTTTACTTCGACGATCATAGACGAAGCAAGCTATACTATTTTGTTACTTACTATAATTAGGTATAATATAACTTAGACGAATATGAGTACCTACTCAAACCTAATATGGTTTTCAGGCACAATATTAAGTAAATAATGTAGTCTGTATACTGAAATAAATAAATAAATAGTGTTTGGTAACATCTAGGAGAAATCTAAGGCAGGCCAATGATGATGAATGTTTGGTAACATCACGGTACGTCGTAACAAAATGTTACAAGTACATAAAAACCATCAAATAACATTGTCGCGCCATATTAAATTACAATAAAAATTACGCCAAACAATGCTAATAAGGACCACTTTCGCGTGTACTTCACAAAGTATTTCAATATGTTGTGCTCGTAAAAGCTTATTAAGTTGCACACGATTTCAGATATTACGGGGATAGGAATTAATTATCAGAAGTTTCGAGATTGTAATTTTGATATTTTTCAAAGGTTCAATTCATAATGACACTGTCATAAACACTGTTAATTGTTTTGTAGCCAAAATTAAACATCAAACAAAATTATAATTATCAAAATATTTTCAATCAATTAAAAAAAACAGGTCGATTTCCGTATTGACAACGCGTACTGTACTAAAGCGGCTGTTAGGAGAGTTTCTCGCATGCGAGCGGCGATTTCTTCTAGGCAATAATATGGTCGCCTTGTGTAGAAAACTGCTTCGAGCCTCGCCTCTCGAATACGATTCTCACTATCTAAGCTTTCTACTAAAAGTAGTCTTTTTTACGAGTTTCTGTCAAAATGTAAACAACCGCAGGCGAGACTCGAATGGCGAGTTTTGCCGAGGGATATTTTTTTTCTTTTTTTTAGATTTCTATTTGTGAAGTGGCAGAGGGGGCTGATCGCTGATTGTACGTTATGACCATCTAAACTTACTTACCCCCGGTTTCTATATTCAACGGACAGTCGTAGGTAAGAGCTACGACTCGTTTCCACATACAAAAGTTTGACAGCTAGAAACCGGCGGTAAGTTAGCGGTCAAAATTTGTATGTGAAAAAAAGTCGTAGCTCTTACCTACGAATGTCCGTTGAATATAGAAACCGGGCATTAGACGAGCCCATGCGCGGTCGCAGCCTGAAATTTGTGGGGGGGGGGGTCAATACTGAAATTTGGGGGGGGGGTCACTACACTAACATTAGACTTTATTGCACAATAAACAAGATTTTACTATTTGACGTGTACGATTTTGGGGGGGGGGGGGTGTCATGTCCCCTGTGACCACCCCCCTCGGACCGCGCCTAGACGAGCCTCAATCCTCTTTGAATGTCTCTCCACTGGTGCTTGACTTTTAGTTTTGAGATGGATCACCTAAAAGAATGCTAGGCCCCAAACCGTGTTTGTTGCCCTGATTCTTCACGGTATTGGTCGCAAAAGAACGAGTAAAATTAGTTCTAAGACTATTCTAAGTGATTCCAGCGGTCCTACTGAATAAATGCTTTTTGACTTTGACTTTGATCATATTTTAGGTCAATTCATGTAATTAATATTACTAGCTGTCACCCATTAAATGCTTAATGATACGGAACGTTGCTCAAATTCGACTTTCTAAATCGACTCAAGTTATTCCAGTCTCATTTAAAATGTTACAGTTTTGATATCAAAATCAACCAAGTTCTGAAGTTTTGCAGAACTCTAACGACTACAAAGTAAATTCTCCTTCAGTTATATAACTTGGAAGGTAAGGTACGCAGTCTATTAAAGTAAGCGATGTTGTTTTCGACATGGTATCTACTTAACTTTTGAGTTTGGTGATGCTGTTTCTAATATTGAGCATTATTTATTTATTTATTAGAAACAGAAAAACAATAACAATAGCATCCATACTAATGTTATAAATGTAAAAGTAACTCTGTCATTCTGTCTGTTTGTTACCTATTCACGTCCAAACCACTGAACAGATTAGGCTGAAAATTGGCATGGATAAAGGTTGTATCCCAGGGAAGGACATAGACTACTTTTTATCCCAAAAAAATCCCAAGAGACCGCGGGTTACACCGCGGGAGCGCAGCTAGTTATGAATAATGAAGTTGAAAGGAAAACTACGACTACTTACGAGCTAGTAGGATTAGACACCGTTTACACGATGCCATTGGCATACTATTCTTGCCTCTTGTCACAGAATATTAGTTCTTGCTCCGTTGAGTTAGAGAAAGTAAGAGGATTGGTATGCCAGTATGGTATCGTGTAAATGGCATTTTAACGACGAACAATTTTAATGTATAATGGAATTCTGAAGGCAAAAGCATCTTTTGACGACCTCTGTGGCGCAGTGGGTGAAAGCCCGCTTGGGACGCAGAAGGTTGCGGGTTCGATCCCCGCCGCGGGATAAATGTTTGTATGATCTGCAAATATTTATCTCGGGCCTGGGTGTTTCTATGTATTTACAAACAAAAAAGTATATTAGTAGTTATCGGGTTCCCATAGTACAAGCTTTGCTTAGTTTGGGGCTAGATGATGCTGTGTGATATTGTCCAGCATCTCTAACCAAAATGTTAGTTATACGGCTTCAATTGGAAGACTTTTAAAACCATCGACTTTTAAAACCATCGGAATAATAATAAGAGCGTAGGTTTATGAGGCGTGTTGGTCGGAAGAAGAAGTCATGGTTGCGGAACATCAGATAGTGGATGGGGATAGCGAGTGCTGCGGAACTGTTTCGACTCGCTTAGGACCGGGAACAATACGCCATATTGACTGCCAACCTTCGTTAGTCGGAGAGGCACTAAAAGAAGAAAGAGATGATGCTTCATTGGACACATTGCTTACATCCCTGTTTAGTCCCTGGAATAGTTCCCCATATTTTATGACAATGATCTTCGGTTCAGGTATTCCATTATACCCCAAATTGGGGAATTCATAGCGCGATCCGTTTTTGGGGTATTTTCGTATTATTTGCGAAATGCTTACAACTTGAGCCTCACAGCTTGACTATTAGGATTCTAATAGATGACGACCTCGGTGGCGCAGTGGGTGAAGGCCCGCCTGCGACGCAAAAGGTTGCAGGTTCTATCCCCGCAACGGGACAAATGTTGTTGATTCAAAAAATTTTCTGTGGGGAATGCCAATGGCGGCCACCCATCTATTTAGACACCCTACTAATAAAGATGAAAGTTTTTGAGTATATTTGTATGTTTGTGTTTCAATCACGTATAAACCAGTGAACTGATTTGGATAGGTGTAGATAGTAACCTGTAAAAGCATACATATAGGCTATTCAAAATTTTGGTAGCACGCGAGCGAAGCCACGCGCTGTAGCTAGTGTATTAATAAAAGACGTATTACGTAGTATGTAAGTATAATAATCTATGAGGTTTCCTTAAGCTCGCTTTCAAAGTAAGCTTTTTAAGCTAACCTTAGTGGTTTTTTGGTGCTATAGATATCTAAGTTTATATTTTGTTAAATTTCATTCGATAAATAAAAAAAAAAAAAAAAAAAAAAAAAAAAAAAAAAGTATATGTATTTCTGTTTCATTTCTCGCAAAAGATATAAAAAAAAATACTACCAAAGCTTTCAGATTCAACTTTGAAGTACTTAAGGCTCGGTCAAAACTGCGCGTCAGTAACGCGGGACGCAATGCGAGCGCGTCTGCAACGCTAAACGAATATAGGGTCTTTCATTTTAATCTAACTTTATTCAGAAATATTTATGTAATGTTTTTTTGGTTTTGTTATTATTTGTTATATATCCCGAGAAAATCGATAAAAAAAGACTATCAACTGATTGTTGCTTCTTGTATAACTTAGTCCATTCGAGCGTATTACGTGGTGTAGCAGTAGTCCTTGAAAATAATTATGCAACATGTCCTAAAAAATCAATAAAAGATAAATTTTGAAGTAAAAACTTAAATCGGCTTAGGAATTTAATTGATACTCAAACGTCTAATTAAAAACAAATGAGGCCTTGTCAGTTTGTGTAGTTTAAAAAGACAATGTATATATGAAAATATGATAAATTTACGTCTGCGTTGTGGTTAAAGCGCCATAGATAAGTATGGGTCTTCGCAGTCGCTTTGGTTGCGCAGTGTGGCCGAACCCTTATGCGGCTGTTACACAAGAAGAGTTTCTCGGCCGCGAGCGGCGAAAAATCGTATGCGATTATTCCTCTGCAAAACTCGCCAATAGAGTCTCGCTGCGGTTGTTTACATTTTGACAGAAACTCGTATTATTCAAGCGATTCTCGAATGCGAGTATGACAGGCGAGAGGCGAGGCTCTCGCCTTGTTACACTAAGCATTTGTTTACACTAAGCGAACATACTATTGCCTAGAAGAAATCGCCGCTTGCATGCGAGAAACTCTCCTTGTGTAAGCAGCTTTAAAACTCTCGCAGAAATATTTTATCGAATATCGATACATTTTCACTATGTCAGACATATTAGAAATGAAATTGTATTTCCAAGATAAAGCCAGTTCTTTAATTTCCTTATTGGAAAGCTTATGACGTCATTTCTCTTGAACCTTTTTGTTTTGATAACGTATATTCTTGCCTCTTGATTCTTAATCTCAACGGAGCAAGAGCTAATATTGCAAGAGTCAAAAGTCAAAACGCATTTATTCAGTAGGACCGCAGAGATGACTTAGAATAGTCTTAGAACTAATTTAACTCCTGTTCTTTCGCGACCAATACCGTGAAGAATCATGGCAACAAACGCCTATCCAATATCAGTTCTTTTACAGGGACTTCAGACGCACAGCTCACTATCATCCTCACCTGGTTGATATTCCACTTATTAGAACTAAGCGCTTTCAAAGTTCTTTTATTATGCGCACTGCAAAAATGTGGAATCAGCTTCCCGCGTCTGTATTTCCGCTGAGCTACGACCCTGTTGTTTTTAAGAAGAGAGTTAATAGGCACCTTCTGGGTAGGCTCGCTCCATCGTAGACCTCATTCTTGCCTATGTAAGTTTCGAGGTCAAGAGTCGACCCATTCATCATAAAAAAAAAGCCTGGAATAGCATAAAATGTTGGTACCACGCGGGTGAAGCCGCACGAAGTAGCTAGAAGAGGATAAAGTCTTTTATCCTTTTTCCAACGTGCTAGATCTACCAGTACCTACCAGTAACTACGCTTTTAATTTTTAATTCAGCTAAGAGGTAAACCGCTTACTTATCAAACCTATTTAGCTTAAGCCTGATTTATTTAAATACCATCATGGATTCAAATTGTTAATTATGTACGTGCACACAGGGGTTTCAGAACGGCTGAGTTTAGGACTGTTGAATATTGCATATCTGGGACACATGCCCTGATGCGTTTTTGTAAATCTGAATAAAATTCATAATCATAATCATATATTCGCAGGAATGTAGGTACAATAGGTCTTGCTAAATAATTAGGTAAATGGATCCTATACACTCTGCCTCGTCGTTAAGGCGTGCAAATTTTAGTAAAAATTGATTAATAAAGTATTAGTAGCTTAACACTGAATATTATTATAATTTAAATGTCATCAAGTATAATTAGACGTTATTAAAATAATTAGTTAATTAATATAGTATATAAAAAATAATTGAAATAATTTGAATGGGTCTACAAAAATGTCAATTCTTATAATCTAAGTATTCGTTAATGTCGTAAAAACATTTGTCTAACAACCATTTTTTTAATTCAGAAATGTCTCGATTATTTTGGAACTTTCATGGTTATAATAAAGGTAGGTATGATTTAAAATGTTATCATAATACTTAACCTAACCATTAAATTGTTATCTACTGGATAACTACAAGGCAAGGGCTTTCATTATACAAAAGCGAAGCATACGAACCTTCTTCTTCTTCTTCCTGCCCTTATCCCACTAAGTGGGGTCGGCACAACATGTTTCCTTCTTCCATTTCCCTCTATCACTCGTCATATCAGAACTCACTCCTTTCACTAACATATCCGCATTCACACAGTTCATCCATCTTTTCTTAGGCCTACCCCTACCGGTATATCCATCCACCTCCATACTCATCACTCGTCGTGTTATATGACTTTCATCCCTCCTCATGACATGCCCATACCACGCCAACCTTCCACTTCTCAATTTGTCAGTCACTAACGAAGCATATTACGAACCATGGTTAGAATATCTCAAAGAGAGTCGTGCAGAGATTATTTTGTGAAGTTAGGAATTCTAATTGCACCAAGTCTGTATGTGCTTCTGGTTTGCTATCTATCTAAAAACTTACATGATTTCGAGACTGTGGAACATTCTGCGCGTAAATAGTAGAAGACAGAATATTAACAACAGAATACACCCTACTCTTAACATAATGATACACTCTGCTAGATAGCTGTAGAAATTTTTAATAAACTGCCAGAACAAATAAAGAATCCATAAGAGAACATTACTCACAAATAAATAAAAGACTTTCCTTCTAGAGAAGTGCCTCTATCTCTTGATGATCTTTGACAAATTGATCACTTCAGAATCTCTCTTACCTAAATAACATAAGTATTAATTTTATTTTTAGATTTTTTTTCGTTTTTGACATGTAAATTTTTTTATTATGTACTGTGTATTTCCGCATGCAATGTATTTTGTTATTATGGAATAAAATGAAATGAAAAAAATGAAAACTACGATCTGTTTATCTATAACTGTCCGTCGCGGTTCTGCCCGCGTCCCTCGGGAAAACTTCAGTTCCCCGGGATAAAATATAGCCTATGTTCATCAGGGATAATGTAGGATTCTAATGGTGAAAGAATTTTTCAAATTGATCCAGTAGTTTCTGAGCCTATTTAATTCAAAGAAACAAACAAACCAACAAACAAATTTTTCTCTTTATAATATTAGTGTAGAAGTGTTGATAATGGGTCCTTTACATATTCGGCGAAGATAGACAAATGCCGACGCTGACGAACGTGTTGAGGGCATCATCGCCTGTATTCGCCTGTCATCTTCTACCCAAAGAATAGTTCGGCAAATAGTTCGACGAATGTGTAAGTTTTACTGACTCAAAAAAACATCGTAGGTAAAGAAAAATATTATTGTCATTCTTAGTTGTAACTACATAACGGTCTGTTTTATTCTTTTTTAATACCTACCTACTTGTGCCAATAGCAGGATTTCACTATTAAATACTATTTTACTACTTAAACAAGCTGTTTATTAAGCTCTGCGATCCACCCGAATGTGTTCGAAGTAATTATCTCGGTTTTGCATGCATTCAACGTTTAAGCTTATACCTGGTATATACCAAAGTATATAATATTAACTTCCTTGCACTACCATTTATTCGAACATACAGGCAGATTTGAAAAGCATTTACACGGAAAAATCAACCAACACGATTTAGTATCGCACTGCATTTTTTTTATGTGTAAACTGCATCAGATGCAGAGTCAGTGCGACGCTCGCTCGGCCCCTAAATGGAACCGGCAAACGAGCCAAAAATAACATCGCGTAAATGCATCTTTAAGCCTTTTTAAATTTTATAACGGGACTTAATCGCGTAGGTATAACATTTGTTTATTTACCTCGACGTTTCAGTAGCGTTACAGCTACCAAAGCCAAGCCAAGCCAAGTTCATTAAGCCTTAGCAGAGGTCCTCAGGCGGCTTAAAAACTCCGTCACCACTAATGCCAGCCACCCACGATCCAGTCTACCGTCCAGTTTGCAGCGCTGCAAACTTGATCAAGTCTGCAGAACGAAGTTCTTTTTCGCTTGTCATGCACACCCATACCAATACACCGTCATGTTTACTGGACGCCGCATCCAATCCGCTGCAGACTGAACGGTAAACTTGATCGTGTGTGGCCGGCATAACTCATACGAACTTGTGGACGGACTCTTTAGGTTCGTATGTCCTCTCGGTGGGGCAAAGGGTGTCAGTGACTCTCAATCTAGATCAGTCTTGGACTCACTCTCAGATCTCACTCAAGAACTTCGCTATCTGAATTTCTGAGACTTCCAATAAATTAACTGTTAGACGGACTAGCGTTATGGTAATGCTAAAAATTGCCTACGAGCGTTAGGAATATTTGAAACAAACATACAAACTTTCAGATATAAGATAAAACTGTACCAACTACATACATAAAACATAATATCGTTACATTTACATAATGGACTTATGTATTGTAATGATAGTCAGTCTCTGGTAGGAATACAAACAAGTCTGAATAACGTGGATTTGTTGATATAAAACTCGTTTTACAGTTTACTTGGGAGTAGTTTTAACTTAGGTACCTTCATCATAACTAGTAGATGATATACCTACAACGTCAGTTGTATGCCCCTTAAACTTAAAGGAAAAATCTATAATACAAGACGGTCATTAGACCTGTCGTGCTGTATGGATCTGAATGCTGGGCCACGAAAGCGACGGATGAAAGAAGAGTGCATGCGACAGAGATGCGAATGTTGAGATGGATGTGCGGATTCCCGAATTCGCCTCGCAAAGGTCACGTGCGAGTCACGTGACTGCTCACCGACACCGGGTTATTTGTTAGTTCAAGTTTTCACTTCTGCGGGCACTCCTGGTCCACTGTTTTTTTTTTGGGTACTGCCATAGATGGGTCCCGACTCCAATCGTCTAATTTAAAGCGTCGTTATGTGTGAACTACTCGTACATTAACATCCTAGGTATTACCTTAGATGCCTTGTATGTACTATCGATTTTCGATTACGCCGTATCTTAGTTGTCCTAGCCCCAAATTCCATGAAACCAGTGAACGTTACTTTACGGTTGTAAGTCCCAACATTTTGTCTTTCAAAATCTGTGACAGTTTAAAAAGGTATCTTTTTCAAACTATGCTGTCCCACTGCTGAGCAAAGGTCTCCCCTAACTCTCTCCAACTATCTCTCTCCATTGATAGGTCCACCACATACTATAAAAGGAGTCGACTTCGTTTCTTCTGCTCTTCTTACCGTCCGCGGCGTCACCTCGCGTCAAGTTACCAGCTTGTCAGGATGTTGGCTCATCTCTCGCTGTAAATCCGGCTCACATGACCTGCTCAGTCCATCCTATATTTCTAAATATTTTTTCAGTTGACACAAATCGATAACGGTTCGTCATAAAACGGTGACGACTCTCACCGAACGAGCGTAGGTAAAGCTTAGCGAGTTGTATTGATTACATCTGCTGGTCCTGACAAAGATGGAGGATGAATGGCTGGTACGGTCCACTGGTTCCTTCTTGGTCAATTTGATCTGAATCAGTGACCGAGAAAGTATTTTTTACCTAAACGTGTGGAAGAGAGATTTTGTGGTTCTCTATTTTTATACTAAACAATAGGTTCGCGTGGTTCCAATATTTTAATGGCATAAGCTATTCCAGTTCCAGGCTCTACGTAAGTCTTCTTCTGTTAGAGAGTGATTGTCTATGTAACAATGTTTAGTATAATCTATGGATAAGCGTTTTTTTTTTTTTTTCGACTTCCGGTGGTCAAAACAACAACAGTGTACGTAAAAGTGCTCCCGATTTTTAATCTTATTCGCAGTGAAAATCCACCTACAACAACTTTCTACAGCATTTTATCATCACAGAAAGGATCACCAACGCCGATATTATATGGAAAGTACGTAACACCATCCAACCACAACAATAAAAGTGCAAACAAATTAAAACTTTGAGAGGTTAGAAAACCGAACGCGTCATTTGACATATCGAACGCGTCATCTGACAGTGACAGACGGATCGTGAACCAGTGGTGCCAACTTATCGAGCCAGTTACGTTCCAACACACGCAAAACAAAAGCTCGATCTGCAGCATGAACGCCGCCGGAATGTCAGAAGACATGACAAGGCTATTCCAGATGATGAAAACTGAACTCGATAAACAAACCGCAACAATCACTCAGAGCGTAACTGAAAGTATTATGCACAACATAAATGAGAAACTACAACCAGTTTTGGAAGAAAATAAATACCTAAAAACTGAGTTACAACGTTTGAACGAAAAAGTGAAACAGTTGGAAGACAAGAGTAAAAAAAATAATCTGATCCTACATGGTATAAATGAAACCGAAAATAATCACCAAGAGTTATTTCAGTTGATAAAAGAAACTCTGAAGAATCTAGATGTCAATATTGATACCTGCGAAATTAATAACTACTATAGATTGGGAAAGAAACAAGACGCTAAAAAAGTGAGACCAATACTTATTACTTTTGTGTCATTCCAAAAGAAGATAATAGTGCTGAAAAACAAGACGAAAATGGCTAAAACAACTTACATTACTGAAGATTTTTCGAGAGAAACATTGGAAACACGCAAAAACCTACAAGAACAACTTAGACAAGAAAAACAAAACGGAAAAATTGCATTCATTCGAAACAATCAAATAGTAATAAAAGAAACATCAGATGCTGAAAAAAGGAAAAGAGAGGCATCTACGTCACCTAACATAATACACACACCAACACACTCCAGTGCCTCGAGAAACGTGATAGCACCTCCAAAACTCCACAAAACGAATGCATTTGAGTACATGAGGGCCAGAACTTCATCTTTGAATGAAAAACCAACCCAACAATATAAAGCATAGGAATTATCAGACACCGGCAACGAAATTAAAACATACAGCATAGACAAAATAGTAAGAAAAAACAACTTAAGCCCCAATACGGTTGGTCACCGAGGGGTTATTGACCACTCCCCCCAAGATCTCAAAACAACAAAAAATCAAAAAACAACAAAAACCCGAAACAAGAGACTACACATAGCAACACTCAACACAAGATCATTAAAATCGCAAGAATGCCTATCAGAACTAGAACAAGCTTTGAATGATATTAATTGGGATATTCTTGGCATAAGTGATGTACGAAGATCGGGTGAAAAAATTGAAGAACATGAAAAACACATCATGTATTACAAAAATGAAATACAAGGATTATACGGCGTAGGTTTTTTAGTTAAAAAGTATCTGAAAAACAATATCATTGAATTCAAAGGAGTTTCAGATCGAATAGCCGTCCTAAACATCATACTGCCTGGTCACAAACACCCAACTTCAATAGTTCAGGTATACGCTCCTACCGAAGTAACAAAAAAAGAAATTAAAGATAACTTTTACGAACAACTAAATAACACGATGGAGACTCTAAACAAAACCGTTATTGTGATGGGTGATTTTAACAGCCAAATTGGCGAAAGGAAAAAGAATGAAGACAAAATACTGGGATCCTACACGACCGGTAAAAGAAATGATAATGGTAAAAGGTTGATAAACTACGCGCTAGAGAATAACTTACATATTATGAATAGTGTTTATAAAAGAAAACTGAAAAGAAAATGGACGTGGCAATCTCCCAACGGCAAAGTTAGAAATGAAATAGACTTCATAATCACAAACAAACCAAAGCTTTTCTTAAACGTGGAAGTGCTTAACAACTTTAAATATAACACTGACCACAGATTACTTCGTGGCCAATTACAAATGATGGAGCCGAAGATTATAAGAAAACAAGTACAAAATACAAAGCTACCAATTACTCAACCTTTACCGACACACGTCTTAGAAACTTTAAAGACCAGGTTAGCGCCAATAAAGGCACTTAAAACGGTCCAAGAAAAATATGATAACTTAGAGAAAGAACTAAAAGAAACTAATAAAACACTAGAAAGAGACAAAACACCAAAAGACAGAATTGGAACAAAAGCAAGAGATTTGATTCAACAAAGAGCCATTCTATTCCAAACCAGGAAAAACAAAAAACAAGAGATAACTAAGCTAAGTAAAGAAATAAACTTAGAAATAAGAAAGCACAGACAGAAACTAAGAACACAAACAATACAATTCCACATAGAAAAATCAGGCGGAATCAAAAATGCATGGAAAGAACTTCAAGAAAATACAAATTGGATTATTAATGTAACACATCATAAAAGTAAAAAACATAAATCGAAAAGAAATGACATATTAGAGACAGCCACCGACTTTTATCGCGAACTCTACAAGGATGAACAAATCTCAACAACGTTAAGCGGCAGAATCGAAGAAGAGCCAATCCCAAGCATATTAAGAGATGAACTGATTAAAGCCATTAACTCACAGAAAAGGGGGAAAGCACCAGGTGAGGATGGTATTTCTAACGAACTCTTGATTGGAGCTTGTCAAACAATTGCAAGCATACTCACGGACCTATTTAATGAAATTTTAAGAACAGAACATATACCCCAGCAATGGACTACATCAACCATAATTTTGCTCCATAAGAAAGGCCGAACAGATGAGATTTCAAACTACAGACCTATTTCGCTTATGTCGAACGTATATAAAATATTTTCGAAGGTAATTCTGGAACGACTTACAAAAATTTTAGATGAAAATCAGCCAAAAGAACAGGCGGGATTCCGGAGTGGTTTTTCAACTCTCGATCACATTCACACCATTAAACATGTGCTTCAAAAATGCAATGAATATGGAATAAACTATTACCTTGCGTTCATCGACTATAACAAAGCATTTGATTCAATAAAACACAACAAAATATGGGAAGCACTTACCTCACAAGGAGTCCATAACAAATACATTCGCATAATAGAGAACATATATCAAAATATGGAAGCGAAAATAAGAACAGAAAAGGCAGGAGAATATTTCCCCATTCGAAGAGGAGTCAGACAGGGAGATCCTTTATCACCCAAACTTTTTTCCGCAACCCTTGAACATATATTTCGCCAACTCGAATGGAGCAAATATGGTATAAATATTAATGGAGTATTATTAAATCATCTTAGGTTTGCTGACGACCTTATATTGATATGCGAAGATCCAAAGACCCTACAAGATATGATCGAACAACTTGTTAATGAAAGTGAGAAGGTTGGATTGTCAATAAACACAAGTAAAACAAAGCTGATGACCAATCACAATAAAATTACTATTAAACCTAACAATGTAAATGAACTGGAATATGTAGACGAGTATACATACCTCGGCCAAATAATTTCTCCCACCAACATCACAACTAAAGAAATTTACAATAGAATAAACATAGGGTGGAAGAAATATTGGGCCCTAAAAGAGATCATGAAAAACTCGGATATACCAATCAAAGGAAAAAAGAAAATATTTAATACATGCATCCTACCATGCATGACCTACGGATGTCAGACATGGAGTTGCACAGACAAAAACATTAAATCATTGGAAACTTGTCAACACAGAATGGAGAGAAGTATACTTAACATAAAACTAAAAGACAAAGTTCGATTAACAAAAATAAGAAAACAAACTAAAGTTATAGACATAAAACACCGGATCAAAACACTGAAATGGAAATGGACAGGACATCTTATAAGAACTAAGACAGACAAATGGGCCAAAATAGTGACAAATTGGTGCCCCAGATATAAAAAGAGAAAGAAAGGTAGACAGCATCGCAGATGGGAAGATGATATTAAGGAGGTGGCGGGAACGACGTGGGCTAGAAAAGCAGGAGACAGGTCGCTATGGAGAACTCTTGGGGAGGCCTATGCTGAAAAGCAAGACAATTAAGAAACCGGTGTCTAATAATATTAAGTATTGTGTATTTTAAGATTGTTAATAAAGGCTATTATTATTATTTAAGGGTTATACTTTTAGTACTCAGTTCACAAGTAAACTGGGGATTAACTGAAATGCACGGGCCGAAGCCAAGTGCATATCAGTATCTACCTAAGAGTTATGAGGACTGACTTCACAAGGGTCAGTCTGTAAGAATTTTCTTACAATTCTACAGGTGTTCAGTATGGCTGCCTTTTGGAGAAGCACGTAAGTGTGTTTTGGGAGGTCTATAATTTCCAGGGACTGAAAAAGTTGTTTCGGGATTACACCTGTAGAGGACAGAACTACTGGGACAATGGAAACTTTGTTAAGACGCCACATGCGAGTTATCTCATTCTTCAAGTCGATATACTTTGACAGCTTTTCTGCAATGGTGCTCTGAAGATTGTGTGTGTTGGGGATAGCAATATCGATTAATAAGGCTGTGTTGTTAATTTTGTCTAGAAGAGTTAAGTCAGGTCTATTAAAATGCGTCGTCCTGTCGGTTAGGATAGCTCGGTCAAAGTATAGTTTATGGGTGGTATTTTCTAACACAATTTCAGGGGCGTACTTATAGTATGGCGTAGGTTTTGTGCTGTTATCGATCAAATTGTACTTAAAGGCGAGTTTTTGGTGGATGATATTGGCTACCTGGTCATGTCGGAACTTGTAGTCCGTTTGCGCTAGAGATTTGCATGCCCCTGTAATATGTTGGATAGTTTCAGAAGGTCCATTACATCGCCGGCAGGCTTCGGATGCTATGTGTGTTCTCATAATATGTCTTTGGTAGTTCCTTGTTTCAATCACTTGGTCTTGGATAGCTATCATGAACCCTTCAGTCTCAGGAAAGAGTTCACCTCGACTGAGCCATTCGTTCGACGCCTGTTTGTCGACGGTAGGTTGGCTCAGATCGAGATGGTGCCTTCCATGTAGAGACTTCCGGGCCCATTCTGCATGCAGTGTTTTTCCGTCTGTAAGTTCTTCATTGCTTTGCTTCTCGTGATTGTGCAAATTGAGTGGTGTGTGTCTATGATCCAGTGCCGATGCTGCCCTATGAAGTATGGATGTTTCTGATTTGTTTTGAAAATATGTTCTGAGTGTTGTTATTTGTCTGTTATGTAGGTTTAGTATGTCAATTATACCCCTTCCTCCTTCCGAACGTGGTAGAATCTGTCTCTGTATACACGCCCGTGGATGGTGTTTTCTGTTCTTAGTCATCGTGACATTGACCAGGCGTTGTAGGTCTCTTAGTTCCTTTTTAGTCCAATTTATGACACCGAATGAATATGTAAGAACTGGTATGGCGAATGAATTAATAGCTTTTATGGTATTTTTTGAATAGAGTTGTGTTTTAAGAATAGAATTTAACCTGTGTCTGAAATTTTGTGTTAGTTTTGATTTGATCTCTCTATGTTGTATTTGTTTGGATTGCTGATACCCTAAGTATTTATATGTTTCAGTTTCAGCAAGAGAGTCTATACACTCACCAGATTGTAGCTGGTAAGTATGTTGGAAGCTTTGCCCTGCTCGGACAGAGTTAATTTTACATTTGTCTATGCCAAAATTCATAGAAATATCTTTTGAAAATGTTTCTGTAATGTGTATAAGGTTTTCTAATTCGTTTTGTGTGCTGGCGTATATTTTAATGTCATCCATGTAGAGAAGATGGTTTAATTTACATTCTGAATTGTCTGTCTGTCTGTTGCGATTATTGTCTAACAAGTAGCCTAAGCCTGTCGAATTAAGACTGTTAGAAAGGGGATTCAGAGCAAGGCAGAACCAGAGCGGGCTCAGTGCATCACCCTGAAAAATACCTCTACGAATACGTATAGGTGTTGTTTCTACAACTCTACCTGATGTTTGTGCTTGGAGCCGAGTAGTCCACCCCATCATAGAACTACTTAAAAATGAGACAATTTGGGGGTGAACTTTGTAAATATCTAGGATTTTTATAAGCCAATCATGAGGGACGGAATCGTATGCTTTTTTATAATCGATGTATATGGAATACAAATCTTCTTTTTTTCTTTCTATCTGTTTTAAAACAATGGAATCAAGTATTAATTGCTCCTTGCATCCCTGGCTGAACTTTCTACATCCTTTCTGTTGTTCGGCTAGTAAATGGTTGTTGTTTACGTGGCTGTAAATTAATTGAGATAAGCAAGATGTGATGATTTTATAGATTGTTTGGAGACACGTGATCGGCCGATATTTAGCGGGATTAGTTAAGTCGTTTAAATCTTTGGGTATCATATGTGTTACACCAGATGTGATGTATGTCGGCATTGTGTTAGGGTTCTGAATAAAGTTATTTATGTGGTTGTAAAGAAATGGATGTATGTAGGACAGCTTTTTGTACCAATAACTATGGATATTATCAGAACCAGGGGCTTTCCAATTATGAATTGCTTTTAAGACTTTTTGGAATATATCTACGGGTATTTCCAAATATTCCATAGGTTCTATAGCCAAACAGTTTGTTTTTTCCACTGTGATCCACTCAGCATCTTCCGCGTGGTTCGCAGAATTTTCCCAAATATTTGCCCAAAATTGTCTTAATTCTGTGGGGTCTAACATATCATTTGCGTTAGAGTCGGTTTGGTTATTGTTGTTACTGCAGTTTCGAGTGGTTCCATTGAGGCTCTGATAAAATTTCTTTTCATTATTTGAAAATTGACTATTTTGAGTTTTCCGCATTGTACATGCTTTGTAGCGTCTGAGTCGGCTGCTGACTACTGAGAGCTTCTGTTTCATTGTGTCTAAGTACAATGCGAGACTAGAATTAGGTTCTTCATGTGTGCTATGTGTTTTGTACTGTTCTAAAATCTTATTTACTTGCTCTGTCAGTGCTCTGCTCCTATTACCGTTGATGTATTGAGTAAGCCTACCAATCTTTTTCCTAAGGTCACTTACCTTTCTTTCAAGACGTTTCTGCCAGTTTGGCTTACGATCCCTACGTGCTTGGTGCTCTTGTGGTGGTATTATGAGTTTTGACCCATTCAACTTAGATGCCGTCCAGGCTGCACAGTAAATTGTGGTTTGAAGAGAATCGAAGTCTGAATCCGCATTAACATACTCGGGTAAAATTTTTTCATTAATATAACTCACGATGTTTCCTAGCCTTTTAGATTGTTTTTGTTTTGGAATAAATGGTCTACTATCTTGCTGTATGTTACAAAAGAACTGCTGGGCTTGGGCAAATGCTTCGTCAATTTCTTTATTAATGTTTTGTTCGCTGATAACTTGGTTTTGGGTAGTGTTATCATGTATGTTGATTTGTGTCGGCTGTGTAGATATCTCAGTACTGTGATTTAAAAAGCTTCCATCATTAATAGCATCATACCAAACTGTCGCGTTTGGGTCTTCCTGATGATCGGTTGTGTCAGTTATTGTGTTGTGTGTTTCTAATGCAGTGGATACTTCTTGTCGAATGATTTGGAGTCTCGCATCATCGATGTACTTATTGGCTATAATTAGCCTTCGTTGGTCCGCTACTCTTTGTTCGCTAATATGAGCCAAATGAGGGAAAACATTGATGAACTCCTGGTGTAAAGGTTTCCTATATGCTGTTTTATTTGTCTCTAGGTTGGTAAGTCTGTAGTAAATCCTAATGATGGTCTCATTGAGTTCTGTTGTCCAATGCATTCGTCTGGCGTTAGTCGTCTGGAATATCGATACTTGTGACTCTTGTTGGTGTGATAGATTTGACTCTACATCCTGCCTTATGCTGGTCATACAAGTATTAGTGAGTAAGTTATTACGTACTATCGCTCTGCGTTGGTCACCCAACCGCTGTCTGCTGACTTGCATGTCAGGGAATTCTTTAATAAATTCACTGTGTAATTCCGTGAGATATTGTCGTGTGTTTGACTCCATGTTAGTAAGTCTAAGGTATGTGCGCAGGATAAAGATGTTCATTTCCTCAGTCCATTTTCTGCGCGCACTAGTTATAGCATTGGTGGGTACAGGGTTGTCGACAACTGTCACCCGTACAACATCCTCAGCTATAGTAGATGAAGGAGAAAGAGAAGAATTTTCTGATATACAGTTGAGATAAGAAGAAGGGGAAGAAGGGATAGAAGAGAATAGAGATTTGGGTGAGGAAGTAGTAGATGATAAAGCTTCATTGTCCTTTTCAGCTCTATTCGTTTGACTCTGGCCCCGTTCCTCTATCGAGGCCAGCCGCATTGCTCCAACGTTAACAGCACTCGTGCTGCTCTGTTCTGCTGCACCGGCTCTAGATGTGCTCCGGCTTGTTTTTCTCAGTGGTCGTAGATTATATCTTCTGTTGGACTCACCTTTTTCGGGTTCCCCGGCAGAGGGCCGCCCATTACCCTCGCCACCGATGGCTTGCATGCTGTGACGTCCAGCATCGGCTCCAGACGTGCCCCGGCGATCACCCCCGGGAAGCGACCATATACGTTTACTAATTTTACCTTGCTCCATCATGATGGGTTTGCCATTGCCCTTTTTTGTCACCCGCTATGATATTTCGTTGCGGGTGTCCGCCCCTCACGTGGCTTAGGTGGTCAAGCACGGACATGGGGTTGGGCTTAGAGGGGCTTATTATTATTATTATTATTGTAGTTCAAGATTTTATCTTCTCGGTATTTGATATACCGGTATTTTATCTGAAGTGCACGGACCTAAGTCAAGTGCACTTCAGTAGACGGTCGAGTTTCGTGAGGTAGCTCATTCTGCAGAAACTTCCTAACAATTCTGCATGTGTTGAGGATCGCTGCTTTTTGCAGGAGGATGTATGTGTGCTTTGGAAGATCTAGGGATAGCAAAGATTGTGAGAGCTGCTTTGGAATAACACCGGTTGTAGAAAGGACTATTGGAATTATAGAAACGTTTTGTAGGCGCCACATGCGTGTCATTTCGTTTTTCAGGTCGATGTATTTGGAGAGTTTCTCAGCAATGGTGTTTTGTAAATTATGGGTGTTAGGGATGGCAATATCAATCAAAAGTGCTGTGTTATTGTTTTTATTAAGGAGAGTTAAATCAGGTCTATTGAAGTGTACGGTCTTGTCTGTAAGGATCGCTCTGTCGAAGTAGAGTTTGTGGGTAGAATTTTCCAGTACAGTTTGGGGGGCGTATTTGTAGTATGGTGTTGGTGCCCCATCAGTGTCTATGAGGTTGTGTTTTCTGGCCAACATTTGGTGAATGATGTTAGCAACCTGATCGTGTCTATGTTTATAATCAGTCTGAGCGATCGCTTTACAGGCCCCGGTAATGTGCTGAATTGTTTCTGAAGAGCTGTTGCATCGTCGACACAGGTCAGTTGGTAAACTACGTAGTTTCATTATATGTTTCTGGTAGTTACGGGTCTCGACTACTTGGTCCTGAATGGCAATCATGAACCCTTCGGTCTCGGGAAAGAGTTCACCTCGACTGAGCCATTCGTTCGACGCCTGTTTGTCGACGGTGGGTTGGCTCAAGTCGTGGTGGTGCCTTCCATGAAGAGACTTCCGGGCCCATTCTGCATGTAGTGTCTGTCTGTCGGTCAGTTCTTCGTGAGTTTGTTTATTGTAATCTGTAAGATTAAGCGGTGTAAATTTTTTGTCTAATTGAACTACTGAGCTGTGAAGTGATGATGCCTCAGCTTTTGTATGAAAATATGATCTTAGAGTTTTTATTTGTTTATTGTGTAAATTTTGTATATCTATGATACCTCTGCCGCCCTCAGATCTTGGGAGGATTTGTCTTTGTATGCACGCTCGCGGGTGATGTTTCCTCTGTTTTGTCATCGTGACATTTATAACGCGTTGTAGATTTTTCAGCTCTGTTTTACTCCAATTAACTATACCGAATGAGTACGTAAGAATAGGGATGGCATAGGAGTTGATAGCTTTTGTAAGGTTTCTAGAGCACAGTTGAGATTTTAAAATTGAATTGAGTCTATGTTTAAAATTTTGAGTTAATTTAATTTTGCTTTCCTTGCAGTGGATTAATTTTGACTGGTGATATCCTAGGTACTTATACGTCTCGTTTTCGCCTAAAGGTTCTATAATTTCGCCACTTTGGGTGAGAAAAGCGTTATTATGGATAAGCGTCTGTCTTGATCTGTCAATTACTGCAAGTAAAGTGTGAACGTTGTACAATGGAGTTATTATTTGTTAGACTCATCAGTCCATAATTAGATATATTCTAATATCTTCTCCTTCTTTTATATAATGGCAACTACACAACTAGGTATAATTCTGCCAATGTCAAGTTTTAAATATAGATTATAACATGTCAGTCAGTCAGTCCTGTCACTGGTTTTAACAAAACACGGCGGCTTGTTTTCTTCAAAACTTCAACGGAAATTTTTCGTCAAATGAGAAATCTTCTTCAATACTCCCCCATTCCATTTGCCAGATCTTCTATTACGAATCCAAGGCTTCATTAGTAAAAAGCCAGCGAAATTACATAATAAAAGCTAGTAAAACACAAAAAAATTAAAATAGAATAGCAGAGCAGTGCTTCTTCCTAAAATGGCGAAAAAGTGACAGAACGAAGACGCAGGCAGGTGAAATCTGTCAATTTGATTTATTATATTACACGGCTGGGGGGCTTATTCTAAGTTTCATCGAAATCGGTATGGTTAAGGCGTGATTGAAACACAAACATCTAAATATACCTACAGAAACTTTCAAAGACAAAGTCAAAAAGCGTTCAGTAGGACCGCTGGGATCACTTACAATTGTCCTAAAGAGGTGACTCTTTCAGATTTCAAATATCTGAGTAGCTTCTGCTCTCTACACTCTTGTACCAAATGCGTATCTTGCTTCTCAGTTTATTCTAGCCCTTAACTAGCTGTGAACCGGGCTAAGTATCACCCAGGCTAAGTATTAACTTAGCCTATATTCAGGCCCAATTTCATCACTTGCTGAAAGTAGCTGATACTCTAGCTGTTAAGACATCTGAAAAATTCAAAATAAGAATCAGAGTACTTGTACCATATGGAATTATGTGCGCTTGCCTTATCATAGTCAAAGTCAAAGTCAAAAAGCATTTATTCAGTAGGACCGTTGGGATCACTTAGATTTATCAAACGGTATTCACGGTATTGGTCGCGAAGGAAGGTAAAATCCCCTAGTTTTAAGACGATTGAAAAGTGATCCCGTGATCCCAACGGCACTACTGAATAAATGCTTTTTGACAACACTTTTGAAACATGAAAAAAAAATATGGTTACAGAGTTTTTTTCACCGCTTAAAAGGGCTCCGTCATGTCTTAGACCCCTCGCAGACTACAGACTTTCTATCGGCCGATAGTTGAGACGGGCTATACTTCTCCATACTCATTACGAGCCGAAGTACATCCGTCTCAACTATCGGCCGATAGAAAGTCTGTAGTCTGCGCCCCTCTCAGACTACAGACTTTCTATCGGCCAATAGTTGAGACGGGCTGTACTTCTCCATACTCATTACGAGCCGAAGTACATCCGTCTCAACTATCGGCCGATAGAAAGTCTGTAGTCTGCGCCCCTCTCAGACTACATACTTTCTATCGGCCGATCTTAACTTAGAGACGTATTGTATAATTCGCATATTTCTATCTATCTTCAGTCCGATTGCACCCACTGCTCTTATCCGTATTCTTAATAAATCTTAAAGTTTATGAATAGGTAGGTATGTTTGGATACTTAGATGTTTGTATGAATATATATGTAATTTAGTACATAATGTGTTATAGTATTTTTATGTCTGTGTAGTTGAATTTAACTAGGTATTTATAACAGGTATATAATTATGGTTTATAAATTGAGCATGTTTGTATGCCACCGTCCTTTCCATGTAATTTTCTATCCTATCCATCCAAAGGTTACCTGGAAGAAATCGCTTTCAGCGATAAGGTCGCCCATTGTTGCACATTAATTAAGAACTGTTTTTGTTACTATTGTGTTTCTTTCTTTTTGGTGTACAATAAAGTAATATTTTATTCTTTCTATTCTATTCTATTTCAATCACGCTTAATTCCTAAACCAGTGAACGGATTCGGATGAAACTTGGAATAGGTGTAGATAGTGACCTGAAATAGCATGCTATTCAAAATGTTACTACCACGCGAGCGAAGCCACGCGCAGAAGCGCTGTATTATAACGTCACTAAATCGAAAACGAAAAAAACCATTGGAGCATGGCTTCGAACCACGACCGAGTCGTGTCACAAGTATGCCAACACTCTAAAGAAAGCAGATCTAAACCCATTTCGGGTAACCATTTAGGTTGGATCTTAAGGTACTATTCAAGAAGATTGACCCATTTACCCGTCACAGCGTACGTAGTTACGTCACGATGACGTCAGAGATCGTGTTTTCAAATATTCCCGAGTTGATAGTGTTTTTATAAATCGAAAAGGGAAAGTTTCTTATTGTAAACTTGATTTTATTTTAGTGTGCGACGCAGAAATAAGGTTTTCTGTTTGACTGTGTGATATTTTTGTGCGTGAATCAAATTTTTTTTTGTAAAAATGTAAGTAAGTTCGTATGAGTCAGTGGCCAACTCTGGTGACGGAGTTTTTAGGCCGCCCAAAGGCCTCCGTCATGGCTTAACGACTTAAATAGCCGGGACCGACAATTTAACGTGCCCTCCGAAGCACGGAAGCGCTCAGATGAAAATGCCACTGGCGGTCACCCATCCACTTACAGACCGTTTCGAACGTTGCTTTATATTATTATTTATTATATTATTATTTTTTGTGTAAAGCCACTTTTTTCTGCATCAGTGTCATGACTGTCGCCATGTCAAAAATGCGTCCCAACAAAACTCTCGATGATCGAATGTAGGACTAGAGAGCATCTAAACTTATTTAACGAGCCTCAATTTTGTTTGACTGGCTCCTCACTGGAGCTTGACATTTTAGTTTTAAGATGGATCACTAAAAGAATGCTAGGCCCCAAACCATGTTTGTTGCCTTGGTTCTTCACGGTATTGGTTGCGCAAGAACAAGAGTAACATTAGTTAAAAGACTATTCTAAGTGATCCCAGCGGTCTAACGGAATAAATACTTTTTGACTTTGACTTTGAGACCACGTCTACTCGTTACAACTCGAAACTTTAAAAATGGAAAAGAAATATATGTAAACAATTCTCTTTACATAATCAGCACTTCAATGTGAAAATGTAAAAAGCATGCATCGATACTTTCAAAGTAATACGGTGATTGAAAACTTCCAAAGAACAAAGACATCAAAACCTGTGAATTGTCAGAATTTGGCGCGAAACCGAATGAATCAACGACAAAAGCTGAGGCATTGTTTAAATGTCAATTACTGTTAAAGAAGGGGAGAGGGAGGATTCGATACAGGAGCATTAGCATCGAAGCTTTATAAATCAGGGCTGGATTTTAAATGACCAGATTATTTGATTATGATTTGAAGGCCTGGGGTGCAACCGGATAAGATCTATCTATCTATTCAGCCCGGTTGCACCCACTGCTGAGTATAGGCCTCCTCTCTCTATCGCCACTCTTTTCGGTCCTGTGCAGTCCTTTCCCACGCTTTCCCAGTTAAATTAACGATGTCATTCGACCATCGGGTGGGTGGTCTGCCTCGTGGTCTTTGTGCATCTCTGGGCCACCATTTCGTAATTGCTGTAGTCCATCTTCCGTCTTTCTATCTAAGATAAATAAGATAGATACCTAGATCTAAAAGATTTGACGACCTCTGTGGCGCCGTGGGTGAAAGCCCGCTTGGGACGCAGAAGGTTGCAGGTTCGAACCCCGCCGCGGGATAAATGGTTGCATGATCTGCAAAGATTTATCTCGGGTCGGGGTGTTTCTATGTATAATATATTGTATGTATTTACAAACAAAAAGTTTATAAGTAGTATAACAGTTATCTGGTTCCCATGGTACAAGCTTTGCTTAGTTTGGAGCTAGATGATGCTGTGTGAAATGTCCAGCATTATTTATGTAAAGAATGTATTGTTCGTCTGATACAGGGGCTACTCTAATTTGAACATCCAAATGTTAGGGCTAGACAAAAACACGGCTAAAGCTTTGATTTTGGACCGCTAGGACCAATCTTTTAGTTCGGAATACGATGGTCCTAGGTTAGGCTCGTGTTCATAGAATTGATCTTATCTTGTAGTAGGGAACGTCCGATCCTCTTAGCCAGCGATCATCATCTTTTTGCCCTTGCCCAACTCTATGTGGGGTCGGCACAACATGTGTTCTTCTTCCATTCTCCTCTATCAGCCGTCATCTCAACACTCACTCCTTTCTTACTCATGTCATCGTACACACAATCCATCCATCTTTTCTTTGGCCTACCTCTACTCGTAAATCCATCAACATTCATACCAAGTACTCTTCTGGTTTCATGACATTCTTCCCGTCTCATTACATGCCCATACCATGCTAGCCTGTTGCTCCTCATCTTTTTAAACACTGGTGCCACTTTCACACTTTCTCATTTCTTAAGTAATCATTTCTGACCTCTTAGCCAGCGATATTCAGCCAAAATATAGCTTGATAAGAGCTAGAGTAAGGCCCTGGTGGGTTTCTTGGTGTGTTTACGTTTCTTTTATTGGTTACGTTTCTTTTATTTTTTAAATGTGAAATCCTCAATCCGTCCCCTTTCAAACCGTTTATTTTATCTCCTTCGGGCCTATTTAGGGCAGAACCGGATAACTCCGATTAACTTTTTTATTATCTTGTTACGCCTTCGCGAAAACTAAATGTATAACCGACTTTATAGAACTGAAGGTTATGATTGAATGAATAAACAAAACTGGATCACAACTGTCATTTTTGGCTTTGACATGCATACTTAAGTGCGCATGTCAAATATGCCAAAAAAGACTCTCGTAAAGGTTTGTTTTTGGTAAATGTATGTTTTGTAAAAAATCATAGAACAAAAGTTGTTCTTTATGATGATAGTTATACAGTCCTGAGAGGTTACCGGTGTTTTACAAATAACCCTATACACCGCTAATTTGTATTTACCAAAAAAAATTTAAACATGGTCTCAGTGTCTGTTACTGATCACATGTATGTAGTTAAAACTCAAAAAAGGAGAAAAAAAAATTATAACCTCAAAAGGAGACGAGACGAGTCAGACATGGATTTATGATAGCTACTGCGGTTTTACTGACTGGGGATGATACGAGAGCATAGTTCGAATGAGAGTTTGTACGCGATTGTTGTCTATAGTACTTATTTGTACAGTTTTCATAAAATTTTGTTCGGTTTTGGTTGACCACAATCCTCGATAACTTTGTGATAGTTAAATAAAAAAAAGTTCTGACCATGCCATTATCATTTTCTGAATCTGCTCAACTGTCCTTAAATTTTTTTTGATAGTCAGAAAATAGCGGTGTATAGCATGGTTTAGGTGCTGGACAAGCCCATTCCAACAAGCAATGTCCCAGGCACTAGCGTCCGCGTGTAGGCTTAGGTTGCCTCTTGACGCTGTATAAATCATCTAATATAGGATGTAATGAGAGTGAATGAGGCGAAAGTTGTGTGTTAGGATCGTAGCGACTGGAGATCCGTGGTCTCTGCCTACCCCTTTGGGAAAGAGGCGTGACTTTATGTATGTTTATATAGATGTAAAAGCCTAATCAATGCTTTACCAAAGATGGTAAAATAAGGTCTAATGATTGTACTTATTTATATTCAGTACACGAAAGCTCCTTAAGGTAAATACGTGTATTTCCTCATAGCTGTTTAATATACAGGGTGTGTACTTTTATATAGGCTAGTCAACACCACACGTAACGTTGTCTTTCCTGTAGATAAGGCTGATTGAACTATAATAAAAAAGAGGCAGTCTGGGAGTGTCGACAGAAGTGAAAAATATGATAGGAAATAAAAAAGCGTGAGAAATTATAAGCTGGTGATAATGACGTCTGGAAATTAAACAATATGGGGAAAAAGGCGAATAGGAATATAATGATTGGGGGAAAAAAAATATATAATTAGATTTCTATTCTATTGCGATTTGTGACATGACTAGGGGGGCAGGACCGACAATTTAACGTGCCCTCCGAAGCACGGAAACGCACAGTTGATAATGCCACTGGCGGTCACCCATCCACTTACTGACCGTTTAGAACGTTGCTTAACTTCGGCGATCTATCAAGAACCTAGCAAGCTCGTGTATCTAAAAATAAAACAGAATTGTTTTAAATATCAACTTTGTCCATTTTTAATTCAATTTGTTTCGTGTAACTTTGAGCAATTACGTTGATTGGAACCATTTTTCCGAAATTACTCATCAAGTGCCTTTGTTAATTGAAACTCTAACTTCATCGCGTTAGAGATCAATTTAGCTTGATAACTGAATTGGTGGATCTGTCATACGGTATTTTACCTCCGTTTTTTTATCATGATCAGACAGTCATAATAATTAGATGTAATAATATAATAAGCACAAAAAGTCGAGAGTCTGTTAATGATATCGTCAATACTTGACTATGTTTTGAAGAGGAAAATATAATTCAAGAACAACTTGACGAAATCTCCATCCCTAGCTGTGTTTAAGACTCGAGTGAAACAATTGTATCTATCAGAAATGAAGTAGGTATGTTCCATCATTACTTTATCTATATACTAGCTGACCCGCGCAACTTCGTCTGCGCATTATTAGGAACAAAGTGGAGGAGTTTTGAGTGAATCGAGAGTACAAAATATAAAACTCCGTCGCATGATATAATATTTTTTTATATATGTTTCTCTCAAGAATCATTTAATAGATAAAGGTAGGAAAAATCTTACCCAGATCTTGCAATGCTAAGAACAAAACGAATACGGTAATTGGTACAGAATCGCTGAAGCGAGCGCAGCGAGTTTTTGAAGAGAGAGAGAGTTTTTGAAGAAATTGACTCGAAACGTATTTTTTTATAGCAAGAACTGTGTGGTTTAAAATTTCGAAATAAAATTATTAACTAATATTGCGTTATGTTTCTCTCAAGAATCCCTTAGGTAATAGATAGAGGTAGGAAAAATCTTACCCAGATCTTGCAATGTTAAGAACAACACGATAGCGGCAACTGGTGTCAGATTTGCCGAAGCGAGCGGCAATACCTACCCGCGACTTCGTCAGCAATATAAAAATATCGAAAACTCTTAGCAAAAATCTCCATTAACTTTTCAAAACTCAAAATCAAAGAAAATTATACTCGATCTCCGCCATAGTAAAAACGCCACCTAGGAAAAAAGTGTAAGTAGTTTTGACCTCTAGACCGATAGATGGCGTTCTAACTATAGCCAAGGAAAAATATTTTAATATCAAAAAATCATAACTTCGGAGTTCGGATATATTGATGGGTGGGAACACACATGTTACAGGTTTATCATTAATTTTAAAATAATTTATTATGCAAAACACAAAAAAAAACGAAAAAATTTAGAGTGCAAAAAGTGGCTCATCGGGCGGTCACCCATCCTTATTATGACCGCGCCCAGGGTTGCTTAACTTTTTTCCCCATACAAACTTCCAACCCTTATTTTCCCGCCCCCTTAAGGTAATTGACAAAAAAAAGTAGCCTATGTCCATCCCTGGGGTATACTCTTTATCCATGCCAAATTTCAGCTTAATCGGTTCAGCGGTTTGGGCGTGAAAAGGTAACAAACAGACAGACAGACAGACAGACAGAGTTACTTTCACATTTATAATATTAGTATGGATATGGATATATATTTATGTATGTATACATTATATATTATTTATGTAGGTGTATTTAGGTACTTATGTAAGTATTTATAGAGTAAGTATTATTTTTATGTATTTTATGTAAGTAGGTATATTTACTTTTAATACTGTTACATTATTTTTTATTTTATTGTATTAGTTAAATTATTTTTATTCCTATAAATATTTGTACACCCCCTGCCATACCTTTAATATGTTCGTTTCTTTCCATCCAAAGGTTGTCTGGAAGAAATCGCTTCTAAGCGATAAGACCGCATATTGTACATTGTCTCGTTGGGTTTTATTGATTGTGTATGTTTTGTAATATTGTGTACAATAAAGAGTTTTTCATTCATTCATTCATTCATTCATTCAACTTGACCTGAAAATTTAGAAAAATCCATACCAATATTATAAAGAAAGTAACTCTGTTGAATGAAAAGATGAGGAGGATGGTATGGGCATGTAATGAGAAGGGGAGAATTTCATGTAACTAGGAGAGTGCTTGGTATGAATGTTGATGACGAGTAGAGGTAAGCCAAAGAAAAGATGGATGGATTGCGTGAAGGATGACATGAGTATAATTTACACGGTAAGAAAGGAGTGAGTGTTGAGATGACGGCTGATAGAGGAGAATGGAAGACTGTTGTGCCGACCCCACATAATGTGGGAAAGGGGCAGAGAGATGATGAAAGTAACTCTGTCTGTCAATTTGTTACCGTTTCACGCCCAAACCATTGAACAGATTAGGCTAAAAATTAGCATGGATAAAGCTTGTATCCCAAAGAAAGACATAGGCTACTTTTTATCCCGAAAAAATCCCGAGGGACCGCGGGTTACACTGCGAGAGCGTAGCTAGCATTATATAAGTTGAATTGTACTACGGCAAATAAAACTATGTATGCCTAGTGAGGTAACTGAGGTAGTAGTTTGACTCAGTGTGGGCGTGGGTTCAAATTGAGCGCAGCAATAGAGCTCTACGCACTATCGGAGTGTCTCATAGGCGCCCACATACTTTAATATACAGCCGTGAGCATGTTTGCTTGAATAAAATGATTTGATTGCCCATTGATTGGGATTCTCAATGCTCAAAGTGTCCAATGAAGATTAAATCTCTTTCAAGTCTAAAAAGCAATTACTTCTTTGAATTTGATAATAAAAATAAATGTTCAATTTTGTCAAATGAAAACGTACATTCATTCATCATTGTATTTCGACTTTGCAAATAACCCCGAATATTTACAATACATTTTGGAGATAGGCCAATTCTCTAGGCTGGTGATCATGTATGAAGAATGTAATGAGAGTGAATGAGTAGGTTTGAGATGAATGAAATAATAATATTGAAAAGATTTTTTTTTAGTTTTTGAAGTGAAAACTTCTTTAGGCGCGTTGGGATTTTTGGGATGAGAGAAAAATATTAAACTCAGTGACGTGACTGTTACGACACCATTCTCTAACTAAACCTATTGTATTGTCACAATGGTCGACGTGTGAGAGCTTTGGTGAGACAGCCCCGAGTTCGAATCCCAGTGAGAGTAACTTTTTGCACTTTATTTTTATTTTATTTAGAACCGTTACCGAAACAGCATGAGCATATCAAGAATTTCGATTGTGACGTTAAGGATTCCGTGGCCGAGTAAGGCACTCTGGATTTAGCAGGACCGTCTGATCGTTGCGGGTTCGAATACCGTCGAATCAAACAATTTTGATGAGATTTTTCATTTCTCAATTCTTGTAGTCTTTTAAAAGGGCTATACCGCGTTCAGAAAGAACTAATTTTACTCTGCCCACGATACAACCTAAAACTTTTCTACAAAAATAACTTGAAAAGCAGTCCACGTATTTTCGCTACTTAGGCTGACGGATCTCTTGAGCTGAAAGTAACTTTGGAACTTGGAAGAAAGACGCTTCGTAATTGACAATTTATTTGTAGAGGGGATTTCAGTGTGAAGATTTGTCGTCCCGTTTAGATTTTGAGAGTGTTGACCATGTCATTGTAGAATACTGTAACATACATACATAAAGTCACGCCTCTTACCCAAAGGGCCTACCCCTTTGGGTACCAGAGACCACGGATATCTCGCTACGATCCTGACACACAACTTGCGCCTCATTCACTCTCATTACATTCTTCATACATGCTCGTCGATTTAGGGTACTATTGACCTGGCCCTTCTCCACAATATCGCCAATTTGATACAAGAAGGTTTGCCTAGGCCTTCCAGCTGTCATTCTTCCAGCAAAAAAGTTAGTTCCCATAGCAAGCTATGCTTAGTTTGGGGCTAGATGATGCTGTGTGAAATGTCCAGCATTATTATTATTATTATATTTAGTTTTCAACGTAACGTAACGTAAGAGATTGGCACAATGATAGGACTCACCGAACTCGCTCATAAAACGGCTAATCTTTACTGCCAATACAATGTCCTATCTTGGAAACTACCCAAAACGGATGGATAGTTAGGGACCTCAAACGGGAACACACATATTGATCAACTAGCTGTGCTCCGCGGTGTTACCCTCGGTCTCTCGGAAATACACGTTTTTTGGGTTAAAATCTATGTGCTAAATTCCGAACTAAGATCCATCTCAGTGCTTAATATCATTCAAACCCGTTGAGTAGTTTTTGCGTGATAGAATAACAAATGACATACATCCTCAGAAACTTTCACATTTTTTTTATTTGAGTAGGATAGAAATAAAGATAAAAGAATAAATATCAAAATTAATAAGGCAAAAAAAAAAAAAAAAAAAAATGGGAAAAAATATATATGGGATAAAGGTAATAAAAGTTCAAAATAAAAAATTAAGTGAAGTTGTTTATAAGTTAAAATTGTGTAAAAAATCACTTCTTTATGAATGAATAAGTTTTTTGTACATTCACTCTGAAATACGCTCAAATTGACCTCTAACAAACTGCGAGTGCCGACCTCTGTTGAACAGTTAAAACCCAAATTTATACACCGTAAGTAAGGACAGAATCACCTTGTACTTATCACATACTTTTTCAGGACTAAAAGGAAAATATGGAAATATTTTGCGAAAAGTACTTTTGGACGACAACAGGTTTGAATAAAACATTGAATATAAATAGAAAATTTTCTTTTCAGGTTACAATAAACTATTACTTGAAACAGAGCAATAAAAATACATCGATAAATCTGTGATAACAAACAAAGAGAGAATAACGTGTCTTTAAATTTATTTACAAAGTTGATTTATAGAAAAGTTTAGTTTATTGACGAAATATTGAATTGTTGAAGTAAAGTTGGCTGTTATTTATGCGTGTTAACGTTGCGTGTTAAATTTTTAAATAATTCCATGTTGGGTTCCCAATCCGAAAAAGAGTAAGTTGATTTAAATTTAATTTTTAATTTTATTACCACTAAACACAAAATTTTCACAAATAAGTAGGTACATAAAGTAAACAAAATATGATTTAACAGTAAATTTCCAAATTTGTTTTACACATTTACTTTAAAAAAAAATTTAATAAAAAATTTGTGATTTAAAAATTTCTAAAAGTTTAACTTTCTCAATTTTCACAATAAAACTTTTATCAATGTAAATTAAAAAAATGTTAAATTTATTAATTGATAGTGAAATTTGATATTTCATTTGCAAAATTTTGTGGCGCCAGTGACATCGACGTCTACGTCGTCATCTCAGGAGTCGACGATGACGAAGAACTTCCTGACGGTGACGAACATCGTCAACGAGGGGATCAAAGGCAGCAAGATCTCTAAGCTTGGACTATCAAAGTACCTGTCACAATCTCTGTAAGTACTTCCTTTTAAGAAAACATTTTCATGTTAAACAACTTTCGCATTAGATATTTATAGCTTATATTTTTTGTATAATTTTATTTATATCATACTTGCTCAGTAACTAGGGATTACTATGGTGGAAAGTCTCCTTGTAAATTGGTGTTTGCAATTCAAGGCAACATTACGTCGCACTATGCTTGAATTGTAATGTTCACATTACAGTTCAAGCTATGCAAAACTCCTTGGTAAACAATCTCTTTTCTTATAAAATGGTAAGAAAAGTTTTTACTGAAAAAAAAAAACACTGAATATGGCGGCATTTAATTTCCAATAATTAATTATAATAAGTAACCATTTTTTTCTATTTTTTCTCTAAATTTGCTAATTATTCTAATTAAAATTTCATTTTGCATTACCAATGTTTTTTTTACCTCGCAAGAATGATATAAAGTAGAATGCTTACCTCGGTTGCAAGTAGCTATTACACCCTCGAACTATATTCACCCTCGCTCGCTGCGCTCGCTCGTGTGACTAAATATCTCGGGTGCACGCGATCCATTAGCGCCCTATGCGAGCTGCGCTCGCACTGGCGCCAAATTGGATCTTGTTCTATAATAGCTTACTTACGTCCCTTGTGTAACAATCTGCTATTACAAGATGGGTAAACGACGTGAAAACCGTAGGTCAAGGGCAAGACTGGCTCAGGATAGAGGCGAATCGCAAAAGCGAAGAGAGCCTATGCCCAGCAGTGGGATGAGAAGGGCTGATGATGATGATGATTTCTCGTCGGAATTTTTTTAAACAACCCTATTGTACCTACATATTTTTGATTGAAAATACCTTTCATCCATTTAAAAACTGTAATTGGTTTACTCGTATTGCCATTAAGCCAGTTTAATATCCATTGAAGTTCAGTAACAGCTTCCATCGCATTTAACTGAAATTGAATATGCATCCCGAATGCATTGCGCACTCAAAATACCGATAAACCAAAATAAAACTCCAGTACGTTTATGTGTAGGTACGTGATACAAATATTATTTTATACTTTTTTGAAAACTGCTTTAAATCAATCCTGAAGTCATAATAAACCAGTAAAATTTTTATTAAAAAAATTGAAAACCGTTAAATGCCTTAAAAATGCATTTTAATTTATGATTTTTAGTCGTCGCCTGAAAACGCGAGCCGCCATGTTGTGACGTCATATGGTTTGGTTTGTGAACAAAACGACTGTAAAAGATAACTTTTTGTTCGTAACTGAACACAGTGACGTCACAAAATGGCAGAAGGCGTTTCTGGTGGCTTGAAGATAGAAGAAAAATTACGATTTTTAAAATTGAATTATAAAATTATCGTTTACTTGTAACGAAACCTATGGTATACATGCATTTTTATGTGTTTTCTTACATGGTGTAAAATTAATGATTAAACGAACTTACCTGTGAGTGAAGTTCTATCATAATTATGCGAACGTCTGGTCTGAATAGATTATAAGAGTATTATTATATGATCAAACGAACTTACCAAGTGACGTTCGATCTTGATTGTCCCGTGTTCGGCGAAGAGATTTAAATATTTCACGTGTAGTAGCCTTCGCTACGCTTCAACTCACTCGCACATAGTTTAGCTCCATAAGAAAGAAAGAGATAACATATTCCATGCTACCCCGGTATCCGCGCCTGCGGGTAACCTCATTTAGTTTAGAGATAAGCACACATAAGAGCTCCAACATTGACTTTTGGGTTTCCACGGGTATGGGAGGGACCTTAAATCTCTTCGCCGAACACGGGACAATCAAGATCGAACGTCACTTGGTAAGTTCGTTTGATCATATAATTGTCCCGTGTTCGGCTCCGAGATTTAAATATTTCACGTGTAGGATGTTCAGAGAAATTAAATGTTGGAGAGTAAATAAATAAAAATAGAATTTTATCCAAATAGACATAATTCCTTTTTTTTTTCTAAGTTACCAAATTATTTGTACTTACTAAGTAAACAATAACTAAATATTCCATGACAATTATAAAAATAAATCATTAATCTCAAAAAATATCTTCGTATGATCAAACAGTGAGGTAACCAAGTTTGAATCATCATTATTCAAGGATTTGTTATAGAAATTCGCAAAGGTTGCTGACTGGTCCGACTAGCCAGCGGGTTTCTTAATAACGTTAACACTGACGCCTGCTCGTTGGGCGGCAAAAGTGGTAGAGTGACGAGTGCTATGCGCACTAGACACCGTATTTTTGATGCTGATTCACGTTAACATTTATTTAATCCATCGCCCTAATGTTTAAAAGATCATTGGGGGAGGCTTTTTGATGGACAACATACGCCTGTCATCATGAATTGATGTATAAGTTGAGGGCATAGCTATTACGAAACTAGTGTAGGTCCCAGTTAGGTTTACCGTCGGTTGAGGTCGATCTATACCCGACGTTTTAATTACATCTGTTTGAGTAATTAGGTACAATTCTCACACTATAGATTTTAATGTTTGAGATTCTTATCATTGATTTAAGAATTTTAGCTATTTACTCGTTAGCGCGCTGGAATCGAGGCAATATTTAGCACCAGTAGACAATGCTAACAAAACGACAAGTTTTTTTTTTTTATATGAGCTGTTTTAAGCTCAAGGATTTGAGATCTAGGATCTTGATGCAGGTTTGCAAGAAAATCAAGCACAAAATTTGGGTTCCAAGTACTGACATATTAACGGAAGCTAGGTTTTATCATAAAGGCACCCTTCTAAGAAACCTTTTGACTCGTTCAACTTGGCCCACCTTATTTATAGAAATAAGAGATAAAGCTGAACAATGAGTAGGTATTTAACGTCCCATTATAGAATAGAATAGAAAAAACACTTTACTGTTCCCAAAAGAAACACATAACAGGAAACACACAAAAACAAGTATCTAAGTAGGTAAAATGGACAGCCTTATCGCTAAAAGCGATCTCTTCCAGACATATCTTTGGATGGACTGGGAAAATAACAGAAAAAACAGCTGTGTGCCATAATATGATGATCCTTTCCGTAAACAATCACCTAGGAAGTCTAGTACCTACATTATATAGGTAGGTACGCTGATATTGTATGGATCAATATGTTTAAGTAGTACAACAGTAATCCCATAGTTTAAAGCTAGAAGTATATTGAGTATACTACTGGACAAAGACGCAAGAATCGCAGTCATTGCTGACTGAGAGACGTCCTGTTTGGTGAAGGCTTGCCGGATAATACAATCGCCACCAGGGAAAAGGCGTCGGTGAAGGGGTGGATTTCTCTGAAATTATAGGTACGTATACAAGAGATTTACTGGGGCGGCCAGTTTGTGACCACAACTATGCCTATAGCCTGATCAGTAATGATTTTTAACATCTTAAGTATTAGCGAAAACGGGCGATAGGTATACCTAAAAGAACATGTCCAATTTCACTGTTAACGTTGTAAGCAACGAGATTTCTTTTATAAGAGATATTTTTCCGACACTTCGCGTTCAACCTGTAAGCTAAGAGATCTAGGTTATATCTGGTTTTCAAATTATGTAACAATATGTCTAAATGCATTAGAATTTAATTCCCACTCAGTATCTATATTCGTAGATAGTATTGAGATATATTGAGTACCTATCAATATTCTCAGAAGATCTTATAAAATCTTATAATAATAAGCGAATAAATAAATACTGCGTTTTTCGCGCTACAAAACATATTTCGAGCAAAGCAAATAATACATATTGTATTATTGTGTGAGAGTATTGCACTTCAGCCACTCCGTTTATTATGCAATAACCGTCGTATAAATGTCGATACGTAAAAGTATCTGACATAAATTATATGGTAATAACGTTCCTCATTACACCAAGAAATACCTTTTTTTTTTTTTTAGGGCGCACCAATCATTTCAAGAAGCATCAGTATCCAATTCTTAATTAAAATTAAATAAATAAATTAATAAATAAATAATGCTGGATTTTTCACACAGCATCATCCACTAGCCCCAAAGTAAGCAGAGCCTGTGTAAGGGGTAGGTTAGGTATGTACTTACTACATAACTGATATACTTCTTATTCACTTCTTGTCCGTAATCACATACATAATAAAACATTGAAAAAAATAAACACCCAGACTCGAGACAAATACTTGCGGATCATACAAACATTGGTCCCGCCGCGGGGATCGAACCCGCAACCTTATGCGTCGCAGACGGGCTTTCGCCCACCGCGCCACTGAGGTCGTCTTTTTAGGTCTGGGGCCTTAGCACAAGCTAATTAAAAAACCTGTCAGGTTTAAAGCCGTAAAATTAATTAAATAATGAGAAAAAATATATATATATTATGATAGGATATTATGATTCTCTGCATGCAGTTAACCAACAACGATACATTATAAGTATCGTTAAATAAGCGCGTATATAAGTCGGTATGATCATTATCATCATTACCTAATATAGCCAAATATCTAGAACGCTCGAAAGATTTTTTGTTAACCCAGTCATATGCAACAGCGGGGCAGGCAGTAAGAGTTCCCAAAAAAAACGGGTGAAGCTACAAACCTACAACAAAACAATAGGTTTACCGTTTTCAGCATTTCAGTGTTTCGTAAAAAATATCACTTTTCTTTTCTCTGGTAATTGTAGTCATATTTGCAGAGTTTAGGATAAATCCCAAAAAATTACAAGATTTAGTCAAGATTCTTTTACAGAACAAGATCAGGTGCTCTTTTTGTAGCTTATTACAAGTCCAAGATCAGTAAGAACTTTAATTGATGTTTGCTGTAGGTAAGTATTAAGATTTTCAAAGCAATCTTCATAACTATCGTCAAAGAAACAAAGCTGTCATCTTGGTAAAATACAGATTTAAAAGGGATCCCTAATAGGGATTTTATATCCAGTATGAAGTTATCATTAGTAATAATGATTCCAAGCTTCTACAAAAAAAATGTATGCGACCTGCATGTACCTTGGAAGTTACTGCTTCTGCTTCGACGTCCCCAACTGTTAGTGACACGACCGTTGGCGGACGGCTGCTGTTACAGGTGGTAGGTACAGGTATGCAGTCTGGCGGCGGCGATACGGCGGGCGGCGCCGCCGGCGCGACTCTGGCGCCGTGTACCACGGCGGTAGGCCACGGGGCAGGCCGGGCTTGGAGTTTAAATTACTTGCAGAAGAAACTGTCGACTGTAATAGTTTTCCTGTCTTCTGAATGCCACGTGAGGATTTCATAAAATCGCTTAATTTTTCACCAAATAGATTTTCCGATCCGAATGGTTTGATGAAAGTTTTATCAACCATAGGCGATACAAGAGATCTTCTAGTTTCGGTCTCAAAATAGTGAGAATGAGAACTTGCAAAAACTTTTAAGCATCGGAAAGGCTTCCGAGTATTACCAGCATTTCTAAAGATCTTGTAAGTAGGTACCTATTAATAGGTGATATCTACCCAATATAGTTAGCGCGCGTGCTAGATGCTTCTTCTTTTTTTTTTTTTTTTTTATTTTAGTCCATCCATTAAAATTGGTTCCCATCTTTTCGCTAAGTCCTATGATATACTTGGACCCCACTCTTCCGACTACTTCTGGGTCTGCGGGACGCACATCATACGTAGGTAGGTATTTGTGTCTCGGCTTGTGTCCAGCCGCACCGGAATGCAAGGTGTTGTCACGACTGATAGACTGCTGCCTAGTGACCGTCGGCAATAATGGGAAGATGGGCTAAGATAGAGGAGTAGGTGAATCATAACGAAACTCCTGATCATCTCCATAAAAAGCAAAACAGGGAAGGTTAATATCTCGTATTAACTCATTTTCCAATTTGCTATTGGTTAATATCTCGTATTAACTCATTTTCTAATTTGCTATTGGTCAATATCTCGTATTGACTCGAAGCATTTAAAATTCTACGGTCTAATATCACGTATTAGATCAGAGAAAAACAAAACTCCGCTAAAGCGGGTATAATATTTTAAAATTCAGTACAAACCTTCATTACAAAATTCATACCGATGTCGTCTCCTAGTCAACATCTTTATATTTCCTTATGTTTTAACGCCACTTTTCTTCTCGATCATCACTATACTTTCTTTTCGGCATGATGATGAATATTTACGTAAATAACACCTAATATATTTTTAACTACGTGCGGTAGTCGTGCGCGCACGAAAACGAATGAGGTTACCCGCAGGCGCGGATACCGGGGTAGCATGGAATATGTTATCTCTTTCTTTCTTATGGAGCTAAACTATGTGCGAGTGAGTTGAAGCGTAGCGAAGGCTACTACACGTGAAATATTTAAATCTCGGAGCCGAACACGGGACAATGTATATAAACTACTTGTAGTCTCGCGATTAGTGAGCCAAATCAACACTGAAGTTAGGAAAATGCTTTGCTATGGATGTCATTGTCATCCTTTTAAAAAATTTTAGGGTATCTGTGTATCTGTAGGCCAATGTCATTTAGTTAGTAGTAAAATACGCAAACAGATCCTGGACCTCATTGATGTAGTATAGTATTACCGTAATGTTACCTATATTGGGAGTGTTGCAACCACGATGGGTGGGCGGGATACTAATCTATTCAGACCAGACGTTCGCATAATTATGATAGAACTTCACTCACAGGTAAGTTCGTTTAATCATTAATTATGCTTCACGTCTGCTCTGAATAGATTATAAGAGTATTATGTATATAAACTACTTGTAGACCTTGAGAGTTTTTACGGGAATAACATCAATGAGGAATTCAACCCATGCCAGTCTTGCGAAATAACAATGTTTATATTTCGACCATTTATAAGTTATGTAGATACCTACCTACCAGGCTTGGAATAAGGATATACCTTAACTTACTTCGTCATCTAATATGTGTATTTAATTTAATGAGTTTCTATTGTCAAGATTGACCACAATTATAAATTATTACCAATAATTCAAACCTTTATAACAATTTTCAGTTAATAAAAATTATTAATAGATACTACTTATAATAGTTGTCAAATATACTATTATAGGAGGAAAACGTGTTGTAGATACGCAGAGTATTTAATAAACTTGGTAAATTGATTATGAATCAACTATGGATACCTATATATACCTACTTATGTAAGTATGTAGGATTATTAGTAAGTAAATACATTAACATTATTAGCTATTAAACTATGAATAATAGATGAAGGTCTATGATACGGGCGAGCAAAGGTGGAGATGCAATCGATCCAGCTTTCAGTAAATGTCTATTGGTGGATGGTACCCACGGATTTAGGTCTATCGACCAACAGTGATGCCGAGTGAGAGCGCGTGCAACTCGTGACGCGCGCGACCACGGCTGTTGTATGTAATAACCCAGCCGAAATGTCGGAAAAAAATAAATATAATATGGTAAAAACGCTATAAAAATATGTACTTATAACTAAAAATGTACTTATAACTTTACTTTACTAGGTAAAGTTATTTATTTTAACTGACCTGCCACGATACAGGCCAAGCCCCGTGCGGGGCTCGCGGTGAATTATTTACAATATTTAATCGTAATAAATTGAATTGAAGTCCTATAGGTTGTTTTTTTTTTTTAACATATTACGGATATTTATATATTTCGGATCTTATTTAAAAATAAATAAGTCTGAACGTATTGTTTGGACTAATAACCCTTGCGAGTACAGTACTCGTAGTAGTAGCATTTAGGTTCGTCGTTCTGTCAAGACTTGCTTAGGAAATTTAATTTGAGATAGAATACCTACCACAAAGGCTAAAGCTCCAAGACAGGATTTTAATATAATATCAAGGTATCTTAGAGAGTGAGTACTTATACAAAATCGTAATTTCCAATGTTGCATTTTTGACGAAACACACTTTAATTTTTTATGAAAAATATAAGTCATTAGGTAAATACCTAAATATTTAATATTGGCCCTAAGACAGAACTCTAAGGTTATAAGGATGCGAGATTGACTCGAATTTGAGGTACTTAGTTGGTTACCTAAGCAGGGCCTGTTTAACCCTTAGGCTAATTAGGCTGCAGCCTAGGGCGCGAGGATCGGGGGGGCGCGATGAAATCGTATCTTCGCAAGCACTATAAATTTAGTTTTCACACCCGGTCCAAGAAAACCATACATTTTTTCGTCTCACATTCTTAACAGAAAGTAAACCATTTCTCCCTCCTAAAAAACAAAATGGCCGGCGGGAGGTAAAGTTGTATGGGATTTCATTTCTCCCTCTGAACCTCATGTGAACAGATAGTAAGTAATGAGATTTGAATTTCGAACTTCAACATTTCTATTAAAATTTTTACTATTGAGTCCACACCCAATAGAACTTACACGAAAAAAAAATGTGGCAACTAATCTTTTTCTTCCGAATTTATTTTTGATGTTTCTATGAAAACGTTTACCATAGAGACCTGCACCAAGTAGAATTTATTCAAACTTAAGGAAAAAGTGTGGCTAATGCCTCCAAACTATAGATGATCTAATGTTGTTGCGTATTAATGCTAATATATTTTTTGAGAACGAAAGGACGACCTCAATAAAATATTTTTTGAGAATAAACGGACGACCTCGACTCCTTCGATAGCGGGTGGTGAGCTATCGAAGGAGAGAGATGGTTGGAAAGAATTGGGGGAGACCTTTGCCCAGCAGTGGGACAGTATAGGTTGAATAAAAAAAACGAATTGATTATTATTATTCTACCTATAAAACCTGACTTGCTTGCTATTTTCTGGGTGTAAGTATTCACTATTTTTCTCGCAGTACCTATGTGTGAAAAGCAGAGTATTCACCTCGGGGTTAAAGCTGTCTTAGTCTTGGGCGCTCTTGAATCCCTCGCTGTCTCAGGATTCTAGTCATTTAAACACCCTCGCTGTCGCTCGGGAGTTAACTAAAGAATCCTTCGATGCGCTTGGGATTCAATATGGCGCCCGTGACATAATACACTGCTTTATCCCCTTGGTGAATAATCTACTATTAATCAAGGGACGCGGCAGCGCGGCTCGACTAGATGCATGAACTAGATGACAGTGAATTTATTAGAAGCAAAGCAAATGAGTTAAAACAACTATATGCCACTGATTTAGAAGAAACTTTTGCAGAAGAATGCGTCCATTTGGCGCAGTTTTTAAAATCTGACATCGAGGCCGAGCATTCTACTTCTGCGAGAACACCTAAGGGTTTGTTGCAGTTAATAAAAAGTTTTAATATTTCATGCATGTTCCCGAATGTGGAGATAATATTAAGAATTTTTTTGACAATGAGTGTTAGCAACTGCATCGGCGAAAGGTCATTTTCAGCACTTAAAAGAGTAAAAAATTACTTGCGCTCCACGCTCCGTCAGCAAAAACTTACAGCGCTCTCGCTAATGTACATAGAAAGTGATTTTTTACAAACTATTAAATTTTAAAAAATTGTAGAAAGATTTGCAAACGCTAAAGCACGAAAAAAGACTTTTGTATAAGTAAGCTTATAATAATTACTATAATTTTCAAATAAATCACTAAACAGTTGCAAAAAATTTACACTTGTATGATGCCTGCCTCTCGTCTTTTTTTACATATAACAACAGAAGTATAAATATTTAAAAAATACTTAAAGTCGAAGCCACTTCACATACTAGATGACCACGCTCATGCATCGCCGCAGCGCAACAACTAAGTAGTCTACATAAACTGAGCCAATACAAGTCATGCGGCCAAACACGACATGGATTTGGTTTTCTACAAGATAGCCTGCAGGGTGCACTATGTTTTTCTATAAACCCACTTCTACTAATTGCGTTTGCTATAACTTCAGCAGCTATAACCTAATATAGATATAACGGTTCAATTCTTATACACTAGTTTCGTTATAAAACCACTTTTACTAATTTGTGATTTATATAACTGTACTATATTCTTTAATCGTAAAATACATAATTATTTTTATTATAACGACCATTAGCGATACATTTAATGTGTTATAAAGGTTATCACATCTAATTGCATTATTACTTATAGTATTTTGCTATAATAATATTCAATAAGTAAACTGTACCTATCTACACCATGAATAGCGCCTTAGACCAATACCAACCAGGTGAATTTTTAAGAGCGATTGCTTCAAACCTTTATTTAAAATAGTATTGAGGACTACCTATAGATCTAAATAAAATAATTCTATTAATTTTGCATGCATACCTACGTTTGTTTTATTTTTTCTACCTATAACGATAAGGTTATAATAGGGACAAGTCGGTTCTGACACTCGCCGGCCGCTACCGCGGCTTGCTTCGCTCGGCTCGTGCATGGTTTGGTCACTATTGAAACCATGCTCGTCGCTACGCTCCTCGCAACCTATTCTACAGGTCTGTTATCCTGTTATGGCAACACTAAATTTATAGAAAGTTCCTATTTAGAGCAATTATCATTTTATGTCATATTTTAGTTATATTTATAATAATTATATAAACTGCACGATATAGCAATATTAAAGTATATTATATGATACAGTTATAACAAAAAAACTTTATAGAATATGGACCTATAGTAATTAGTAAATAAGTGTTCGAACTAATACAACAATTATAGCCAATAATATTTAGAACAACTGCACTTAGATCAAATATACGTTATGTCTATACTTATGTATAGCAAACACTATAAGTACAAGTGGGTTTATAGAAAAAGTATGAACACCAACCTGCAGTCATGTGTCATGATTTTGGTCATTTTGGACGCGCAGATTAAAAGACAACGTCAGTTTCGTTTGCAGATCGATCTGCAAACTAACAATAAGTAGTGTAGCGGCGTGATACAGCTGCACAATACTTAGGTTTTACTTCGACTTTTCCTACTGAGATAGGTAGATGAGGAGTTTTAAATAAAAAAGCAATGCTCAGGTTCAAGATTACAATGGCGAATGTCGTTTATTCGTATACGTTTACAACAAACAAGGATCGGGGTGTGGGAACAATAATAACCAATCAGCGCGCACTATCACGTCATCGTTGCGAGTTCTTATTGGCTGTTCATGACGTGATATTTGACGAGTCTTTAGGGTAGGTATTTAGACACGGCTCCAACATGCCCGCGACCTTGAAAGCAGCAGCTTACAATAGCTTCATTCGTCTTCCACCAATGGACAGATCTTCGTGTAAGGACGTCTCAGGATGCCTGAAGATGTATGAATGTCAGCGACTCTTGAGATTCCATCTGTACCAGGTATCGTCTTCACAATACGCCCCAATTGCCATTTCAATGGCGGAAGGTTCATATCTTTGATAATAACAAGCGTATCAGGTTTTAGATCAGTCGTGTTCTCCTTCCATTTAGATCTAATCTGTAGTTCAGATATGTACTCCTTGGCCCATCGCGACCAAAACTGCTGGCGAAGCTGCTCCACTCTCTTGTAGCGTGTCAAACGTTGAGTAGGTACGTCTCGCAGGTCATCGTCGCAGACGGGTGCAGTGAGTGGTCGGCCGATCAAAAAATGTCCAGGGCTTAGCGGTAGGTAGTCCCGAGGATCTGAGGACATGGGTGCCAATGGTCGGGAATTAAGTACAGCTTCGATCTGGGACAGCAGCGTCGTGTACTCCTCGAAGGTTAAGTGCGAGTTTCCCATGACTCGTCGAAGATGGTACTTACACGATTTCACCCCAGCCTCCCACAAGCCACCAAAATGAGGGGAATACGGAGGTATAAATGAAAACTCGATAGCTTGACTTTTTGCGTATTCAATTATATCCCTCTTGCATTTTGATAAAAACTGAGCAAAATCATTATTTAGACCAACAAAGTTACGACCGTTATCTGAATATATTTTAGCAGGCTTACCGCGCCGTGATATAAAGCGCTTGAGCGCGAGTAAGTACGCATCGGAAGAGAGGTCACCAACGAGTTCTAGGTGAATAGCGCGTGTATTGAAACATATAAATAAACATATATAAGATTTAATTAATTTCGCGCCTCTGCCTTTCCGGTTGAGTATAAACACTGGTCCTGCATAATCGACCCCGGAATAATAGAAAGGAAAACTAGCAGTAATGCGTTCTTCAGGCAAGTTTCCCATCAGTGGGCTTAATGTTTTTCCTTTAACGCGTGTACAAACAGCACACTGATGAGTCACCTTCCTAGCTAGGTTCCTACCTGACAAAGGCCACCAATCTTCGCGTAACTGATATAATAAGGCTTGCGGCCCACAGTGCATAGACTTATTATGTATATGCCTAAACAGCAATAGCGTGAAATGATGTTCTGAAGACAGAAGTATAGGATGTTTTTTATTATAATTAAATTCATGCGAGTTTTTTAATCTGCCACCTATGCGCAAAACATCCTCGTTATCTAAAAATAAATTCAAACTTGCAATTCTATTGTTTGATTTAACATTCTTTCCGCTTTTAAGTAAGTTGTGTTCATATGAAAATGATTCCAATTGAGATAATTTAGCAAGTATATTTATAGCTCGATTCAATTCAATAACACTAATTGTCCCTGTCAGCTGATTCGATTTGTTGCGCGCATTATGTATAAACCGAAGTACGTATGCAGCGACATGACTCATGCGATTAAAATTCGAAAACCTATGAAACGGAAAGAAAGTTAAAACATTGCTAACTTTATTATTATTTGCAATTAAAGCATTTACGGCGTTTGATTTGAGTTCCGGTAATTTGTTAGGTACAATTTCATTAATTTGCGATGTCGAATGTGAAATTGATTTGCTAAAATAAACCGAATCCTTTAGAAAATGGGGTCCTTCCCACCACAAATTAGACGAAGATAAATCTTCGAGATAAATACCACGAGAAACTAGGTCCGCAGGATTATCCTTGCTACCTACATGACGCCAGGGACAGTCGTCCGTCAATTCATGTATCTCAGCGACACGATTCTGCACGAATGTTTTTAATAAATTTGGCGCCATGCGCAACCACCCTAGGACAATCGTGGAATCGGTCCAAAACATGATATCATCAAACTTACGAGTGAGTGAGCTACGAACCTTATCGTAAAGCTTAGCACCTAACAGCGCGCCGCATAATTCTAGTCTAGGTATACTCACTGGTTTGATTGGAGCTACCTTACCCTTTGAAATCAACAATTTTACGGTCACCTGATCATTTTTCATAGTGCGTACGTACGCACAAGCGCCGTATGCAGTTTGCGAAGCGTCAGTAAATATGTGTAACTCAGATCGCGTAGCCTCGCATTGATAAACATGTCGTGGAACCTTTATAGTGCAAAGATAAGACAGACTGTTAACTAACCGGTTCCAAGTGTGCGAAACGTCAGTAGGCAGGGGCTCGTCCCATTGCAATTTTAATAACCAAAGCTTTTGTAATAGTACTTTGCCTATGATAACGAATGGACTTAACAATCCTAACGGGTCGAATATCTGAGATATCGTTGATAGTATTATGCGTTTAGTGACAGGATTTTTTGTATCGATTTGAATGTTCGTATTGAAATTGAACTGATCAGCGATATTGCACCAACTCAAACCTAAAGTTCTACACTGATTATAATCGCCTAAATTCAAATCTCGAAACGAGTTATTTAGTGACGTAGATGACTCACCGTCGAGTTCAAAATTGAAAACCCACTTTCGTAGTGGAAAGCACCCAGACTTGAGTACTTCGGCCGTGCTTTTACAAATTTCTAACAATTTTAGTTTGTCCTCACATGAGGTCAGCAAGTCGTCTACGTAAAAATCATCGTGTATTACGCGTTTTACCTCGGCATCAGTGCATTCGTCAGCTAATTGTTTTAAACATCTGACGCTAAGAAAAGGCGCAGACGCTGTACCATACGTTACGGTACATAATTGATAACATTCGAGCTGTTTAGATGGGTCATCACGCCATATAATCAGCTGTAAATCGCGTTGGGATGGATCTACTAGTACTTGCCGGTACATCTTTTCACAGTCTGCAATTGCCGTATATTTAAATTGCCTGAATCGTAAAAGGATACCGAGCAAATCGCCTTGAATAGGAGGCCCTACTAGCTGTATATCGTTTAATGACTTCCCACTGCTGGTCGCAGCACTAGCGTCGAACACAACACGAAGCTTCGTAGTCGTGCTGTGCTCGCGAAAAACACCGTGATGCGGCATGAAGTAGTGAGAGTCCGTATAAGAACTAACCTTAGTCATATGACCTAGATCAATATATTCGCGTATAAAATCAGTATATAGTTTTTTATAACTATCTGGTGCGCGTAATAATCGTTTTTCCAAGGACAGAAAGCGACGCTCCGCCTGTGAGAATGAGCTACCCAAAACATCGGGTGATTCTTTGAGTGGGATGCGTACACAGAATCTTCCATCACTTTCGCGCGTAGTAGTTGTGATGAAAGATTCCTCGCAAGCCCGCTCTTCACTCGTGCGCATATCCCGAGGTTTGGGCAACTCCTCTAGCTCCCAGAACGAACGCAGCTGATTGTCCATGGTTTGTGTGAAGTTACATTGGACACGTCTATCACTGTGCGTAATATGATTGATAGGACCTGAAATTATCCAACCTAACTTCGTATTTTGTAAGTGCGGACCGCTTGGTAAACGCATCTTGCCATCGATAAGCAAGTCCCAAAATAAGTCCGCACCTATTAACAAATCTATGTTTTGCGAATTTAAAAATTGCGTATTTGCTAGCTGTATATTGTTAGGTATATGAAATCGTGCGCTTTGTACCTGTACAGCTGGCAGCGTAGCCATTATCTCTGGCAGAACGAAACACTTAGCGCGCGTCGAGTAGGTATTTACGCGAGATTTTATAATAATATCACACGTTTGCGTTGAATGTGATACTACATTACCTACCCCTCGAATCTCATGAGTGGACTGTATTAGAGGCAGATCTAACGTTTTACACAACGATTGCGTAACAAAACAGCTTTGACTACCACTATCGAGCAATGCACATGCAACATGATAATTGTTATATTTATCAGGAATCTCGACCAACGCAGTGGATAACAAAACTGGTTTAAAATCTAAGCTTTGCGTATTCGAGTACGTATCAGTATGAACATTGTTTACTTGAATAAAGCGATTTTTGTCACTGTTATCGCAGGCTAACCCGGCCTCCGCTCCGCGCGGGGGGACGCTTGTCTCAACAGCTGCAGTCATCGTAGTGCGATTATTATGAATTAGCGAATTATGTTTTACACTGCACTGCTTACAAGGCCCAAACAAACAGTTCTCAACCGAGTGCCCGGAACGCAAACAATTCTCACATAAGTTGTGATCACTGACAATCTTTAATTTTGATTGTAAATCCATATTAATGAATTTAAAACATGTGTAAATTGGATGTTTTCCTTTGCACACTACGCATTGAAATCTGCTTGCTTTGCGGTCTGAGGTCGGCGTCTTGTTGGACAAAACATTACACTGTGAAGTGTTAACTGAGCTAGATTTTTTAATTTGTGTGCTATTATTATCTTTGCTGTGGGATAAAGCCAATGTTTCCAATAAATCAGCCCTGTCTTTGAGAAATTGAATTAAATCGTTGACCTTTAAAGTGACTTTAGAATCCGAATTTGACAACAAGGAACCTTTATGTTCCTCCCACTCCCTTTCCGTAGTTTTATCTAACTTGGAAGCAACGATATAAATTATTAGCGTGTCCCAGGAGTCTGTAGGCTCACCTAATGTTTTTAACGCGCGTAAATTGTTAATTATAACATCGATTAGTGTCCTAATTAGCGAAGGTGACTCTTTTGACAGTGGCTGCATTGAAAACAATGCCTTTACGTGACTATGCACTAAAAGTCTAGTATTGTTATACCTGTTGAGAAGAAGCTCCCATGCAACGGAATAATTATTTGATGATATTTCTATAGCGTTTATAACCTGCTGTGCACTTCCTTTCAAAGACGATTTCAGGTAGTGCATTTTTTGAATATCGCTTATATCAGTGGAATTGTGTACTAAAGATAAATACGTGTCCCTATACTCGAGCCAGTGTTCATAGGCACCGTCAAATGTAGGCAACGCGATTGTAGGCAACTTCACCGATACGGGTTTATGTGAATGATGATGGCAAGTGGAACAATTAGAGACCTCTCCACCTTTGCTAAGAATAGATTCAGCTTGGGCAAGAATACTATAGTAACTATCTTCGAACTGCTGACGCTGATCCAGCTGTTCGTCGATATCTGAGTCAGGCACAATTTCCTCAAGTTTTGATTGAATTTCATTGAACTCGGAAAACAAAGTCTCAGCGCCCTTTATGCGTAATTTTAAATCTAATTTCATCTCACTTGTAAACGACGATAAACTATTTAAATGATTGGCGAATTTAGTCAACCTACCTTTGATTATTCCGCGCTTTCTAACTAAATCTCGCATGATTTGCTCAGTTTTCTCATCACAAGAATATTTATAAGGAGATCTATCGCGATTTTTACTAGCACTAGTTCCCTCCCCATCTTTAGACATTAACGGCATTTTGGTGGCAAGTGAAAATAGGAGTTACTCACGTGAAAGTACTGACTGCGTGCGAAGGCAGCTGGTGCTGATAGCGTCAACCAGCTAACGTCTCGACCATATCCGTGATCACTCCAATCCTCAGCACTGGATGTGCTATATGCGTAAATGAACTTGCGAAGCCTGCCGGTCCGTGTATACGTAGTAAGCCGAAGGTCCAAAGGTCGCTCCGTACGATGAATTGGCTGTAATCTTCCAAAATCACGTTAAATCCGGCGTAGATAGGATCAAATTATGTAGCGGCGTGATACAGCTGCACAATACTTAGGTTTTACTTCGACTTTTCCTACTGAGATAGGTAGATGAGGAGTTTTAAATAAAAAAGCAATGCTCAGGTTCAAGATTACAATGGCGAATGTCGTTTATTCGTATACGTTTACAACAAACAAGGATCGGGGTGTGGGAACAATAATAACCAATCAGCGCGCACTATCACGTCATCGTTGCGAGTTCTTATTGGCTGTTCATGACGTGATATTTGACGAGTCTTTAGGGTAGGTATTTAGACACGGCTCCAACAGTAGTATGACTACGAATCATGTTAACTTTTTTACAAACAAAGACAAAAGTAAGTAATATACTACTGTTGCCGACCGTAACACACATGGTGGGGGCGCGTCCTGATTATTAGCCTAAGGCGGTCAGAACTCTTGATCAGCCGCTGTACCTAAGCTATTAAAATAAGTCCTTAAAAAGTATCTTAGAGCTTGTTCACATTGAATACGGAATCGTGTTTTTTTTTTTTTTTACGATTCGTGTCGATCTGTTTTGTTTGTCATAATCATAAAACATTCACGATGACTTTTGACGAATCGTCAAGGGCGTATCCCGTGTGAATGCACCTTAATTGTAGGACACAATTAAATGACTTTCATTTAAGTAGGTAAGTACCCATTAAAAAAAATGATAATAATAAGACTTTCACAAAATAACCTCACCACTTTAATATGTAAATAATAACATATTGTTTCATTAAACTGGCTGATAGTGGTGTCAATAAAATATTATTCAAAGAGAATTGGGATGCTTAATCTTGATAGTTTTGTTGGCCATAGGGCGCGCCGCCCCGGCAAAGCAACCGAGACTCCTCGAGCTTCATCTGCGATTATATTTCCTAAATGATTTATCATTCAAAATACTTAGTGGCAAAAAATAGGGAGATAATAGAAAAAATAGATAGATCTATGACAATCTATGACCCTGAATGGATCTATGGCAAACGCCTCTGGAAGTCATCATATAAATGAATTAATAGGTGTCCAAATCATATTTACGCGACTGGTAAATTGGATCCTAGCTGATTGAAATATAATTTAAATAAGTATGTTGAAAAAAAATATTACACGAATGGATATTAAACTTAAATACCTATAATAGAAAAGCCACAAAAGGGTCGTTTCGTAATAGGTACTTGGGTAAGGTATTGAATAACACCTAGTACTTCTACCACCTGCATAAGTACCTAGGTATAATAAATATATTTGATACCAATCATTCTATTCGTGTAGAAAAAAAATTCCAAGGAGCTGTCAATAGATGCGAATGCCTGAAAGTTTTAAAGAACCTTAAGATTATGCACTGACCGCTACCCATACACATGATTACACCCGTGATTACACCCCATAGTTGAGCGTCAGCAAAATTTTAATGATGCTGTTTGTTAAAATTATCCATAAACTCATAATAAAGGCATTATAATATGAATCAGGTAAATTGCTGTATCGGTTAATTATTATAATTACGAGCTCTCTCGAACATCATGACTTTTGAGGGTAGGTACCCTCGTTTACACCATTTTACTAAAATGGAAAGATTTGTATATCTTATTATAAACATTTAAATATTTTTTCCACCTATGTATAATAACCTCAACCTAGGCTGTATTCTGTGACCTAGGTAGGTATGTAAACAAGATGAGATGATAGTTTCAATAAATTACGAGAAAACGACGCATGACGAATTGACGATCGGATGTCGAAGTCAAGGCATGTACATACTTATTTAAGTTGTATACAACTTAAAATTATCAATCACTTATAATTAAAAATTATAAGGGTTTAAGGAAGAAGCACGTTTCTCCATAATGTCGTAAACAAACTTTATCTGTATCTTAATAAGACTGATCATCGGGTGTAGAGTGTTAATACACCGGTTATAAAGAAATGTAGGTAATTTTACATATTTCTTATTCAAAAAAGAATGTACTGTCTCCCGTAATAAGAAGCGCTCGTGTAGCTTGCTTAACTCGTTTAGTGCCTGCCCGCCGAACGGCGGGATGAAGTTTTTGACTCGCATGTATGGCGGCAGTAATACCAATGTATGGCGGCGGCATGGGGGGGGGGACGTTACTTTCTAGAGTGGCGATCAATGAGTTAATCGAAATTAAGCAACGTTCCGGCCCGTCAGCATTTGGATGGGTGACCTCCATTGGCACTTTCATTTATGAAATGAGATTGTCAGCTGAGCGCTTTCGCGCTTCGGGGAGCCCGTCAAAACGTCAGTCCCGGCCCTCCAAACCGTCAAACCATGACGGAGGCTACAAAGGCGGCCCAAAAAACACCGTCACCAGAGCCGGGCACAAACTATAGGTTCGATGCAGTACATACTACATAAATCATAATACTGACATTGATCAAAATATGGAGGCAAATATCTGTACTCATCTGGAGGTGCTAGTAGCGAGGAAGACGTCCTGTGGGCTCGACGAGAATAGTGGCGGAAGTACGTGCGCGCGCTTCGTCCTTCGCGCGGGGCGCGTAGGGCGTCGGGTTGCTTCACGTTCCTTGGCGCGGCGGCGGCGTGGTGGTGGCGCGGCGCGTTGAGACGGCGCCGCGGCTATTGCGCCGACCGGCCTTGTCATAATCAGCCATTTATTGGCCGAATTTGCCATTTTGATCAATTCCTCCAAGTATAGTTGACGGTTCAATTTATTTCATTACAGCAGTCTCCTACAGCAGGGTATACTGTTATCAGTCATAATAGGTACCTACAAAGGTTAAATTTCGAAGGTAGGTATTTTGAAAGTACAAAACTCGCCTAATTCATTGGCTCTTCTGTAACGATGTAACGGTCGTAGGTAGGTATGTAGGTTTAGTCGGCTAGCGAATTTGCCTCTTATGCACCTACTTAATAAGGTACAAGAAGTACCTAATAATGTTAACTTGAAAAGGTTAGGTCATAGTTCCCAACGAAAAAGACGCCAACCGTAACTTCGGTGCTTCGAGACAGCCCCAGTGGCAGCTCAGATTGCAATTAAAATTTGTAGGTAAATACCTACGCGGAATATTCACATAGTATTCTAAATAGAATGTTGGAATGAAAGGTATGGTTACAAACCCCAATGGTAGGAACGCAAACCTGTTTTATTGCATCAAGACATGCATAAATGTATGTAGGTAAATACCTGGACACGATTTTCCATACGTCAACACGTCTTTGTAGAAACCTCATCAATACATGTCGATACATGATACTCATAAATACTCGTATTAAACCCACCTTCCAGTCTCTCAATAAAATGTAGTCTTAAATACGAACATTTTGAAGTAGGGTGCTTCAAGACACAGAGGCTATTCAATCACTCGATAGTGAACCTTATTATCTGATTAACATCATGTTTTATAATTTCATATGCCTAATGCATTAATAGGCTTCAGAGTCGGTCCAGCCGGGTTGAGGTGACGTTGGATACGTCCAGCACACTTCAAGAAATTATCGAATCTTTTTCCACATTCACATACTTTGCACTGCAAAACATTTACACTAAGACTATTTTGGAATGTTTTCACGCATTCCAGCACACTGCGAAGAAAGAAACACAAGAAAGTAAAGTGTTGAGTTGAGCACTAAAAAACGAATGACATTGGCCTACAGATACACAGATACCCTAAAATTTTTTAAAAGGATGACAATGACATCCATAGCAAAGCATTTTCCTAACTTCAGTGTTGATTTGGCTCACTAATCGCGAGACTACAAGTAGTTTATATACATAATACTCTTATAATCTATTCAGAGCAGACGTGAAGCATAATAGCCTATTGTGAGACACAAATGGTAATAGTTTGGTCTAATCTTGTGTCTGTAGATTTGTTTCTGTGTAAGTGATACTGAGCGCTCATTACATAGCGTACCCGCACGCACACACACACAACATGCATGTGAATCTACACACAATTAAGATTATCCCGTCTTCGTGAAATAGAAACTGTTATACTCGTTCATTTGTGCATATTTTAGGGTCGGTTCATATCTAACGGAATATCGGTCGCGTATTATCGGTCGCGGAACGCCAGAACTGACAAATGTATAGAAAAAACACTCGACCGTTCACGCTCAACCGATGATACGTTAGTGCGTCGAGTGTGAACGGTCTTCTGGCGTTCCGCGACCGATAATACGCGACCGATATTCCGTTAGATATGAACCGACCCTTAATATCTTGGAGCCTTATGCCAAGCCACGTTTTTCGCGCCATATTCTGTGCTAGCTGTGGCCCGTGGTGTTACTTGGTGACACTCCAACCTATCTACGTCATGTACGTCAAATGGGTGTGTGTTCTATTATCTTAGTACCTACTCTGTTTTGCCAAGCTGTAAGTTTAAAAAAAAATGATTTTTTTGCGTAAAATCGGATGAGCCGAGATAAATATTTTCAGATCAAACTTGTCCCACCACGAAAAATACAGTTAAATAATTAAAATAAGTAGCTATTTAATTTTTTTTCGTAAAAACTGCATCCAAATCAAATGAGCCGGGACATATTTTTTTGGGATCAACAACATTCTGTCCCGGTGCGGGAATCGAACTTTCTCTTAAGTCTCATCCAAGTCACCGGCCGAGTTCGTGATTCGCTCTACATTTTGCAATTTTCAACCATTTAGAATATTTTAAATACATAAATAATACCGGACATTTCACACGGCATCATCTAGCCCCAAACTAAGCAAGCTTTGTACTATACCAGATAACTGACATACTTCTTATATACTTTTTGTAAATACATACATATTATACATAGAAACACCCAGACCCCAGATAAATATTCGCAGATCATACAAACATTTGTCCCACGGCGGGGATCGAGCCCGCAACCTTCTGCGTCCCACTGCGCCACAGAGGTCGTCAGTTTGAAAGATAACAATTCTATAGGCCGTAAATACTAACAAGGTTTTAAACTTTTTCAACAAAAATTGCGATCGTTTTCCCATCTTCACGAACAAGAAGAGAAATAAATTAGCCACAACAAAGACAGGGATTTTTCTTTTGAAATAGAAAACGTCGGCAAAACTTCACGGAAAGAAAAAATAATACGAACAGGCTATTTCACTGAAGAACTGGTGCAGCATGCTTACTCCACGGTATAAACTTATGCCTTTAAATCTACAGGGTGGGGCAAAATTTTACCGCATGTAAAAACTTATGCCTTTAAATCTACAGGGTGTGGCAAAAATTTCGTTGAGGGCACCTTTACTTTTGTAATTAAAAAGTTTTTTGAAAACGAAACGAAAACAGGGTCACGACTGTATCCCCAAGGCGCGGTAGACATTATCTCAGATCTTTATACTCCAGATCCTTTGAAGATGTCTGAAGGGGGTAGTCAGAGGCATGTACAAATACATATTTGATACATGCCCACATCTTGCAGAAGTTAGTATTCCATACGTGACAGGTTTGAAAACGAATTAAAGGTTAATTTCGAAGAAAAAAATAACTGCATTTTATTGATTTTTGAAAACAGCTTTAAAAATAGCATGTCAAGAAAAATAAGTTGGTCTCAATCGACGTTGTTTCCTATCAGGAACACTTTCACAAAATGACTTCATCATCATCATCATTAGCAGCTCAAATGATAGCCCACTGCTGGACATAAGCCTCCTCCCTCAGACGCCACTCCAATCCAAAATGACTTAACATAAAGAAATCCTAAATTTTTGCAAAAATGTTTTCCATACAATTTCTATGAAATGTGTACTACATTATTACTTTATTAACTGGGTAGCGTAGTTTTTTTGTACACCCCTGCGGCGCGGGACAAATCTAAGAGGCGCGGGCGTGGCGCCACTTGTATACATTTCATTTAGTAGAGGCGCCGAGTGGAGCCACTCATACATTCTGTATGAAATATTAAAGATCGCGACCGCATAACGCGCGCCACTCCTCTTGTATTTGTCCCGCGCCTGAAAGCTCTTATAGTCGAACTAAAGCCTAAAGATGTTTTTACCTTAGTACATAATTCTATGTTTTCACTGTATTGAAAAACCAGTGAGTGCATTCCAACTTCTGAAAATATGACGTCATCTTCCGAACAGACAATATGGTAGCACAATAGAAGATTTTCTGATACTGCGGAATAAGAATTTCATTATTTTCAATGTCGGTTGGCTTTGGGTATAGTGAAGAGTCAGGTCACGTACTGTTGCAGGTATTTCTTTTATGCCATGAATTATGAGCCAAATGTGTAATCATCATGATGATACATGAAGACGACCTCTGTGACGGAGTTGGCGAAGGTCCTGCGACGCATAAGATTGCGGGTTTGATCCCCGCCGCAGGACAAATGTTTGTATGATCTACAATATCCTATCTCGGGTCAGAGTGTTGCCATGTATAATATCATACATAATATACATAGAAAACACTCAGACCAAAGATTTATATTTAATTTACAAAGAAAAGTATATAAGTAGTATATCAATCATGTAGTACCCGTACGTCGAAATACGACGAAAAACCAAGGTCGTAGATGTAGGTAGGAGGATTAACCAGTTAAAGTGGAGATGGGCAGGACACTTGGCAAGGCGGGAAGACGGTAGATGGACAAAGGCGGTTACCGAGTGGTGGCCACGCGACGGTCACAGAACACCAGGCAGACCACCAGCCAGATGGTGTGATGATATTGTCGCGGTAGCGGGAAGGCAATGGATTCGACTGGCTCAGGATCGGAAAGAGTGGCGTGAAAATGAGGAGGCCTATACTCAGCAGTGGGTAGATGTAGGCTGATTAGATAGATAGATAGATAGTACCCGTAACACAAGCTTTGCTTTTTGGGGCTAGATGCTGGACTTTTCAAAGTCAAAGTCAAAAAGCATTTATTCAGTAGGTCCGTTGGGATCACTTTGAAACGTCTTAAAACTAGGTGATTTTACAAACTCAACTGTGCTAATTAATATTCTACGGCAAGGTATCGTGTAAATGGAGCTTTAATTACTTGTAGTTTAAGAGATATCAGATTGGGTGGATGACAAAAATATCTACTTGTTATGATAAGAACTGAATAATTTTTTAGTCCAGTTTCAAATAAGTATCCACGTTTTATTTTTGTAGGTATAATTAAGATTTCCGTATTATTTTTTGACGATCTCTGTGGCACAGTGGTTGAAAGCCCGCTTGGGACGCAGAAGGTTGCGGGTTCGATCCCGGCCTCGGGATAAATGGTTGTATGATCTGCAAATATTTATCTCGGGTCTGGGTGTTTCTATGTATAGTATGTACCTAGGTATGTATTTTCACAGGCTTCTTTTTTTGTTTTTGTCTTGTTATTTTCATTATTTTTTTTCTTCTCGTATTTTATTTTGTGTGTGCTTGAGGGGCAAATAAATAAATGTCTATTTCTATGTCTATTTACAAACAAAAAGTATATATGTAGTATATCAGTTATCTGGTTCCCATAGTGGTTGACTTTGACTTTGCTTAGTTTGGGGCTAGATGATGGTGTGTGAAATGTCCAGCATTATTTATTTATTTATTTATTATTATTTGTTATAACTTTTTAAGATGATTATAAACAAATTATAAGACATAGAAAACACCAAAACCCGGGAAAAATATTTACCTACTCCTAAGTGAGTCTTCGCTCACAGAACAAAATCATTTAGTTACCCAAATTATGTCTCCTACCACTTTTTAAAAAGACACCATGTTAAACAAACCACAACGGAACCATGTCTTAAATATCCCACCTCAAATAACAAGGGAATAAAATATGGCGCCCAAACAAGAAAAGCATTATTGCATACCATAATAACATCTGAACTGAAAAGCCACCGAGCGTAAACAGTGTAAGATACTGTCCCCATTTCTGTCCCCTATCAAACGGTAATGGAACTCTTTAGAATAGTGCAAAACGGAACGTGAAAAAGCACGTCAAACGGAACGTTAAATTGGCTCTCAGATCTCGAGGTTTTGTTGAGTGCTGGAATATTTTATATTCGGTCTGTGATAATGAAGGTAGATAAATAGATATAAGAAAATACTTTATTGTACACCACATGGACATTACAAAAAACAAACAAAGATACAAGAAAACATTTAAAGCGAAGTACAATGGGCGGTCTTATCGCTGTGAGCGATTTCTTCCAGACAACCTTAGGATGAACTGGATTAAAGGAAGGCAAAAAGGCGGTGTAAATAAAATATGTTTATAAAAACAAATAAATAAATACTAATAAATAAATAACTATATACCTACTATGTACGAATAATAACTATAATATATAAATACATTAGGTACTTATTGATGTAACTACTTGTATCTCTAGTTCAACCAGTAATAATAATGCTGATAATAATCTTCTTCTTGTCGTGTCGATGCTTCATTTAGATACACTTGGGATAATGATAGGCCACTTTGATGGCTCTATCTGAGGCAGTATTGAGGTCCTCTCTTGTGCAGGTCTCAGGGCACAAGGGGCACCCCAGTAGGTGCTGCATTGACTGAACTGCAGCACCACAGTCACACTGCGTTAAGCTTGCTGATAATAATAATAATGCTGGACTTTTTCACAACGCATCATCTAGCCTCAAAGTAAGCATAGCTTGTGTTATGGGTACTACATGACTGATATACTACTTATTTATCTCGGGTCTGGGTGTTTCTATGTATAATATGTATGTATTTACGAACAAAAAGTATATAAGTAGTATATCAGTTATCTGGTTCCCATAGTACAAGCTTTGCTTAGTTTGGGGCTCGATGATGCTGTGTGAAATTGTCCAGCATTATTTATTTATTATTTATTTATATACTTTTTGTTTGTAAATACATACATTTATACTAATATTATATAGAGGAAAGATTTGTTTGTTTTTGTGTATGTTTGTTTGTTTGAATTGAATAGGCTCCGAAACTACTGGACCGATTTGAAAAAAATTTTCACCATTAGAATCCTACATTATCCCTGATGAACAGAGGCTATATTTTATCACGGGAAAGTGAAGTTTTCCCGAGGGACCGCGGATAACACCGCGACGGACAGCTAGTATTATACATAGAAATACCCAGACCCGAGATAAATATCTGTAGATCATACAAACATCGGTCCCGCAGCGGGGATCGAACCCGCAACGTTTTGCGTCGCAGACGGGCCTTTGCCCACTGCGCCACGGAGGTCGTCTCGAACCAGTATGGTGTAAATATATTTAGATACGCCTCGTTTCAGTCGAAGTAGTAAAAAGTTTTATTTAATATAATCTCGTCTACTAGGCTGAAACCATAAATTATGATTTGCAATTATTAAAGGCGGTGGCTCAAAATTACATGGGCGTTTTAATTGACTGGGCCTAATTGTTTTAGAGCTGGCCCACTTTCTACTGGATGGGCTAAGATAGAAACTCAGGCGTAAGCGTCTTTTGGTGTTATAGGCTGTGTGTTTGGGTCGAAAGTAAACTGGTGAAAAATAGTAAGTGAATTTCGGAAAAAAATAGTTATTTTAGTTTAATTTGCAGAAATATGTCAAGAAGAAGAAAATACGAATATTTTTATATTTCTTATATTTTAGCAATTTGCAATCATAATAAACCTACGAACGGAATGCAAGTTTCTGTAATTGGTCCTCAACATATTCGACAATTATAGACGAAAGCCAAACGGTCACGAACGTGTAGAGGGCCTCATCGCTGTATTCGCCTGTCATTGTCTATCCAAATAATAGTTTGGCAAATGTGAAGAGTGGCCGTAAAATATTGCCAAGTGCAAAATATTTGATTGCAATGACTGACACTGATAAGTATTTAGAATGTCAAAAAAAAACTCTAAATATCGTCACTTCTTCTTACTACCTACTTTCAGCGATAAGGCCGCCCATTGTTATACCTAAGTTTTATATTTTCAGTTTTTCTTTATTTCATTTTGTATATTGTTGTTATTTAGGTATTTTTCAATAAAGATATATTCTACTAGCTGTCCGCCGCGGTGTTACCCGCGATCCCTCGGGAAAACTTCAATTCCCTGGGATAAAATATAGCCTATGTTCATCAGGGATAATGTAGGATTCTATTGGTGAAATAATTTTTCAAATCGGTCCAGTAGTTTCGGAGCCTATTCATTTCAAACAAACATACAAATATTTCCTCATTATAATATTAGTATAGATTCTATTCCACTACATTGCTCGCTACATTATCATCATCCATTACCTCTATCAAAGTTACATAATAATAATAATGCTGGACTTTTTCACACAGTATCATCTAGCCCCAAACTAAGCAAAGCTTGTACTATAAGAACCAGATAACTGATATACTACTTATATACTTTTTGTTTGTAAATACATACATATTATACATAGAAACACCCAGACCCGAGACAAATATTTGCAGATCATACAAACATTTATCCCGCGGCGGGGATCGAACCCGCAACCTTCTGCGTCTCAAGCGGGCTTTCACTCACTGCGCCACAGAGGTCGTCAACATATAGGTTGGTTTTACTAAAGTGTTGCCATTAGTTGTAAACTTGGACCAGACGTTAGTTACCGCAGGCTGAAGACTATCAACGTTATAATGAAGTTTAGGAGGTACCGTGATAGTTACCAATCTCAAGTTAAGTTATGTCACCATTAAGTGGCACATCACACTGGTTGTTGTGACCACTTTATCAATATCTTGAATGAAACTTTTGCAAAAAGACGCCCTCTGTGGCTGGTTGAAAGACCGCTTGCGACGCAGAAGGTTGCGGGTTCGATCCCCGCCGCGGGATAAATGTTTGTATGATCCGCAAATATTTATCTCGGGTTTGGGTGTTTCTATCAAATCAATCAAAATCAAAATTATTTATTCAGAACAAAGTACATAGAAAACATTGATTACAATAGAACGATGAGAACTGCAAAAGTTTAATAAACTGTGTAGCAGTCTCAACGCCACCTCCTTGACATTATTACAACATAGTTCTGAATGAAACTATATGTGTGTATCATTTAACACTATAGAATAAACTAATTTTAAACTAAAACTAAAGATATCAAATCTAATATAACATAATAATTTATTAATTGAATACTGTAAGTAATAATTGCATGTGTATATTCTTATTTTTCTCTTTTTAGTGTAGGTACATAGAAGGTTCTTATCTTAACCTGTATGTGTTATGTGAAGTCGGTTCAATTTTTTTTTCAAAATTTTTTATATATAGTAGATTTTAGAACTAATTTTACTTCTGTTCTTTCGCGACCAATACCGTGAAGAAAAAGTCAATGAGTATTTCGACCACACTATTGATGCTAGGATTTGATCTCAAGATCTTCAGATTGAAAGTCGAGGCACAACCCCATTCGACCAACACAGCTTTATGTGAAACAATAGTGCGAATATTATCCAATAGCTTCCTGCCCTTTCCCCACAATTTGTGGGGTCGGCACAATATGTATTCTTCTTCCATTCTCCTCTATCAGCCGTCATCTCAACACTCACTCCTTTCTTACTCATCATCTTTCACACAATCCATCCATATTTTCTTTGGCCTACCTCTACTCGTAAATCCATCAACATTCATACCAAGTACTCTCCTAGTTACATGACATTCTTTACACGATCTAATCTCGTTATTAAAAACAATGGTATCGTACCTATGTAGTTGTTTAGATTGTCTGTTATTTCATATCTCAATCGTTAATCCGATAAGACAACATGGCTGCCAAGTTTCGCACAGAAAAGCCATTTCTTGGCAGACTCAATACAGACAAAATTACAGGGTATTAGATTGAGTAATCCACTATCACTTGTTGGGTCTGGCAGCTTGCCACCCCTCATGCTTTAAGCAACACCATACAACGATAATGGTGCATAATAGTTTCCTTAAAAGATGGTAGGTAGGTAATTGCTCGGAGGAATGCTTGTTGCTTGAAGTGATCAATTGATTTTGCTTAGCTTTATCTCAAAGTCAAAGTCAATAAGCATTCATTCAGTCGCTGGGATCACTTTGAATCGTCTTAAATCTAGGTGATTTTACTCCTGTTCCTTCGCGACCAATACCGTGAAGAACCAGGGCAACAAACACGGTTCGGATCTCTTCTAGACAAACGAACGGGCAACCTATACCTTTATTTATCGGGGCGCGTAGTGCCTGGGGGGCTAGCCAAGATGACATAGATTCGTTTCCATTCCATGGCTACTATCAACACTGATTTGGCGATGTTGCACTCATTTTGCACTTGATTCTGCCATAGATTACAAAGAGTATGTATGAAAATTACGCGTCATAATGAGTGGAATGGAAAAAATGGTAGCCAAGATGCACTTTTGATAGTCGCAATTGATACTTTGTTTACGTTTTTGATCGCTGACAAGACAACTGGCAAAGTTGACAAAAACCCAGCGGAATCGCAGTAGAAATAAAATGGTGCCTTGTTTTTGATCGATCATCTGTCACCGTGTAATTTTGTATTGAGTAATAGTTTTCTGTGATTTTGTAAAGCTTTCTAATATTTTTCAAGCTGTAAAATGCATGCTCTAAATTTATTATGGAGCGCTCAAAATGAGGACTGTTATTTACAACGCCAGAAAGGGTATCTTCTTAGACAAACATTGGATCCCGTCGAAGAGTCTTTCGGATTAAAAAAGAAGAATTAAAAATTTTGTGTGAAGAGCTACGTGAAAAATCTACCTTGAAGGAATCGAGCGATATTTCCTTGGAACTCAAGGTAAAAGTTTCCGTTTTCTTTGTTTCTACGGCAATAGCACAAGCACAATCTGTGTATAACCCAAAGCTGGGTCCACAGCGCCGTGTTTTCGAGTTTTTAACATGTTATTAACCGAATAAGCACGTACAATTGGTGAAAAACAATGCTAACATATAAGAAAACATTAAAATACGGCGCTGTGGACCCGGCTTAAGATACACGGAATTGTCTTCCACAAACATGTTCAATATGTTCATGCTCCGAAGATCGTTCCCGTCTCACATCGTGATAATATACTTAATTCTTTCCCCTGAAAGAATCTGATCGATTTCTTTAGTAAGTAGGTTATTTTTTATATTAATAAGATAACCTTAATAACCTTAATGTTTGTATAAGTACTTAAAATAATGTTTTGTTTGTCGTTTGTAGGTATGGTGCACGCTTAGTTTTTAGCCACAGGATCCTACCAACGAATCGTGGGGATGAATCACCATCTAGCCCAACGCACAATGAGTCGCTGCATTATAGAAGTTGTGAACGCCCTGAACCACCCAGCTGTAATGGGAAAATGGATTGATTTCCCAAAAACCTGGAGGCAACCTATGCGTAGGCACTACAACGTCCCGTTGAGTGTAGACTCAACGGGACGCTGTAGTGCCTGGGACATTGTTTGACATGGAATAGGCTTGTAGCACCTAAACCATCTTCTCAGCTTAATCTGCCTGCCACAGGAAAGACAACGTCAATACATGTGGAGACTAAGCTGCGGGTTTCCTCACAATGTTTTTCTACACAGATAAGAGCTCGTGTTGAAGTGCATATAAATTTTTCGAAACGAACAATCCATTGATGCACGGCCCAGGATTCAAACCCACAAACTCTGGATTGAAAGTCGAGGCACAACCCCATTCGACCAACACGGCTCTTAAAGTTAATAAATATATATTAAAAACAATAATCTTTTTTAAATAGTAAAAAAAAAAGGTTTAAAGAAATATTGTTTTCAGGAGACTTTGGATATCCACAACGCCCTTGGCTAATGACGCCAATCCTTGATGCAGTTCCCGGTTCAAGAGAGGAGAACTATACGAAAATCCACATTAAAAATATTTTTTTTTATAGCAAGAACTGTATGGTTTTTATTATTATTTTATTATTAATAGCCTGTGGTGTCCCACTGCAGGGCAAAGGCCTCCCTTCGTTTTTTCCACTCCTCTCTATCGTGTATGGTTTTGACTTTCAAAATACATAATATGATTAACTATTATTGCGTTATGTTTCTCTCAAGAATCCCATAGTAGATAGAGGGAGGGAAAATCTAACCCAGAAAATCTAACACAAACAATCTACATTTCAAATTTCATCACAATCGGTTAAGTCGTCATGGAGATACGTGAAGACAAACATTCGCACACACAGACTTTCGCATTTATAATATTAGTAAGAAGTAAGATTTTTCTCTATGAAAATAGGTAAAGGTGGTGATATAATGTGCCTAAGCATTTACAAACAAAAAATATTTAAGTAGTGTAACAGTCACAAAAAATATTTACGTAGTATACCCGTAGCACATGCCATATTATTTTTTTTTTTTAATAATTCAGCATCATTAAATGATGCTGGATTATTAAAAAAAAATTTTTATAAAACAATAAAGGAGAACGGGCAGGCATGTATGAAGCGCCGCCCAAGTCAAAAAACGATCGCCCGCAGAGTGGACGTATAGTGGAATGGGTAGACCTTCTAAAACACTACATTTGATTGTATGACAGCAAAAAAATCCATCCTACAGAAATCGAGATATTTGCAGTTAAAGGTGGTGACTTTTACAATCATATTTATTGACTTACAGGCTTTCCGCAGACAAGCCACTATGGGCATTCGATAGAACTTTAGAAGCACTACATTTCATTGTATGACAGCTAAAAAATCCATCCTGCAGAAGTCGAGATATTTGCAGTTAAAGGTGGTGATTTTTACCATCATCTTTTTTAACTTACAGGCTTCCCGCAGACAAGCCACTATGGGCATTCGATAGAACTTTAGGAACACTACATTTCATTGCGTAACAGCTAAAAAATCCATCCTGCAGAAATCGAGTTATTTGCAGTTATAGGCAAATATCTCGACTGTAATGTAGTGCTTCTAAAGTTCTATCGAATCGTCACCATTTTTTTTTTTTTTTTTTTTTTTTTTTCCCGGGGACTCATACCCACTAAACGTCCCAGCGCCTTTCCGGCGTCGCCTGAAATGGAGGGGGTCCGGGAAACTGGCAGAGCCTCTACATCCAGACCCCCTCCGGCGATCCCCGCCCTTACGGCAGACCCCGCGTCGTAGTGAGCAGTGCAAGGCGGACGAAGGTGCCCCCGCACCTAGCGTCCGCTACTCACCACCAGAGCTCTCAGCTCCCTTCGTCCACTGCGCGCTCTAATTAAAAAGCTGCGCGTGGAGAAGCCTCCGAACGGCCGCAGAGGATAGGGAGAGCGGCAACGTAACACCGACACTCCTCTTCCACTGTGGCCCCACCGCCAACGCATCAACGGTGCGCCACCGTTTGGTCGCGGAAGATAGGGCGAACGGCAACGACACACCGACACGCCTCTTCTCCCGCGACCCTCCTGACTGCGGGGGACAGAAATTACTCCGTCCTCCGCACCCGCCTCAGACGCATCCAGAGCGGGCCCAACCGCAAGCCCACTCGGAGCGTCCCCGCCTGGGATCCCTGTTGGCTTCACCGAGGGCCGCCGAACCACGGTTACTGAGCCCCCTCATCGCGACAAGATCGGAATCCACCGGGGGGGATGGTTAAAGTCACCACCTTTAACTGCAAATATCTCGATTTCTGCAGGATGGATTTTTTAAGCTGTCATACAATCAAATGTAGTGCTTTTAAAGTTCTATCGAATGCTCATAGTGGCTTATCTGCGGGAAGCCTGTAAGTCAAAAAACATGATGGTCACCACCTTTAACTGCAAATAACTCGATTTCTGCAGGATGGATTTTTTAGCTGTCATACAATCAAATATAGTTCTTCTAAAGTTCTATCGAATGCTCATAGTGGCTTATCGGCGGGAAGCCTGTAAGTCAAAAAACATGATGGTCACCACCTTTAACTGCAAATATCTCGATTTCTGCAGGATGGATTTTTTAGTTGTCATGCAATGAAATGTAGTGCTTCTAAAGTTCTATCGAATGCTCATAGTGGCTTATCGGCGGGAAGCCTGTAAGTCAAAAAACATGATGGTCACCACCTTTAACTGCAAATATCTCGATTTCTGCAGGATGGATTTTTTAGTTGTCATACAATGAAATGTAGTGCTTCTAAAGTTCGATCGAATGCCTATAGTGGCTTATCTGCGGGAAGCCTGTAAGTCAAAAAACATGATGGTAAGAGTCACCACATTTAACTACAAATATCTCGATTTCTGTAGGATGGATTTTTTAGCTGTCAAACAATGAAATGGAGTGTTTTTGAAGGTCTACCCATTCCACCATACTCTCTCTGCGGGCGATAGTTTTTTGATTTGGGCGGGGATGCCCATTCTCCTTTTATTGTTTATTTTTATTATTTGTAAAAACGTTACATTTGTAAATGCTCGATAAAATTCTCTAGTGTGTACCCACCTTAAGACGCTATTTTAAATACGTTATACTCTTTGTACTCTGCGGACCATAAGCTGGCCCCAGACGTTCATGCACGATGGCACGTGAGGCATGCCGCATCATCGCAACAGTGGGTGATCGTCTAGAGTGTACGTGGTCTATAGACAATCTGTCTATCCTAGAAGCGTCTTCTAATTGTGCGGTGGAATGATCAACCCTATTGATCAACCCAATTGTTTTTTGGCTAAGGCCCCAGGGGCCTTAGCCAAAAAACAACTAGAGACAAACACACTAGAGAATTTTATCGAGCATTTACAAATGTAACGTTTTTACAAATAATAAAAATAAACAATAAAAGGAGAATGGGCATCCCCGCCCAAATCAAAAAACTATCGCCCGCAGAGAGAGTATGGTGGAATGGGTAGACCTTCAAAAACACTCCATTTCATTGTTTGACAGCTAAAAAATCCATCCTACAGAAATCGAGATATTTGTAGTTAAATGTGGTGACTCTTACCATCATGTTTTTTGACTTACAGGCTTCCCGCAGATAAGCCACTATAGGCATTCGATCGAACTTTAGAAGCACTACATTTCATTGTATGACAACTAAAAAATCCATCCTGCAGAAATCGAGATATTTGCAGTTAAAGGTGGTGACCATCATGTTTTTTGACTTACAGGCTTCCCGCCGATAAGCCACTATGAGCATTCGATAGAACTTTAAAAGCACTACATTTCATTGTATGACAACTAAAAAATCCATCCTGCAGAAATCGAGATATTTGCAGTTAAAGGTGGTGACCATCATGTTTTTTGACTTACAGGCTTCCCGCCGATAAGCCACTATGAGCATTCGATAGAACTTTAGAAGCACTACATTTCATTGTATGACAACTAAAAAATCCATCCTGCAGAAATCGAGTTATTTGCAGTTAAAGGTGGTGACCATCATGTTTTTTGACTTACAGGCTTCCCGCAGATAAGCCACTATAGGCATTCGATAGAACTTTAGAAGAACTATATTTGATTGTATGACAGCTAAAAAATCCATCCTGCAGAAATCGAGTTATTTGCAGTTAAAGGTGGTGACCATCATGTTTTTTGACTTACAGGCTTCCCGCAGATAAGCCACTATGAGCATTCGATAGAACTTTAAAAGCACTACATTTGATTGTATGACAGCTTAAAAAATCCATCCTGCAGAAATCGAGATATTTGCAGTTAAAGGAGGTGACTTTAACCATCCCCCCCGGTGGATTCCGATCTTGTCGCGATGAGGGGGCTCAGTAACCGTGGTTCGGCGGCCCTCGGTGAAGCCAACAGGGATCCCAGGCGGGGACGCTCCGAGTGGGCTTGCGGTTGGGCCCGCTCTGGATGCGTCTGAGGCGGGTGCGGAGGACGGAGTAATTTCTGTCCCCCGCAGTCAGGAGGGGTCGCGGGAGAAGAGGCGTGTCGGTGTGTCGTTGCCGTTCGCCCTATCTTCCGCGACCAAACGGTGGCGCACCGTTGATGCGTTGGCGGTGGGGCCGCAGTGGAAGAGGAGTGTCGGTGTTACGTTGCCGCTCTCCCTATCCTCTGCGGCCGTTCGGAGGCTTCTCCACACGCAGCTCTTTAATTAGAGCGCGCAGTGGACGAAGGGAGCTGAGAGCTCTGGTGGTGAGTAGCGGACGCTAGGTGCGGGGGCACCTTCGTCCGCCTTGCACTGCTCACTACGACGCGGGGTCTGCCGTAAGGGCGGGGATCGCCGGAGGGGGTCTGGATGTAGAGGCTCTGCCAGTTTCCCGGACCCCCTCCATTTCAGGCGACGCCGGAAAGGCGCTGGGACGTTTAGTGGGTATACCGGGAGTCCCCGGAAAAAAAAAAAAAAAAAAAAAAAATATGGTGACGATTCGATAGAACTTTAGAAGCACTACATTACAGTCGAGATATTTGCCTATAACTGCAAATAACTCGATTTCTGCAGGATGGATTTTTTAGCTGTTACGCAATGAAATGTAGTGTTCCTAAAGTTCTATCGAATGCCCATAGTGGCTTGTCTGCGGGAAGCCTGTAAGTTAAAAAAGATGATGGTCAAAATCACCACCTTTAACTGCAAATATCTCGACTTCTGCAGGATGGATTTTTTAGCTGTTAAACAATGAAATGTAGTGCTTCTAAAGTTCTATTTAATGCCCATAGTGGCGTGTCTGCGGGAAGCCTGTAAGTCAAAAAACATGATGGTAAGAGTCACCACATTTAACTGCAAATATCTCGACTTCTGCAGGATGGATTTTTAGCTGTCATACAATGAAATGTAGTGCTTCTAAAGTTCTATCGAATGCCCATAGTGGCTTGTCTGCGGGAAGCCTGTAAGTCAATAAATATGATTGTAAAAGTCACCACCTTTAACTGCAAATATCTCGATTTCTGTAGGATGGATTTTTTTGCTGTCATACAATCAAATGTAGTGTTTTAGAAGGTCTACCCATTCCACTATACGTCCACTCTGCGGGCGATCGTTTTTTGACTTGGGCGGCGCTTCATACATGCCTGCCCGTTCTCCTTTATTGTTTTATAATTTTTTTTTTTTAATAATCCAGCATGTGGCGACCTCTAACTGCGATCGCCTGAACTACACAAGGGCATCGTAACACAGTCGCCAACCTAGCTACTGCAGAGCTTCACCGCATTATCACTAGATGGCGTTGGGATCAAATAATATGAAACATTATGAATACCAACAAAAAGTGTAAAAAAGTGTACAAGTTCTGAATCGCGCAAGCGACATTATCTTGGCAAATGAACTTATATAGAACTATCCGACATTAACTACCGGCTGAAAAGCCCTAAGGTATGTGGGCCAGATGGAGCCGACCTTAGTACAGGTAGTACTACCTCTTTGCCATAGATTGGGGGAATAACACCTACCCCCAAAATGGGATGATCATCATCATCTCCCATACAGCATCATTTAATGATGCTGGATTATTAAAAAAAAAATTAATATGGCATGTGCTACGGGTATACTACGTAAATATTTTTTGTGACTGTTACACTACTTAAATATTTTTTGTTTGTAAATGCTTAGGCACATTATATCACCACCTTTACCTATTTTCATAGAGAAAAATCTTACTTCTTACTAATATTATAAATGCGAAAGTCTGTGTGTGCGAATGTTTGTCTTCACGTATCTCCATGACGACTTAACCGATTGTGATGAAATTTGAAATGTAGATTGTTTGTGTTAGATTTTCTGGGTTAGATTTTCCCTCCCTCTATCTACTATGGGATTCTTGAGAGAAACATAACGCAATAATAGTTAATCATATTATGTATTTTGAAAGTCAAAACCATACACGATAGAGAGGAGTGGAAAAAACGAAGGGAGGCCTTTGCCCTGCAGTGGGACACCACAGGCTATTAATAATAAAATAATAATAAAAACCATACAGTTCTTGCTATAAAAAAAAATATTTTTAATGTGGATTTTCGTATAGTTCTCCTCTCTTGAACCGGGAACTGCATCAAGGATTGGCGTCATTAGCCAAGGGCGTTGTGGATATCCAAAGTCTCCTGAAAACAATATTTCTTTAAACCTTTTTTTTTTACTATTTAAAAAAGATTATTGTTTTTAATATATATTTATTAACTTTAAGAGCCGTGTTGGTCGAATGGGGTTGTGCCTCGACTTTCAATCCAGAGTTTGTGGGTTTGAATCCTGGGCCGTGCATCAATGGATTGTTCGTTTCGAAAAATTTATATGCACTTCAACACGAGCTCTTATCTGTGTAGAAAAACATTGTGAGGAAACCCGCAGCTTAGTCTCCACATGTATTGACGTTGTCTTTCCTGTGGCAGGCAGATTAAGCTGAGAAGATGGTTTAGGTGCTACAAGCCTATTCCATGTCAAACAATGTCCCAGGCACTACAGCGTCCCGTTGAGTATACACTCAACGGGACGTTGTAGTGCCTACGCATAGGTTGCCTCCAGGTTTTTGGGAAATCAATCCATTTTCCCATTACAGCTGGGTGGTTCAGGGCGTCCACAACTTCTATAATGCAGCGACTCATTGTGCGTTGGGCTAGATGGTGATTCATCCCCACGATTCGTTGGTAGGATCCTGTGGCTAAAAACTAAGCGTGCACCATACCTACAAACGACAAACAAAACATTATTTTAAGTACTTATACAAACATTAAGGTTATTAAGGTTATCTTATTAATATAAAAAATAACCTACTTACTAAAGAAATCGATCAGATTCTTTCAGGGGAAAGAATTAAGTATATTATCACGATGTGAGACGGGAACGATCTTCGGAGCATGAACATATTGAACATGTTTGTGGAAGACAATTCCGTGTATCTTAAGCCGGGTCCACAGCGCCGTATTTTAATGTTTTCTTATATGTTAGCATTGTTTTTCACCAATTGTACGTGCTTATTCGGTTAATAACATGTTAAAAACTCGAAAACACGGCGCTGTGGACCCAGCTTTGGGTTATACACAGATTGTGCTTGTGCTATTGCCGTAGAAACAAAGAAAACGGAAACTTTTACCTTGAGTTCCAAGGAAATATCGCTCGATTCCTTCAAGGTAGATTTTTCACGTAGCTCTTCACACAAAATTTTAAATTCTTCTTTTTTAATCCGAAAGACTCTCTTCGACGGGATCCAATGTTTGTCTAAGAAGATACCCTTTCTGGCGTTGTAAATAACAGTCCTCATTTTGAGCGCTCCATAATAAATTTAGAGCATGCATTTTACAGCTTGAAAAATATTAGAAAGCTTTACAAAATCACAGAAAACTATTACTCAATACAAAATTACACGGTGACAGATGATCGATCAAAAACAAGGCACCATTTTATTTCTACTGCGATTCCGCTGGGTTTTTGTCAACTTTGCCAGTTGTCTTGTCAGCGATCAAAAACGTAAACAAAGTATCAATTGCGACTATCAAAAGTGCATCTTGGCTACCATTTTTTCCATTCCACTCATTATGACGCGTAATTTTCATACATACTCTTTGTAATCTATGGCAGAATCAAGTGCAAAATGAGTGCAACATCGCCAAATCAGTGTTGATAGTAGCCATGGAATGGAAACGAATCTATGTCATCTTGGCTAGCCCCCCTGGGACCTCGTAGAAATAGAACAGAAAATTCTTTATTGCACCATACGCAAAAGAAAAAAACAATACACTAAATTAACTTAACTACGATATGTTTGTATCTCGGGTCTGGGTGTTTATATAAATAAATAAATAATGCTGGACTTTTCACACAGCATCATCTAGCCCCAAAGTAAGCAGAGCTTGAGTTATGGGTACTACATGACTGATATACTACTTATATACTTTTTGTTTGTAAATACATACATATTATCACCCAGAACCGAGACAAACATTTATAGATAATACAAACATTGGTCCCGCCGCGGGGATCTAACCCGCAACCTTTTGCATCGCAGGCGGGCCTTCGTCCACTGCGCTACCAGAGGTCGTCAACTATGTATAATATGTATGTATTTACAAACAAAAAGTATATAAGTAGTATATCAGTTATCTGGTTCCCATAGTACAAGCTTTGCTTAGTTTGGGGCTAGATGATGCTGTGTGAAATGTCCAGCATTATTTATTTATATACAATCGGCAGTCTTATCGCTAAACAGCGATCTCTACATTGTTTGAGATAAATGCTGGTAGCACCTTAACTATCCTCTCAGCTTAATCGCCCTTGCCCACAGGAAGACAACGTCAATACGTGTGGAGCTGACTAAGCTGCGGGTTTCCTCATGTTTTCCATCACCGCTTATTCCGGTCAATGCGCATATTACATAAACAATTGATTAATGCTCAGTCAGGATTCAAACCTGTCACGTATGGAATACCTAATATCTTCTTAGAAATGTTTTCGATATGGAATTCCCTGATAAAAGTAGGTAAATATTCGTGCCTTGGAGACTGAGTAGTAGGTAATACTGCTTCGTTGACTCATCGTTCAGGACACGTGTTAAAATTCCAATTTTTTTGGGCAATTTTTTTAGGTCTGTGAGATTGTCTGACATTCATGCCTTGGAGACAAAGATGTCCTATTACATAGTCAAAAGTCAAAGTCAAAAAGCATTTATTCAGGACCACTGGGATCACTTAGAATAGTCTTAGAACTAATTTTACTCCTGTTCTTTCGCGACCAATAGCGTGAAGAATCAGGGCAACAAACACGGTTTGGGGCCTAGCATTAGGTGATCCATGTTACAACTAAAAGTCAAGCTCCAGTGGGGAGCTAGTTAAAGAGAATTGAGGCTCGTCATATTGATTATGTAACCTATTGATTTCCAATCCCATATCATAGTTCATTCACCTCCACGACCAACAAAAGACCAGTATCACAATGCCTTCTGTTCCCTATTGAGTGACACTTTCCAACGCCTGTGCCATAAACAATGGCGCCAAAACTTTCGCAATTCACCAATAAACTGCGAGGAGTGGCAGCGTGCTTGCACACTACGCTTTCACTGCTGTTACATGCAACCTGACTGCTTTTCGTTTTTTTGGAACGAAGTTCCTTATCGCGCGTTGTGAAAGGGGGCTAGACGGAAAAAATTCTTACGAAAAGTTGTAACGACACTTTTTGCTATAAATATAAATATATAAAAATCATACTTACACATCTGAATGAAAAAAAATATAAAAATATAAATATAAATTTTTGTTGTTGTTGTAAATTATTACAATTCCTTCACTAAAAAGGAACTTCGTTCCATCCGGGTGTCCCTTGACACCTCTCAAGTTTTTTTTTCCGGAGGGCCTAATACTAATGGCCTATGAGGCCGTTTTAGTGTTACCGGACTATGGCGGGCACTGAAGGTGCCGAGACGCCTAGAGAGAAGTTACGACAACATGCGCAAGGGCACCTCTAATAGGTACGAGCCTCGGCTTGGGCTGTTGCCGGAGTGAAGTTAACTACCTAACTATCATGATTAAATACTGCTTTTCGTGTTGTGTCACTAGCTCTTTTGAGGCTGTGCGGTAAAATAATTAGCGGGTCGCACAGTCCAAACTGTCAATTCAATAGAGATAATGCTGCTAACGTCAGAAGCTAGCTGCATTTTTAGACGTCATCAGCATTTTTTGTAAGTTTTGCAAGCTTAACGCAGTGTGACTGTGGTCCCCCCCCCCGTGGATTCCGATCTTGTCGCGATGGGGGGGCTCATAAGCCGTGGTTTGAACGCCCACGGTGAAGCTAACAGGAATCCCAGGCGGGGACGCTCCCAGTGGGCTTGCGGTTGGGCCCGCTCTGGATGCGTCTGAGGCGGGTGCGGAGGACGGAGTAATTTCTGTCCCCCGCAGTCAGGAGGGGTCGCGGGAGAAGAGGCGTGTCGGTGTTTCGTTGCCGTTCGCCCTATCTTCCGCGACCAAACGGTGGCGCACCGTTGTTGGGTTGGCGGTGGGGCCGCAGTGGAAGAGGAGTGTCGGTGTTACGTTGCCGCTCTCCCTGTCCTCTGCGGCCGTTTGGAGGCTTCTCCACGCGCAGCTCTTTAATTAGAGCGCGCAGTGGACGAAGGGAGCGGAGAGCTCTAGTGGTGAGTAGCGGACGCTAGGTGCGGGGGCACCTTCGTCCGCCTTGCACTGCTCACCACGACGCGGGGCCCGCCGTAAGGGTGGGGATCGCCGGAGGGGGTCTGGATGTAGAGGCTCTGCCAGTTTCCCGGACCCCCCTCCATTCCAGGCGACGCCGGAAAGGCGCTGGGATGTTTAGTGGGTATACCGGGAGTCCCCGGGGAGTCCCACATACCCCTCTCGCCCCCCGGCGGAGGGGATGCGTAACGCATTTTACCCAGCGACAAAAAAAAAAAAAAAAAAAAAGTGTGACTGGGGTGCTCCAGTTCTACTGGTGTGCCCCTTGTTGAGACCTGCACAAGAGAGGACCTCAATGCTGCCACAGATAGAGCTATCAAAGTGGCCAATCATTACTCCAAGTGTATCTGATGAATGAAGCATCGACACGACAAGAAGAATAAGCATTTTTTGTATAGAAAAATGACTACGGTGCGTGCGACGCGGGCAGTGTGCGATCAGGTTCAAAAAAGCTTTCGTGCACTTGTTTCATTTGTCACAGATACTAGACACTTGACCGTTTCCAGCAGTACAATGCTTGCTGTAGCGCTGGTTTCATCGGCACTATGAGTAGCGCAGCATTTAGCACTTCATTTGCACTTCAGCTCTGTATTTTAGACGGATAACATGCTGCTTATTTATAAAACCACTCTGAAGCCTATTGGACTTTTGGTATACAGATTCTCTATTACTACCAGTATAACCATGAAAATAAAGAGTGCAATAGTACATCCCGAAACTTCCGTGCACCCATGAATAAAGAAAAAGTTCTTGAGTGGAGACCGCGACTCGGCAAACGTAGTGTAGGACGCCCTCTGGCCAGGTGGAGTGACGATCTGCGAAAGGCTGCTGGCAGAAGCTGGATGCGTCGAGCTGAGGACAGGGCGCAATGGCACTCATTAGGGGAGGCCTATGTCCAGTGGACTGCTATAGACTGATGATGATGAATTAAATAAAATCTAAGTTTTTCCCCGGCACGTCGAATTATCGTGTGCAAGCACCTTCAAAGTTAGCAATTAATTCCGACTATATCGCGAAATGGTCCCCCGATATGATCTGGCGGCTCGCCAGCTCCGGAGCTGTTTCGTTCACGAAATGGGAACAAATTAGCGACAAGAGGTACATAGTTTAACTTTGGGCCAGGTGCTTTGCCGCCTTTGTTAAGCTATTCTTCCAGTCTTCGGAGATAATTAGTTACAGTTAGACCCCTTGCAAACTACAGACTTTCTATCGGCCGATAGTTGAGACGGAATATACTTCGGCTCGTAATGAGTATGGAGAAGTATAGCTCGTCTCAAATATCGGCCGATAGAAAGTCTGTAGTCTGCGAGGGGTTTTACTTGTAAAACCTATTCTTCTGTAGGTTTTACAAGTATGTATCATTTCATTTCATTTCATTAAGTGAAAACTTAAATCGGCTTAGGAATTAAATTGATACGGTCAAACGTCTACAACCCAAAAATTAGGCCTTGTCAGTTTGTGTAGTTTAAAATGAAAGACCCTGTAGATATAGCAAGTTATAGTAAATTAAAAAAAAACATTAAGTAGGTATTGTAAGTTTTCCAAAACGTAAAATACAATGCACGACCGTGATTTGAACTTGCAACCCCTGGACTCAAAGTTGAGAGTCTAGGCCAACACGGCTCTTATTATTAGAAATTCTTTGAAAATAGTCCATATCCGCCGGAAACTGATATGCGATTCGCTTTATAAGGTTGGCAGTATGCCAGTCCGTCAACAAGTAAATCGTTTAGTAACTTGCACGTTATATCGTGGTGAATGACAGGTAAGGTTTAGATTCATTCGAACCATCCCAAAACTCTCTCGCTTTTGTTTGCTAAAATAAAGCTGTTTGACAAAAAACCTACGCCAGAGTAAATATTATGGCAAAAATTATAAATACTTAAATACATAAAATTGTAAATTAATTACTGAGTATTTTAATTATAAAAGACTAGCTGACCCGCGCGACTTCGTCTGCGCATTATTAGGAACAAAATGCAGGAGTTTTGAGTGAATCGAAAAAATATACAAACTATTAAACTCTTTCGCTTGATACAAAAATCATTTTAACGTTAAGCTTTATGAATTGTTTTGAATTTCGATCGAATAAATAACTAATTTTGCGTTATGTTCCTCTCCTCTCAAGAATTTCAAGAGGTAGGTAATCTTGCAATGCTTAGAACAAAACGATAGTAAGTACCTAAGTTCGTATGAGTCAGTGGCCAACTCTGGTGACGGAGTTTTTAGGCCGCCTTAAGGCTTCCGTCATGACTTAAATAGCCGGGACCGACCATTTAACGTGCCCTCCGAAGCACGGAAGCGCTCAGATGAAAATGCCACTGGCGGTCATCCATCCACTTACAGACCGTTTGGAACGTTGCTTAACTTCGACGATCTATCAAGAACGACTAAGCAAGCACGACCACGAGCGCCTCAAAACTATAGTGGCAACTGGTGTGAAACTTGTCGAAGCGAGCGGCAATTTTTTTGAAGAAATTGACTCGAAACGTATTTTTTTTTAATAGCAAGCACTGTTTGGTTTTGAATTTCGAAATAAAACGATTAGGTAACTAATATTACCTACCTGCAAATTCGTGAGCAAAAAAACATAAGTAGGTACTTGAAATTTGAAAACAAACAAAAAGATCGGAAACTCTAAGCAAAAATCTCCATTTACTTTTCAAAACTCAAAATGATCGTATTTTAATAGAAACGCCACCTAGGAGCAAAGTATAAATCAGTTTACCCTCGGTGATATAGATGGCGTTCTAACTAAAGCCAAGGAAAAAATATTTTAATATCAAAAAAGCATAACTTCGGAGTTCAGATATATTGATGGGTGGGAACACACATGTTACATGTTTATAATTAATTTTAAAATCATTTATTAAGCAAAATAAAAAAAAACAAAAAAAATTTAGAGTGCAAAAAGTGGCTCGGGCGGTCACCCATCCTCTTTATGACCGCGCCCAGGGTCGCTTAACTTTTTTCCCCATACAAACTTGCAACCCTTATTTTGACGCCTCTATGCCAAATTTCAGCTTAATCTGTTCAGCGGTTTGGGCGTGAAAAGGTAACAAACAGACAGACAGACAGAGTTACTTTCACATTTATAATATTAGTATGGATATTAGAGACATATATTTGGTTGTATGACCACTTTTAAACCTCCAAACATTTTTCAATCTTCTCCCAAGATCATCATTATTCTTCAAAGCTTGATTGTCTGAGTGTTTGAGCGACTAAGGTCACATTTCTGACAAGAAAATATTCGTGAAAAACCAACAGTCTGCTTTTTCTTTTTCTTTTTGATTTAATAGCAACTACACAACTAGGTATAATTCTGCCAATGCGTCAAGTTTAAAATATACATAGATTTACAGTCAGTCAGTCCTGTCACTGGTTTGAACAAAACACCGTGGCTTGTTTTTTTCAAAACAAATGAGAAATCTTTTCCGACAGAGGCAAAAGCTGTCACGACATTTTCATGACAGAATTTGCTTTTGCTGTCAACATTTTGCTACGGAGATTACAATTGTAAGCTGTTGTCCAACATACTGTCAAAAGCTTTTTTGCAGTTAGAAACGCGACATAAAACCTAGGTTCAAACTTTGTACATTTTCATCAATAAGCAAAACGTCATACACCAAGATACAATGGTTAAAAACAACAATTTTGTAGGCAAATTTTCTGCCAACTGCACTAGGTAGAACTGGGGTAGGTGCTAACCGTTTTATGCACTCACACCAAGTTTGGCGCAAACTCAGCGAGCCTTAGGTACTGGAAGTTAGTAAATAGGTTGTATAATCTCCTAGATTTTTGCAGTTTTCAACCGACTTGAAATAAAGGAGGTTCTATGTTCAGCTGTACGTTGTTTTTGTATATTAATCGATATATCTTTAGATTGGCCATTTTCAAATATAAATAAATAAATAATGCTGGACATTTCACACAGCATCATCTAGCCCCAAACTAAGCAAAGCTTGTACTATGGGAACCAGATAACTGATATACTACTTATATACTTTTTGTTTGTAAATACATACATAGTAACACCCAGAACCGAGATAAATATTTGCAGATCATATAAACATTTATCCCGCGGCGGGGATCGAACCCGCAACCTTCTGCGTCCCAAGCGGGCCCACCCACTGCGCCACAGAGGTCGTCCTACATACCTACCTAATCTAACTTACACATTTTTGAAATGGAATAATGTACCTACAACCTACCTACTCTTGAAGAGGTCCCTTTAAAGTAAATTTTATTTTTAAAACCTAAAAACGTAATCCTCACTTGCCTGAGTTGTTAAGTAATAAAAAAAATAATTAACTCCAATAATACAGTCTCTTTTACTTCGTCCATACACTTAGCTGTTGTCTGTGAGTTCGTCTGCATTTTTTGCTCTAAACTCGGTTCCCCATACAATCTCTTAAGACTTATCTCTTCTATCTTATAGCCCCAGTATGCAATCTACGGCTTTTGTACATACATACATACATAAAATCACGCCTCTTTCCCAAAGGGGTAGGCAGAGGCCACGGATCTCCACTCGCTACGATCCTGACACACAACTTTCGCCTCATTCACTCTCATTACATTCTTCATACATGCTCGTCGGTTTAGGGTACTTTTGGCTTTTGTATACGTAAAGCTGGGTACTCACCTAGCAGTGTATCACGTAACGTATCAGATACGGTATCAACCTGCAAGTGTGTACGGCTCGTCCACAGTCCTCGCGTATCTAGCTACGAGCTGCCGGATCCGCAGTGCTCGCGACGACTTCACGCCACGTTCATATTCAGTTCGTTTGAAGCTCGCGCGTACGTACTCACTACACAAGCGGTCGTGACGCCGTCCACGAGCACACGGCGAGCCGCCTTTGTGTTCGCAGTGAAACCGCCACTCGGCGGGTCACTGCGAGCTTACAGCGCTCCACGCGCGAGCGGCTCGCAGCGGGCTCGTGCCTACGTACTCACTTGATACCGTATCTGATACGTTACGCGCTACACTGCTAAGTGAGTACCCGGCTTAATATAATATATATTTTTAATAAAGATCAAAACAGATAACAGTCATAATATAAAGTTCATACATTAAGCTAGCAATTTGAACAGATCTGGATTCATAATCAAAATATCTAATTATGTGAACACAAAAGAGTTTAAATGTTGCAAGAACAAAAACTAAATTACCCTAAAAACTAGAACTTGTGTAGCAAAAGTTATACATTATAAAAATAATTCAATATCAGAATTTTTCAGGGGAGAGACCTTTGCCCAGCTGTGGGACAAGATAGGTTTAAGAAAAAAAAAGAAAAACAGAATTTTATGGATACATCTCTTGAACCTGCCTTCATGCGAGTCAAAAACATCCAAATTATGTTTCAGCTGTAACATCTAGACAGAGCCTACTTTCACTTAATATCAAAAAATAGAATAAACTTTTATTTTTTCCACAAAACATAAAAAAAACACACAAATCAGCAATAAAAATAATACATTAATGAGAGTGAATGAGGCGAAAGTTGTGTGTCAGGATCGTAGCGACTGGAGATCCGTGGTCTCTGCCTACCCCTTTGGGAAAGAGGCGTGACTTTATGTATGTATGTATGTATGTAAAAATAATATTAAGTGACAGAAATTCAAATTCAAATTATTTATTGCATTCAATATTTATTTCGGGTCTGGGTGTTTCTATGTATAATATGTATGTATTTACAAACAAAAAGTATATAAGTAGTTTATCAGTTGTCTGGTTCCCATAATACAAGCTATGCTTAGTTTGGGGCTAGATGATGCTGTGTGAAATGTCCAGCATCATTTATTATTATTATTATTATTATGTGTGTGTACTAAGTCTTAAAATAAAGGTGTACTAAGTGTACACATGAGTCCTGGAAGGACATCGCAAAAATAGTGAGTAACATAAAATTGTGTTTGTTACACGAACATTAAAGTTTCTTACGCTATGATGAGATCTTTTATTTCAAAAAACGTAAACAGGGTCACGACTGTATCCCCAAGGCGCGGTAGACATTCTCTCAGATCTTTATATTCCAGATCCTTTGAAGATGTCTAAGGGGGTAGTCAGAGGCATGTACAAATACATATTTGATACATGCCCACATCTTGCAGAAGTTAGTATTCCATACGTGACAGGTTGCAAGCCCATCGCCGCCTATAAGAATACTAACTGGTTTCCTCACGATGTTTTCCTTCACCGTTCAGAGCTCGTGTTAAAACGAATATAAATTTTACGAAACGCAAAATCCATTGATGCACGGCCGGGATTCGATCCCACGACCTTCGGATTGAAAGTCGAGGTACAACCCCATTCGGCCAACACGGCTCTCACGTCTTTTATTTCAAATCTATGCAATCCTCGTAAAATAATAAATGGCCAAGCGTCCGCTTTTATTTTTTACTACGTAGCTCAATGTACCTATGGCTTAACTTGTAAAATTTCAATTTCATAATAATTAGACCAACCATTTATCAACTTCATAGCCAGTCTCTTATTTATTGTCTGTGCTTGAAAAACGGTCACCGCTATATTCAGACTCTACTTATTATCTACTAGCTTTCACTTGCATTGGGTAGTACTAGTATTTTTAATAGCTTATTGTTATTACATTCATGGATCACCTAAAATAATGCTAGGCCCCAAACCGTGTTTGTTGCCCTGATTCTTCACGGTATTGGTCGCGAAAGAACAGGAGTAAAATTAGTTCTAAGAATATTCTAAGTGATCCCAGCGGTCCTACTCAATAAATGCTTTTTGACTTTGACCAGACTATGCCATCCAAATTAGTCCACAGTTGGGAGGGTTGAAACACAAACTTACGCACAAACTTATAAAAATAGATTTATAATATTACTAAGATGAAAAGATAGAGGTTTTCAATCCTTGATCACACATCTACACTTTATAGGTGCATTTACACGGTGCGATACGATTTAGCATCGCACGCCAATTTTTCCCGTGTGAACGCTCATCGTATGCGATATGTCTTAGTAAAATCGCATACGATGAGCGTTCACACGGGAAAATTGACGTGCGATGCTATATCGTATCGCACCGTGTAAATGCACCTTATGAATACCTTAACTTAGTTTTTCCCCACAGGATATTATGTCTCTTGTTTCATAAGAAATACGTACCTACCTAACGCAAACAGTAAATTGATCCCTGATTCTCAAGCTATTTCTTCATCATCAGCTTCAGCCTATAGCAGTCCACTGCTGGACATAGGCCTCCCCTAATGAGCGCCATTGCGCCCTGTCCTCGGCTCGACGCATCCAGCTTCTGCCAGCAACCTTTCGCAGATCGTCACTCCACCTGGCCGGAGGGCGTCCTACACTACGTTTGCCGAGTCGCGGTTTCCATTTCTCGCGGTCAGCTATTTCTTATTGGTTTCTTAATAGGTAACTGATCAGTGTGGATCTACTGAATAAAATATGCTTTTTGAATTCGTTATTATCCTAAAAATGTCTACGTGACGGACGTCATTGTACGGTTAACAGTTATTAAAAACCCAGGAATTTGTCAACTCATTAAAAATTAATTGAACAATCTGTTTCATGTAATTTGTGGCTTTTCGGATCGTATTACCGTATATAATAAAATTAACGAAAACACTTTCGGCCTTACAAATAAACGTGGTTTAAAGTTATGACTGGTATAAACTCAAAATTGTATGGTTATTCTTTTTTAAATTGAATGGGTCGACTCTTGACCTCAAACTTACATAGGCAAGAATGAGGTCTACGATGGAGCGAGCCTACCCAGAAGGTGCCTATTAACTCTCTTCTTGGAAACAACAGGGTCGTAGCTCAGCGGAAATACAGACGCGGGAAGCTGATTCCACATTTTTGCAGTGCGCATAATATAAGAGCTTTGAAAGCGCTTAGTTCTATTATGTGGAATATCAACCAGGTGAGGATGATAATCAGCTGTGCGTCTGAAGATTCTTAGGTTATATACCTGTCATTACCTTAAACTACGTTTATTCGTACAAAAAAACCTGCGATTAACAATAATAATATAGGTAATAATATTTAGGAATATTACAGATAGAGGAAGGGGGGGGTAATTTGGAATACTGCAGGTAATTTGGAATAGTAAGGTTTCACAGAAACTAGTTGTGCAATCTAGGTTTAATGGTAGTAAAGCAATGGAGATTGACGCCACCGGTCGATATGTTCACACCGTTCGTAAGCCGAACTTCCTAGATGGCGATCAGAGACTCAATTGTGAAGGAGAGTCATTGAAACTTTTTGAGTTACGTAATTAACCCGCTTCGATCTTGACAATTTGTTATGTTTATACAGTTTAGCTTTATGTATACTGTAAAATGAATCATAAATTTTGCATATTGACTTTGATTTCAGTAGTTTGTATAAATATAACTAAATGATGCAAGGTTATGTCCGACCACATCTTGTTGCTAATTTGGAATACCCGAGGTGATGGTAATTTGGAATATGCCAAATCACCATCATTTTTGTTTGCAAGACATCTGTTGGTATCCAGTCAGTAGATATTGATTCTTAATGTGTGGGATTTGGGTGCACTGTGAATGTGGCGACTATGAAGGTGGATCCTATTTTTGTGATGTGTTTTGCAAATAATCCATATAATTGATTGATTAAACTAAAAATGTGCCTATTGTAAATCCTATGTTTGTGATGTGTAGGTATTGCAAATAATTTATTTATGTGATTTATAAAACTGATTAGATTGATTTGATTTAAAGAGAGATTATACTGTTTTACGTCTATATGCCTATTATTTATAGAATATTATATTATTTGTAGACTCACTTAGATACTTTAGTGAAACCTCAAACTCACTGCAGGTAATTTGGCATACCTAATTGGGATTCCAAATTACCTTCAGTCAAGTTATGAACCAATTTTATTGTAATGCTCTAGGTATTGATTTAGGATATCATTTGTATTTGTATATCTTACATTTTATTCTAAAACATTGGCGTAATAGTATCTATATAACCAAGTTAAGCATAGTGCATATAATTTGGAATACCTCTATTCCAAAATACCTGCACTAAATGTCGAAAACCGAATTCAGCCATTTTGCGGTGAACTTAAAACTTTACCTAGTAGCAATGTTCAGATATTTTTGATAGCTTGCAGATTAGTAGGTTATAGATGTAGCTTTCATTTAATAAAGGTTTTATATCCTGAAACACTACAGAAAAAAAAACACAGGCCTAAAACAAAATGGTATTCCAAATTACCCCCCCTTCCTCTACCTATAGCGTGCGTGACGTACAAAATCAAAGCTAAATTCTGTCCACATGACAAACAAGCACAAAAATTTTAAAAATCCTCAAAACATTATCATAAACCTATGATCATTCGTCACGAAAAACTTCAGTGCTAAACAAAATAACGGCGCGAGCTGTTATTTAACGAGGTCGGTTTTGCTGCGCTGACCCCAAATCTATAATATTGTTGAAATAGAGAACTTAAAATTTTGTGAGAAGCGCTCGTGGTCGTGCTTGCTTAGTCGTTCTTGATGCAACGTTCGAAACGGTCTGTAAGTGGATGGGTGACCGCCAGTGGCATTTTCATATGAGCGCTTCCGTGCTTTGGAGGGCACGCTAAATTGTCGGTCCAGGCTATTTAAGTCGTTAAGCCATGACGGAGGCCTTTAGGCGGCCTAAAAACTCCGTCACCAGAGTTAGCCACTGACTCATAAGAACTTACTTTTTTTACTTAAAATTTAGTTTTTACTGGTTACCATATTAAAGTACGTCTACTACATACATAGATAGGAAGCATAAAAAACATAAAATGTTCCAAATCTGTGGCTGACTGTACCAAAGTGCGTCCATTTTCTCTAATAGCTTTTTATGCGTTCACTGAAACATAGCCAAACCTATTACCACAGTTGGATAAAAGCCTACTGGTTAAAACAAGGAAATTAGTACATTCTGCCCAGTCCAATCCCAAAGGCCTCGGTTAACCCTTATTACCTGGACCGTAGGGCCCAATTTCGCGGATCACAAATCTGTGGTTTTGAGTACAAAAGCTTTTTCGACTATATTGTAAAGTGGTAAGGCAGGTTTTCGCTTGGTTTATACTCGATTAAATTTTAAAAGGTTTTAATCGTGTTACTGAGGTTTAAAATTAACTTTTGTCTGTTTGTTCAACATGGAACAGATAAAAGAAGATAATGGGAGTAATAAAAGGTTTTTTTTTAAGTAGAAACTTCTTTACGACCTCTGTAGCGCAGTGGGCGAAGGTCCGCTTGCGACGCAGAAGGTTGTGGGTTCGATCCCCGCCGCGGGACAAATGCTTGTATGAGCTACAGCTATTTGTCTCGGGTCTGGGTGTTTTCTATGTATAATATGTATGTATTTACGAACAAAAAGTATATAAGTAGTATATCAGTTATCTAGTTCCCAGAGTACAAGCTTTGCTTAGTTTGGGGCTAGATGATGCTGTGTGAAATGTCCAGCATTATTTATTTATTTAGGTGTGTTAGGCATTTTTGAGATGCGAAAAAAACATTGAATTCGCATCACCATTCGGCATGTAAACGTTTCCATTCGGCATAGATCGACAAACTTCGGGATCTGCCTGTGTTTCCCGCCGCGCGCCCCGTTCGCTCGCAGGCAGCCAGAATTCTGTATAGAGGTTCTATGTCTGGCTGTATGTAATATGTTTTTTATGTAAATATGCTCACCTATTGTAGGTACTTCGGTACTCCCGACGCGACGTAGTCTTTTTTTTTTTTTTTAAATTAAATAGTTCAACATTTGACCTCACTCTGCCTGATGTTAAGCAGTAGTGAGGTCTAAGATGGAGCATGCTTACCTAGAAGGAACCTTTAAAAAAAATAAAAAAATTCCCATATAAAATTTATTACTGAAGGTTTGATAGTTTTCCCGTAAAACTCTATCAGGCTTACCATAGAACGTGACATAAAGTTATTTCGGAGTGTAAACTGTCAAAATGTATGGTTATTCTTGATTTATTCGGTGGAATAACTTTATGTCACGTTCTATGGTAAGCCTGAAATCTCATCCTCACTTGACGTTTGGTTCGGAGTCGGTTTTATTTTTTATTAAAAAAAATGTAATGCAACATGTAAACATAGTTTATTTAAATGAAACCGCGGGAACCTATTTACTCACTATACCTACTTATGTAATAAAGAAACGTTACTTAGGTATCAAAGATTAATGATGAAAAGATTCGGTCACTCGGAACGATACTACCGAGTGAGCTTTATATAGATCAAGAGCTAACAGACATCATAATACTCATATAAATGTTTATCGGGATCGTTGTAAGTAATATTAATAATACATACTACGAGTAATAAGTAAAAGAGCCGTGTTGGCCGAATGGGGTTGTACCTCGACTTTCAATCCGAAGGTCGTGGGATCGAATCCCGGCTGTGCATCAATGGATTTTGCGTTTCGTACAATTTATATGCGCTCTAACACGAGCTCTGAACGGTGAAGGAAAAAATCGTGAGGAAACCAGTTAGTTATTCTTATAGGCGGCGATGGACTTGCAACCTGTCACGTATGGAATACTAACTTCTGCAAGATGTGGGCATGTATCAAATATGTATTTGTACATGCCTCTGACTACCCCCTTAGACATCTTCAAAGGATCTGGAATATAAAAGATCTGAGAGAATGTCTACCGCGCCTCGGGGATACAGTTGTGACCCTGTTTACGTTTTACTAATAAAAAGGTAGGTACTTACTAAACAAATTTTTTTTTTCCAAGTTATTAATTGTACAAATTACTGCCCATTGTCTACATTGTGGTAGGTATTTTTTGAGATTTTTTTTTATCTCTCTATCTTTGTGAATGTGGTATCTGTATGACATATCTATGAGTTCATTATGTATGAGATGTCCAACGGGTTTTGGGGATACAGTCGTGATCGTGTTTCTATAAAATGTATGGACATACTTTAAAAGAACAATGTGTTTCGTGAGATTATAAAACTAACAGGTGCGCCGGAAACTTCAAAAGCAATTGTACTTTTGACAGTTTCTGGCGTGTAAATCTTCGAAAAGTTTCCCTTGCAGACAGCTTGATAAAGTGTTCAATGTTTCTAGAAAAATTAATAGTAGGTAACTATACTATTCTACCGTAGAGATAACGTTGTTATTGTAAGATGGTTGACGAAATAGACAAACTTGTAGTTTTATTTTGGAAGCTTTTTCTTAAAAAGCATTTCATTATTAATCTTGTTTCAATATCCACCAACCAATAGACATAATTGGGAATAAAAGAGATAATTAAAAAAAATGTTTTTCTTTGGAATAGAAATAAATTTGGGGGTAGGTATATTTCCCCCAATCTATGGCTAGAGTACTACCCTTGCTAAGGTCGACTCCAACTGATCCACATACCTTAGGGCCTTTCAGCCGACAGATAATGTCGGATGGTTCTATTTAATTAATTATGTTAATTTGCCAAGATAATGTTGCTTCGGCAACTCTATTATGATGCCCTTGTAGTTCAGGCGATCGCGGTTAGAGGTCGCCACAAGCTATAATTTTATAATGTAACAATTTTCCCATTGGCTCTTGAACTAACATCTCAGTTACAGATTTCGGTCACGAAATAGCACGGAGGCAGAAAATGTCTTAGTTACATTGCCGTTTATGTAACTACCCTTTTGGAAGGGGTTTGCGACCCCCTGTGCTCTTATAAGAGGTGTACAGAGAATATCTAATAATACTACGTTTTTAGATGGCTCACAAGTCACAGCTTAGTCAGCTCCACACGTAACGTTGTCTTTCCTGTGGATAAGGGCGATTAGCTTGCAGATTGCAGACTTTCTACCGGCCGATAGTTGAGACGGGCTATACGTCTGCATACTTATTACGAGCCGAAGATATTCCATCACAACTTGATCATCATCCCGCTTGAGATGCAGCAGGTTGCGGGTTCAATCTCCGCGGGATAAATGTTTGTATGATCTGCAAATATTTATCTCGGGTCTGGGTGTTTCTCTGTATAATATGTATGTATTTACAAACAAAAAAGTATATAAGTAGTGTATCAGTTATCTGGTTCCCATAGTACAAGCTATGCTTAGTTTGGGGCTAGATGATGCTGTGTGAAATTGTCCAGCATTATTTATTATTATTAACTATCGGCCGATAGGAATTCTGCAGTATGCGAGGGGGCTTAAGCTGAGAAGGTGGTTTAGGTGCTACAAGCCTTCATCTCAAACAATAGGTTGCCTCCTGACGCTGTATAAATCATATAATATAGTAAAGACCTAAGTTTTTTTTTACATGGCTCACAGCTGGATCAGCTCCAAGCGTGTTGACGTTGTTCTTGTGGATAAGGATTAATTGAGAATCAACAGAGGAAAAACACAATCATTGATTTTAATTTTATTTAGACTAGAGGCACTCCTGCGGCTTCGTTTACGTGGTACCAACGTTTTCCCCTTTTCACCCCCAGGGATAGAATTTCTGAAATTGTGCGATCAACCTAAGTCAGTCACCAAACCATTATTATCTAAAACTAGCTTCTGCGCGCGGCTTCGCCCGCGTGGTACCAACATTTTGAATAGCCTTTAGGCTCCAGGTCACTATCTACGCCTATTCCAAGTTTCATCCAAATCGGTTCACTGGTTTAGGCGTGATTGATACACAAACATACAAACATCCAAACATACTCACAAACATTCAGATTTATTATATTATTAGGATTAGGATAGGATATTAGGATAGGATAGGATAGGATTAGGATTCTAAGTTAATATTCTAAGCTGTGAGCCATCATTTTCAAAATTAAGGTACTTTATACCTTATCTAGAGTCTGTTACGAGTATTCCGGGTCATATTTCCCTCTCATTCTAATCAAATGAATATTGCGAATGGAAGAAAAACATCCCGAGGAAATCAGAGCTGTCGTAGGAAATTGGATGGCTTCTATCATTGGTTTGTATCCTTATAAGCGGTGATAGGCTTGCGTACTGTCATGTTTATAGTTCTAACAAAAGCTTGCGAAAGAGTAGAAACTTGCTTAGCATTATTCAAGGGTGACTGCTAGGGCCATTTACATTGAAGTATTCAGGGTGTATACATTTAGATCGGTCAGTATGGGAAAGTAATAATAATAATGCTGGACATTTCACACAGCATCATCTAGCCCCAAACTAAGCAAAGCTTGTACTATGGGAACCAGATAACTGATATACTACTTATATACTGTATTTACGAACAAAAAGTATATAAGTAGTATATCAGTTATCTGGATCCCATAGTACAAGCTATGCTTAGTTTGGGGCTAGATGATGCTGTGTGAAATTGTCCAGCATTATTTATTTATTTATACTTTATTTGTTTTGTAACTACATACATATTAGATATAGAAACATCCAGACCCGAGATAAATATTTGCAGATCATACAAACATTTATCCCGCCGCGGGGATCGAACCCGCAATCTTCTGCGTCCCAAGCGGGTTTTCACCCACTGCGCCACAGAGGTCGTCAAAGTCTGAAACAATAAGACATAAGATCTGTTCTTAGGAACATGTCATCGATTTTAGTAACAAGGAATTCTGCATTCATACATTTGTATACCAACTATTATTAATTACATAATACCACTTAGTCCAAGTAAATTCGAGTGAGTGGCCTACTCTGGTGACGGAGTTTTTAGGCCTCTTTCATGGCTTAACGGCTTAATAGATATTTTTTTCACATAACAAATCATTCTGAACAATAGAACAGATTTTGAAAAATTGTCATCATGCCTATTCAGAGCAAGAACTAAAGAGACAATAATGGTAGGTACTCCAGAATCGTATCGTGTAAATGACGTTTAATGCAATGTCCAACTCAATCTAGCATGTATGAACCCGTGGTGTGGGTTCTAAAATGATTAATGGACGGACGGAAACCACAATCCTGTGGTTTTCTTATATGAGTAGGTAGAGTTATTCAATGGAGTGAATTACGGGATCCGGGATTTTGTGAACGACCATCTGTTACGTTTTATTTTGGGTATTTTCTGTGTAGTCAGCGCCACCAACCCCCTCGTAAGAGGCTCGCAGGAACAAACTGCCTATTAGGGGGGACTGCCGAAGAAAAGCTAACCGCTGGGGTAAACGAGTTCTTGAGTGGAGACCGCGACTCGGCAAACGTAGTGTAGGACGCCCTTCGGCCAGGTGGAGTGACGATCTGCTCTGGCTACTGGCAGAAGCTGGATGCGTCGAGCTGAGGACAGGGCGCAATGGCGCTCATTAGGGGAGGCCTATGTCCAGCAGTGGACTGCTATAGGATGATGATGATGATTAGGGGGATACCAGTTGGTGATGCTGAACGTACTTAGGAATGAATGTATCTAGGTTTGCCCCAAACCGTGTTTGTTGCCCTGATTCTTCACGGTATTGGTCGTGAAAGAACAGAAGTAAAATTAGTTTTTAGACTATTCTAAGTGATCCCAGCGGTCGTATTGAGTAAATGCTTTTTGACTTTGACTTTGTATATGAAGATGATGACGTCCTGGCTGATTTTGGCCACGGCGACTGATTTATACAGCGTCAGGAGGCAACCTCTGCCAACACTCAACGGGATGCTGTAGTGCCTGGGACATTGTTTGAGATGGAGGCTTGTAGCACCTAAACCATCCTCTCAGCTTAATCGATCTTGTCCACAGGAAAGACAACGTCAATACGTGTGGAGCTGACTAAGCGGGTTTCCTCACAATGTTTTCCTTCACCGTTCAGATCCCGAGCGCATATACATTTTTCGAAATGCACGGCATTGGAACCTACGACCTTCGGGAAGTAAGTTGAGGCAAAACCTCATTCGGCCAATTTGCTCTAATCCATACGATAACATTATAAATATGAAAGTAACTATGTATGTCTGTCTGTCTGTTTATTTGTTACCTTTTCACGTCCAAACCACTGAATAGATTAGGCTGAAAATTGGCATGGATAAAGGTTATATGGATAGCTATCGTCGTGAGGTAGCGAGTCTATCGTTCTTCTATAGATTGTACTACGGTGAGTGTGCCCAGGCTATACGACCTTATTCCGCCTTCACCATTCTTTTACAGGGACTTCAGACGCACAGCTGATTATCATCCATACCTGGTTGATATTCCGTTGAACGTATTAGCGTCTGTATTTCCGCTGAGCTACGACCCTGTTGTTTAAGCAGTGTTAAAGGCACCTTTTGGGTAGGCTCGCTCCATTGTAGACCTCATTCTTGCCTATGTAAGTTTCGAGGTCAAGAGTCGACCCTTTCATCATAAAAAAAATATCCAGTATCCCAGTAACTTTTTATCCCGAAAAAATCCCAAGGAACCGCGGGCTACACATGCGCAGCTTGTTATCAATAATAGGCGTAATCCGTAATCCGTTGGTAGGTATATCCAATGTGTGTGTCTCACTGTCTTCCTGCTTGTCAGTTTCGGAATATAACCCAGTTCAAAACAAACTAGCTCAAGCAAACATCCTAAACTCACAAAGGAATGTCTGCAACATGTTTGTGAAACTGTTTCAGTGCTTTGTTCCAACTCAAAATTGGAGCACGTGAACAATCAAACTAGTTTTTGTGTAGGAAACTAAAAACATTGTTATTTTAAAGTGTTAGTTGAGGGTTGCGTGTGTAGGTAACGTACAATATTAAATACGTAGTTAATCAACAGCTTATCCAACAGACTGTGGATGGATATGTGAGTGGAGGTAGACCTAAGAAAAGATGGATGGATTGTGTGAAAGCAGATATGGGTAAGAAAGGAGTGGATATGGAGATGACGAGTGATAGAGGTGAATGGAGGAAGAGAACATGTTGTGCCGACCCCGCATAAGCGGGATAAGGGCTGGTCAATGATGATGATGATGGGTCAGATTAGCGCAGGATCGTGGTCGATGGCACAAGCTGACGAAGGCCTAATACCCAGCAGTGGATGTTGGCTGTGGATGATCATGATTTTTTTTACTTTTCGCTAAAAAACTTTAAAAAGTCAAACCAATAACAAAAATATTAGGCCAGAAATCACCGACCGTAAAACGTAAGACACAGTCGGTATAAAAAAGAGATAAATACTTCAACATGGCCTCGTAAATCGAAGGTCCCAGAACCCAAGGAAAGGTCTTAGAGTGAGGAAAATGCACATAGCATTGAAGCAAACATCTACACATCAACTGTATCTTAAGTGCCCCATGATCATACCTACCAAAACAATCAAACCATTTGACGACCTCTGTGGCGCAGTGGCTGAAAGCCAGCTTGGGACGCAGAAGGTTGCGGGTTCGATCCCCACCGCGGGATAAATGTTTGTATGATCTGCAAATATTTATCTCGGGTCTGGGTGTATCTATGTATAATATGTATGTATTTACAAAAAAAAAGTATATAAGTAGTATAACAGTTATCTGGTTCCCATAGTACAAGCTTTGCTTAGTTTGGGGCTAGATGATGCTGTGTGAAATGTCCCAGCATTATTTATTTATTAGAAAAGCAAACACTTATGATAAGTTCTCAGCAAGAATTCAAAGCAAGAAACAAAATTCTAGAGAGAGTGTAACGGCCACTCTACACACACATACGCCGAACTATTTGCCAAACTATTCGCCGAACTATTATTTGGATAGAAGATGACAGGCGAATACAGGCGATGAGGCCCACGCTCGTCACCGTCGGCATTCGTCTATCTTCGCCGAATATGTAGAGGGCCCATTAGGTAGTGCCTTGCTTTTTTTTAGCTTGTCTTGAAAGCCAAAAGAAGTTTATTGTCAATTACAAAACTCCTTCAAAAACAAAAATACAGTGATGTGATACCATTACCATTTTTATAGGCGAAGGGATTGCAACTAGTCACATGTAGAAACAAATATGTAAGTACCAAATATTATAAACTTGAATATACACCGCTATTTTATGACTACCAAAAAAATTTTAAGGACAGTTGCAGCAGATGCAGAAAATGATAATGGCATGGTCAGAACTTTTTTTTATTTAACTATCACAAAGTTATCGAGGATTGTAGTCAACCAAAACCGAACAAAATTTTATGAAAACTGTACAAATAAGTACTATGTATAGACAACAATTGCGTACAGACTCTTATTCGAACTATGCTGTCATATCATCCGCAGTCAGTAAAACCGCAGTAGCTATCATAAATCCATGTCTGACTCGTCTCGTCTCCTTTTGAGGTTATAATTTTTTTTCTCTTTTTTTGAGTTTTAACTACTGAAATGTGATAAGTAACAGACACCGAGACCATGTTTAAATTTTTTTTGGTAATTAAAAAATAGGGGTGTAAAACTGGCCAGGTGAGGATGATAATCAGCTGTGCGTCTGAAGTCTGTAAAATGCTAAAGCTCCTAGGCACACTCACCGAACACGGCAGCATAATCTGTAGAAGACCTACAAACTCGCTACCTCAAAACGACGGCTCAGACTGTCGAGTTTTGCCTCGGCAAGATGCTAATGCTAATTATAATACCTACTTGTTTTTAGATTTTATCTCTTTGTAACTCATTAATGTATAATGTTAGAAATGCCTATTTTAGTTTAGTTGAGTCCATATTATAGTGCATGCTGTGGCGTCCTATAACTGGGAAAACACTAGATTTAAGTAGTTAAGTTAAGAAATTGATAATACTTTTGTGATTTTTCCGTTGGATGTCCATAAATAAATAAATAAATAAAATAAATAGAGAGTTCAGAGTTCAGAGTAAACCACTGTTATTTGCTTATTTTAACCTATAGCTGTATCGTTGTTACTCTATCTGTAACCCAGGACCCTGTAGGACATAAATTGCTCCCGTTAAAAGTTTGTGTTAACTGGCCTCAGTTAAAGAGATTACAATAGTTCAAATAGATTTGTTGAAAAGTTATTATGAATTTAAGAATCTAAATCATCAAGCCGTCATCATCAATCGGTTAAAGCTAACCCTTTGTTTACAACGTGCATACCAATCTTCACCTACATACCTACCACAGATTTCCAATTGCTACGATCTTGTTATAACTTTCAGCCCTATCTCATTATATTCATACACGCTCGTCTGCTTTTTTTGCGTTTATGTGTTACTATCTGCGCTCCTGCGGTGAAACCCGCGGTCCCTCGGGTATTTTTCGGGATAAAAAGTAGCCTATGTCCTTCCCTGGGATACAACCTTTATCCATGCCAATTTTAAGCCTAATCTGTTCAGTGGTATGGGCGTGAAAAGGTAACAAACAGACAGACAGACAGAGTTACTTTCACATTTATAATATTATAGTAAGTATAGTATATAGTATTATAGTATAGTATAGTATGGATAGTATGGACGTAGGCCTGGAAAGGGGTAAAATAAATAAATAATGCTGCACTTTTCATACAGCATCATCCAAAATCACATACCTAAAATATAAACATAACGAGTGATAAGGGAAAGTGGAAGGAGATAACATGTTCTGTCCCTATTTGTCCCATATTGAATGGGATTAAAAGGAAAATTCAGACAGGAATTGATATTGTTTTGAAAATGAAACGTACAAAACGACCATGAATAAAACCAGGGAGATGAATTAACAAAATTATAAAAAGTTAAGGTGCATTTACACGGTGCGATACGATTTAGCATCGCACGCCAATTTTTCCCGGGTGAACGCTCATCGTATGCGATTTTACTAAGACAAATAGCATACGATAAGCGTTCACACGGGAAAATTGACGTGCGATGCTAAATCATATCGCACCGTGTAAATGCACCTTTAGAAGTAAGTAAATAAAGATGTCGACAAGCAGTAGCAAGTTCATCTGAGCTTAATCGCTCGAAGTAAAGGTGCATTTACACGGTGCGATATGATTTAGCATCGCACGCCAATTTTTCCCGTGTGAACGCTCATCGTATGCGATGTGTCTTAGTATGCGATGTGCCGTCGGGACTTACTTAGTGTTATGCGATGCGGCATCGGTAGCTCCGACGCGCCGTCGGAGAACAGAGTAGGGTTACCATACTAAAAATTGGAAACCCGGACAAATGCCAAACAAAATGTACGATTTAAATGGAAACGCACGTGGCTTACAACATATTATGTTGGTACCACGTGAGTGAAGCCACGGTGCGTTCCGCAAGCTCACATACATAAATGTAGACATTGATATTTTAATGTTCAATATAATAGTCTTGATAACGAGAATTTCATTATTTTTCTACATAAAAAAATCTTGTAAGTACTTATTTTGTATCATAATATCTTAGAAAAATCTAAATAAAACGACAGGTCTGGAGAAATCTTAACGTATGGTTACTGTAAAATGGGCGGATTATAGGGGCGTATGCCACAGAATAAGTTTCATAGTTACCTAGACTTTTACTAACTGCGGAAGAGCGTACAATTTTTGGTAGATTGTAGCGTTGTTAAATTTCAACAATGTTCTCAAAGGATCGTTAGTGGAGTGGTCTAGCGTGCGGTTTCCAAGAAGAGACATGCTGGTTCAATTCCTTGCACAAAAAATTTTTTTGCATTTTTTTTTATTTTTGCTTCTCTAGAATTTTTTTTTTATGTTAATGGTGAACATCTCAGTTTCATAAACTTTTTAATAAAAACTAAAGAAAATAAAATTAAAATTCAAGGTCCGAACAGAGTACTTACTTAGATGGTAATTTTACCTAATACTATTTTACCTAATATTAGCTGTCCGCCGCGGTGTTACCCGCGATCCCTCGGGAAAACTTCACTTCCCCGGGATAAAATATAGCCTATGTCAAAGATTTAAATCGTTAGATGTCCGGACGCCAAAAACTATGGCGTTGTCTTTACATGTGTGTTATCAAAATGCCGACGTACGCACACACACTAATGATTAGTTAAAAATTAGTGGATTTGCCAATAAACTAAACTTTTATTTCACCATTTATTGTGCAATAATATTGCACGAACTTTCGTGAAAAAATATATGTATGAAATTGAAAAATGTGTGGCTCAAAATACCTACGCACGCAACTTAGCTAATGAGTACGTATAACATATAAATAGTGTTATTGCCAATAACCTTAATTGAAATTATTATCATTTATTGTGCAACCATATTGCACAGACTTTTGTAAAAAACAAAGGTCCTATTAATGCCCTGAAATGGAAAATAATGTACAAGTCTAAAAATGTGCAATCTGTGAGGTACGGTCAGCAAACTCATCAGATTAAGTATGTACGTACTGGCTTGGGTGAGTAAAACCAAAACAATATGAATTACATATTTATTTTATTTATTAGGGACAACTAACAGCTACAATATACAGCGTATTTGAACTTAATAGTAAGAAATGACCATTAAGTACTTAGAAGGTAAAATATACATGACAGGTAATATAATATTGTAGCCCACAACATTATCTAGACAAAGAGAGTTTATATAAAAAGTGCCACTAGAGGCAAATACAAATTATTTACCTAACACTATTTGTACAAGTATTAGGGTAAAGGCCCCAGTAGTCGGCCCCTCTCCAGTAGTCGGCCATTACTGGCTTTTAGTTTGAATAAATAGCAAAGTAATCCAGATTTCCGCGCCAAATTAATTTTGATTGCTACTATGATTTCTGATTGGTCGATGCAAGACGTTTCCTTGTCATTAGGTTGGTAGGATTGGCAGTAATTTCAGTTCATTCCGCCGGTGTCTCCAAGAGAGACGTCAAGTGCGTTGCGCGCTAATTTTTTACTAACTACCGGCGTCTGGAAAACAGGTAAGTTTATCTTTTTATCTCAAGTTATTTGAAACAACTTGCCGTCTAGGTACTTTATTATGAATTTTTACGTCTTTTTTACAAAAAAAATGTGTTTTTATATTATTTTTCTATATTTTACGAGACGGCCGACTACTGGTTATATATTTTTTTGTTATATATATTTTTTAAGGGCCGGTTGGACTGCAGCAGTAGACATTTAGCACTGTTTCAGGCCGCGCGCAAAATACTTCGCGTCGCCGCAGTGGCAGTGAACTCGCATGACATCGCCAGCGACATAGTGGAAATAAGCAGCAGGGTGATTTTATTTGACTTTAAAAATGCATTTTATTATGATCAAACATTGCTTAGTAGGTAGAGTAACAAATTTGAGTTTCGCAAATAAATGAAGTAACCTCTTTATTCTTGTTTTGTTTGTTTCATTATTATTTGTTATTTTGTTTGTCAGTAAATAAAAAAAGGGTGTCAAATAAAAATAATTTATTTAATTGGGTGACACACATTAAAATTGTCTGGGGAACAAGGGTATTTAGTGTTTAATTTTATTTCCACTTTGTTTTGTCCTAGCTGTTATACATCAAAAGAAGCTAAATGTATTATAGATTTCAGTTATGTAATTAAATAAAAAGCATGCAAGTAAAAAAAAATAAGTTTCATAAGGATAACTAAAACAGTACCTAAACTGAAAAAAAAAAACAATTTTCTGGAAATAACAAAAACAATTCAATAATCTGTTGGATATCCCAGGGCATTAGCCACAGCTCTAAATCACGCGTGGTATGCTGATATCAAGTTATCAATTGTCGACTGTGGAATAAGGCATCATATTCTAGAAAGATGTGAAAAAAAACAGTCAATCATTTAAGAAAAAAAGCGATAATTATGATGTAAACACTAGAAATAAGGATAAACTCGCTGTTCCCACTACTAGATTAGATAAAATTATGAAATCATTTAAAGGGCAATGTGTAAGCTTCTATAACAAAGTCCCAAGCGAATTGCAAAATATATCAATCACTAAATTTAAAAATACAATTAAACGTCATCTCTGTAAAAAAGCCTATTATAAGATATCTCAATATTTGGATGACAAAAAATCTTGGGACTTGCTCCAACTCAATGGATCCATGGATCACCTAAAAGAATGATAGGCCCCAGACCGTGTTTGTTGCTCTGATTCTTCACGGTATTGGTCGCGAAAGAACAGGAGTAAAATTAGTTTTAAGACTATTCTAAGTGATCCCTGCTGTCCTACTGAATAAATGATTTTTGACTTTGACTTTGAGTGGCACTCCCAGGTGTGCCGACAAAAGTGAAGGCTTCGGTAACGGTTTTAAACAGCAAAAAGTTACTGTACCACTGGGATTCGAACTCGGGGCTATCCCACCAGAGGTCACTCAAACAACTCTACCAATATGACGAAATTAAGGTAGGTATAGTAAGAGGATGGTGTCGTTATATATTCATCTGGGTTGGTAGGTTCCTATGATAGGTACTGCCTACCTATGGTAGGTTTACCTAATGGTACCTAGGTAGGTAGGTACATAGGTATGTATAATAACAAAAATATATAGAAAAAACTCAAAGTAGGTAAACCTACCTACTTACATAGTTGTGTAGAATGTAGATATAGGTATCTAAGTAAGTTCGTATGATGGCCGTATATGGCCTCCGAAGCCGACAATTAAACTTACCCTCCCAAGCATGGAAGCTACAAAGTGAGAATGACGCAGTTGCGAGTCTTTCTGTTGGAACTACCTACTATCTACTAGGTAGGTTAGGTACCTAGTAGGTATGTGAAGTTGTCTAGGTTACCTTTTTTTATTGCGTATTGCGGATAGGTAGTAGGTAAGGTAGCGCTCGTGGTCGTGCTTGCTTAGTCGTTCTTGATAGATCGTCGAAGTTAACCAACGTTCGAAACGGTCTGTAAGTGGATGGGTGACCGCCAGTGGCATTTTCATCTGAGCGCTTCCGTGCTTCGGAGGGCACGTTAAATTGTCGGTCCCGGCTATTTAAGTCGTTAAGCCGTGACGGAGGCCTTAAGGCGGCCTAAAAACTCCGTCGCCAGAGTTGGCCACTGACTCATTCGAACTTACTTACTTTTAGTAGGTAGCACAGCTGTAGTAGGTAGGTACCTTCTCGCAATAGTGTAAGGTACCTACCTACTAGGTAGGTGTTGAGATTATCTTTATTGTATTGGAAACATTTCGAAAAACTGAATCTACCTACCTAGCTAGTTGGCTAGCATACCTAAAAGTAGGTACACTATTGCGAAAAGGTACCTACCTACTACTGTGCTACTAGGTACTGCGAGCGATACCTGTGATGTATGTAACTTGGAGGAATAGGTAGGTAGGTACCTACTACCTACCTACCTACTTGCCTCGCATCGCATCGCACGCACTACGCTACCAACGCAACGCCTCTCTGAATTCTGTGCCAACGCTACGCAGCGCATTGTTGTTCACTGTTCAGTCAGTGTTCTGTTCACGTTTCAGCAGTGTTGCCAACTTAGTGGATTTTCCACTAAATCTGGTGGTTTTAAACTTTAAAATATGATGGCAGTAGGACTAGAACTAGGAGCGGTTCAATGGAACTCCTCCTGAATAATAGTATAATATCCATACTTGTCCCTATTGAAAAACCATTTTTCAATAAAACTTATTCTCAATACATTTTGCATGAAAACTAAAATTTAGTATTTTTAAGTGTTCCAATAAAATTAAGACCATAGTTATTTGAAGTATTTGTTTGTAAACAGATAGAGCCTCCAAATACGCAAAAAAAAATTCAATAATATCCTATCTCAAAAAATATAAAAACTTTTTGTTAATGTAGTTCTCTGCATTAAAAACAAGTGCGCTACGACTTCTCCGTGACGATCCTTTTTGTGAATATTATGACGCTAAGTATTTTTGTATTGTGTTTTTGAATTTGTATGGTGGTGTGAATGTGAGATACAAATTAATGTTGAATAATTAAAGATTAAACGAACTTACCTGTAAGTGAAGTTCTATCCTAATTGCACTAGCGTTCAGTCCGAAAAGATTAAGGACTTTGATACTAAGTAGTAATGTATTCTAGTACATCCACTCTTGACACTAAGTTTAGAAAAACCTAACAATCAATGTCATTGGCATTGTTTTTTTTTTTTTTATCGGAGTTAGGGTAGTCTAGTCGCTTCCTGTCGATGCTCATTTAGTTAGTAGATAAAACACAGAAGAAAAACAAATCCTGGGCCTCATTGATGTATTACCTAATTACTGTAATGTTATAATGGGAGTGTTGCAACCACGAAGGGTGGGCGGGATATATTAATCTTTTCGGACTGAACGCTAGTGCAATTAGGATAGAACTTCACTTACAGGTAAGTTCGTTTAATCTTTAATTGCACAGCGCGTTCAGTCCTCAAGATTAAGGACTTTGATACTAAGTAGACCTTGAGAGTTAGTACGGGAATAACATCAATGAGGAATTTATTCCATGCAGAGTTTCGAAGTAAAAATATTTATATTTCGACCAACTTAATTATAGGTACCCATGAGGGTTTAGATACGGATATACCTTACTTATATAAATAGTCATCTAAAATTTGCTTTAATTCAGTTTCTATGGACAAGATTGACCAGAATAATAACTAAATTATCCATAATTTAATTGCGTAGGTATACTTAATATATATATATTTTTTTTTTGAATAATATATATCTGGTAGAAAAGTTAATGAAGATACTTTGAAAGAGAATCGTATTTGAAAAACGCAGGCTTGGTTAATTCATTGAGAATCAAGTTAAGGTATTGTACCGATTATAAGCCTGTAGGATTATTCGTCAATAAAATTAATGAATTAAAAAATCAATCCTTAAAATGTATCTTATGGTAGGAAGCAATTATATGACTTAACAACAAGAATAAGGCTTTCACAAAATAACCCACTACCTTGGTATGTAAATAATAACATTTTGTTTTATTTGAACTGGATGAAAGTGGTATCAATATGATATTATTCAAAGATAAAATTGGGATGCTTAGTCTTGCTAGTTTTGTTGACCACAGCGCAGCGAGCTTAATCTGCGATTATATTTCCATAATACTTTTATAAATCATAATAGTGGCAAAAAAGGTAATTAAATCACACAGATAGGACCCTGAATTTATGTATTGCAATCGCCTCTGGAAGTCATTTAGATAAATGACTAAGTAGGTGTCCAAATAATATTTACACAACTGGTTAATTGGGTCCTATCTCACTGAAAAATACTTGTATTAAATAACTGAATTATTTATTATAATTATGTTCAGAACCTAAGCCAACACAAATGAATACACACAACCCGAATGAATAAAATACTTAAGTACATAAAATAGAAAAACCACTCAAGGTTGTTTTTTATTAGGTACTATGGTAAGGTATTGAATACCAGCTAGTACTATCCCACCTGCTTGGGTAGGTATAATATCCCTGATACCAATCATTATATTCGTGTAGGAAGAATTCCGTAGATCTGTACCTGAGTAAGTATACATACTTACATATACCTAAGTATAAAATGTATACGAAGGTAATGCCTAAATTTTCAAAAAAACATTAAAATAATGTTAGGATTTCTAATTTAAGCAGTATGTATGTACTTGTTGTCAAAGATTGACCACTGACCGCTACCCAAACCTACACATAATTACACCCCATAGTTGAGCGGCAGAAAAATTTCAACGATGCTGAGTGTTAAAACTATCCTTAAACTCTTAACAGAGGCATTGGTAGGGCAGGGTTGCCTGAAAAAGATCGCTTCTCAACGATAATGCCGCCAATTATACATTTTTATCTGTTTTTAATTTTATTAATGGTGTACAAAACAGAATTTTCATTCATTCACGTAGATACACTCGAACTGCTGCGATACAGGCTTAGCCTGCATTACTATGTTTTTATAAATAAATTGAGATTGAAATTCATTAAGCGAATAAATTAAATTCCTGTAACGGTTAGTTATTTTATTATCAGTACTTGATCATCACGATCCTTGATGTTAAGATTATTAAATAAAGGTAGGTACCCTTGTTTCACCACCATTGTAGTATGATGAAACGATTGGTAAATCAAAATTTGATAAACAATTTATTATTTTTCCACCTATGGATAATAACCCCAACCTAGGCTGTATTCTGTGCCCTAGGTAGGTATATAAAAAAGAAGAGACGATAGTTTAAATAATTTACGAGAAAACGACGCATGACGATCGGCGATGTCCTTTCCCTTATTAACATGAGAGGTAGAAAAATAATATGCCTGTCCAGGAGACATCAGTCGCCATGGCCGAAAAACGGCTAGGACGTCATCTTCATCAGAAAAACAATAGGTATAACTTCGAAGTTATTATTACCTATTATCAAGTCATGTAGGTAGCCAGGACCTACTAATTTAAGTCGTAGAACTTAAAATTATCAATTATGATGAAATACTTTTAAGGATTAGAAAAGATGCTCGTTTCTCCATATTCTCGTAAAAATAGATTTTATCTTTACCTATTTGAATACGACTGAATATCGGGTGTAGTGTTAATACTCAGGTTATAAAGAAATGTAGGTAACTTTACATCTTTCTTTTTCAAAATGAAAGTAGGCAGGTACTAGGTATGGTCTCCCGTCATAAGAAGCGCTCGTATTGTAGCTTGCCCAGTCGTTCTTAGATCGTTGAAATCAAGCAACGCTCCGGCCGGTCAGCATTTAGATGGGTGATCGCTATTGGCACCTTCATTTCATTTATGAAATGAAATTATCGGCTGAGCGCTACCGTGCCTCGGAGAGGGTACGTTAAATTTTATTGTCGGCGACAAACTATAGGTACGATGCAGTACATACTTAGAGCATAATACTTAGTACATAGATCAAATATGGAAGCAAATATCTAGTAGGCCTAGGTACTCATCTGGGCTCGACGAGAATAGGAGCGGAGCTCGGAGATGCGTGCGCGCGCTTCGTCCCTCACGTCTGTCGTCACATTGTGGCGCCGCTTAGGGCGGCTTGCGGCAGCGGTGCGTCCCGGCGCGGCGCCGCCTGGACTTGTCATAACCAGCCATTATTGGCCGAATTTAACTCTTGAGCATGTCCTCCATTAAATATTTCGAAGGTAGGGTATTTTTAAATAAGTACATACCTAATTCGTTCGAAGGGAAGTAGGTATAGTCGGCTAGCGAATTTGCCACTTATGCACTGACTCAATTAGTGTAAACATGACAAGGTTTGGTCACAGTTCCCAATGAAAAAGACGCAAAACCCGTAACGTCGATGCTTCGAGACAGCCCCAATGGCAGCTCTGGTTGCATTAAAATTAAATTGTAGGTAAATACCTACTCGGAATATTCATACTGTATTCTAAATAGAATGCCGGTATTGAAAGGTTAGGTTAAGACCCCAATGGTAGAAACGCCAACCTGATTCTTTGCATCACAACATGCATAAAACTGTAGGTAAATACCTGGACCACATTTTCCATACGTCAACACGTCCTTGTAGAATCTTCATCGGTACCTCTAGGTACTTACATTCTTATTTTTCTCCTCATATTAACCCTTAATTTGGCAAGCATAGTCATTGTGAAGTTTTAATGTTTTATCTTTATATCTAGGTTCTAACGACTCTAAGCGAGCTTAAAAGTGTAGAAAAAAAAATCCTATCCTTTCAGGTTTTCAGAAAATCAATGTCCCGTCGAAGGCACATTGCCAATGCTACGGAGTACTATACCAAAATTATAACGTTCCATGAGTGGGACTTTGCCAAATGGGGGTAAAGAAAAATTCCATACAAAAAATTAATAGATGTTTATTTTTTTACATGAAAATCCAAAAAACAATTGCGTGGAGATTTCCCAGTGATAAAGCACAACCTTACGTTACATTTGATGCAATATACACTGGTTTTGCTTTGACAGTGTTTGCAATGTCCTATATCTTCTTTAGTTGAGATGAAATGTCCAACATTGTCGTAACGTATAGGACTTATAGGCCGTGCTGATCGTGGCTTTAGGATTGTAGAATTTTCCGTTCTTTCCAAATTTTGTGACCTTCCTCTCTTCAACAACGTTTTCTTGGATCTAGTCTTACGGCCTGCTGACGTCGCTATTGGTGTTACTGGTGTTGGGTCTACAGAAGCAAGAGACGGGAAGGATGAAATTGAGGGGATGTTATTATAATCGAGTTGTTTAGGTGATATTGGGCATATTTGTTGGAAAATGGGAGTAAGTGGAACATCCTCATTCAAAAATCGGTTTTGTTCTTCTGAGTTTTCATTATTTTGATTTTCATCAGAGTCACAAACAGTTTCATCATCTGAGCCGAGTAGGTTTAGGCGTTCCAAGGAAGAATCAATAGAAGGTGCAGGGGATGAAGCAAAGCTTGAGTGCAATGAATGTAGTTCATCATCAGAGTTAGTGCAGGATTTATCGCTAGTTTCAGATGGTGCATGCTCTTTTGGAACAAGTGCTAAGATTCTTTGGGTCCGATAATGTGAGGCATGCTGTTGACAAAACCAAAACCGTAATAAGAAAAAATAAAAGAAACCTAGGTAGGCATTTCATGGAGCTAGGATATGTTCAGCGGTGGCAGTTTACGGCTAAAATGATGATGATGATGTGGCTATCTACATAATCTATGTATACTATGACATTGGCAACGTTCCGTCAGTGGGACATCCGATTGTGGAGGTACTCTACTACTCATTTGGCAATGTCCCATGGACGGAACAACCAACTTGTGCAATGAATAAAGTTGTTGTTATCAACTTCAACTTCTTCTTTATGGCTACTGCGACTTGTTGTCACAATTCTGCCAGTGTCCGTTTCAATAAAATCTTGTTATCTTTTGACATAGACATAATAAATGTACATCTATAAGTAAATGTCAGTTGTCATTTCATTACAAATCTGGATATTTCTTAAAAACAATTGAATAGATACCTTGCGAAGAAACGTTGTGTGCTGCTTCTACGACATTTTGTATTTTTTATGACAGATTCAGTGTTGCCAATGGTGTCAAATATTTTTCTACCAAATTTCAATGTAAAAACTACCTTATAAAATAAAAATAAGCGAAATATTTAAATTAGTAAGAACGTGATGATTTTTTGAATCCAATGTTCCACCGGATGAACATTGTCAAATAAAGGGTTAAACCCACCTTCAGGTCTCTCAATAAAATGTAGATGACTGTATCTAAAATAGGTACTAACATTTCGAAGTACGGTGTTTCAAGACACAGGCTAATCACTCACTCGATAGTGAACATTATTATCTGTCTAACATCATGTTTTATAATTTCATCCATCTAATGCAATAATAGGCTTTAGAGTCGCTCAAGCCAGGTTGAGGTGACGTTGGATACGTCCAGCACTTCAAGAAAATAACGCTTTTTCACCTTCACACAATTTGCACTGCATAATATTTCCCCTAACACAATTTTGGAATGTGTTCAGGCATTCCAGCACACTGCGAAGAAAGAAACACAAGAAAGTAAAGTGTTGAGTGGTTGAGCACTAAAAAACGAATGAGCATCGACAGGAAGCGACTAGACTACCCTAACTCCGATAAAAAAAAAAAAAAAAACAATGCCAATGACATTGATTGTTAGGTTTTTCTAAACTTAGTGTCAAGAGTGGATGTACTAGAATACATTACTACTTAGTATCAAAGTCCTTAATCTTGAGGACTGAACGCGCTGTGCAATTTAAGTGGTAGTAGTAGCTATAAGTAACGTACCTAAATATTATATTAAAGGTTTATGAATATACTCTGTACATTATACAGTTTAGTTTTAAATAGATAAGACTTACTTATCCAAATATATATTAATATATTACACCTACCTACCAACTAAAATATTAAAATTTATAAATGAAATTATCTATTTCGACTTCCTTATTCAATAACATGATCTATTGAATCTGCTGACGCTACCGACCGTGAGGTTGCGTACTGCACAATGCACAACGCGCTTACCGAGAAAATTGTGTCATCTCTTTTTCTCCCAAGGTAGTTGCATTGCAAACTAAGAACTCTCCATCTCTTTCGTGCACTCGCCATAATTTTAATAAATGGCCTGCTTATCCATACTGGGTCCATACTAATATTATAATGAGGAAAGATTTGTTTGTTTGAATCGAATAGGCTCCAAAACTACTGGACCGATTTAAAAATTCTTTCACCAATAGAATCCTTCATTATCCCCGATAAACATAGGCTATATTTTATCCCGATTGGAATCCTTCGGGGGGGACAATAATATACCTACCTACTTAGCTCAATGTTCAAACGCAGTGTTGGAAACATTTCAAAAAACTGTAGGTAGTACCTAACTAAAGTTTAAACAGGTAGGTTGTGGATGTAAAGTTGGCTAGATAACCTAGCAGACTAGGTAGGTAGGTAACTAGGTAGGTAAGGTAGGTACTACCTACCTAGTTACCTACCTACCTAAATCGAAAAACTGGACCTACCTACTAGGTAGGTCCAGTTTTTCGAAATGTTTCCAATACAATAAAGAGGCGATTTGTACTTACCTACCTATATCACAATGTAGGTACTTACTTACTTACCTATTTAGGTCAACGGTAGATAGTAGGTAGTTCCAACAGAAAGACTCGCAACTGCGTCATTGTCACTTTGTAGAAACGCTCATGGTCGTCGTAAATGGATGGGTGACCGCTAGTGGTATTTGAAAGCTTCCATGCTTGGGAGGGTAAGGTTAATTGTCGGCTTCGGAGGCCATATACGGCCATCATACGAACTTACTTAGATACCTATATCTACATTATACACACATATGTAAGTAGGTAGGTTTACCTAGTTTTGAGTTTTTGCTTTATATTTTCATGTTATTATACATACCTATGTACCTACATATCTCGGTACCATTAGGTACCACAGGTACCACAGGTAGGTAGGTTCGTAGGTAGTAGCTACAAAAAACAGGGTCACGACTGTATCCCCAAGGCGCGGTAGACATTCTCTCAGATCTTTTATATTCCAGATCCTTTGAAGATTCAAAGGATCTGGAATATAAAAGATCGACAACTGCGTCATTGTCACTTTGTAGAAACGCTCATGGTCGTCGTAAATGGATGGGTGACCGCTAGTGGTATTTGAAAGCTTCCATGCTTGGGAGGGTAAGGTTAATTGTCGGCTTCGGAGGCCATATACGGCCATCATACGAACTTACTTAGATACCTATATCTACATTATACACACATATGTAAGTAGGTAGGTTTACCTAGTTTTGAGTTTTTGCTTTATATTTTCATGTTATTATACATACCTATGTACCTACATATCTCGGTACCATTAGGTACCACAGGTACCACAGGTAGGTAGGTTCGTAGGTAGTAGCTACAAAAAACAGGGTCACGACTGTATCCCCAAGGCGCGGTAGACATTCTCTCAGATCTTTTATATTCCAGATCCTTTGAAGATTCAAAGGATCTGGAATATAAATGGTACCCCCCTTAGACATCTGTCTAAGGGGGTAGTCAGAGGCATGTACAAATACATATTTGATACATGCCCACATCTTGCAGAAGTTAGTATTCCATACGTGACAGGTTGCAAGCCCATCGCCGCCTATTAGAATACTAACTGGTTTCCTCACGATGTTTTCCTTCACCGTTCAAAGCTCGAGTTAAAGCGCATATAAATTTTACGAAACGCAAAATCCATGGATGCACGGCCGGGATTCGATCCCACGACCTTCGGATTGAAGGATTTGAGTAGCTACATTATCCTTAAAATAAAAAATCTTTATTTCAGACATTTTTGTGTCCCTAATGTTATTACCTATTATTATAATAATAAATGGCCAGCTTATCTATACTAATATTATAAAGAGGAAAGATTTGTTTGTTTGAAATGAATAGGCTCCAAAACTACTGGACCGATTTAAAAATTCTTTCATCAATAGAATCCTACATTATCCCCGATGAACATAGGCTATACATATTTTATCCCGGGGAAGTGAAGTTTTCCCGAGGGATCGCGGGTAACACCGCGGCGGACAGCTAATATTAGGTAAAATAGTATTAGGTAAAATTACCATCTAAGTAAGTACTCTGTTCGGACCTTGAATTTTAATTTTATTTTCTTTAGTTTTTATTAAAAAGTTTATGAAACTGAGATGTTCACCATTAACATAAAAAAAAAATTCTAGAGAAGCAAAAATAAAAAAAAATGCAAAAAAATTTTTTGTGCAAGGAATTGAACCAGCATGTCTCTTCTTGGAAACCGCACGCTAGACCACTCCACTAACGATCCTTTGAGAACATTGTTGAAATTTAACAACGCTACAATCTACCAAAAATTGTACGCTCTTCCGCAGTTAGTAAAAGTCTAGGTAACTATGAAACTTATTCTGTGGCATACGCCCCTATAATCCGCCCATTTTACAGTAACCATACGTTAAGATTTCTCCAGACCTGTCGTTTTATTTAGATTTTTCTAAGATATTATGATACAAAATAAGTACTTACAAGATTTTTTTATGTAGAAAAATAATGAAATTCTCGTTAATAAGACTATTATATTGAACATTAAAATATCAATGTCTACATTTAGGTATGTGAGCTTGCGGAACGCACCGTGGCTTCACTCACGTGGTACCAACATAATATGTTGTAAGCCACGTGCGTTTCCATTTAAATCGTATATTTTGTCTGGCATTTGTCCGGGTTTCCAATTTTTAGTATGGTAACCCTACTCGCCGCGATGCGATGGCGAGTTGGATCTCCGATATCGCATCGTAGTGACGACGCGACATCGCATCGCAAGCGCAGTTTGTCGTGTGAATGCGCTAAGTCTAACTCAAGTTGGCACACCGAATGGGCGCGGCCTAGCAAATCCGACGACAAATCGCACCGTGTAAATGCACCTTAAGATCTTAGCGACCGATTGGAACATACGACACGTAGTTTCCTAATCAGAGACAGAAAAGTTTTCATAAGTCTCCGACGAACTTCGGTCAAGTTGTTATACCTACAGTCGAATTTACTCAACAACTGTACAACTTCTATTGCGGATTTGTTTCTATGTATTCACTGAGAAAAATATTTCAGATACAAAGTTTCTCAAACAAAACGTAGATGTTTACAGAAACAAATGTTTCGGGGACTTGGCTGTCCACACCTCAGTTGCTTCACAGTACGATTACGCAATCCCTTAAGAGTGTGCAGGAGCGATTTAAGCAATTTTGTAGTTCGAAATCGGTATTTATCTCAGAATCTGTGAAAGCTACAACCTTCCTATTTAGGTAAACGATACTTCATTGTTTTATCTTGGATTACGTGTTTTAAAAACACGATTGGTGAAAGTTTTCTAGTCTTCTCTTCTCACGCCGAACAAATCACACTCGCTGTCCCGCTTACAAAATGGCGGCGTATGGCACACTCTTAATATCGGCTTCGTTTCAAATAGTTGTCGTTCCAAACTACCGCCATGGAAGTCACCTAACTAAAAGGGTGATGAAAATTAATGTGGATGGATATGTGAGTAGAGGTAGATCAAAGAAGAGTTGGATGGATTGTGTGAAAGAAGATATGGGTAAGAAAGGAGTGGATACGGAAATGACGAGTGATATGGGAGCGTGGAAGAAGAAAACATGTGGGAGAACAGGCAAATAATGATGACTTATGTAACCAAAGAATAAATAAATAAATAAATACATAACGCTGAACTTTTCACACAGCATCATCTCGCCCCAAAGAAAGCAGAGCTTGTGTTATGGGTACTACATGACTGATATACTACTTATATACGTTTTGTTAAAAAATACATATTTATTAAAAAGTTTTTATTTACAGAAACTAAGCTACTACAATATGTACATAAAATTACAAAATACTTATTATACATAGAAAACACCCAGACCCGAGACAAACACTCGTAGATCATACGAACATTTGTCCCGCGGTGGGTATCGAACTCGCAACCTTCTGCGTCGCACGTGGAAAGAAGCTGTTCTAGATTAACACCCTAGGCGAAAAATTTATGGATCGTAGCAAGTGGAATAACAATGTTTGTTTTAGGCCACCGTAAGGCCTCCGTCATGACTTAAGCACGGAAGCTCTCAGTTGAAAATAACACTAGCTTTCACCCATCCACTTACAGACCGTTCTGAACGTTGCTCCATTTCGACGATCTATCAAGAACGACTGAAGCTACGAGCACTTTTTTTACATTAAATAGGTCATCATTTGACCTTACTCTGCCTGATGTTAAGCAGTAGTGAGGATAACTCTTTTCTTTATTAACATTATTTAGTTTGTCGACTTGTTGCCCAGCGTCCGCGATTTATATTTTGGAGCGCAGTTCAAAGACCACAGAGTGGAGCCCCAGGGACAGGAAACGACGATGCGGCAGACCACGGCGACGGTGGAGAGACGAACTTGACTCTTACTCCCCACATTGGACAACATTAGCTTACAATAGAGTTGAGTGGAAGAAAGGAAGGGAGGCCTTTGCCCTGCAGTGGGACATCACGGGCTCATAATAATAATAATAATCATTATTTAGCCCGTGTTGTCCCACTGCAGGGCAAAGGCCTCCCTTCCCTTCTTCCACTCTTCGCGATTTAACGCAGCAACAGGCCAAGTTCTCAGGTGAGAGTCCAGCTCGTCCCGCCATCTCATCCTAGGCATCATATTTTTTCTTTGCAAAAAAAAAAATATATTAGGTAGACATTCTCGGCTTTTTTTCATTCCAAATCCTAAGATTTTGTTTTCGTGTTATGACAGAATACTTACTCATTGTAAGACATTTATTGGGCCATGTGTGTCATGATACCCCATTATAGGCGATAATACTAAAAATGGCTGGCATCACGCCAGTTGGGTAGCGATGTGTCTTCTCGCGATTATGATTCATTTCCTCGCTTCGGCTTTTTACATCTAGTACTAGATTATTCTCAGCGTCAGGAGACAACCTTTTTTTTTTATAACGTCAGAAAATCCATTATGGATACCCGACCGCCGTGGGGACAGCGGAAGGGGTCAGACTCTCACCGACTAAAAACTGACGCGTGGCCTGCCTCCATGCATGTCAAGGGGCTCCGGGACCTCCTACGGAACACGCCGATGCCCCTCTCGCATTTTGCCTAAGCAAGGCCACGGCCTGGCGGGCGTGGCGCTCGTGGTCGCTTGCTTAGTCGTTCTTGATAGATCGTCGAAGTTAAGCAACGTTCTGTAAGTTCTGTAAGTGGATGGGTGACCGCCACTAGCATATTCATCTGAGCGCTTCCGAGTTTGGAGGGCACGTAAAATGTCTGTCTCGACTGTAGTCGAAACCGACATACCACCTGGTTGATATTCCACTTATTAGAACTAAGCGCTTTCAAAGTTCTCTTATTATGCGCACTGCAAAAATGTGGAATCAGCTTCCCGCGTCTGTATTTCCGCTGAGCTACGACCCTGATGTTTTTAAGAAGAGAGTTAATAGGCACCTTCTGGGTAGGCTCGCTCCATCGTAGACCTCATTCTTGCCTATGTAAGTTTCGAGGTCAAGAGTCGACCCATTCATCATAAAAAAAAAAAAAAATGATGGATGCCTAAAAACTCCGTCACCAAAGTTGGCTACTGACTCGTACAAACTTAGGTACCCTACTCAGTTCTTTTTATCTGAGGAGAGTGAAGTATTCCCAAAATCCCGCAGGTAACTAGCTAACACTAGTTTAGGAAAACTTAAGCAAACAAGTTTGCCGAACAAAAGAGCTAGCATGAATAAAGTTATGTAGGTACGTGATGAATATTATTCTCATAAGCAAGTAATGTTAGGCATAGACTGATTTAAATAGCTGGTTATTGAGTAAGTAAGTTCGTATGTGTCAGTGGCCAACTCTGGTGACGGAGTTTTTAGGCCGCCTTAAGGCCTCCGTCGTGGCTTAACGACTTAAATAGCCGGGACCGACAATTCAACGTGCCCTCCGAAGCACGGAAGCGCTCAGATGAAAATGCCACTGGCGGTCACCCATCCACTTACAGACCGTTTCGATCGTTGCTTAACTTCGACGATCTATCAAGAACGACTAAGCAAGCACGACCACGAGCGCTTCAACTAAGCAGAACAGACCAGAAGAAACAAGTAGACGGGTTATTTGTATAAGATTATATTTATTATCGTGTATCATATCTTTTTACTTATTTATTTAATAATAATCTATTTTTGATAAGTCATTACATTTTTTATAAGCGACTATGTAGTCACACCGAGACGTAATCTTACTCTGTAAATCGTCAGCTTGGTCCTCACGATACAGGCTCAGCCTAGTGTGAGGTCCGTCGTTAACACAAGAGTTTTGCTGTCAGCATTATGTAGTGCATCTTTCTTAACGTCTATCGATTTGTTATCCACACACAATGTCTATGTTTTGCTTTAAATAAATATTTTTACTTTACTTTACTTTTTTACTTTATTCGTTAAAAATCCTATGAAACACGATGTCTGCAGATTTTCCCCACTTGAGTTAATTGGTTAATGCATACGCGACCCATAAAACGCGACTAGTGCCCGATTTTGACCGAACATGCTCATTTGGACTTGATGTTGTGACGCGGACCACGCCTCCATAGCCAATCCAGTCATATCCGTGGTGAGAACACATCACTTTTGGCACAGAAATATTAGACACGAAATGAAAATCAAAATTATTGCGTCGGTACTGTAGGCAACGCATAGGATTTATTGTTATTCTTTTTATTTTCTTGTTTAAATAAATTGCAAGGGTAGGCTCGCAGGAGTGGCCGGACAGTGAAGGGGAATGTCGCGGGGCGAGGGGCTCAGCGGGGGAGCATGATAGAACTAGAACGTTCAATTGACCAGTGGCTTTTTAAACCTTGCGCACAGCACGCGTCCGAGCTTCTCCTGCCTGCCAACACTTTTTATCGCAAATTCTGTGTTTTACTCCTGACGTCTACATTTGTTGGTCTTCGAGACGGATTCCGGATGTTCAGCACTCCACCTAAAATGGTCAGCACCAGGAGTTCCAAGAAAAAGGAAGACGAGAAGAAAGCGCAAGACTTTAAAAGTGCTCAACCAGAAGTTTGTACGAAAGTGGAACCCCCGAACGTGTCTAAAGATGCTGTAGAAACAAAAGAACCCCGGAGCGAGATGGATAAATATCAACCCGGAACTTCTACAGCCCCCAGTGTTCATAAATCTACCCACAAAAAGGCGTCAACTTCATCATCCACATTGGCGAGAAAGAAAAAGCTGGAACTACAGGCAGCTGAAGAAAAAGCTCGCATCAGGATGGAGTTAATTGATAAACGACTCGAAGCGGATCTCGCCGAACTCGAAGAAGAGGGAAGTCGCAGTTCGCTTTCACAAAAAAGTCCCAGTGTTTGCAACGACCGTGTTGTAGAACAATGGTTGGAAAGTAGCCGGCAAGAGGTGAAAACGCAATGCAATGATGCATTGGGTTCGGCACCGCAGGAATCGAACCTGCACCAGTTGGGGGCCGCCGACCCACAACCGCTTGCTGCCTGCACCGCACTCGAAGCACGACCGCCACCGCTCAGTGGCACTGATGGAACCGTGCACGCCCTGGCGAGTGCTCTCAAGGATCTGGCTGCCGCATCCGCCGCCGCCGGACCCAGTAAAACTAATGACAAAATGTTAAATCGCTTGTGTACGCCGCGGGACTTACCGAAGTTCTCTGGTGACCCGCTTGAATGGCTGCAGTTTAAGCAAGCTTACGAAGATTCTACTCAAGTGTGCAACTTTAGTGACAAAGAAAATGTATGGCGCCTCAGGAAGAGCCTTCAAGGATCTGCGAAGGAGGCAGTGACAGCATTACTCATCGGTGCTACGTCCGCTGAAACTGTGATTTCAACCCTTGAACTCCAGTTCGGAAATCCTGATGTGATAATATCCAGGATTTTGCAGGATATCAATAAACTGCGTCCCATGGCTTCAGAATACCATAAAGAAATCATCCCGTTCTCAGTTAAAATTAGAAACTGTGTCTCGGCAGTGACAGCAATTGGATGTGAAGATTACCTCAAAGGCATGAACATTGTATCGGTCATTCTTTCAAAGTTACCTACTGTGCTTATCTCTAAGTGGGCTGACTATAACTACCTATTGAGTGCCGAGAAAAATAAGCCTAAGTTAGTAATCCTGTCGGAGTTCCTCAGTGAAGAAGCTGTAAAAATTACTAAGACTTCTGTGAACTTATCGTACGGCCAAAGTTATAATAAACAAAGTTATAGTGAGAACAATAGAAATCGCTGTTTATTGATGAACAATGACCTGAGTGTCAGTGATAGTACGTGTCGATTCTGTCGCGTTTCTAAGCATTCGCTACAAGACTGCAAAAAGTTTTTAAAATCCCTCCGTAGGGACCGGTGGACTTATGTGAAGCGTCATGGACTATGCTATAAGTGTCTAACGTCACGTCATAAACAAAGTGAATGTACTGCGCCAGTGTGTAATGTGGACAATTGTGGACAATCTCATCACCGTTTGTTACATTATATTGTGAAAAATTCTGCACCGCGTAGTGGCGTAAACATTACCGATGTGACCGAGACTGAGACCGAGACCGAGACTCGGTCCGAAACTGATAAATCGCGAGTGGAAACTGTAAATAATCTTAAAGTGGACTCAAGTAGGGTTTTATTAAAAACAGTGCCAGTATACCTACATGGACCTAACGGAACTTTTAAATGTGTTGCGCTACTGGATGACGGCTCGACTGTGTCGTTAATAAGTGCTTCGCTTGCGTTACGCGTCGGGTTGCGCGGTAACAAACAATCTATGCGTGTGTGCGGTCCATGGGATAATAGTGAAATAGTGTGCCACAGCGAAATACTGGACTTTGACCTTTCTAATAGCTCAGGTGAAAACTTTACGATACGCGCGCGCAGTGTGGACAAGCTGAATTTGCCTGCGCAAAAAGTCACCGATATAGACTTCAGTAGATTTGACCGTGTACCTGAAATAAAAAGTGCTTTATGTGATGGACTAGATCAACCGGAACTACTGATCGGGCAGGACAATTATAACCTGATTTTGCCTTTGGAGATAGTCAGGGGCAAGTCCACTGATCCCTTCCTTACCCGTACCCCGCTGGGGTGGTGCATTCACGGTTGCATACGTCTGCCACCGGCCGCTGTTGGAGGAGCAGAGTCACATACAACTCTGTTCGTATCAGAGGCCACCGATCCTGAGCGTCTGCTGTACGAGATACAAGAGGAGATGCGCCAGTCCTTTGCTATGGAATCAGCGGGAGTATCAAGTAAGCCCAGACAGAACTCACAAGAAGTGAAAGCCTACGAATGCCTAGAAAGAACTGCCACATTAGAAAACGGCAGGTGGTATGTAGGACTCCCGTGGATAGATACAGCCTGTGATATGCCTAACTCATATGAAAATGCATTATCTAGACTACGAGGCGTCGAGAAAAAGATGAAATCAAACCCTGGCTTTGCAGAGCGATATAAAGAGCGAGTTCAGCATCTTTTCGATAACGATTATGCAATGCCACTGAAACCAACTGAAGCTGAAAATCATAAAATTTGGCATCTTCCTCATTTTGGCGTCGATAACCCCAATAAGAAAAAATTAAGACTTGTATTTGACGCCGCAGCACGAAGTAATGGTTTTTGTCTCAACGACTTTATACTGAAGGGTCCAGATCTACTGATATCGCTGTACGGTATGATGCTAAGATTCAGAGAACATAAAATTGCTGTGACCGGCGACATTCGTGACATGTTCCTGAGAGTCAAAATAATTGAAAAAGACCGCGATGCCTTCAGATTTTTGTGGAGAGAATCACCTGAAAAACCTGTAGAAACTTATATCATGAGCAGTCTGATTTTTGGGGCGAACTGTTCGCCTTTCATATCACAATTTATAAAAAATAAAAACGCCGACAGATATGAGTCATCGATGCCGAGCGCTGTACATGCTATACATAAACAACACTACTGCGACGACTATATAGATAGCTTGGAAGATGAAACGATAACAAAAAAGCTAGTAAACGATATCACATTCATTCATCAACAAGGCGGGTTCGAAATTAGAAATTGGACGTCGAATATTCAGTCTGTGCTGCAAGATCTACCCCCTGAAAGCCTGAAATCAACTGAAGTAACGTTCAAGAATACTCAACCATACGAGGGAGAACGAACGTTGGGCTTAATCTGGTTTCCTGACGATGACAACTTAGGATTCGATGTCTCATTTAAACGAATACCTACGCCAATTTTAACCGGACAAAAGAAACCTACAAAACGAGAAATGTTACGAGTTCTTATGTCAATATTTGATGTCTACGGCTTCCTATCACCTATTACAATAAAAGGAAAAATCATGCTTCAAGACACGTGGAGATCCGGCATTAATTGGGACGATGAAATAACAGAGAAATTATTCGTAAAATGGACTGAGTGGCTCATTATTATGAGAAGAATAGATAAAATTCGACTACCAAGGCACTATGAATCGGCGAGCAGAACCTACACGGACGCCGCGAGTGTGAGCGAGACGCACGATGCCTCCGGTGCAAGCGCACCTGTTAGTTCGATGTCCACGCGCGGCGCGTGTCCGGTCGCTACAGAAAACTATACAAACTTGGAACTGCACATATTCTGCGATGCATCAACGAAAGCTATGTGCGCTGTCGCATACTGGCGCTGGAAAAATAGCAAACAAAAGGTACAAGTTGCTTTTATCTCAAGTAAATGTCGAGTCGCCCCTGTAAAATATGTTTCAATGCCGCGCTTAGAACTACAGGCGGCAGTAATGGCGGGAAGATTAGCCGATACTATTTGCAGTGAGCACAGAATAAAACCTAAGATGAGATATTTTTGGAGTGATTCATCTACTGTCCTACACTGGATACGTAATGATGCACGTACATATAAGGCATACATAGCTCACCGGCTCGGGGAGTTGGACGAGATAACAAAAATAAATGAATGGAGATATATACCCACGAAGTTGAACATAGCCGATATCGCCACTCGAGATTCCTGCGAATTAAAAACACTAGAAAATGAATGGTTGTACGGCCCGCTATTTTTGTATGAAGAAGAGTGTTTATGGCCTAAAGAGGCCCAGATACAATCACCAGATGTTCGTGAGGAGGACCTGGAATACATAAATACCATCATCATCACCCCCTCGTGTTTACCTGCCGTACCAGAACCTACAAGGTTTTCGTCGTGGGTTCGATTACTGAAATCTACGTGTAAGATGCTATCTTTCATAAATAAATGCAAAAAACTTACCAGTTGTGCAGATGACGCGACAATGGAACGCGCTGAAAACTTGTTGCTGAAGTACTCCCAAATGAAATCATTTCCAGATGACCTGCACAACCTGAAACATAATAAAACATTAGATAGAAAAAGTAAACTACTTACCTTGACGCCGATCGTGGATGATGAGGGTGTTCTCCGCGTCGGGGGCCGCATAGATGCTGCACCTGAGATACCTACTTACGTGAAGCAGCCGGTGATACTTGACGGCCGCTGTCATGTCACTCACCTGATAGTGATGTACCACCACGTGAAGGCTTGCCACGGGAACCAAGAAATGGTTGTTAACGAACTGAAACAGAAATATTGGATTATTAAACTACGTCCAACGGTAAAGTACATCAGCTCAAAATGCATGCTATGTAGAATCAAAAGGGCCCGGCCTCAGCCAGTTAGAATGGGTGACTTACCTGAAGCCAGGCTGGCTCATCATCAGCGCCCCTTCACTTTCACGGGTGTGGACCTGTTTGGACCCCTGGAAGTAACGGTTGGTCGACGGCGAGAAAAGAGATATGGAGTTATTTTTACTTGCCTTACAGTAAGAGCCATTCACGTCGAGATTGTGAACCAACTGACTACCGACGCATTGATAATGGCTCTGCGGCGGATGGCGGCCCGACGAGGATGGCCGCGGTACCTGTACTCTGATAACGGTACCAACCTGAGAGGCGCGGACACGGAGCTGAAGAGATGTGTTCAGGAACTGGATGAGCTGAAACTTAAAGAAGGAGTAGCAACTTTCAGTATGTCGACGACATGGAGCTTTATACCTCCCGCCAGCCCACACTGGGGAGGGGCATGGGAGCGACTTATTAGAAATATCAAGGATGCACTTAAGGTGATATTGAAGGAACGAGCGCCACGTGATGAAACACTCACGACATTGATGGCTGAAGTCGAACATATGGTAAATAGTCGCCCCCTGACCCATGTCACCGTTGAACCTCACTGTAAAGAGACACTCACACCGAACCACTTCCTCCTAGGTACATCTTCAAACTTACCTACTTTAGGTATCTTCGACAATTCCGACGTCTACCTAAGAAAACAGTGGCGCATATCCCAACGACTGGCAGACATGTTTTGGAAGCGCTGGGTGCGTGAAGTACTGCCTGATATGCGCCCCAGACAAAAATGGCATGAAGAGCCTAGACCCTTACAAGTGGGAGATCTTGTACTAATCGTTGACCCAAATTCCCCTAGAAACGTTTGGCCAAAAGGTTTGGTACAGAATGTACAAGCTGGCAAAGATGGCCGAATTCGAGTCGTCGATGTGAAGACAAAGACAGGAGTCTTGCGCCGTAATGCGACGCGCGTCGCTCGAATTACCATTGGGGATGAGTGCTGTTCCAGCACTAGGGAGGGGAATGTAGGCAACGCATAGGATTTATTGTTATTCTTTTTATTTTCTTGTTTAAATAAATTGCAAGGGTAGGCTCGCAGGAGTGGCCGGACAGTGAAGGGGAATGTCGCGGGGCGAGGGGCTCAGCGGGGGAGCATGATAGAACTAGAACGTTCAATTGACCAGTGGCTTTTTAAACCTTGCGCACAGCACGCGTCCGAGCTTCTCCTGCCTGCCAACACTTTTTATCGCAAATTCTGTGTTTTACTCCTGACGTCTACAGGTACTAAAGTTGCATTATCAATGCGATTTCAAGCCATACGATAATGTATCTCAAGGCAATTTTTCACGTGTAAACGCTCATCGTATGCGATGAGTTAAGGTGAATCATCATCATTGGTACATCAAATAAAAGACCACTGTGAAACTACCTCTATCAAACACCAATCTTATCGACCTTGTGCTGATCAACGTCTTGCCCTCTATGGCCTCTATTCCACCCATCTGGCTGCTGGTCTAGTGGTGTAGTGGTCTTGGGATACCACTTGATAAGAGCCTTACATTCACCTGTCATCACAAAATAAGTTCATATGAGACAGTGGCCAACTCTGGTGACGGAGTTTTTAGACCGCCTTAAGAACTCCGTCATGGCTTAACGATTTAAATAGCCGGGACCGACAATTTAACGTGCCCTCCGAAGCACGGAAGCGCTCAGATGAAAATGCCACTGGCGGTCACCCATCCACTTACAGACCGTTTCGCACGTTGCTTAACTTCGACGATCTATCAAGAACGACTAAGCGAGCACGACCACGAGCGCAATCTGGCTTGTTAAAAGTTCAATTCAATTCATTTATTCATTGCGATAATGGGTAGTACAACAAAGAGTCATGTCAGATTAAATAAAAATTACAGATCAGCCATTATCAACTTTTCAGCATGCAATATTTGGTAGTACATAATCATAGAATATTTTTATTATTAAGCTTAATTAATGTCATAAATTAGATTAATACTCTTTAAGTGTCCAAATAATTAATAAAAACACTACACTTTCAAATAACAATAAATAGTAGTAGTTTTTAAAGTTTATTCATTTTGAAAATGAACATGCTATTTCAACACTCACTGTGGTAGTTGAAATTAAATTCAACATCCCACATTCAGCTGAACATGATTTATTCGTCGCTGATATCGCAAATTGATTTATTCTACATATTTCGTTTTCATTCAAGCGTTTTATATCTGACACGACTAATGACGTTAGCAATATTCACACAATTAGCACTATAAGCTTCACCATCATCATCACAGCCATCTACCTAGCATCCACTGCTGAACATAGGCCTCTCCCATCGATTTCCACAGCGATCGATCTTGTGCAGCCTGCACCCAACGGCTCCCTTTCTACGCCAACTTTCACCAGATCGTCTTTCTATCTGGGGGCCGTCCTCTACTGTGATTTCCGGTGCGTGGCGTCCACTCGAGAACTTTTCTGCCCCAACGGCCGTCAGTTCTACGAGCTATGTGCCCCGCCCACTGCCACTTCAACTTGCTAATCCTGTGGGCTATGTCGGTGACTTTAGTGTGTCTACGGATATATAAGTTTGCTATTTCAGGGCGTTTAGTATCAGTAAGATTCTATCGAAACTTCCAACCAACTCAAGCCTCTAAGAGAGCCTCAACAAAATTCTAATTTTAGCCGCGGATAAACGTCTATGGATGATGGATGTATCATCAATCAATCGTGCTTAAGTGCTCATCTATATAAATTAACTGGTATCGACATTGGTTGCGTAAAATATTTTTTTTCTTGGGAAAAAAACTTGCTGACGCACGACTCAAAAACTATTTATTCAGAATGTTAGGCTACTTTCAGTGCCTTGTTGTATATAATATCCAAACATATAAACCTAGGTACATAGGAAGCTAAAAAACATTGTTAATAGTGTAACCATTTAAGACCTTTTTTTTTAAATATTTTCATTTTATTTCAGAACTTTGAACATAAAGACTGGACGAGTCTTTACCGTGTATTTCTGCTCTGCCAAAATGTACACGATTCCGAATTAATTAAGTCTAGTAGTATTACGTAGGTACCTACGTCATATACGAAATTTGCAAGAGTGTGCGTAAAAATGAGGGTGTATGTCATTTGTTATGCATAAGTGTGTGTAAAATGCGTTCGTGTGCTATCGCAAAATCGACAGAAAATTTTGAAAGAGGAATTCTGTCAATAAATAAATAAAAAATGCTGGACATTTCACACAGCATCATCTAGCCCCAAACTAAGTAAGTAGTTAACTAAACTAAAAACTCGTCCATTCTATTTTGTCTGAGATTCAAAACTACTAAAACAGATTACAATAACAATCTTTTCTTTGTTTACGTCAACATTGAATTTAAGTGTTCAAAACTTAAAACGTAAGTTTTAAATGTTTACTTTATGGCTGTTTCCAACCACAAATATTTTCATTTCCCAGCAATTCTTGCACCCAATAACGTGAAGCGTCATATTTTATAACCTAAATGCCGTTATTTTGTAAGATTAAAAAGTTATGAGGTCGTTTGAAAAGCTATAACCGATTAAGCCATAATCAAACTCATAAGAGCTCTAGGATCAGAAAATATTGAATTTGATATTATTACTGTTATTTCCTTATTTAGCTCATTCATAGAAAGAAGAGTGCATGCGACAGAAATGAGAATGCTGAGATGGATGTGTGGAGTAACTAAAATGGATAAGGGAATGAGTACATCAGGGGAAGTTTGAAAGTAGCGCCAGTGACTGACAAATTGAGAAGTGGAAGGTTGACGTGGCATGTCATGAGGAGAGATGAGAGTCATATAACACGACGAGTGATGAGTATGAATGTAGGATGCACCGGTAGGGGTAGGCCTAAGAAAAGATGGATGGACTGTGTGAATGCAGATATGTTTGTGAAAGGAGTGAGTTCTGATATGACGAGTGATAGAGAGAAATGGAAGAAAAAACATGTTGTGCCGACTCCAATTAGTGGGATAAGGGCAGGAAGAAGAAGAGAAGATTTCCTTAATTAGCTCCACTTATATTATAACTAACCAATTGGTGTGCCAACTAGAGTCTAACTCTAGTGCTCTAGTTGGCACACCGGCGCGGCCTAGCGAGGCTTAGCAAATCGTACGAAAAATCGCATCGTGTAAAGGCACCTTGCGTATACCTATATAGGGTCTTTCATTTTAAACTAACTTAATTCAGGAATTGGGTTCAACAAATAAATAGAAAAAATATTTATGTAATGATTTTTTTTTGTTATGAAAATCCTGAGAAAATAGATAAAGACTATCCTTTTAATTATTTGTTGCTTCTTGTATAACTTAGTCCATTCGAGCGTGTGATGTGATTAGCTGCGTTGCGATTGGTCAATGTCTGTTCTCCTTGAAAATATTATGCAACATGTCATAAAAAATCAATAAAATATATTTTTTGAAGTGAAAACTAAAATCGGATTAGGAATTAAATTGATACGGTCAAACGTCTATTTACAACCCAAAAACAAGGCCCTGTCAGTTTGTGTAGTTAAAAATTAAAGACCCTGTATGCAACATCAACAGGAAACCCGCAGTTAAGGCAGGTCCACACGTATTAACGTTGTCATTCCTGTGGATAAAGCCGTGTAGATTAACACTAAAACCACAGATAGAGAAATTAGACAGATTTTATAAACGAAATGCTCTCAACACCTAAAGCACGCAAAAGTAACGTCTGTAAACACTTAGCTGTTTCATGCATAAACTTCACTTAGTTCCCGCGCTAAAAGTGTAATAAATTATATGCTTTGCCGAATAATCCACTGGGATAGTGTAGGTGGACTACAGTCACACTTAGCGGACGAAAAGGAGCGGACAAATCTAGCTCATCCTAAATTATGACGACTTCTGTGGCGTAGTGGGTGAAAACCTGCTTAGGACGCAGGCAGTATAAATGTTTGTATGATCTGCAAATATTTATCTCGGGTCTGGGTGTTTCTAGGTATAATAATTGTATGTATTTACAAACATAAAGTCAATTAAGTAGTATATCACTTACCTGGTTCCCATTGTACAGTCACTGACAATAAGATGTATACACGTCAAATAAACATCTATATACAATAATAGTTTGGGGCTAGATGATGCTGTGTGAAATGTCCAGCATTATTTATTTATTTAAATTTTCAGAAAAATGTATACGCGATAAATTGAATAAATGTATACGGGTCCGCGTCATGGACAGCCGAAGTTCCCCTTCGACCACCCGTGGACCTGGATATAAAGAACCTACTTCTATCTTAGCTCAGACCGCTTGATAACGAAATTGTCCGCTCAGCGAGCATAGACGTCACATAGATAGTTACGTCAGAAGGGCTTTGCGTCTGATGTCTAGGAAATTAAGCCATTATTCTTTTTGGCGGGAATTTGAAGCGATCTTTAGTGATATCTTTAAGCCTATCTAATAGATAGATGCTAGTTTAGGATTGGATTAAGCGTATCGATTATCTACTTACGTAAACGTATGTGAATTAAGTAAAAGTAAGTAAAGTACCGGAAATTGCAGCAGAGGACGGCCCCCCACTAAATGGAAAGACGAGCTGGTAAAGGTTGCTGGGAGCCGTTGGGTGCTGCACAAGATCGATTGGTGTGGAAATCGATGTGGGAGGCCTATGTTCAGCAGTGTACGTTATATGCCTAAAATTATGATGAATGATGAAAAGTATCTCAGTATTCTATCAGTTATCTAGCTCTCAATATGTACAAGCTTTGTTTAGTTTGAGTCTAGATAAATACCTAATTGCAAGCGGCTTAAAAGTGCACTTTGTTATTGTGCATTTTATTATTGAATTTAATTATTTAATTCAATTCAATTTATTTATTTCAGCATACTAATACACAAAATTTCTTGACATTATACATTAATAATCAGACTGATAATGTAGGATATAAATATTTTAGTTATTTTATTTTATTATTGTGATTTGATTACATAAATTGATTATTTGTAATTCCTAATAGTACTGTGATTTAGTTAGAGTAATTGGCCTGAGCCGTTCTAATTAAATAAAATAAATAAATAATAAATAAAATACAGCCATACCAAATGTTACAGTGAAAAAAGTCCGCTAAATATGCATACTTTTATTTCGAGAATGACGTCATAGCTAAAGCTGGTGTAGCTAGAAGATTAAACCATTATTCTTTCTAGAGAACGTTAAGCGATTTTTAACTTTTTTAAAGCGATAGTGAGCTTGCCATCTGTCATGGATAGAATTGAACGTTGATTTATTATTGTGAGTGCTTTTAAGGGTTTCGTACCTCAAAAGGAAATAACGGAATCACATATAGGATCACTTTTTCTACCTGTCTATTTTTAAATCCAAAATGTTCAATAAATAAAAAATATAGTTCAAAATATATGTTGAGCTAGTCCCAGTCTTCAAACGGCCTAAAAAACTCCAGTCATACAAACTTTCCCCAGCCGTCATAAACCGGTATTTTTATTGAAAAACAAAACCCTGTATTGACAGTATGTTTGACCCAGTTTCGCTTGAAACGGGATGAAGTGGGTTTATTCGGGCACTTAACCGTGTATACCGTATGCACGGACTCGAAATGAACGGTGACTGTCAGAAGATGATCGTAAAATGTCAAAATAGGCCATTTTAGGGTTCCGTACCCAAAGTGTAAGACAGGACCCCCTTGTTAGTTAACCTATTGTGATTTGTGTCCCACAGCTGGGCTAAGGTCTCCCTCAAAATTTTCCACTAACCCCTATCTTTGGCGATCACTCCTTCGCAAACCCGTCGAGATCGTCTCGCCAAAGGCCAACGCCGTGGCAAGAGCATTGCCGAATTTCAATACAAATTGTTTGGATAAGTAGCCGTCTGCATGGTGCCTCGGTGAGGTTCTTAGACCCCTCGAAGACTACAGACTTTCTATCCGATAGTTGAGACGGGCTATACTTCTCCATACTCATTACGAGCCGAAGTATATCCGTCTCAACTATCGGCCGATAGAAAGTCTCTAGTAGTGTAGCCCGTAGTGTAGGACGCCCTTCGGCCAGGTGGAGTGACGATCTGTGGAAGGCTGCTGGTAGAAGCTGGATGCGTCGAGCTGAGGACAGGGCGCAATGGCGCTCATTAGGGGAGGCCTTTTAACAGCAGTGGACTGCTAAGCTGATGGTGATGATGAGCCTGCGAGGCAATAAAATTAGGTATAGCATTTTGTACAATCGTTAAATCTTTGAGCTTTACGGACGCACTAAAACGTTCAAAGTATATTTATAAGCTTGATGATAAAAACATGTTGAAATTCAAACACAGGCACAATACGAAAGTATAGCCTACTCATTGAAAAAAGACGTAAATTGTGTATGCTTCTAAAAGAGAACAATGAATGAATGAAAAACATTTTACTAAAATGCAAAATGCTTATAGAAATTTTCGATTCCGACGGGATTCGAACCCCCGACGATCAGACGATCCTCCTAAAGCCGGAGTGCCTTCCACCGCTCGGCCACTAAACTAACATTTAAACCGCCGCGGGGATCAAACCCGCAATCTTCTGCGTCCCAAGCGGGCTTTCACCCGCTGCACCACAGAGGTCGTTATTGGAAAAACTTTTAAATCCATGGTAAATTAAATAAATAATACTAGACTTTCCACACAGCATCATCTAGCCCCAAACTAAGCAGAGATTGTATTATGGACTTGTAGATCATACAAACAATTGTCCCGCAGCGGGGATCGAACCCGCAACCTACTGCGTCGCAAGCGGACCTTCGCTCACTGCGCTACAGAGGTCGTCAATGGTATTTTAGAGGAATGAATAAAAGCTTGATCAAAGTTATCCAGGAATTCTGCTTTGAACGCAAAACGTCGACTCAAACGATTGATAGAAAGGCTTTCTTGGGATTTATTTTCGTTTTAAAATTAGCAGAAAATACGAAAATCTCAATTTATTAGTTCTCTTTTAGTTCTTCTATTGTTATTCTTTTTTCTATGTTTAAGCTTTTTGTACACCGCCGTTTTTCTGTTATATCTTTTCCAGTCCATCCAAAGGTTGTCTGGAAGAGATCGCTTTTAGCGATAAGGCCGCCCATTGTACCTACTTGTTATTTTGTGTTCCTGTTATGTTTCTTCTGTGTACAATAAAGTGTTTATCTATCTATCTATCTATCTATCTATATTTTAGAATCAGTGGGTTTAAGTGGAAAGACAGGTTTTCTTGAAAAGCCAAAGTTATGTAAAAGCTCTTATTGAATTTTATGCATTGGGATTGAAAGTTACCCATTTATTTCTAACAATAATTAATGTAGGTAATATGTAATACGTAATACCATAATACCACTATAGTATTTTTCACGTAGGAACGTATCCCTGACACATATAACTTTTACGTTTTACGCTGTACAACAATATTTTTTTTTTGGAATAAATGAAATCTAGTGTCAATACTATAAGATACAACTTCAATAAAAAGGAATTTGTCTATTTCCTTTTCAATTATTGCAGATATTAACATAAAAGCGCCTTGTCACGGAACCGTTCCTATGTGAAATGACTATAAATAGGAATAAAAAGTCACTAATGCTTGATTAGTCAGCCTTTTTAGTGAAATTTTAAAATTCAAACTTCCGTCAAAAAGAAATGGTAAGACCCACATATTACTTAGTATGATTTCAACTAGTGACTCATTTCGATGTAGAAGATAATAAAGTAAGTAAGTTCGTATGAGTCAGGGGCCAACTCTGGTGACGGAGTTTTAGGCCGCCTTAAGGCCTCCGTCATGGCTTAACGACTTAAATAGCCGGGACCGACAATTTAACGTGCCCTCCGAAGCACGTAAGCGCTCAGATGAAAATGCCACTGGCGGTCACCCATCCAATTACTGACCGTTTCGAACGTTGCTTAACTTCGACGATCCATCAAGAACGACTAAGCAAGCACGACCACGAGCGCTTCAAGAGTGCTATAAGATAATAATATCTTAGATCAAAGTCAGTTGGTTAGGTTATGTTAAGATAGTGAAAAACAACGCGCGAGGCGAGCGAGCGCAGCGAGCGTGCCGCGGCTGCGGCCGTCGATGTGCCAGAAATGTATTTAAACTATTTTAAACGCCCTATTAACGAACAGCCTAAGCATCCAGCCAGCCATCTCATTAAATATTTGTACTTAACTAGACGGCTGAATATCATTCAGGCCGTTAGTTGAACAGCACCGTTTAATGAAATGGCTAGGCGTTTAGTTGAATGGCTGATTAAACATATCCATCTATATTTATACAAAGTACTCTTCTGGTCACATGACAAAATTTTATTTCCAACAATATTCACAAAGCGAATAATTCGGATACAAATAATTTCGGTCACAACAGTAAATTCAACAGATACCGTCCACGGGTCGAACATTACAATTTACTGCAGCCATAAATGTCAACGATGAAATACTGTGGCACGTCCGTTCACTCACACGACTGAGGGACATTTAAAAAACATCATTCAGTTGACTGATAGATGGCGTTAGTAATACGAAGACGCCTCGACGACCTCTGCAGCGCAGGGGCGAAGGCCCGCCTGCGACGCAAAAGGTTGCGGGTTCAATCCCCGCGGCGGGACAAATATTTGTCTCGGGTCTGGGTGTTTCGATGTATATTAAGTATGTATTTAGAAACAAAAAGTATATAAGTAGTATATCAGTCATCTTAGTACCCATAACACAAGCTCTGCTTACTTTGGGGCTAGATGATGCTGTGTGAAAAGTCCAGCATTATTTATTATTATTATTATTAACTAGCTAGCCGCCGCGGTGTTACCCACGATCCCTCGGGAAAACTTCACTTCCCTGGGATAAAATATAGCCTATGTTCATTGGGGATGATGTAGGATTCTATTGGTGAAAGAATTTTTCAAATCGGTCCAGTAGTTTCGGGGCCTATTCATTTCAAACAAACAAACAAATCTTTCCTCTTTATAATAATATATAAAAAAGTAAGTTCGTATAACTCAGTGGCCAACTCTGGTGAAGGAGTTCTTACGCCTTTTGGCCTCCGTCATGGCTTAAACTTAAATAGCCGGGACCGACAATTTAACGTGCCCTCCGAAGCACGGAAGCCCTCAAATGAAAATGCCACTGGCGTACTCCCATCCACTTACACACGTTTCAAACATTGCTAGCGCGACCATCAAAAAACGTGTGCATCTGTAATGAAGTCCTCTTTTCTGTGGACAAGGCCGATTAAGCTGAGAGGATGGTTTAGGTGCTAGGCAAGTCTATTCTATCTAAACAATATTCCAGGTACTTTATACAGCGATAGAGTGTAGGCATAAGTAGGCTTTCAAGACTAGCCTAAGTGATACCAGCGGTCCTGGCGTTGACTTTGTTGCGGGTTTAACCCTGCCCTGTGTGTGTTTCTAATTTATAAATCTTGGACTTGAACCCGCGACCCGTTGATCCGTGGTTGTAACTGAGCCTATGGGCAGTAGACACGATGGTTGAAATTTTGTGTAAGTAGGTATGAGATTAACTATATAAAAATGTAATCTTTACCCAAAGCTAACGAATTGTTGACGACAAAAATAAAATAAAACTCGAGACTTACTTTTGAATTAAGTCTAGAAAAGCTAGACTAGATCCAGCACAATTCTAAGCTTTAATTTGAAAATTCTCGCAGTACGAACAATAAGTGAGTTAACGACCGGAATTGCCTCCATCTTGCGGTGGGGACTCATTTCCGTGGATGGCCGATTGTTTCGCAAATAGTTCATTGTTGTTTGTAATTAGTCTTAGTTTAGGCTGTTTTAATTGCTATTTTCACATGCTGACCACCACATGATGGGTCTTAAGTACCTACCTTCTTTATATAAAAAATAAGAAGGTTTAAGCCAGACAAAACCACGACTGATGAAGTAGAAGAGTTTTTGACCTCAAAGACCAATTTTGGGTCGGAATAAAATACGTCTTGATTCTAGGTTCGTACTTTCGGACTGAGTTTATTCTGTAAGTACTTGATCCTTGATCCGGACTACTCAGTTCGGATCAAGGATCAAGTACTCAGTCCGGATCAAGGATCAAGTACTCACCTAGGTACAGTGCCACAAACGTATCTGGACCGGTGGTCAAAAGAGGAATATACGATATTTTTCTGCCAACACCAAATGCGACAACAGCGCCTCTCTCACAGGTTCAGATAAGTTTGTGGCACTGTACTAGGTTGATCTTAGTGATGGAATGCAATGTAGCTTGTAGTAGGAAACGCTGTGTAACACTAGGGCGCCTAAACCTGATATAAAGTTATTCCTGAGTGTAAAATGTGAAAATGTATGGTTATTCTTGGTTTATTCCGAGAAATAAATTTATGTCACGTTTGATAGTAAGGCTTTTAGTAAGTAAGTAAGTTCGTATGAGTCAGTGGCCAACTCTGATGACGGAGTTTTTAGGCCGCCTTAAGGCCTCCGTCATGGCTTAACGACTTAAATAGCCGGGACCGACAATTTAACGTGCCCTCCGAAGCACGGAAGCGCTCAGATGAAAATGCCACTGGCGGTCACCCATCCACTAACAGACGAACGAACGTTGCTTAATTTTGACGATCTATTAAGAACGACTATGCAAGCACGACCACGAGCGCTTTTTTACTTTTACTAGGGTGCTTACTAATAAACCTGATATAAAGATATTCCTGAGTGTAAAATGTGAAAATGTATGGATATTCTTGGTTTATTCCGAGAAATAAATTTATGTCACGTTTGATAGTAAGGCTTTTAGTGTGTCACACTACGTTGAAGAAATTGAACATTTTCGTTCATTGCTGAAAAGGCTTTGTACGGGAGTAACTGATCTCTGACTACCCCTCAAGATAATTTTAAAAGAGATTATCCTACAGATGGTTATATGTAAAATGCCCTATTAACTAGTAGGTAAACATAGAATACTATACGAAGCCTGCTTAGTAGGTATCTGTAGAGGAGCAAAACAAACATTGATTTTGCATGTTAGAAGCAAAATTTATGCGTGTTTATGTGTTAGCGGTTGGGTTGCATAAATGCATCTAATTTACCAAACCACACTAAGTAAGGATGTTGAATTTATTATTAATTACGCAGGTTACGCTAAAATTACCCCTAGGAGAGGCATGATTTCTGTACGGAAAGTTAATTTTGGATTTTGGTCATTCACTTACCTACCTGCATTAGTATGCAGGTAGGTAAGTGAATGACCAAAATCCAAAATTAACTTTAAAACTATATTTTTGTTTTTAGGCTATAGGTTAGTACCTATAGCCTAAAAACATGAAACTTGGAGGGTAAATTCCCTCTTCTTTCTTGTCAATCTTTCAAACCATTTTTGCCCAGTATGAGGCCACCCCAACCGCTTTCTCTCCGGCGTAGAGCAGGTCCTCTTGGGTGCAGGTTGTAGGGCACAGAGGACATGAGAGCCTGTCCCATGTCCTGAACGGGAGGCCCACAATCACAATGCATAAGTGCAGGGTAACGAAATCTGAAAGTCTTATCAATTTGTTTATGATTCCGACGGGATTCAAACCCGCGACGATCAGACGATACTCCTTAGACTAGAGTGCATTCAACCGCTCGGGCACGGAACTCGGAAGTCGGTTAAAAAGTAGGGTAAATACCTTTTATGATTTAGGGGAGCATTGAGAAAGGAATTTCGAAAATCGAAACACTAAGGGGGCGAAAAGGGGAAAACGTTAGTATCGATTACCTACCATGTGACTAAATCTGTGGACGTACCTACTACTAGTTTATGTAAAAATCTTAAACGATATATAGATATAGTTTGTATTATCCTTTCCTATGGTAAACTCTGTGCTATGGTATAAAATTTATACCTTAAGATAGGTTATATAAACTGTAGTTTGCTAGTATAAATCGAGAACTAGAACATCAACTGTATCAACGCTAGTTCTGAATTGAATCACAGCTCGTTACGCATAATCTTGTCAGCCTAATCGTGCGGTCCAGAATCCGGCGTCTACCTCCATTAATCTCTCAGAGCGATGGTACAAGATTTGAGGCTTGTCTGCCATCTATCAAGCACCTGTTCATAGTTATTCATCTACGTAGATAGATAGGCTTAGGTACGTAAGCTGGTAGAGGCGTATAAGATAAAATGAAACTCCGGCTTTAGGAGGATCGTCTGATCTTTAAATAAATAAATAATGCTGGACATTTCACACAGCATCATCTAGCCCCAAACTAAGCAAAGCTTGTACTATGGGAACTAGATAACTGATATACTTACTACTTTTTGTTTGTAAATACATTTCACACATAAGAACACCCAGTGAGATAAATATTTGCAGATCATACAAATATTTATCCCGCGGTGGGGGTCGAACCCGCACCCATCTGCGTCCCAAACGGGCTTTCACCCACTGCGCCACTGAGGTCATCTTTATCGAACGTGATCTTAATTAACTTATAACTGATTAAAAAAAAATAATCTAGGGTGTTAATCTTTGTTAAATTGTTGTGAACCGAAATTCTTTACAGTCATCTTCGGGAATCGTTTGTTTTGGTTTTGTTCTATTTTTAGTAGGTAGGTAAATACTCTGTGGGGTGGATGCATTATAATTTTTTTCCTGAGGTATTGATAGTGGCTTCACAAACTGGTTTTTACCCCTTTTTACCCCACTATAGGGAGAATTTTTAAATATCATTTCTTGGTGCTCCCCTTTCTTTCTTGGTGTTCCCCTTAAAGGAATACCCTCCAAGTTTCATGTTTTTGGATTAGGCTCTATGTTGAAATATAAATCTGCGACCAAAGCTAGAATACCTAGATCAATACCAAATTTTACAAACAGATGTCTCCTTGAGGATGCTGATGATGATAAACTGTTATTGTACATAGGTTATTGTATGTGTTATAACAACGTTACACAAAATAGTTGCCCTTCACTTACCTTTACCCAAACACAATAACATTTAGTGACAAGACACAAAATTACTTTCTACATACAAAATATTTCTTCATTCTATATTACTGCTTATTCCAACGCAGTAAAGCTCAAACTACAACATAAAAATCCCTAAATACTTATCCAGAACTTTGACATTTAAAAACCAGTCATATTCACAGACGTTAAGGTTCATAATAAGACTAATATTTTTCGTATGTTTTTTGAACATTTTCAATTTGAATCTATACCGTATTTGGTAGAGAATAAAGATCAAAATAAATGAGTAAGTTTGCTAATTGTCTGACTCGTTAGTGGTCATTTGTTTATGCAAATAATTCAACGTCAAATGAAATTTCCTCAATTGTAGGGTATTTTATTTTAGTGGTTCAGTAATTAATTGATTTTAATTTGATTCTCACTTCGTTATTCAAATTCTTTGGGAACCTTTTTATTAGGATTGGGATTCCGATTTTCAGAAACAAAAAATCCAATTATTTCGACGGAGTTTCAGAGAGTTTGCGGTCCCAGAAGCTACAACTAAGTTGGTAGAAGCTTTGCGTCCGCTATCTCGTGGGTTCAATTCCCATCCAGGACTTATGATTAATAGCACTTGTTGAGTTTTTAAAACGTATTTTTCTTACCAATGATTGCAGTTTTCCTTCACTTTTTAAAGCTTTTAGTTTCATTTTTATGACAAAAATGAACCCTAACTACTCTGAAACGAATGTCAAAATATGAAAATACCACTAGGCTTAGGTATGCCAGTGGGGTCAAATGAGAAAGAAATATTTATAAAGAATTAAGTCATCAAAATAGGAATTTAAGTAAAAGTGTAGGTAGTCATTTTCAAGTGCTCTACCAAAGTAGGTCAACGTTAGTTAGGGGATCCACGCTTTGCTGAACTAGTGGGATATTTATAATGATGTTTGGTGAAAGTTTTGCCTGTATTTTATGGAAATTAAACTTGGTAAACACTTTTTGCTGCTTTTGTAGAACAGCGCAATATTTTTAATAAATTATTTTTCGAACTATCTACAAAAATCTTTTTTCCTGCTACGTTTTTAGTAAAGTAAAGATTTACTGCGTGAAATACATGTAGTACATGGTGGTATTTTGTTATAAAAACTCAATCCGGAAACAATGTATTCTGCCAGTGTGGCGTGCAATTTTTTAATTTATACAAAGAAAAATCATTATTAATTAAATTATAGTCTAAAATATAGAAGTCAAAATTGCATGCAGGAATTGCAATCTAAAATAATGTTAAATCAAATAATTTTTTTATCATTAAGAAAGTCATTAGGTAACTGAATAATTATTATTATTATTTTATTATTATTTTCAGCCGTTACTGTCCCACTGCTGGGCAAAGGCCTCCCCCCACTCCCTCCAGACATCTCGGTCCCCAGCAACATCCCTCCATTCCGTCAGAAACTGGTCGAGCTCGTCTCGCCATCTCCGTTTTGGTCTGAATAATAACATTAAAAAATATTTTTTAACTTTTTCTGAAACAATGTACGCGGTAGTTCTCGTATTGTTTTAGGAATGCTATTATAAATCACATGCACTTCATGAGGTAGAACAACTGTATCCTCTTAATGAACAAGCATTGTCACCCTACTTGAACCGCTTCTTTCATTACTCTAGACGAGAAAATCCCTTGACTAAGCCGGATTTTAATATCGTGTCAAAGAAAGTTTGTTTGTCTCGGTAAATGAAACGAAATGCCGCGATTAAAACCTAGATGGCGACACTGAAATTAAATCGCGGTATTATTGTGGAGGTACTTATAACCTATGGGTATGGAATAAAAAATAATAATAAAAACAATATATTATTCAGCATTCTAAATTCAAATCACTTTTCCACATAGTGTGAGCGAAGTAGAGTTTTGCTCTCTGTTTTTACGCTGCAAAAGCGCCCTTTTTTAAGCTAGTGAGGTGAAAAGTTGTATATAACACGAGAGTAAAATTATTTGTTGCTTGTGCTTTTGAAAAAAAAAACATCTTGACTTAGCTACGTCATTTTATGTTATTTTGGGTTATTTACTACTACAACAAAATAAGACCATAACTACCTAATAATTTCATTTAAAAAAGAAGAAAACAATTTAAACTCAAAATCCAGCAATCTACGTAAAACAACGCACCCAGAACATACGCAAACAGCACTCTTCAAACGCTGTTTTCTCCGGATATAATGATTTTTTCGGAAAATCCTTTTGGATTTGGTTGTGTTGGGATGCTGTACCTACCCCTTTCGGCTTCGGTATACGTCTTTTTACACCCTGTATAGCAGTCAATAAAAATACTCCTCCATTTTGTTCCCAGTAAAATAACTTAGTTACAAAGCCAAGTTTTAAAGTTTATAAAACAATGTTGAAAGGAATGTTTCGCTAAACTTTGCTGGACGTTCAAGGGTTGTTGTTAAAGATTTTAGAGTTTATTTACTGAAAATAAACTTAAATAATAAGTAGAATAGAATAGAGAATATTTTTTTGTACACTTATTTGTACACCACATGGACATTACAAAATACAAACAAAAATACAAGGTAAATATTTAAAGGCCTAAACCGACGAGCATGTATGAAGAATGTAATGAGAGTGAATGAGGCGAAAGTTGTGTGTCAGGATCGTAGCGAGTGAAGATCCGTGGTCTCTGCCTACCCCTTTGGGAAAGAGGCGTGATTTTATGTATGTATGTATGTAAATATTTCAAGCGAAGTACATTGGGCGGTCTTATCGCTATGATTGATTTCCTCCAGACAACCTTAGACGAACCTAGGATGAACTGGATTAAAGGAAGGCAAAAAGGCGGTGTAAATAAAATCTTTCTTCTTCTACTATATAAAAATAAGTCGGGTTCTCCTTCCTGACGCTATAACTCCAGAACGCACGAACCGATTTCCACGGTTTTGCATTCGTTGGAAAGGTCTCGGGCTCCGTGAGGTTTATAGCAAAGAAAATTCAGGAAAAATTACAACAGAAAATCGGGAAAAAAATGCCCAGACGAAGTCGCGCGGGTCAGCTAGTATGTTTATAAAAACAAATAAATAGTAAGTAGTTTACCTACCTAGCAATTAGATCAAAAGGAACAGGAATAAAATCACCTAGTTTTAAGACGATTCAAAGTGAAGAGTTCCTAATGAATAAAATATGCTTTTTGAAATGATTAGATGTTTGTGTTTCACGCCTAAACCAGTGAACCGATTTGTATGAAACTTGGAATAGGTGTAGATAGTGACCTGGAATAGCATAAAATTCAAAATTTTGGTAGCACGTGGGCGAAGCCGTGTGCTGTTGCTATTTAAAAAGAATATTACCTACTAGCTGTCCGCTGCGGTGTTACTTCACTTCCCTTTACCCTTACCCTTAACTTTACACTTAAATGCTTTAGTGTGCAGCTACAAATGCAACTTTCAAGATAACTTAACTTGGTTCATTTCCTTTGGTCTGAGATAAGATCTATAGTGAAATAAAATAGCTGGTACAAGATAAAAATCTACATTAAGTAGAGTTAGTAAGAACTTTTCATATTTATAAGTAACTCTAAAACGGTTAGATTGATTTTGAGAAATGAAAAGTCGTATCGAAATAGTAATAGTACAATCAAACGATCCTTCTAAAGCCGAAGTGCCTTACCGGTCGGCCACGGAACCCTAGTCGTCATAATCGAAATTTTTGATAAGCTCATATTTATCGGATCAGGAATCAAACGTGAAAACAAAGAAATTCTAAAATTACCGATTTATTCATTGATTTTACACAAATACAAAATGACACATAGAAACTGTAGTGTCCTGGTTGTTTCTGATTACTAGATTCAGATTCAGATTTATTTATTCTGCGATACATGGGTTTAACAGAGATAGTGTATGTATAGGTAATTGTACAGCCATGATCAGCTTAGCAGCATGCAAAATATTTTATGGGTACATACTATCAGGATGAGGTACAAGAAAACCACAAACCACGCATAGAATGCCACTGTCAAGTATCTAGGGTCGTCCGCCCCCGGTCAAGGCCACAGAACAACATAACATAAATTCATAGTTATCGATTAACCGATAAATATGAACTTATCAAACATTTCGATTGTGACGACTAGGTTTCCGTGGCCGAGCAATAAGACACTCCTTTAAGAGGATCGTCTGATCGTTGCGGGTCCTAAAATACCTAGGTAGAAGTTGATCAGCCGTTCCTAAAACACTGTTTACAGCAAACACTGCACACCAACAACAAATTGAATTAAGTTCAGTTCGAGTGTAACTTAGTTATTGTTTGTACACCAACTTGAAGCGCTCAATGGTATAGTTTTGTCGTTCTTTAGATCATCGAAGTTAGATAAATAGATAGATAGATACAACTTTATTGACACAGATACACAGACACGCTTAATAATAAAACAAAAATATAGACAGGTACTTAAACTAACACAAGTTAAAACTGCATAATAACCTAAGGCATAAAAAAAGAAAAACACATAACAGTTAGATAGGTGCAAGGTCTGTGATTTGGTGTGCCAAATAGGACCAGTCTCAGCTTTTTTGTTACTCTGTACCTATCGCTAGGTGCAGAGCAACGCTGGTTTTCAGACTGGGCCTGGGAAGAGGTGACTACACGAACAGAGAGAGCAACACAAATAATACATATATTACATATAATAAATAAACGTATTCATAAATGTGCATTTACAAGTTAAGCAACGTTTTGTATCACAAAGGGTGACCTCTTGTAGCATTATCAATCTGGCTTCTGTGCTTCGGAGGGCAAATTCAATTAGTCACAAAATTATACAAAATTACGAACCTTCTTGGATCAAATTGGCGACATTTTGGAGAAGGGCCAGGTCAAAAGTACCCTAAACCGACGAGCATGTATAAATAAATAAATAATAAATAAATAAATAATGTTGGACATTTCACACAGCATCATCTAGCCCCAAACTAAGCATAGCTTGTACCCAAACTAAGCATAGCTTGTGTCATCGGGGATAATGTAGGTCTATTGGTGAAAGAATTTTTCAAATCGGTCCAGTAGTTTCGGAGCCTATTCATTTTAAACAAACAAACATACAAACAAACAAATCTTTCCTCTTTATAATATTAATATAGATTATGAAATTAAAAGATAAGCTGAGCATATTTTGGCTACCAACTCATACGAACTTAGTTGTCATTTATAACTTTACACTTAAATGCTTTAGTGTGCAGCTACAAATGCAACTTTCAAGATAACTTAACTTGGTTCATTTCCTTTGGTCTGAGATAAGATCTATAGTGAAATAAAATAGCTGGTACAAGATAAAAATCTACATTAAGTAGAGTTAGTAAGAACTTTTCATATTTATAAGTAACTCTAAAACGGTTAGATTGATTTTGAGAAATGAAAAGTCGTATCGAAATAGTAATAGTACAATCAAACGATCCTTCTAAAGCCGAAGTGCCTTACCGGTCGGCCACGGAACCCTAGTCGTCATAATCGAAATTTTTGATAAGCTCATATTTATCGGATCAGGAATCAAACGTGAAAACAAAGAAATTCTAAAATTACCGATTTATTCATTGATTTTACACAAATACAAAATGACACATAGAAACTGTAGTGTCCTGGTTGTTTCTGATTACTAGATTCAGATTCAGATTTATTTATTCTGCGATACATGGGTTTAACAGAGATAGTGTATGTATAGGTAATTGTACAGCCATGATCAGCTTAGCAGCATGCAAAATATTTTATGGGTACATACTATCAGGATGAGGTACAAGAAAACCACAAACCACGCATAGAATGCCACTGTCAAGTATCTAGGGTCGTCCGCCCCCGGTCAAGGCCACAGAACAACATAACATAAATTCATAGTTATCGATTAACCGATAAATATGAACTTATCAAACATTTCGATTGTGACGACTAGGTTTCCGTGGCCGAGCAATAAGACACTCCTTTAAGAGGATCGTCTGATCGTTGCGGGTCCTAAAATACCTAGGTAGAAGTTGATCAGCCGTTCCTAAAACACTGTTTACAGCAAACACTGCACACCAACAACAAATTGAATTAAGTTCAGTTCGAGTGTAACTTAGTTATTGTTTGTACACCAACTTGAAGCGCTCAATGGTATAGTTTTGTCGTTCTTTAGATCATCGAAGTTAGATAAATAGATAGATAGATACAACTTTATTGACACAGATACACAGACACGCTTAATAATAAAACAAAAATATAGACAGGTACTTAAACTAACACAAGTTAAAACTGCATAATAACCTAAGGCATAAAAAAAGAAAAACACATAACAGTTAGATAGGTGCAAGGTCTGTGATTTGGTGTGCCAAATAGGACCAGTCTCAGCTTTTTTGTTACTCTGTACCTATCGCTAGGTGCAGAGCAACGCTGGTTTTCAGACTGGGCCTGGGAAGAGGTGACTACACGAACAGAGAGAGCAACACAAATAATACATATATTACATATAATAAATAAACGTATTCATAAATGTGCATTTACAAGTTAAGCAACGTTTTGTATCACAAAGGGTGACCTCTTGTAGCATTATCAATCTGGCTTCTGTGCTTCGGAGGGCAAATTCAATTAGTCACAAAATTATACAAAATTACGAACCTTCTTGGATCAAATTGGCGACATTTTGGAGAAGGGCCAGGTCAAAAGTACCCTAAACCGACGAGCATGTATAAATAAATAAATAATAAATAAATAAATAATGTTGGACATTTCACACAGCATCATCTAGCCCCAAACTAAGCATAGCTTGTACTATGGGAACCAGATAACTGATATACTTTTTGTTTGTAAATACATACATATTATACATAGAAACACCCAGACCCGAGATAAATATTTGCAGATCATACAAACATTTATCCCGCGGCGGGGATCGAACCCGCAACCTTCTGCGTCTCAAGCGGGCTTTCACCCACTGCGCCACAGAGGTCGTCAAAATAATAATATGAAGAATGTAATGAGAGTGAATGAGGCGAAAGTTGTGTGTCAGGATCGTAGCGAGTGGAGATCCGTGGTCTCTGCCTACCCCTTTGGGAAAGAGGCGTGACTTTATGTATGTATGACTTCTAGAGTACTTAAGGTGCATTTACACGATGCGATTTCAACTCATACAATAGTATATCAAACGGAAAATTTTCACGTGTAAACGCTCATCGTATGCGATGTCATAGCGCGCCGGTACGTTCAATGGGCCGGGCTTGGCCAAATAAAAAAAATAAATAGAAAAAAAAATGGCTTGTAAAAATTTTTTGTTCTCAAACTTTTGTGCACTACCGTCCTATTTCTGCTTCTTTAGTTTATTTTCCATCCAAAGGTTGCCTGGAAGAAATCGCTTTCAGCGATAAGGCCGCCCATTGTACTAATGAACTTGTAAATGTCTCTAATGTATTGTTTTCGTTGTTGTTTTGGTGTACAATAAAGTGTTCATTCATTCATTCATTCATTCTTGGCAAATCGTTAATGCACTTTTAGGTTCGAATCCTACATTTGCATAATTTTTTGCACGTTTTATTAAATTGTATGAAAATTGCGAGTTCGAGTCCCAGCCGTGCATCAATTGATTCGTTTCGTAGCTTTTAATGGTGAAGAGAAATAACTTGAATCCAGTACTTCCTGACAGCGATGGGCAGCTACGTGTCAGGAAGGGCTGGACGTGCTTCAGTTTACCCCCCTTTATCGGAGAAAACCTTCAATTGAGGATATAATCCTGATTCTGATTTTGTCATAAGATTTGAAGCATTAAATACCTATACTCCTGCAATTTGAACCTTAATCTGCAGTTATAAAAACCATTTTTCCATATCAACAAAATTCGATAACCATTTCTGAGGGTAGTCGACAATTCGGTTACGTCGTATCCGGTTCGGCCACTTCCGCCGCCATCTTGTTTCCGGTGTTATCCATGTTTGGTCCAAAAGGGTCTTTATTGCCTTTGAATAGGGTACAAAATGCAAAGGAGGATTTTCTCCGTGTTTTAATATATAGACTTATGCCAGGATCAGCATAATGTTATAAATGTAAATGAAGCTAAATAAATTATGTAGATATAATTATTGTACCTACCAACAATTTTTCTAACTTGCATTGGTTGCTAAACGTGCAATTTTTCTAACTTTTCAGAATCAGAATCAGAATAATTTTATTGCATAACTGTTGTACAAAGGAAGGTCTTATTTTAAATAGGTATAGGTTTTTACAGTCTTATCCATTTCGGATGTGCAACATCAATGGTTAGTAACCTAAATACAAGCACAAGTAGGTAGGTAGGTAAAAAGGTAGTTATACCTTTTGAACCAAAATTAAACTTGCATCTATCAATGGCCCACCAAACGATGTCCCACCTCATCGTTTGCCCTTTGTGCCCTACCACCTGCTCAAGGAAGGAACTCATTGACGCCACGGATGCTGGAGTGATGGTGGCGGGATTTTACTCAACCCATATCTACATATGAATGAATGAATGAATGAAAATACTTTATTGTACAATGCACACCTTATAACTACAAAATACAGTGGAAAAGAGAACCATAATACAATGCACAATGGGCGGCCTTATCGCTGAGAAGCGATCTCTTCCAGGCAACCTTTACATATGTAGGTGCCATTGACACGAAAGAAGAAGAAGAAGCAATAAAAAGCTGATTATTTTACGCTATATAGAACAATTTATGCGCGTTATTTTACAAGAAAAAATAACCGAATAAAACGAGTACCTACTGAATTAGATCGGTTTAAACTTAAACTCATCGAAGGTTTTTTTTACATGTAAATACCTATAGGTACAGTAACTGGAAAACTACAAAAATGCCTCTCAGCAGACTTCGTTGTAATATAATAGCATAGGTAGGTAAGGTACCTATAAAGTTCATAGCACAAAAATTACCGCACCATACATTTTATTTATATTATATAGGTACTTAAATTGTTCATAATTAATTGTAATTCTAAGTTATATGTTTTATGATGACTAAATTGAATAAAACTTAACATACTGTAAAAAAAAGTATTTATTTTGGAAAATATTTTTGGAAGATATACCTATAAATAAATAAATAAATAAATAATGCTGGACTTTTCACACAGCATCATCTAGCCCCAAAGTAAGCAGAGCTTGTGTTATGAGCTTGTGTTACCTATATTAGCGTAGTCTGAAATGCGCTTTACTTGATTAGGTACCCCTTAGTGTGAGTACCTGTTATTTTGCTTTTAAACGTCACTATTTAAACCCCCTAGTACAAAATATATCGCGCAAATCCCGCTCAGATTTTTGGCTCTTATTTATCTTAAAATCCTTCCTAAACCTCTTATTTTGGAGCAAAACCTAAATAGCATTACATACTTATATTAAGCTATATCCGAACTGATAAGCTATGAGGGGTTTAGGGTCACTCTACACCAGCGCAATCTTCAGCAGACAATTTATTTATTGAAACTAGCATGGCTATAACACCAATTACGCTACTTAACAACAAAATCTATATCAGTGTCAAAATTAAATGCAAATAAAAATAAAATGAATTGTGTTAAAATTATTTCCAAACAAAATGTATACAGGGTGTAAAAAGACAACTACCGAAAACTGTGGGGTTGCAATCAGGCACATATTTATCGAAAAAAAAAACCGCAAAAATTTTTTTTACTTAGCTTAGTCAGTTTATTTTATTTTCGGTTATTTACAACTAGTACAACATAATAAGACCATACCTACATGATAATTTCATTTATAAAAGAAAAATACAGTTAAAACTCATAATATAGCATTCTACGTAAAACAACGCGCCCAAAACATACGCAAACAGTACTCTTCAAACGCTGTTTTCTCCGGATATAATGATTTTTTCGGAAAATCCTTTTGGATTTGGTTGTGTGTTGGGATGCTGTACCTACCCCTTTCGGCTTCGGTAGGCGTCTTTTGACACCCTGTATATCAGCTATCTGGTACCCATAGTACAAGCTATGCTTAGTTTGGGGCTAGATGATGCTGTGTGAAAATGTACAGCATTTTTGTATGCATATTTTGTTACGGTGTGATTCTCAGTTGGTGCTAAGCTAGATCTGAAACGTGCTTTAGGTACAGCACAACCTAATCCTCCGCCTCTTTTATGAGTATTCAATAAGGTATACAGTGAACATATCTGGCTATACAACGGGTGTTCACCCCTTTATGGCAAAAGATACCGAGATAGGATACCGCCTTTTAAAGGCAACTTTATGAATAAAGATAATAATATTCATATTCAGATTATTGTATGAATATTCTATTGTAGATAGTTGCTAGTTTATATGACGACCTCAGTGGTGCAGTGGGTGAAAGCCCGCTTGGGACGCAGAAGGTTGCGGATTCAATCCCCGCCGCGGGATAAATGTTTGTATGATCTGCAATTATTTATCTCGGGTCTGGGTGTTTCTCTGTATAATATGTATGTATTTACAAACAAAAAGTATATAATAGTCAGTTATCTGGTTCCCATAGTACAAGATTTGCTTAGATTGGGGCTAGATGGTGCTGTGTGAAATGTCCAGCATTATTTATTATTTACTATCGAACTTTACCTGACTTCAAGAAAAGGAAATACCAGCCTAACATTATTTTTGTTTTTTTTTCAGGTAAGTATCCAGAATACTTAAAGTATGCCGATGAATAGGTAGGTTGCTCATATTGGGTAAGTACCTACCTACCTACACTGCTATGTAAGTACTTACCAGTACTTACCTACATAACTTTAAAAATTCAAGACTATAAGATGTTTCTTACATATTCACGCAAAAACTACTTAACCGATATCGATGAAATTCGGCACAGAGATAGATTATAGTCTGGAAATATAGACTGCTAACCAGAGGCCCTAATGTGTAACTCAACTGACAATGGACATTTGCTTAATTTTGACATTTGAAACCTAGCCTGAACTTCAATTGTCATTTTCGTATTGTGTGATTGGTTAAGCTCTATTTGGGTAACAACTGTGAATGGATTTCAAGTAAGACAATAAGGGTTGATTCACATCTGACGGAAGATCCGTCGCGGATTATCGGTCGCGGAACGCCAGAACTGACAAATGTATAGAAAAACACTCGACCGTTCACACTCTACGGACTAACGTATCATCCGTCGAGTGTGAACGGTCGAGTGTTTTTCTATACATTTGTCATTTCTGGCGTTCCGCGACCGATAATCCGCGACGGATCTTCCGTCAGATGTGAATCGACCCTAAGGCTGCTGGAAACGTAAAAAAACAAAAGATTACCTGGTCTACAGGTAGTACCTACAAGTACCTAATAATTTATATAAATAAAACTATAACTACTTAGTTTAATAACCAAAAACAAAAAGCTTTTCTATCTAAAAAGTTAAGATACATTTTGAATACTTAGTACCTAACTAAGATAAAAAATTGGTTGTCTGTAAAGTCGGTTTACTGACGATAGTTGAACGTGACAACGTTTGTGCGTCTTTGTCGCTCGTTCCGCGCTCTCGCTTGCACTTCAAGCCTTACATGGAACGCCTCAGGTAACGCCGCATTTTTTCGTGCGTGCAGCCGGCTCTATCGAGTTATAAGACGTTATCACGTCAAAAAGAAGTTGCATAAGTACCTAATTAAGAAAAAAAATCTATTTAATGTAAAAATGCGCGGGGTTCTAGCGTGTTAAAAAAAAGGTATTATGAATAAATACTTAAAGGTATTCATAAAGTATTTTATCGACGCTAGTAAAAACTAAACGAATAATCGTGTTTACAAAAATGTTCCACTTTCTCGAACAATCTTCAGACGATGGTCCTTCAAATCGAGATCCACTTATATGTCTAGTGCCCTCTGGCGGGACAAAACAGAAACTGTTGTTTATTTTAGTCTTGTGCTAAAATAGTTTTCAGGCGTTTTCAGCTTAGAGAATTTAGGTTCTCAGGCACACGCCTGGTGTCTTGAGTCTGAGTGGTCAGAGAAGTGGGTGGGTGACCGCCAGTGGCATATCAACTGAACGGTGTTTTCTATTCATGAAAATAGTTATGAAACATACATATACTAGTGGTTCTGTGAGAACAGTGGACCTCGCGACCAAAATTGAATTTGGTGCTTTGTATTTTCCAACAGGCTATAACCTATGCCTATGTAAACTTTTAAGTAAAACAGAGCAATAAGTTTTAGTGATTGCTCGCGTTCCTTAGTCTGATTGGTATAGGTACAGACAGCGTCACCAACTGGTATACCCTTTTATAGTAAAATTTTACAATTCTAAGCCGGAACGACTCAAATAAATGAAAATTCTTTACAAAAATTTATATCTTAGCTGGGATTCGAAACAGCCATCCAAGAGCCACGCTTATACGGAAATAACCGAATCTGACACTCTAACCAACTGAGCCATCACAGCAGTTAGTAGTAGCGACGAATTTTTGAGTTACATTATTAGTACCTATTCAGTGTAAACTTACCTACGTCAGAGAATACAAATAGCCTTCGTTTTGTTCTGTGCACGAATTAACTATTGAAGGTATTTGTGAATTTAATCTTATGTGTACTTAGGTCAATAGGTGGAGCCTTGTTACTTGTTTCGTTCAGAGTGCATTTTTTTATTAGTAATGGTGCTTAGCAAATTCAAGGACAAATATTATTGTAATAGTTGTTTTATAAAACATATAATTTGTTTTTATGCATAGAAATTTAAAGTTTAAATACAAAAAATATTTGTTTTTTTCACAAAAATTAACTTAAAAATAGAAATCACAACATAAAAACTTAGTTTGTTATGGAAGCAATTGGTTGTAATTAACGTGTAATTAGCTAAAAAGTGTTTTAACGCCGTAAATAACGTTGCGTATCCATAGCTCTGTACTTCTCACACGCCGAACAAATCACACTCGCTGTCCCGCTCACAAAATGGTGGCGTATGGCACACTCTTAAATATCTGATTATTAGCGAAAAGTTTCAATCAAAAGCCCTGTTTGGGTCAATGGTACTTCACTTCGAGTTTGCTTCAGAGTAGTGCCTCTAGACGCCCTCTATTGGCACGAAATAGAAACTTGAAGATTATTTTTGAAGCAAAAAGACAATATTTAGATATTCTAAAAGGTATCAATCATCTTATCAAGGTTTATTTGATGATGATAATTATAAAATTTATTTAGAACGGATTTTGTTAAGGCGAGATGACGAGTGGCGTCACACAAAATATTAGTTCAATTTTGTGCTACTATATCAAGCAAGATAATGTCTTACGTCCTTAATAATAAACGTAAAACGAAAATAAACGAAGAACGACAAAAAATTATTACATGACAAGTTCCACTCACACACACCCATACACATACATGCGCACACACACAAATACACATGCCTCTATTATGTGCTTGTACCTCTATTAATTGCTGTTTTAAAGTTTTTGTTACTTTGACTTGTCTATGAACATGTAAATAATGTCTATGGATAAATAAATACAATACAATACAATACAATGCACACCCACACACACATGCACACCCACCCACATGCACAGACACACACACACACGCACAAGGTAGGTACACTCTCACAAAACTCAACACAAACACCAACAAAACAAAACAATATTTTCTACTGGTTAAATTATGTTTCAAGTGTTTACTTTCTTTTTATTATGCAAACTAATGGAAGAGCGAGATCCTAGGATCCCAAACCCATGAAATGTATTTTAGTTTAAGTTAAAGAAATAAAATATTTTGTATTTGTATTGTATTAAACTTTGTATGTAGGTACGTAAGTGTATATGGTATTAACTCAAAAAATTTATGGTTATTCGTAGGTTAGGTATACCTTTCATAACTACCTAAATTATATTGTTGTAATACATTGTATCTGGGGTTAATACTTACTCGATTTTGAAATAAAACACACCGATAGGTTTAGTGAATTATATCATTTCCCATTAAATCTAAGTTAGACAACCCTAACTTTAATGTATTCACTCAAAGTTTATGCTTAGTCAAGCTACAAAGGCAAAACTTTGTATGTACAACATTAAGTATGTGGAACAAACACGGAGTAGTTTGAACTACTTATTTAAACTACACGCGACTCTATTAATAACTAGCTGTCCGTCGCGGTGTTACCCGCGTTCCCTCGGGAAAACTTCACTGTCCCGGGATAAAATATAGCCTATGTTCATCAGGGATAATAGGATTCTAATGGTGAAAGAATTTTTCAAATCGGTCCAGTAGTTTCGGAGCCTATTCAATTCAAACAAACAAATATTTCCTCTTTATAATATTAGTGTAGATGTAGATAAAAAAAAAACCGGCTTTCCCAGGAGTGCCGAGAGAAGTGAAAACTTGAACAATTAAGTGCCTAGTCAATTCAATTCAATTCAATTTTTTAATTTCAATTTATTCATAAAACTTAATACATAAAATTACAAATATTATAAATAATTTACATCGAACCCCGCACTAGGCTAGGCCTGTATCGCGGCATTTCGAGTGTAATTATTAAATTATTAAATAAACATATTTATAATAAATAACTTAAGATACATATAAAAAATATATAATATAGATTATAATAAACTAAAATTATCACGACGTACGAACTGTACGCACAAACGGGGTGTCTCGCAGGCGCCCACGGAACCGTCGGAACACAACACCCTTCGGCCAAAATGCTGCATCCATGTAGGTTGATAGACTGGCAGTCGGCACTCTCACCATGTATGAGTTGAAGCTCATATTGCGGTGAGATGCCAACTGCACAACCCTCAGGGTGAACTGGGTCTTCCGCTTCACATACTCCACGACGTCCTAGTGTATTTTTTGAATCGTCAGGAAATCAAAAATTATCGAAAGATAATGATCCGTTTGTGTTTCGTTATAAAAATAAAAACTTTTAGAAATTTAAAAATATTGACGTAAAAGTTTACCGAGTACAGAACTAGATGGCGCTACTGGTAGGTGTCGGTGAGCAGTCACGTGACTTGCACGTGACCTTTTCGAGGCGAATAATAAGAAAGTAAGTTTTCATTTTATAATTGATCTTTTATTATTTTTTAGGACATGTTGCATAATGATTTTCATGGAGAACAGACGTTCCACCAATCGCAACGCAGCTACATCCGACCACACACATAATTACTTACTTTATAAGAAAGTAAGAATTTATTCTCAGTTCAAAACTGCCAAACGTGCCTAAAGAAGTTATCATTTAAAAAAATAGAAAAAGTGTTTTGGTAGGTATACAGGGTGTAAAAAGACTGCTACCGAAAACTGAGGGGTTCGCGAAAAACGCGAATTTTTTTTTTACTTACCTTAGTCATTTTATGTTATTTTCGGTTATTTACTACTATTACAACAAAATAAGATCATACCTACCTAATAATCTCATTTGTAAAAGAAAGAAACAGTTAAAACAAGAAAAAGTAACATTTTGGAGAAGGGCCAGGTCAAAAGTACCCTAAACCGACGAGCATGTATGAAGAATGTAATGAGAGTGAATGAGGCGAAAGTTGTGTGTCAGGATCGTAGCGACTGGAGATCCGTGGTCTCTGCCTACCCCTTTGGGAAAGAGGCGTGACTTTATGTATGTATGTATGTATGTAGAAACAGTTAAAACTCAAAATCCAGCATTCTACGTAAAACAACGCGCCCAGAACATACGCAAACAGCGCTCTTCAAACGCTGTTTTCTCCGGATATAATGACTTTTTCGGAAAATCCTTTTGGATTTGGTTGTGTGTTGGGATGCTGTACCTACCCCTTTCGGCTTCGGTAGACGTCTTTTTACACCCTGTATATGGTAAATAAAATTAGTAACTTTACCTTTTAGCTATCTAGAAAATCCTATATTTCACCCAGCAACATCCTGGCCCCATAGCACAGTATACAGAGAGGAAGTAAGCAGAGCGTGGGTTATCATGATAAATAAATAATAATTTTAGATTAAAGGTACAAAAATTTGGCAATAGTACGAAAAAATGTTATGCAACGTTCAAAAATCAAAACAATTTTAATAAAATACGTGACGACCTGTCTTCCCCACATTATCATAATGACTGAACGAATTACCAACATGACATTTTTCATTTCATACTTCTGAATAAGGCTGTGATTCAGTAGGCGAAAAAACAAACTAAATAAAATTACTTAAACATTTAGGAAAAATAATTTTAGGCTAATAAGCGATGTTCAGCTGGAATCGCATCTATTTTAGTAAGACTTACAAACCTTAATTCAGGAATTGGGTTCCACAAATAAATGTTTTTTTTTTAAATCGATAAACACTAAATATACTTTCAATTGATTTTTGCTTCTTGTATAACTTAGTCCATTCGAACTTGCAGTGTGTGCTCGGATGTAGTTGCGCTGCGATTTATTGAACGTCCTGTTCTCCATGAAAATGATTATGCAACATGTCCTAAAAAATCAATAAATATAAAATTTTAATGTGAAAACTTTAATCGTCTTAGGAATTTTATATTGATCCTACGATCAAACGTCTGTTTACAAGCCAAAAAAAGGTCTTGTATATTTTTTTTAAGTTCTCCTAAAACTAGTCGATTTTACATTAAAAAAAAACGGGGTCACGACTGTAACCCCAAGGCGCGGTAGACATTCTCTGATCTTTTATATTCCAGATCCTTTGAAGATGTCTAAGGGGGTAGTCAGAATGTTACATTTTAAATACATAAAAAAACGCAAAATTAAGAACGGTAGCTTACTTTGTTAAAAAAAATAAACCCTTTGTCTACAAAATCCTTGTAAAACGAACAAAAGTTAGTTCACTGACCAAAGAAAATTATACCTAGGTCCTTTCCTTATCTGAGTATCGCCAAGAACAAAAGTGAAATGCAGACAGCCACAAAGTAGGGTTCAGTGCCACATCATAAAAACGCTCCGTTAAAATAAATCTGTGAAACTCAACCCGGTTTTATATTGTCGTTAAACAAAGTCGAGTGTTGAAAAGGTTGAAACGATGATTTTACTGTTTTTAACAAAGTTTTATTTAACTTGCAATGTTTGTGTGTTTGTCCTGGTTGAAATTGCAAGCTGAATTTGACTCACTTCCCTGTGTCCGATTGAGCTGGATTAAACTTTTTGTCCACAGCAGTCACAGACAAATACACATACAAATTATATTATTCTTTATTTTTTATCGAAAAAATACATTGTCTAACTAAATAATACATATAAAATAAAGTGGCCGTGAATATCCTATATGGCTTTACCAGTATCCTCACCCGTAAAATGGACGGTTTTTTTTTATTACCAAGCGAGAGCGTCTAGCTGAGATTTTAGTAATGTTAGCAGTTCAATTGATACCTTGTAAGTTTATTGATATACTTTACTTTACTTAAATTTTGGGGGTAAAGGTGTAATTCCCCCAAATTCACAGCAAATAGGGCGATCTCACCTCACTAAGGTCGACGCCAGCTGGTCCACATACCTTAGTGCCTTTCAGCCGACAGTTAATGTCGGATAAATCTATTTAGCGATCTAGGATTCAAATAGCGTCGGTTGGTCACGCGCCAGCGCCATCTAGCGGTGAAGCTCTGAAGAAGCTAGGTCGTTGAAATCGGCAACTCTATTACGATGCCCTTGTAGTTCAGGCGATCGTAGTTAGAGGTCGCCACATCAATGTTTTCAGGATTACGAGTATGATGAGATGCTATTCTATTCGTATTACGGGTACCTAGAATACGAAAAAACACTGGCCACAAACCAATATGCTAACAAAAAAAAGCTCGTTGAAACTGTAAATTCGAATTTGGAACTGGCTATCACTGTCAAAGACGGCAATCGGCGTTCGGAATTCGAATTGAAATTCAGAACAATGTGTACGTATCCAAACATGCCAAGTTTGAATTTAGAGCCCGTTCGATATTTGAAATCTGGTGCACCTATGGATTTTAAGCAATTTTTTAGTCGATTTCGACATGAAGTCGAAATCGACTATCAAAATTGCATCAACATCGAAATCTCTCAGCTTAATTAGACTTAGGGTGGTCGCACAGTCTACATTAATCATGATCCAGTAAGTACTGCGTTTGACGTGTAGATAGCCAATATGCTATTGTTCCCATTCAAGAGCTCTTGAGAACGCTGTGTTTCTCAAATATTTTGGATGGGTCAACTTTAATTCTCAGCTCATTTTCGTTTTTTTTATGGAAGAGGAGGCAAACGAGCACGCGGCACTTATATTTCCTGTAGGGCCTTTCCCACAGGATTAAGGTGAGAGGATGGCTAGGTGCTGGGCAAACATTTTATCTAGGGCCCTCTACATATTCGCCGATGATAGACGAATGCCGACGGTCACAAACGTGTAGTCATCGCCTGCATTCGATTGTCATCTTCTATCCAAATAATAGTTCGGCAAATAGTTCGGCGAATGTGTAGAGTGGCCGTCAAAGTGCCCCAGGCACCACAGACGTAAGATAGTTATGACGTTATACAGTCTCGTTGAGTGTAGGCATAGGTTGCTTCCTGATGCTGATTATATCATACTAGCTGTCCGCCACGTGTTATCCGCGATCCCTCGGGAAAACTTCACTTCTCCGGGATAAAATATAGCCTATGTTCATCAGGGATAATGAAGCATTCTATTGGTGAAAGAATTTTTCAAATCGGTCCAGTAGATTCGGAGCCTATTCATTTCAAACAAACAAACAAATCTTTCCTCTTTATAATTTCAGTGTAGATTGTATAGATGTACAGGCCTAAGTTTTTTTCTTAGCTCTTTACTCCAGTTATTTTACTTATCTACTGCACATTTATTTGTTAATTGGTCTGATTTTATTGAGGTGATGCACAAAGGGAGCCTCTTTGAGGCGCACTCATATCCTTTCACCACACTGGTTAAAAAGAAATAGTGACACGTCAAGAAGAATAATTATTGAAAAGATGAGGAGGCTGTTCAGTTAGTCATAGCGCACATAGACGACTCCGCTACCACCCGGCAAAAATTATATAATTCAATTATGGGCTTTAAGTATTGCTCTTTAGATATACTTTACATTGGCTACATAAATTATCCGACAGTGAGCTTGCTGGCGTCAGACTACTCAGTAGTTGTCGTCTAGACTAGTCTAGCGGTGTTGGGTGGGAGCGGTGTTGAATCAGATCCGTCTAAGTGGACTAAAACCTTTAAATTGACCTTGAAACTTCGTCACCATAGATGCCTATTAGTTTATACGAACGAACTTTTGAATGAATTGTTCGACTCATCTTAGGCTATAAGTTTGAGAAACTAAGGAATTACACCAATCGGTTTAAGAGGGTACATCTCAACCCCTTTTTACTTCAACTCCGAATCGTAAAGGGAAAATAATAAAATGGATTAATTGGTTCTTTGACCTTATTTTTATTATATATTTTTTATTTCAAAAGATCCAAAGAAAATTATTTTCCTAGGAAAGAAAGAGCTATTAATATAGTTTAGTAACTAAAACTATAAACATTTGCACATTTTATGGCATCATAAATTATATTCAACTTCTCTATCACAGACATCTAAAAAGAGTCGTTACTAAAACTATAATAGTTCACATAAGATGTTTACACTAAATTGAACTTTTGGGGGTAATTGTGATTCCTCCAATCCAAGGCAAAGGGAGCGAGAGAGTACTCGCCTCACTAAGGTCGACTCAACTGGTCCACTTACCTTAGGGCCTTTCGGCTGACAGTTAATGTCGGATAGTTCGATATTGGCTAATTGCCGAGAATAATGTTTCTTGCATGATTCAGGATTCATATCGCGTAGTAGTAGTAGGAGTAGCGCGCCAGCGCCATCTAGCGGTACAGGGACATTCCCCCCCTTTTTTTGCCTCCCCCCCCCCGCCAAATTTCAGGCTACGACCGCGCTTACTAGTAGCCGTTCCGCGTTACGGCTTCATCAAAAAACGTCCAGCCAGTCTATTTACACTTATAAAATACCTATATACTAAGGTAAATAAAAAGAAGTAATGTTGTTATTATTATTATTCTAAAAAAAGTTTTATTATGAGGTATTATGCATACACAAATCAATTCCTACCTACACATAAATAAAATTGAAGTGTCTGTCTGTTATTTCAAGTTATTTATTATATATATTTATTTCATAATTCACGCACTAAAACATAATATATGTAACTTTTTTTATCTGTCTAGGTATCGTTGTCTGGACTAATCTCTGGAACGACTGAGCCGATTTTAATAGAACTTTCACCGGAAGATAGAGAAAGTTGTAGGGCAACATAGGCTTTGTACAGATGTGTGAAACTATTTCCTTTCCCGGTTTATGTAAGCCGGTCTTTCAGGTACTGACATTCTGACGAGGACGACTTGAATCTGAAAAAAAAGTATTTTTTTAAGAAAAAGTGGTTATTAATCGGATTTAAAGATGGCGTTGTTACAATTTTTTGTATATTTTTTCGTTCCAGGTTCGAAAAGAATTCTTCTTCTTCTTGCGTGTCAATGGTACATACAAGCTTGTTAAATAAAATAAGAGTAAAACCCCGCCACCATCACTCCAACGTCCGTGGCGTCCATAAGGTCCTTCCTTGTACAGGTGGCAGGGCACAGAGGGCAAACGATGAGGTGGGACATCGTTTGGATAGGTCACAAAAAGAATTGGGACACATCAAGAAAAATAAATTTAAATTCGAAACGATAAATCCATAAACACACGGCCGGGATTAGCACACACGTGAAAGTAGGTACTCTCTGGGAGACCTAGCTAGAGGCCAATCTCTCTTTATTGAGGTCTTTATTATTGGAAAAACGAAGCACCCTTCAGCAGGAGCAGTTGAACCGCGCTTCGCTGATCAAATTTTAGTACCAGTGGATCAAATTTTAGTGGCGGTTAGGTGCGTACGTACTGACAAGCGGTTGCATACATAGCGGCCCGCCACGCAGCTAGCCGCCCCGCGGTTCAACCGCTATACGTAAGGCTGCGTCTTACGTAGGCGATGGACGCGAACGCGAAGCGGGGCGCGGTGCGGCGCAAAAACAACAAACAGTTGATTTACTATTGAAGTGTCCACGCGAGCAGCGCGGCGCGTATTGACACTTCCATAGTAAATCGATTGTTTTTTGTTTCCGCGCCGCATCGCGCCGCTTCGCAATCGCCCACGGAAGAGCCAGGGTAAGAGCGCCAAGAGCTACTTACCATGCCTTGGGCCATGGAATCTCCTGTCAAATCTGTGGTCGTATGGCGTGTCGTAATGGATGTATTTTTCATTATCTAAAATAAAAATTCTTTTTACAGTAAGTAGGTGCCTAGACCTGCATATAAAGATAAAATACAATACAGGGGTCTTCAAATCAAGAGTAAAAATTCCTTCTAGGTAGGTAAGCATGCTCCATCTTAGACCTCACTACTGAGATCAAATGCTGACCTATTTAAATAAAAAAAAATCTGAAAAATCCCATTAGGTACATATTGAGGGCAACACATTTGAATTACCCGACTGTCAAAGGAAGGGTTATGTTTTTAAATTAAAATATTACCTTCACTTTCTTCCATTGGATTAGGAATTTGCTCTCTCGTAGCGATATTCACTCCCGGTTCATTTTCTAAAAAATAAACAAAGTAAAATTTAAAAAAAGTAAAAAAAAGTAAAAATTTCGTTTAATTAAACTTTTTAAACTTTCGTGATTTGGTGACATAATTATTATTTTTAAACCGGGTATTTATCACGTACCTATTGTTATTATTTCTTTTTTCCGACGTTTCGGACGCATTGCAGCGCCCGTGGTCACGGATGAACTGAGGCACGGCGAGTTAGCTTCTATTATTGAGAGTAGATTGAGAGTCTCAATCTACTCTCAATAATAGAAGCTAACAATGCGTCCGAAACGTCGGAAAAAAGAAATAATAACAATAGGTACGTGATAAATACCCGGTTTAAAAATATTAATTAAAATTTCGTTTATTGACATAATAATCATGTACTATATTATTTTGGTTCTTGCAGAAAAAAAACAGTTACTCAAGTTTAGTTTGTGCGGCGGATTAGAAAAAAATGCACAACGAAAACCATTAGGTACGCTATGACATGATTTCTTTCAACAGCCTGATCGGACACTCCGCGCTGTACTTCTCACACGCCGAACAAATCACACTCGCTGTCCCGCTTACAAAATGGCGCCGGATGGCACACTCTTAAGACGGCCTGATAACTCCGTCACCAGAGTTGGCCACTGACTCCTACTTGATACGAACTTACCAGAGACCCCATCTGTTTTGTAATACACAGAATCATAAATCTGATCATCTTGGTCTGTCATCTTTGCAGTCTCATCGTAGTTCGATACTGGTATCCGATACTTCAAATAAACTGAAAAATAATCATGACCTAAAGCTGATCGCGCATATTATGTCCGCAATATATTGCGCCGCAGTCATTGTTCTATAGATTTTAAAGACGTCAGAAAATGCAGCTCGCTACGTCTCAGCATTTCATCTATTTTTGAATTGACGTTGGAAGTGTGCCGCATTTTCTGACGTTATATTTTTTGTATAGAAAAATGACTACGGCGCGTGCGGTGTGGACAAGTGTGCGATCAGGTTAAGATAGTGCTCACCTTTAAATATAACGCCCATAATTACTGTAGCTAGAAACAGCGTAACTAAATTACTGATCACCAACATTTCGAATGTGTATGGCGCTGAAATTGTCAAAAACAGTTAGTTTTCACAAGATGGCCGGCGATTCGATAAAGTGATCCATTGCTGATCACTAGTGATTGTAACTAGCAGAACTAGCGCCAACGCAAAACGGCTGATCAGGTCATGGTTACCTTACCATATACTTTCAATATCATTGAAGTAACACGAAAGCGACGGATGAAAGAAGAGTGCATGCGCCAGAGATGCGAATGTTGAGTTGGATGTGCGGAGTGACGCGAATGGATAAGGTGAGGAATGAATATATTAGGGGAAGTCTGAAAGTAGCGCCGGTGACTGAAAAATTGAGGAGCAATAGGTTAGCGTGGTATGGGCATGTAATGCGGAGGGATGAAAGTCACGTAACTAAAAGGGTGATGGAAATGAATGTGGATGGATATGTGAGTAGAGGTAGACCAAAGAAAAGATGGATGGATTGTGTGAAAGAAGATATGAGTAAGAAGGGAGTGAATACAAAAATGACGAGTGATAGGGGAGAGTGGAAGAAGAGAACACGTTTTGCCAACCCTGCATAAGCGGGATAAGGGCAGGCAAATGGTGATGATCATTGAATTAACACAGTACCAAATTTCAAATCGATCGGACATAAGGAAGTTAGTCATATCCCCTCATCAACTTGAAAAGAGCTGATGATCTTCAAACGGCTGAACAGATTTTCATGAAACATGGCTAAGAACACTCGGGATAAAAATATTATTTATGACACAAAAAAAACTAAATGAAAATCGGTTCATCCGTTTGGGAGCTACGATACCACAGACAGATACACGGACACGTTAAACTTGTAACACCCCTCTCTTTTCGCGTCGGGGGTTAGACCCCTCGCAGACTACAGACTTTCTATCGGCCGATAGTTGAGACGGGCTATACTTCTCCATACTCATTACGAGCCGAAGTACCTATATATGTTCCGACCTGTGGCGCAGTGGGTGAAAGCCCGTTTGGGACGCAGAAGGTTGCGGGTTCGATCCCCGCCGCGGGATAAATGTTTGTATGATCTGCAAATATTTATCTCGAGTCTGGGTGTTTCTATGTATAATATGTATGTATTTACAAACAAAAAGTATATAAAGTAGTAGGTATATCAGTTATCTGGTTCCCATAGTACAAGCTTTGCTTAGTTTGGGGCTAGATGATGCTGTGTGAAAAGTCCAGCATTATTTATTTATTTAACTATCGGCCGAAAGAAAGTCTACAGTCTGCGAGGAGGCTTAAAAAGAGTAATTTAAGAGGTAGTGGCTATCACTTATGCGACGCAAGATACGCGTGACTTGACATAATAATAATAATGCAAACCCAGTAATTTTTTATATTATATTTAAAAACTTGCAGAGTATTTACCTTCACATTTAGCTGCTGTAGCATTTGTTTGTTTGTCAATAACTGAATCTGACGGTACGTTCACATAACTATTATCTGTAATAACAATTGTTATTGATAACAAATACATTATTTACAAATCTATGCTCTACAATCAAAAAATAATGTAGTCTACAATAACCGATCCGGTCACTGACAATCGGAAGCGTCTAGACACTGGTAGCAGTAGGTATAATGCTGATGATGATATTTCTACTTACATTAAGACCCCTCGCAGACTACAGACTTCGGCTGATAGTTGAGACGGGCTATACCTACTAATTCTCCACGCATCCACGCGTTGGCGCGCGTGTGTAACTGCATACCGCGCCATAGCTAGAACACAAAACGGTGAGACCGCTGTGCCTGTGTGCGTAATAGGTACTAACTAATTAAGCGTGTTATCTGTACGTTTGTCTATTTTTTTTGTGAATAAACTTTGATTTGATTTGATTTGATCGTGTTCATAAATTATATGAGAGAACTCTAGTGTCAAGATAAACCTAACATAGGATTTAAGACACTACTAACCAGAACAAATGTAATCTTTTCAATAATAAACTCTATCTATCCCTTATAATTACGAGCCGAAGTATGTTCCGTCTCAACTATCGGCCGATAGAAAGTCTGCAGTCTGCGAGGAGGCTAACAATTAAAATACATTACTTATTATCGCTTCACAACCTACCAAGTTCGTTCGTTCGCACGTTTAGATGTTCGTTCATTCCTTTTTTCGTTCATTCGTTCCTTTTCATTCATTTGTAATTTCTTACCTTGAGAATCCAGTTGTGCTCCTGTTATTCTTTGTTTTGTTCCATTGAGCGGCTTAAGTTGGGTTACATTTTTAGCTCTTGTTAAACGCAAAAGAGTCATAGAAACATGACCGTCGAAAGGATTTTCAATCGAGCAATATATTTTTCTTTGGCTCAGTTCAACGTCCTTCGTAAACAAAGCATACGAATCTGAAAGATCTTACAAAAATACAAAAACTTCCCATTTTAGTAGAGCGACATATCTGCTAAACGTACGGCGCCGATCATCATCATCTCCCTGCCCTTTTCCCACATGATGTGAGGTCAGCACAACCATGTGTTCTTCTTCCATTCTCCTCTATCAGCCGTTATCTCAACACTCACTCCTTTCTTACTCATGTCATCCTTCACACAATCCATCCATCTTTTCTCATTCATACCAAGAACTCTCCTAGTTACGTGACTTTCTTCCCTTCTCATTACATACCCATTACGAACTCATCTCATCATTAAGGCGCCGATCGTTTGGTTGAATACGTTCGTAGTGGTTTTCAAGTTTCATATGACACATCAGCCGAAAGTTACGTCGTGATTTTGCGTTCGAAATTACGACCGAAACTTCAGCCGCTGAACTTTTGGTGCTGGACCTTCGGCTGGTGTGTCGCTATACTTCTTAGTATCTAAATGTTTTAAAAGTCAATAGAATAAAACGCCATTTACACGATACCATCCTGGCATACCATTCTTGCCTCTTGCTACAGGATATTAGCTCTTGCTCCGTTGAGTTTGAGAAAACAAGAACCCAAAATGGTATGACAGAATGTATCGGTCAGAGAATCAGGTCAGAGAATCTACTGCAAATTTCAAAAGCATAATCATCCAACTACCTAATTTTACAATAACTGAATATTTCCCTCCATCATCATTGGCCTGCCCTTATCCCGCTCATGCAGGGTCGGCACAACATGTTCTCTTTCTCCTCTATCACTCGTCATCCCCATACCTACTCCTTTCTTACGCATATATCTTCTTAAACACAATCCATCCATCTTTTCTTAGGTCTACCTCTACTCACATAATATGTGAGTAGAGGTAGATATTATCCATTCACAACTGAGTATGCCTTAAATTTAAAAATTCTAGACCACATTACATTTTAATTAATAGACCAAAAGTGCTCTACACTTAATAGCTTCACAATACATGAAACGAACTTACTTTAGTAAATACTTACTTGAATATGGTCGTCCATTAAATGACGCTTTCCCAGCTTTTGATTCACAGCCAATGTAAATCATATCTTCATCAACACTTAGCTCATAATGTATAACGTTCTCCCCAATATCTGTTTTGTATTTGGCAATTACTTTGGTTACATTTAAACCAATAAAATATGGATCTGAAAAAAAAAACTTTTTATTACCTGATTTATTTTCGTTAGGAGGCAACCAATGCCTACACTCGGACGCTAGTGCCTGGGACATTGTTTAAGGTAGGAAAAGCTTGTTCGACTATCTGACTTGAATTTCCTCTGTATGGAACGTAAACGTAAACAAGGTCACAACTGTATCCCCGCGCGGTAGATATTCTCTCAGATCTTTTATACATTCCAGATCCTTTAAAGATGTCTAAGGGGGAGATGGCAACCTGTAACGTGGGCATGTATCAAACATGTATTTAGACATGCCTCTGGCCACCCTCTATAAGGATTCATCTAAAATAATTAATATTAGTAAGAGCTTGTAAGTAGAGTCCCACTGCAGGCCCAAAGCTTCCCTTCTCTCTCCACTCATCCCTGTTTTGGGTTACTGTGGATCAATCCAATGGGCACCCAGTTTTTATCCCTCCATCTGCGGCGTGGTCTACCTCGGGGTCTTCTGTGGTTTTTGCCCACAACGCATCCAACATACAACTGATGTAACCTACTCAATCACATTTCAATCTACCCGCTTGCTGTCCGACATCGTTTTGCGTGGTCTTCATAAGTTTATGATCATAATAATTTTCAACCACTGAACTGAAGTTGTTTTATTTGTTAGGTTATGTATGTACTCAGAGTCATGTTATGAGAAGAATGTTGGGTTTGATTATGGAGGGATGTAGCAGAAGAGGCAGACCAAAGAAAAGATGGATGGTGTGAAGGATGATATGGGTAAGATAGGAGTGAGTGTTGAGATGACGGCTGATAGAGCGGAGTGGAAGAGGAAAACCTGTTGTGCCGACCTCACATAAAAGTGGGATAAGAGCAGGGTAATGATGATGATGTACTCCATTTAAAAAAAAATGCTTACCAAAACACATTTCTGTATTTAAAACAATCAAATGTAATCGCTTATGGGTTGTATTGGTTGCGGTGACCAGATCCAATGATATATTATATAACTCTGTTAATGCGTCAGCCGGGTTTATTGCTAGCATGGCGTTAAATGGCTCGTGGTTTACCAAAACAGGCTTATTATTGATATCTGGAAGAAAGAAAAGGTTATAAAATGGACTCATATAAAATTCAAGTGTATGTCTGTTATAAAAAAAAACTGTGTTTTGTCTAGTTGTCTACTGAAGTTTTATTTTGTTTATTTTAAGCCTGCTTCCCACTGCAGGGCAAAGGCCTCCCTCCCCTTTCTCCACACCTCTCGATCCTGAGCCAAACTGTGACTGTCGAGATCGTCCCGCCATCTTCTCCGGGGTCTGCCGCGACGCCGCCTGGTATTTGGGGCCCAATCTGTTGTTATTTTAGCCCAAAGATTGTCCGGCATCCGAGCCACATAGGTATTAAGCTTAATAGGTTTATCTTTCCTCTGAATATGTAGAAACATGATTAAAATAGAGTCGTTTTCAGGTCGTAGCCTGCAAATACTTTACGCGTTACGCAACGAAAGATCTGCGCCCATTCTGGCTCGACTCTTAAAATAAATTAAAACTTTTCTATCAGTACTTTGCGATAAAGCAAAAAGTTTTGTTATGGCCTATGATTTTTTTTTCTATAAAAAAATTCATTTCCACAGTGATCAATCTTGTGAAGCTTGCACCCAACGGCTCCCAGCAACCTTTACCAGATCGTCTCTCCATCTAGTGGGGGGCCGTCCTCTACTGTGGAAATCGATGGGGGCGGCTATCAGCAGTGGACGGTAGATGGATGAGATGATGATGATGATAAATAAATCTTACTTCTTGTGGCGTTTCCTTGAAAGTTAGTGTACAATAGGTTTGAATGAAAGCTAACAGTCAAATATTCGCTTGGAGTATTCATGATGTATAAATTTTGTTGTGGCTTTAGAGCAATCCCATTTACAATTAAGTGATCTTCAGCTGAAAAAGAAAATTAATAATAAATAGGTACCTACCTACTTAAATAATAACAAATGATTGACATTAGCCAGGAACTCACATGCCGCGATTCACTCATCGTAACCCTGCGTCTTACATGAACGACTTGACGCGAACGCGATTGCGAAGCGAAGCGATGCGATTCGATGCGGCGCGGTGAGTCTGTCCTACGTGCGTGCGAATCGTCCTACATCGTTTAAGTCAAATCATACATAGTGCCAAAAGTCACACAAATTCTGATCGCCGCTGCGCACCGGTCACGTAGGACACTTCAATAGTAAATCGACTATTTGTTGTTTCCGCGCCGCACCGCGCCGGTTCGCGTTCGCGTCCAGATCGCCCACGCAAGACGCAGGGTTATGCTATTTGTCATAGTTACCGCGACGCTCCACGGCACGTTCAATGGCTTATCAAATCGTACAAAAAAAAAACATCTCATCGTGAAGCTTTAGTTAATCAGTAATTTCTTTAATGTCATTAAAATTATTATGAATATTAAAAACTTACAGATATAAGGCCCGAGTTCCATAACGATATATAATGTCACGTTCAATTGTTTGTATGCGCATTCAAAAACAGAAGAGTCATACTCCGATTTCATTATCACCATCATAGATGTGGTCTTTTCATTTCCGTACATCAATTCACCTACTAAAGTAAAGTTGTAAGAATATAATGAATGAATTAATGAACATTTTGTTGTACAGTCATGTTCATTAAGATGTATACACTCCATAATGTTTCAACCCATGTACAGGTCAACATGTCCAACAATGTTCTGGTATTTTTATTGATTTCGCCACTAGTTCAATGTGAAATCAATTTCCGCTTTTTGTTTTTAACCTACATCTATTAGTTTTAGTGAAAGTATGGAGTGTATACATCTTATTGTCCGTGACTGTACCTACATCATGAAAAGAGTTAATTTATAAAGTGAATAATTACGTTTTTTTTAAACTAAAAAGAAAACCGACTTCAATGTTTGACATTGTGCGCGGCTTTTCTAAGAGGTTTTTTGAGTTTTACGGAAAAATATCAATCCCTCAGGAATAAAAACCTTGCGAGTGTAAACTATCAAACAAAAAAAGAATTTTGGAAATCGGTACATAATAGACGGAGTTATCGGTAAACATACATACAGCCGAACACATCAGAGCCTCCTCCTTTTTTGAAGTCGGTTAAATAGTACAATGGGTGGCGTTTTAACTGAGAGCAATTTCTTCCAGGCAACTTTTGGATGGAAAACCTACCTAAAATGTTAATCGCGCAATTATTTTTTCCAAATTCGATGAAGCGATTAGTGTACAAATTCTAGCTATGCCCTGCGATATAGCCTATTCATTAGAGCAAATTTCATCATTATTAGTTCAGGCGAGTCAGTAGGAAGCATAGTGGAAGGGATGACCGCAACCCAACGCTTCCTTGCTTCATGAGACGTTAAATTCGTTACGCTTAAGTCGTTAAACCATGACGGAGGCCTTAAGGCGGCCTTAGGGTCCGTCTCTAGAGTTGGCCACTGACTCATACGAACTTAGGTATGTTAAGATGGTTTGGGCATGTAGAGAGGACGGATGACAGGCGTCTGACAAAGCAAGTGTATGAGGCGAGTGTGTATGGGACAGCTGGAAGGGGAAGGCCTAGGCGAACCTTCTTGGATCAAATTGGCGACATTTTGGAGAAGGACCAGGTCAAAAGTACCCTAAACCGACGAGCATGTATGAAGAATGTAATGAGAGTGAATGAGGCGAAAGTTGTGTGTCAGGATCGTAGCGACTGGAGATCCGTTGTCTCTGCCTACCCCTTTTGGGAAAGTGGCGTGACTTTATGTATGTATGTCATACGAACTTACCGTGAAGCATGTAAGCAAATTGTCCAGCATTATTTATTTAAATGTAGATTAACTTACCATTATTAGTAAAAATTAGAGATGTGCTTGAATTTATATGTTTTACACAATTTATGTACATTTGTTCACCAGCATAGTATGTATACTTCGTTGTTGAATTATATAATACCTTGTACGAGTTCAAACAAATGGATGGTTGCCCTGAAATAAAATCATCATCATTCATGCATACAGACATCAAAAATAGGTCAGGTAATTATCATACAAATTATAGAAAAAGTTTTTTTTAATTTTATGCTAAAACTTTAGATTGGGTAAATAAATAATGCTGGACATTTCACACAGCATCATCTAGCCCCAAGCTTAGCAAAGCTTGTACCTTTCCTTTTCCTTGTACCTTTTCAGGACTGCAATCTATAAAAATGCCAAGTTTTATGAAATCTGTTAATCCTTTCACCAAACTTATTTGAAACTCGTAAAAAAAAAAGATTTTATTTTAAACCCATTCTCTGGTCCATATTATCTTAACATTAATCAATTATTCATACAGGTTAATTACACTGGAAAAAGGGCAGAAGATGATAAAAAAATATATGGTGAAAAATAAAATCAACACGTACAAATAACTAATTTATCCTCAAGTTAAAGTTATTAATAATTATTATCCTGCTAAACTCGCAGTGTGTACGGTAGGAAGCTACGTAGCAAGTAAAGTATTTCTTTGTAGGTATTTGTTTAAGTAGGTCACTTTTCCCTAGTTATTAAAAAAAATAGGATCACGATTGTACTACCTACCTAATGTGCAGGGTGTGGCAAAAATTTACAATATTAAATTTTAAAACATTAAAATCGATTCATCGATTCAATCAATCGATAAGACGACCTCTGTGGCGCAGTGAGTAAAAGCCCGCTTGGTACGCAGAAGGTTGCGGGTCGATCCCCGCCGCGGGATATATGTTTGTATGATCTGCAAAATATTTATCTCGGGTCTGGGTGTTTCAATTTATAATATGTATGTATTTACAAACAAAAAGTATATAAGTAGTATATCAGTTACCTATCTGGTTCCCATAGTACAAGCTTTGCTTAGTTTGGGGCTAGATGATGCTGTGTGAAATGTCTAGCATTATGCTTCACGTCTGCTCTGAATAGATTATAAGAGTATTATGTATATAAACTACTTGTAGTCTCGCGATTAGTGAGCCAAATCAACACTGAAGTTAGGAAAATGCTTTGCTATGGATGTCATTGTCATCCTTTTAAAAAATTTTAGGGTATCTGTGTATCTGTAGGCCAATGTCATTTCGTTTTTTAGTGCTCAACTCAACACTTTACTTTCTTGTGTTTCTTTCTTCGCAGTGTGCTGGAATGCGTGAAAACATTCCAAAATATTCTTAGTGTAAATGTTTTGCAGTGCAAAGTATGTGAATGTGAAAAAAGTGTCGATAATTTCTTGAAGTGTGCTGGACGTATCCAACGTCACCTCAACCCGGCTGGACCGACTCTGAAGCCTATTAATGCATTAGGCATATGAAATTATAAAACATGATGTTAATCAGATAATAAGGTTCACTATCGAGTGATTGAATAGCCTCTGTGTCTTGAAGCACCCTACTTCAAAATGTTCGTATTTAAGACTACATTTTATTGAGAGACTGGAAGGTGGGTTTAATACGAGTATTTATGAGTATCATGTATCGACATGTATTGATGAGGTTTCTACAAAGACGTGTTGACGTATGGAAAATCGTGTCCAGGTATTTACCTACATACATTTATGCATGTCTTGATGCAATAAAACAGGTTTGCGTTCCTACCATTGGGGTTTGTAACCATACCTTTCATACCAACATTCTATTTAGAATACTATGTGAATATTCCGCGTAGGTATTTACCTACAATTTTTAATTGCAATCTGAGCTGCCACTGGGGCTGTCTCGAAGCACCGAAGTTACGGTTGGCGTCTTTTTCGTTGGGAACTATGACCTAACCTTTTCAAGTTAACATTATTAGGTACTTCTTGTACCTTATTAAGTAGGTGCATAAGAGGCAAATTCGCTAGCCGACTAAACCTACATACCTACCTACGACCGTTACATCGTTACAGAAGAGCCAATGAATTAGGCGAGTTTTGTACTTTCAAAATACCTACCTTCGAAATTTAACCTTTGTAGGTACCTATCATGTCTGATAACAGTATACCCTGCTGTAGGAGACTGCTGTAATGAAATAAATTGAACCGTCAACTATACTTGGAGGAATTGATCAAAATGGCAAATTCGGCCAATAAATGGCTGATTATGACAAGGCCGGTCGGCGCAATAGCCGCGGCGCCGTCTTACCGCGCCGCGCCGCCACCACGCCGCCGCCGCGCCAAGGAACGCGAAGCAACCCGACGCCCTACGCGCCCCGCGCGAAGGACGAAGCGCGCGCACGTACTTCCGCCACTATTCTCGTCGAGCCCACAGGACGTCTTCCTCGCTACTAGCACCTCCAGATGAGTACAGATATTTGCCTCCATATTTTGATCAATGTCAGTATTATGATTTATGTAGTATGTACTGCATCGAACCTATAGTTTGTGCCCGGCTCTGGTGACGGTGTTTTTTGGGCCGCCTTTGTAGCCTCCGTCATGGTTTGACGGTTTGGAGGGCCGGGACTGACGTTTTGACGGGCTCCCCGAAGCGCGAAAGCGCTCAGCTGACAATCTCATTTCATAAATGAAAGTGCCAATGGCGGTCACCCATCCAAATGCTGACGGGCCGGAACGTTGCTTAATTTCGATTAACTCATTGATCGCCACTCTAGAAAGTAACGTCCCCCCCCCCCATGCCGCCGCCATACATTGGTATTACTGCCGCCATACATGCGAGTCAAAAACTTCATCCCGCCGTTCGGCGGGCCGGCACTAAACGAGTTAAGCAAGCTACACGAGCGCTTCTTATTACGGGAGACAGTACATTCTTTTTTGAATAAGAAATATGTAAAATTACCTACATTTCTTTATAACCGGTGTATTAACACTCTACACCCGATAATCAGTCTTATTCAGATACAGATAAAGTTTGTTTACGACATTATGGAGAAACGTGCTTCTTCCTTAAACCCTTATAATTTTTAATTATAAGTGATTGATAATTTTAAGTTGTATACAACTTAAATAAGTATGTACATACCTTGACTTCGACATCCGATCGTCAATTCGTCATGCGTCGTTTTCTCGTAATTTATTGAAACTATCATCTCATCTTGTTTACATACCTACCTAGGTCACAGAATACAGCCTAGGTTGAGGTTATTATACATAGGTGGGAAAAAATATTTAAATGTTTATAATAAGATATACGAATCTTTCCATTTTAGTAAAATGGTGTAAACGAGGGTACCTACCCTCAAAAGTCATGATGTTCGAGAGAGCTCGTAATTATAATAATTAACCGATACAGCAATTTACCTGATTCATATTATAATGCCTTTATTATGAGTTTATGGATAATTTTAACAAACAGCATCATTAAAATTTTGCTGACGCTCAACTATGGGGTGTAATCACGGGTGTTATCATGTGTATGGGTAGCGGTCAGTGCATAATCTTAAGGTTCTTTAAAACTTTCAGGCATTCGCATCTATTGACAGCTCCTTGGAATTTTTTTCTACACGAATAGAATGATTAGTATCAAATATATTTATTATACCTAGGTACTTATGCAGGTGGTAGAAGTACTAGGTGTTATTCAATACCTTACCCAAGTACCTATTACGAAATGACCCTTTTGTGGCTTTTCTATTATAGGTATTTAAGTTTAATATCCATTCGTGTAATATTTTTTTTTTTCAACATACTTATTTAAATTATATTTCAATCAGCTAGGATCCAATTTACCAGTCGCGTAAATATGATGTGGACACCTATTAATTCATTTATATGATGACTTCCAGAGGCGTTTGCCATAGATCCATTCAGGGTCATAGATTGTCATAGATCTATCTAATTTTTCTATTATCTCCCTATTTTTTGCCACTAAGTATTTTGAATGATAAATCATTTAGGAAATATAATCGCAGATGAAGCTCGAGGAATCTCGGTTGCTTTGCCGGGGCGGCGCGCCCTATGGCCAACAAAACTATCAAGATTAAGCATCCCAATTCTCTTTGAATAATATTTTATTGACACCACTATCAGCCAGTTTAATGAAACAATATGTTATTATTTACATATTAAAGTGGTGAGGTTATTTTGTGAAAGTCTTATTATTATCATTTTTTTAATGGGTACTTACCTACTTAAATGAAAGTCATTTAATTGTGTCCTACAATTAAGGTGCATTCACACGGGATACGCCCTTGACGATTCGTCAAAAGTCATCGTGAATGTTTTATGATTATGACAAACAAAATAGATCGACACGAATCGTAAAAAAAAAAAAAAAAAACACGATTCCGTATTCAATGTGAACAAGCTCTAAGATACTTTTTAAGGACTTATTTTAATAGCTTAGGTAACCAACTAAGTACCTCAAATTCGAGTCAATCTCGCATCCTTATAACCTTAGAGTTCTGTCTTAGGGCCAATATTAAATATTTAGGTATTTACCTAATGACTTATATTTTTCATAAAAAATTAAAGTGTGTTTCGTCAAAAATGCAACATTTGAAATTACGATTTTGTATAAGTACTCACTCTCTAAGATACCTTGATATTATATTAAAATCCTGTCTTGGAGCTTTAGCCTTTGTGGTAGGTATTCTATCTAAAATTAAATTTCCTAAGAAAGTCTTGACAGAACGACGAACCTAAATGCTACTACTACGAGTATTGTACTCGCAAGGGTTATTAGTCCAAACAATACGTTCAGACTTATTTATTTTTAAATAAGATCCGAAATATATAAATATCCGTAATATGTTAAAAAAAAAAAAAAAAAAAAACAACCTATAGGACTTCAATTCAATTTATTACGATTAAATATTGTAAATAATTCACCGCGAGCCCCGCACGGGGCTTGGCCTGTATCGTGGCAGTTCAGTTAAAATAAATAACTTTACCTAGTAAAGTAAAGTTATAAGTACATTTTTAGTTATAAGTACATATTTTTATAGCGTTTTTACCATTATTTATTTATTTTTATATATTTTTTTTTTTTTTCCGACATTTCGGCTGTGTTATTACATACAACAGCCGTGGTCGCGCGCGTCAGGAGTTGCACGCGCTCTCACTCGGCATCACTGTTGGTCGATAGGTACCTAAATCCGTGGGTACCATCCACCAATAGACATTTACTGAAAGCTGGATCGATTGCATCTCCACCTTTGCTCGCCCGTATCATAGACCTTTATCTATTATTCATAGTTTAATAGCTAATAATGTTAATGTATTTACTTACTAATAATCCTACATACTTACATAAGTAGGTATATATAGGTATCCAAAGTTGATTCATAATCAATTTACCAAGTTTATTAAATACTCTGCGTATCTACAACACGTTTTCCTCCTATAATAGTATCATTGAAAACTATTATAAGTAGTATCTATTAATAATTTTTATTAACTGAAAATTGTTATAAAGGTTTGAATTATTGGTAATAATTTATAATTGTGGTCAATCTTGACAATAGAAACTCATTAAATTAAATACACATATTAGATGACGAAGTAAGTTAAGGTATATCCTTATTCCAAGCCTGGTAGGTAGGTATCTACATAACTTATAAATGGTCGAAATATAAACATTGTTATTTCGCAAGACTGGCATGGGTTGAATTCCTCATTGATGTTATTCCCGTAAAAACTCTCAAGGTCTACAAGTAGTTTATATACATAATACTCTTATAATCTATTCAGAGCAGACGTGAAGCATAATTAATGATTAAACGAACTTACCTGTGAGTGAAGTTCTATCATAATTATGCGAACGTCTGGTCTGAATAGATTAGTATCCCGCCCACCCATCGTGGTTGCAACACTCCCAATATAGGTAACATTACGGTAATACTATACTACATCAATGAGGTCCAGGATCTGTTTGCGTATTTTACTACTAACTAAATGACATTGGCCTACAGATACACAGATACCCTAAAATTTTTTAAAAGGATGACAATGACATCCATAGCAAAGCATTTTCCTAACTTCAGTGTTGATTTGGCTCACTAATCGCGAGACTACAAGTAGTTTATATACATAATACTCTTATAATCTATTCAGACCAGACGTTCGCATAATTATGATAGAACTTCACTCACAGGTAAGTTCGTTTAATCATTAATTATTTATTTATTTAATGAGGAACAACTTATTTTATTCAACCTATACAGTATCACTGCTGGGCAAAAGTCTCCACCAATTCTTTTCAACCATCTCTTTTCTTTGATAGCTCTCACCACCTCCTATCAAAGGAGTTGAGGTTGTCTCTCCAGCGCTTCCTTGGCCGTCCGCGGCGTCTGTCGTCTCCCACGCAGACTACAGACTTTCTATCGGCCGATAGTTGAGACGGAATATATGTAATGAGTATGGAAAAGTATAGCCGTCTCAACTATCGGCCGATAGAAAGTTTGTAGTCTGCGTGGGGTGTAAGTATTTATTTAACTTACCCATTGTCGGACATGGTTTTCTAACACTAGACATACAACCTTCACTTTCACTATGAAATAAATAAATAAATAATAACAATAATAACATTTTCTCTAGACGACCTCTGTAGCGCAGTGGGCGAAGGCCCGCCTGCGACGCAAAAGGTTGCGGGTTCGATCCCCGCGGCGGGACCAATGTTTGTATGATCTACAAATATTTGTCTCGGGTCTGGGTGTTTCTATGTATAATATGTATGTATTTACAAACAAAAAGTATATAAGTAGTATATCAGTCATCTTAGTACCCATAACACAAGCTCTGCTTACTTTGGGGCTAGATGATGCTGTGTGAAAAATCCAGCATTATTTATTTATTTATTTATTTATTTATTTTATACGTTATGACTTCACGCTATTATAATGCAAAATAACTATTAAACATAAGGATAATTAAATAACTTTATTATTACCTACCTTTGATTCATGATTTAGCCGGAAAATGCAAGTAGGTACGCTTTCAGTAGGTATTAGGTACTATTGTCTCTTCATGTAAACAGTAGGTACCTAAATAATCTGAAACATTCAATTTTGTCCTGCGGCAGGAATCAAACCCGTACCCAGCATCTTACAGAGGTTGTCAAGAATGAATAGTGAGTGCGTAACTACCGCAGTTAGGTAGTGAGGTAAAAGTTTCAGTTAAAGGCAACTAGATGGCGGTGCTAACAATGGCCGAGGACAAAACCACGCTATTTTTAATTCGATTTCTTGAAGTTTTCGATACTATTTCAAGGTCTAAATACCTATGTTACATTGCTGACGAAGTCGCGGGTACCAACTAGTTTAATTTAAGGGTTCGCCATATTCCATTGTCGCGGAGGCTTCGTAGACCTAAACAAATAGGCGTCATCAAACATGGACGCTCAAAATTGCAATCCATTTACCTACGACAGGCTAATAAAATATTTTTCACCCTGTTATAACCAAAGTGATAAAACATTTTCAACCTTGTTGACAGAGTGTTGTATTTTACTTATTTTAAGATGCTATGAGTTATTTATTCAACTTTTAATCAATTGATCATTGGTTTTGCCCACCATTCATGAATTTTTCGTTAAGAAATGCATGGGATTTCTTCAAGAAAAACAATGGATTTGCAACCTGTCACGTATGGAATGAGAAATTTTAGATACAGTGCCACAAACTTATCTGAACCGGTGACCAAAAGAGGAACTAACGAATTTAATATGAAAAAAATTTCTGCCAACACCAAATGCTATAACGGCGCCTCTCTCATCCGTCCAAATAAAATTGCACAACGGGGCGTGCCAATACGTGCCAATTTGAGCGTGCCTCAACTTGGCTGCCTAGATCGAGAATGTCCGTACCTTGTCTTGTTTCGTTTTCATTACGTAAACGCTAGCGATCTAATAATACCAACAATAATATTTCCGTAAAATTCAGTACAGCGCCATCTAGGGAACATTTTCGCATCTAAAATTTTTTCTATAGTGCCATCTAGTGTATGACTCTTAAAACATTTTATGTACGCCATCTGCCGGTGGTTATAGTTGTTTCACGCCATCTATCGCAGAAGCTTGGTACTAAGGTAAATTCAAGATACAGTTCCGTCAGTTGACGCTAGGTGGCGTAATAATGTTCGCATCATGACAGAAATCTAGTGGAATTCAGCAGAACTAAGCATTGCCGTACTGCAAGAACCACAGACGATAGGATGTTTTTCGCTACGCTAGAGCTTATTTCGTGACGCGCCAAGAGCTTTTTAGTGACTGCTACGAGAGGCTACGACACGCTACGACGTAGCCAGTCTGTAGCACACCATACTTTTTAATTTGTCAACTAGATGGTGCGATACCTACAGTCAGTGACATTAATCCTGAAGTTCAATTTGAGAATTTAAAGGTATTAAGTAGGACCTTAACCGACTTCTAAAAACAGGAAGAGTTTCAATGTATAATTTTGAAAAACGTGTTAAGCCACACTAAGATATTTCATTGAAAAATGAAAAGTCTTATCTAAATTTTCGATTCCGACGGGATTCGAACCCGCAATGAACAGACGATCCTCCTAATGTAAGCAACGATCTCTGATAAGTACTGTAAATGTAGGTACCTACGCCTAAGTTTATTTATGTTTTTAAACAAATTCAAATGGCACGTTAAATTGTCGGTCCCGCTGTTAGGTCGTTAAGCCATGACGGAGGCCTTAAGGCGGCCTAAAACTCCGACACCAGAGGTGACTCATAGGAACTTACTTTATATAAGTTTATAGGACTATGTCTTACTGAGATCTAAAATAATTGATTGGTGACCAACCTCAATCCAATTTAAACCCTCTACTGAAGTCTGAAATTAATATCCTCGAAGTATCTATGACGTAACAGTTTGTCTCAGAGTACTAAGAACTGGATTCAAAATTAAGTTGAGTTTAGGTACACAGCCTTGTATGGACTAAGCGTTCCACCCGTCTCTCAAGGAACGTGTGCCTGTTACGCGTTTACAGGTCGATTCGCGAGAGTCGATTTGAAATGTCAAAATTTACTTATTATTATTGGTATTTAATTTTAAACTAACTTAATTCTGGAATTGGGTTCAACAAATATATTAAAAATATTAAGTAACGTTTTTTTTTGTTTTGTTATGATAATTCCGAGAAAATCGATAATCACTATCCTTTCAATTGATTGCTGCTTCTTGTATAACTTAGTCCATTCAAGCGTGTGACGTGATAAGCTGCGTTTTTACTGGTAAAACGTCTGTTCTCCTTGAATATATTATGCAACATGTCCTATAAAATCAATAAAAGATGAATTTTGAAGTGAAAACTTAAATCGGCTTAGGAATTAAATTATTACGGTCAAACGTCTATTTACAACCCAAAAACGAGGCCCTGCCAGTTTGTATAGTTTATAATGAAAGACCCTGTATACGCGTTGCTGCAGGGACTAGGCGTTCCTGTACACGCAAAGCCGAGTCTCCTGCAACACTGTTTTTGTGTTTTCTAATCAATAATCGAAAAAGCGTCCAAGTCCACTTGAGGTCAAAATCGGTGATTTTTTGTTTTTAAAACATGATTCTACTATGAATTTGTTGTTGTTGTTAGGTTTCTAGTAACTTATCCAGTGCAATTGTGGGGCTCCCGTTCAGGATATGGAACACCCTGCTCTCATGTCCTCAATGCCCTACAACCTGCACCAAAGAGGACCTGCTCAACGCCAGAGAGAAAGCAGTTGGGGTGGCCTCATACTGGCAAAAAATGGTAAAGAAGAAGAAGCCCGCACTGCCCTACTCTCAGGATAAAGGCCTCCTCTCAAATCCAACCTTTTCGGTCCAACACCATGCCCGGCACTGATAGTCGCTATAGGTGTCTAGCTCATCGCACCATCGCTTGCGTGGTCTGCGCCGTCTCACTGTCTCAGGGCTCAGTGCTTGTTTTGGCTCTCATTTCGTCTGGCATGTGGCAGACGTGCCCTGCCCAGTACCATTTGAGTTTTGCATCCTTTTGAGCTACGTTGGTGACTATGAATACTATGAATATTATTACTATAGCCCCACTATGTCCCACAGCTGGACAAAGGCCTCCCTATATTCCTTCCAGACATCTCGATCTTGTGCAAGGCGGCTTACTTAAGGCCATCTACGTCACGGTCTGTCGCGTCGCCTTCTCGCATGAATGAATATACGATGAATTTTTAATTCAAAAATGTTTTATGTTTGGACATAGGCGTTGTTGAAAAAGCAAATGCCTGAAGGGTCAAATTTCTATTTGATTGAAGTCCCTTTTCTTTAGGTAAAGGTAATTCCGACCCTTTGCAACATTTTTGTACACGCGATCAATTTTCCTCCGTCACTTACCTGCCTACCTTTTTAAAAATGGACAGTATTTTCTGATTGAATACAGTCATGAACAAAAAGTCCACTTGTTTACATTTTCGTACTAGTCCTTTTCACGTAGGAACGGTTCCGTGATAAGGCATTTTATGTTAATATCTGAAATAATTAAAAAAGAAATAGACAAAATCCTTTTTTATTGAAGTTGTATCTGTGTGTATTATCACTAGATTTCATTTATTTCAAAATTTTTCATTGTTGTGCAGCGTAAAACGTAAAAGTTATATGTGTCAGGGATACGTTCCTACGTGAAAAATACTATAGTACCTAGAACTAAAGTGGATGGATAAATGTGAATCACCTAGTTTCCAGACTATTCTAAGTGATCCCAGCGGTCCTACTGAATATGCTTTTTGACTTTGACTGTTACATTTTAATGTCTAGAAGATTGATTCTCCTTCGTTTAACTTACAGTGGGTTCAGCCCCACATGTGCACTTTATAATACCTATCACAGATTTTATCACAGACATAGGCAAGAATGAGGTCTACGATGGAGCGAGCCTACCCAGAAGGTGCCTATTAATTCTCTTCTTAAATACAACAGGGTCGTAGCTCAGCGGAAATACCTACAGGCGCAGGTAGCTGATTCCATATTTTTGCTGGATGTATTCGAGCCAGACTCGGGGTGACAGGGAGTGCGAGTTGTTTATTATGTAGTGTTTGTTCTATTAATATAGTACGGTAAAAGAAACGCAAAATTGTATTGAAAAACTTAATTTCTTTTTAACACAAGCCAAAGGTCCTATAATTAACAAAACGCAACGCTTGCGCGATCTAGGAATTAAATCGTACAGTGTTAAAAAAGTAAGAAAGCCCGCAGCTTAGTCAGCTCCACACGTTTTGACGTCGTCTTTCCTGTGGACAAGGCAGATTAAGCTGAGAGGATGGTTTAGGTGCTACAAGCCTCCATCTCAAACAATGTCCCAGGCACTACGGCGTTTGTCGGGTCAGCTAGCTTATCAATATAAATAAAAATGAATTGCTGTTCGTTACTCTGCTTAAAACTCGAGAACGGCCGAACCGATTTGGTTAATTTTTGTTTTGAAATATTCATGAAAGTTCAGGGAAGGTTTAAACGTTGAGAAACACAAATAATAATTAACAGAAAATAATAAAAACGATAATTTAGTTTTCCAGTACAAAATGTTCCTGGTTATGAAATGAGGTCCGATCACTTTGGTCTGTTCCTAGCTGTGAAGTGAAGTCCAATCTCTATAGCCAAACAACGTTTTGCGGGTCAGCTAGTATTAAATAAAGATATTTTGTGAGAGTGAAAGCGCGCAAGTGTAGCTACGCAGCCATACGAAGCCTCATCCAAGCTAGCGAACCAAATCGTCAGTTGATTAGTCCTGAGTTTCTTCTTCTTCTTATCGTGTCTTCTTGGTATTTTTCGCCTATTCCATCTCAAACAACGTCTCACTCAGGTACTACAGTTTGTCACCCGACACTATACAGGGTGTAAAAAGACGTCTACCGAAGCCGAAAGGGGTAGGTACAGCATCCCAACACACAACCAAATCCAAAAGGATTTTCCGAAAAAATCATTATATCCGGAGAAAACAGCCTTTATAGAGTACTGTTTGCGTATGTTCTGGGCGGTTTGTTTTACGTAGCGGCAGCTCTTTAAGTAGCGAAGGTGATGTCATGCAGCTTCACGAGGATATTGTCTATGATCGGATCCTGCATGGGTGTAGCAAGGATTTCGAAGAAACAAATCTGCACTTCCAACGTCCCAGTATACTACAGCCAAACAAATAAGCTCCCTCTTTTTTAAATCGGTTAAAGTTGAACGCAACAGGCTACAAACTCGTGTTCTAGAATGCAACTTGACACTGTCATTTGCAGTTATGGGGAGAGACGATGTGAGACTTTCTGCCTGTTTATGACGACTGGATAGAAACATTGTCTAAATTGGTCTCACACGTTTGCGGATAGGTGTAATTCCCCCAATAAACGGTAAAGAAGGAGATCTCACCTCACTAAGGTCGACGCCAACTGGTCCACATACCTTAGGGCCTTTCAGCCGACAGATAATGTCGAATATATAGGCTAATTGCCGAGAATAATGTTGCTTGCGAGATTCAGTATTCAAATCGCGTCGGTTGGTAGCGCACCAGCGCCATCTAGCGGTGAAGCTCTGAAGTGGCTAGGTTGCTGTAATTGGCAACTATTACGATGCCCTTGTAGTTCAGGCGATCGCAGTTAGTCGCCACGCACGTGCTTAGCTAAACACTGACTAATAAACTAAGCAGTGTTTAGCAATTGTTTAACTAAACTTAAAATGATCTTAGCCGTCTGATAGCCGTATCTATCTCTAAATACTCGTAAAACGATTTTTGTGATAGGTTCTTTTGATACATTGTGCATAATAACAGATGTTTAACTTTTTTGTAGTGGGTACCACCGACATCATCATGGTAGAAAATTCCGGGATAAAAAGTAGAGCTTGTATACATTATACAGCGTAAAATCTTCGCGTATCGTGTTTCCTCTCAAATCCAGGTCACAGCTGTCAGCCAGAACTAGATGTTTCCAGCGTGTAAGTAATAGTTTTCTGACACTTACACCCGTCGTTTTCTAGATCTCGACTCATCCACTCAACTGTCATCTCAAGGTTCCAAATCTAGTCTGTTCGCGCTAATTTCTATGATATGCTAAATAGATTTTAAGGGACTTTTACTGGAAGATAGACGAGGCTATAGAGCAAATATTAAATAGGTAGGTGCTACTTTTCAACCCGGAATTCTCACGGGATCGGAATTATTACACGAACTCCAAAAATTCTGTTATTTTCTCGGTGTCATTTTGTAGGTAAGTAAAAAATATATTTTTAGAATTTGTTTATTCTAAATCACCTACCGAGTTTTATTTTACAAATATTCATAATTTCCCGTAACAAGAGACAAAAGAACACAAAGGAAGTGTCAACTGTCAACCTTCAAATTGATCAGAGATAATTTCAAAAATGGAAGACGGAAACAATACTCCTGAAACAAAACAAAAAACAGTCGCAAAATGCCGAATGCCGATTTCAAATTTCGAATACCAAACGGAGGAGGAAGACGGGTATACGGTAGAAGATGCAAGCTTGAGAGAGACGGAGATAGGGTATCATCAATCGATCACCGTTGCTATGGTTACTAGTAGCGAAGTGCTAGACTTTTGTAAGGCTTACCAAGCTATGCCATAAAGATGTAGGTAAATTAAGTTGCCTAATAATATTTTTTAAATGATTATTTTTTATAGACACTACCATTAATTATAATATCAATAAAAAATAATAAAATAATACTTAATGCCGGACATTTTACACAGCATCTCTGGGTAGGCTCGCTCCATCGTAGACCTCATTCTTGCCTATGTAATTCGAGGTCAAGACTTCAAGAGTCGAACCATTCATCATAAAAAAATATAAATTTATCATTTTTCTAGCTAACCCAGCGAACTCCGTTTCGCCACCAGATGCCACCAGATTTTTCCTGAATTTTCTTTGCTATAAACCTCACGGAGCCCGAGACCTTTCCAACGAATGCAAAACCGTGGAAATCGGTTCGTGCGTTCTGGAGTTCGCGTCAGGAAGCAAAACCCGACTTATTTTTATATAGGTAGTAGATGGAAGTATTTCGAATTAAAAGAATGAATGTATAATAAAAATGGCGGGAAATATGTACCTAAATGATAAAATTACGCGCCATTACTCGAAAAGTTTGGACGGATGCGACGGGCGAGCAATAATTTTACGACCTTAGCTAAATTTAATTACCTACCGCATTAATTTTGCGTAAGTATAGTACATATATAGTAGTTTTTTTTTTATAGTAGTACTTTGCTTAGTTTGGGGCTAGATGATGCTGTGTGAAATGTCCAGCATTATTTATTTATTATTTATTATACAGGGTCTTTCATTTTAAACTACACAAACTGACAGGGCTTCATTATTACGTTGTAAATAGACGTTTGACTTTATCAATTTAATTCCTGAGCCGATTTTAGTTTTCACTTCAAAATGTATGTTTTATTGATTTTTTATGACGTCATGTTGCATACCATTTTCAAGGAAAACAGACGTTGACCAATCGCAGCGCAGCAACATCACGTCGCACGCTCGAATGGACTAAGTTATAAAAGAAGCAACAATCAATTAAATGGACAGTTTTTATAGATTTTCTCGAGATTTTCATAATAAAACAAAAAATAATATTTACATAAATATTTTTAATTTTAAATTTTATTACGGGACTTAATCGCGTAGGTATAACATTTGTTTATTTACCTCGACGTTATACCTACGCGATTAAGTCCCGTAATAAAATTTAAAATGTCTTCGAGTGGCGAAAGTTTAAAATGTGTATTTTTAATTTATTTGTTGAACCCAATTCCTGAATATAGTTAGTTTAAAATGAAAGACCCTACATATCTCACTATCCCGCTTATACAGAATGTGGCTAAATTTTACAACATTCAGGGCAGCTACATTTTCTTTTGTTGTTAGGTTTTGTTCTTTTATTCTTTTCAAAAATTTACGATTTCATTTGCTAAGTTACTTTGGGAAAAGTGTTCCTAATGGGAAATAGCGTCGATTGAGACCTACTGGTTTTTTTTAGAAATGTCTTTTTTTTACTGACTGTACATTCTTTTCAAAAATCCAAAAATGCTAAGAACAAAACCTTCTAACTACAAAAGAAAAGGTATAGCTGCCATGAATGTTGTAAAATTTTGCCACACCCTGTTATAAAATAAAAGTTTGTGAGTTTGTTTAGTTAGATGTTTGTATGTTTGTGTTTCAATCACGCCTAAACCAGTGAACCGATTTGGATGAAATTTAGAATATGTGTAGATAGTGACCTAGAATAGCTTATAGGCTATTTAAAACGAGAAGCTAGTTTCGAAATCAATATTAAATCCTTACTTAATTCAGTTGTAACCCTTAAATTGAAAAAAGTTGTTTCTAAACGACCTCTGGTGGCGCAGTGGGTGAAAACCCGCTTTTGACGAAGAAGGTTGCGGGTTCAATCTCCCCCGCGGGATAATGTTTGTATGATCTGCAAATATTTATCTCTGGTCTGGGTGTTTCTACGTATAATATGTGTGTAATTACAAACAAAAAGTATTTAAGTAGTATAACAGTTATCTGGTTTCCATAGTACAAGCTTTGCTTAGTTTGGGGCTAGATGATGCTGTGTGAAATTGTCCAGCATTATTTATTTACTTATGTAATTTTTGGAGTGGATTTTAATGTAATTTTAACGCCTTTGATATATATTGATGGAAAGACGATCTGGTAAAGGTTGCTGGGAACCGTTGGGTGCAGGCTGCACAAGATCGATCACTGTGGAAATCTATGGGGGAGGCATATGTTCAGCAGTGGACGCTGGATGGCTGAGATGATGATGAAATTTCTTAAAAGTAGGTGGGACACCCATCCATTTTGAACCGTGCATAACGTTCTCTAATTTCGACGATCAAGAACAACGGAAAACAACACTCTTCATACCATAGGTCCTATAACTTCTATAGAGGACAAACCAAATCAAACGGTATACCTACAATTATTGTGCGCCTCGACAAACTCGGTGTTTTGTATGAAAACCGATGCTATGAATAGTCCTACTGTCATTCTTATAAAAAGTTGAGCATACCTTAGGACATGCTAGTCTTGAGACGCAGCTTGAGCACGCCTAAACCAGTGAACTGATTTGGATGAAACTTGGAATAGTCGTAGATAGTGACCTGGAGTAGTATATAGGCTATTCAATGTCGATACAACGCGGTTGAAACCACGCGCAGTAACTAGTTTTAAATAGTCTTAAAAGATAGGGAAGGTCAGCTCAAAGCCACCTTAACTTTGACTGTCGAAAATAAATCAAAAACGAATCAAATCGTTAGAGAATTTTAGACCAATGGATAGAAAATTTATTGAATTTTCATATTATGCTTGTCAAATTCTTAATAAGCATGATAGTTTAAATGTAAATTGAAAATAACGAAGAATTAGAAAAACCCCGCTTTGCCCGAGTGGTCGCTTAAAGCGGCCGGCGCTTGGGCAAAGTTGCCAGTACTTTTTTCGTGAATAAAAATAGGACTTACGATGAATCCATACTATACTATACTATACTATATACTATAATATTATAAATGTGAAAGTAACTCTGTATGTCTGTCTGTCTGTCTGTCTGTCTGTCTGTCTGTCTGTCTGTCTGTCTGTCTGTTTGTTACCTTTTCACGCCCAAACCGCTGAACCGATTAAGCTGAAATTTGGCATGGATAAAGAGTATACCCCAGGGATGGACATAGGCTACTTTTTTTTGTCAATTACCATAAGGGGGCGGGAAAATAAGGGTTGGAAGTTTGTATGGGGAAAAAAGTTAAGCAACCCTGGGCGCGGTCATAATAAGGATGGGTGACCGCCCGAAGCCGACTTTTTGCACTCTAAATTTTTTCGTTTTTTTTTTGTATTTTGCATAATTAATTATTTTAAAATTAATGATAAACATGTAACATGTGTGTTCCCACCCATCAATATATCCGAACTCCGAAGTTATGATTTTTTGATATTAAAATATTTTTCCTTCGCTATAACGCCATCTATCGGTCTAGAGGTCAAAACTACTTTACACTTTTTTCCTAGGTGGCGTTTTTACTATGGCGTAGATCGAGTATAATTTTCTTTGATTTTGAGTTTTGAAAAGTTAATGGAGATTTTTGCTAAGAGTTTTCGATATTTTTATATTGCTGACGAAGTCGCGGGTAGGTATTGCCGCTCGCTTCGGCAAATCTGACACCATTTGCCGCTATCGTGTCGTTATTAACATTGCAAGATCTGGGTAAGATTTTCCCTACCTCTATCTATTAAGGGATTCTTGAGAGAAACATAACGCAATATTAGTTAATAATTTTATTTCGAAATTTTAAACCACACAGTTCTTGCTATAAAAAAATACGTTTCGAGTCAATTTCTTCAAAAACTCTCTCTCTCTTCAAAAACTCGCTGCGCTCGCTTCAGCGATTCTGTACCAATTACCGTATTCGTTTTGTTCTTAGCATTGCAAGATCTGGGTAAGATTTTTCCTACCTTTATCTATTAAATGATTCTTGAGAGAAACATATATAAAAAAAAGTATTATATCATGCGACGGAGTTTTATATTTTGTACTCTCGATTCACTCAAAACTCCTCCACTTTGTTCCTAATAATGCGCAGACGAAGTTGCGCGGGTCAGCTAGTATACCAATAAAATCCAGACTAAGGATAATCTTGAAGATTGCGGAGGCTCATTATATCTGTGGTTACTGTTACGTGTGGTACATTAAGTGGATACCTTACAAGCACTCTAAGAAAATTGTTTATCGATCCGGAAAACATACACTAACCAGTTTCGATAACAAACATTGCTTGTAAACAAAACACAAGGCCGAGTACAAAACAAATAATAATAAAAATGTCCTACGTAAACGGGTATAGATAAACTGATACAATTCACAAACGGTCGACTCTTGACCTCGAATTACATAGGCAAGAATGAGGTCTACGTTGGAGCGAGCCTACCCAGAAGGTGCCTATTAGATAACTCTCTTCTTAAAAACAACAGGGTCATAGCTCAGCGGAACAACAGACGCGGAAAGCTGATTCCTTTTTGCAGTGCGCATTATAAAAGAGCTTTGAAAGCGCTTAGTTCTAATAAGTGGAATATCAACCAGGTGTGGATGATAATCAGCTGTGCGTCTGAAGTCCCTGGAAAACAGCACCAGGAGGCCTATGCGTACACTCGGACGCTAGTGCCTGGGACATTGTTTGAGATGGAGGCTTGTAGCACCTAAACCATCCTCTCAGCTTAATTAACCTTATTCACGACGAAGTCAGTCATAATGTAGCCAGTCCCCCTAGCCATGTCACAAATCGCAATAGAATAGAAATCGAATCGACAGATAACGCTGAGACTCCATCTGCGTCAAATGGCAATAATTGTCAAAACTGCATACATTTTATGCCGAGTATCGCGGTACGTGAGTTCCTGGCATTATGTCAAACTGACGATTTACATAGAGCCAGGAACTCACGTGTCGCGGTACATAAAATGTATGAATTTTTGGAAATTAATGCCGTAAGACGCAGATAGAGTCTCAGCGTTATCTGTCGATTCGATTTCTATTCTATTGCGATTTGTGTCATAGCTAGGGGGGGCTGACTTGGCTGGTGTCACGTCACGATCGAATTTTCCGGAGAGATACAAAGAGTTTTTTTTCCACTAACCTATTGACCGAAAGCTCACCCTCTCAATGTAACCTGTGGATTCCATAACCTGCTTATTTACAAGTGCAAAGTATCTGCGCTTTATCCACCAGTTAACTAGAACCCCTGGTAATGTACCACGCTACCCTTAGGCGCGTTCAAATTGGTTTGGGGAAGACGAGAGAGGGAGGTCTACTGAAAATGGTCACGGGGAAATGGCATGCGCAGTACAAAAAGCCCTCAGTCTTTGAAAGCCGGTGGATGGTACCGGACGCATCGGTTTTCGCGCAAATTGTGATTTTGAAAATCGAACGTTCTTTAAAATTTGAATTTTGGCCGCGAGTTTGAGTTTCGAACGTTTTTTGAGTTTGAAACAAAGGTGTTAATTTTATTTTTTTACGGTCAATTCTTAATGGCCAGTGATGTAAAAAATACGTAAAATTATTATTATGTGTTATATTAATTATTTTTTTAATAAAATTGTAGTATTTATAGTTGGGACAACGAACCTGTTGCTAGGTTGTACCCGTACTGCGTAGGAGGCATCGTAGCGTAATAGTATCTTAGTAGAGTATCCATAATGGTTATTAAAATAAGAGTTATTTATAACGAGATCCTCGTAGAAGCTTAGAAAAAAAGTTTACAGAAAATAACTAGAGATGAGCTTTTTTACTGGAAAAGTATCAATTCAGGAGAAATATTACCTAGGGATAAAAATTCATACCACGATACTATCTATCTCCTTTCAAACACAAAACAGTTCACAATTTGATCAAGTATACAGCTGAAAATACCCAAAGAACTTTTGTAGAATAGAGATTCAGATTACGTATTGTCTCCTTAGAAGAGTTTTTCCATGACGTGATATCCTTAAATTCCATTTTTAACCGACTTCAAAAAAAGGAGGAGGTTCTCAATTCGCCTGTATGTTTTTTTTAATTATTTTTTTGTATCTTGTTAAGCAATTAATCCGCCAATTGTGGACCGATTTTCAAAATTATTTTTTTGTTTGAAAGGGTATGCTCCAGAGGTTGTCCCATATAATTTTTATTCCTGAGGGTTTGATGTTTTCCCGTAAAACTCTAAAAACCTTCCCTCCTAGCCATTGTAAATCGAATCGACAGATAAGTCTAAGACTCTCTATGCATTATGTCAAACTGACGATATAGTCACGCCGCGTGTAGAGTCGAACATTGAAGTCGGTTTTTCTTTTAGTTTTAAAACGTAATTATTTTACATAAAGTAGGTACCTAAATATACCTAGGTACATTCAGCAACATAAAGTTCATTAACAATAATAGGATAGTTACTGAAATTTTTTAATAAAGTACATCATTTTTTGTGAGGAAATTTTATTAGTTTTTTTTTTCACATAAAAAGCAAATTGCGTTAATTTTGGTTACAATCTTAAGATCTCAAAAAATTGAGGTCCTTGATTGACTTAGATAAAAAAATAATAAATACTGAAAAAAATAACAAAATATTTATACATAAACTTTTGCCGTAGATAAGTAAAAATAAAGTAGGTTATTTCATAAGTCGGTAGAAAGGGTTATAAGGAATTCAAAATATTGAAAACGAGCTCAAATTTTAATTAAACTTAATCAATGATCAACAAACACTTGTTTACCCGCCATTTTCCCATTTTCGTCGTTTTACTTACGTGGCCAATGATGCTCAATCTATTCCACCCTAGGTTTGGTGGAATAGATTCCCGATATTGGCGCGAGAAAATTGGCTGTTTCATATTTTATCGGTAAAAGAAAAATATTGTGCCCTAGAGAACCAATCAAATCAAATCAAATCTTTCTTTATTTCAGACATCAAATTTTAGTCCATAGCAATTACTTACCATAATTAAACTTAATACTATTATTATTAGTTAAGGCATGCATCCTAGAGTTGTGGTACAGATAAATGCAGTCAAACCTATCAGCGAACACGGTGAGAATGCTGTTGGAGCTGGCTCGGACCCTGCGCACCAGAGATGCTCCACGCTTGCGCATGGTGGTGTAAAAGCAGTCCACTCGCGCGGCAGCGAACATCCCTGATGCGCTGCAGAACCGAGGCAGCCCCATCAGCACTCTGAACGCGTTGCCAATTTTTTGGAAATTGGAAAGGGGTAATGTTTTCTGTATTCTACCAATATGACTGATTTAAAAGAATTATTACTCACATTTTTTTAAACACCAAAAAAAGCTTGTATTTTCAAATAATTATGTCATGTAGGTAATAAATCAAAAGTTTATAGAAAAGTATTCAGGAAATGTTTATTTTTGTCATTCTTAGATATTTATTGAAAAAAGACGTATCTTTTGCTACGTAAAACAGCCTAAAACATAATTATATAAATATCTACCAAAGGCCAAAATCCATTAATTTACTAAATCCCTATCAGACAAGCTTAAAAAATACATTAATTTTGGTTATTATCCCGTTTTGTTGCTCAATAAAATTAACACATTAAACATTAATTACAAATTCACAATCCCCTAATGCCGCTTATTTTGATATTAAATCCATAATTCATTTTTACAAGCGTATAAAGTAAAATTAGATGAGGGTATTCAAATACTTTTGGAACATTTTAAAACCTTCATAATTTCCATGGCAATTAATTATTGACATTTATACTAGACCAGGTATAAAATACAGGGTCTATACTTTATCTGTAGGAGTATCACCGTACCAATTTCATTCCTAAGCCGATTTTAGTTTAACCTTAATTTATCTTTTATTGATTTTTAGGACATGTTGCATAATATTTTCAAGGAACAGACATTTCACCAATCACAGCGCTACATCACGTCACACGCTCGAATGGACTAAGTTATACAAGAAGCAATAATCAATTGAAAGAATAGTCCTTATTAATTTTCATAACAAAACAAAAAAATCATTACATACATATTTTTTAATAATTGATTTGTTGAACCCAAATCCTGAATTAAGTTAGTTTAAAATGAATTATATATTTCTTTCATACGAAACTATCTTACTTTATCCAGATCATAAAGATTTAAGTAAATTTCTTCTATTTTTTGTAACCATCGTAAAACTTGTGTTTTTTTACATAGTTTTTTTTTTATTTCTAGTGACTCACTCAAAAAAACCAGTGTATCCCAAGTAACAAGTGAACTTGACAGTGTTTCCCAAACTTGAACTTTCAATGTGTCGCCTAATATAAAATGTCGGACGGTCCGTCCCGACTGTCTTCGGCGATCAATCCAAAATGCAAAACGCATGAGATGTGGGCTGCCATGACCCGGTCTATCGAGATTCTGGTGGCTTTCTTCGAGTACTATGCTCAGAGGTGAGTTTTTATTAATTTAATAACAATATAGACACACTTGAAGCGCTCGTGGTCGTGCTTGCTTAGTCGTTCTTGATATCTATCAAGAACGACTAAGCAAGCGTCGAAGTTAAGCAACGTTCGAAACGGTCTGTAAGTGGATGGGTGTGTGACATTTTCATCTCACTTCCGTGTTTCGGAACACGAAACACGCGAATCCAAGATTTTTTTCTCATCTAAAAACTGCAAAACGCGCCTAAAGAAGTTGTCACTTCAAGAATAATAATAAATAATTGTTTATTTCAGAATAATGCTGGACAATTTCACACAGCATCATCTAGCCCCAAACTAAAAATAGCTTGTACGATGGGATTATTTATGTCACTATCTATTTATGTCACCGTCTGTCCTAAGATATTTTTGTGAAGGTCTTGCATTCGAAGATTCTTCAAAACTCGTTCTGATTTGACCTGAATTTTTGACTGAGGATCCTTTTTGTAAAATTACGTCCTCGTCAGATTCCCATTGTTTGAAAGGTCAAAAGGGTGCGACACGATCCGAGTTTGAAATAGCAGGTGGAAACATTCTTCAACTTAGTACAAAACAAGCTACTAACAAGTATTCTACATGTATAAGTACATTTTGTTCACACAAAAAGCAAGTACTACGCTTAGGTTTAACCAAAGTGTTTAGGCAAAATGTTTTTTTTTTTCTTGCAGAACACTCGTCCAAAATAGTTGCTGTAAAAAACAGGTCGGATTGCTTGCTCGATTATTCTGGCTTTTTTTAAAAAAAAAGGATCGTAACATTTTTTTGTAAAAACACGTAAACAGGGTCACGACTGTATCCCCAAGGCGCGGTAGACATTCTCTCAGATCTTTATATTCCAGATCCTTTGAAGATATCTAAGGGGGTAGTCAGAGGCATGTACAAATACATATTTGATACATGCCCACATCTTGCAGAAGTTAGTATTCCATACGTGACAGGTTGCAAGCCCATCACCGCCTATAAGAACACTTACTGGTTTCCTCACGATGTTTTGTGTAAGTTTTTTTTCTTTAATGTGATAAATAAATTTTAATCAACCTATGTCGTCCCATGGGCAATGTTCTCCCCCAAAGTCTTCCAATGCTCTCTATCTCCCGCCACGTTCCACCAATCTGTCTCGAAGGCCTCGATATCATCTCGCCAACGTTTCCGAGGGCGACCTCTACGCCGCCGTCCTTCTGGCATCCACGGCGTAACTATGTTAGCCCATCAGGTTTTTTTTTTAATTTTCCATCCATTTTTTCAAGTTTATCCTGACAGATAAATAAATTAATTAAAAAAAACTGTATCCCCGAGGCGCGGTAGGTATTGTCTCATATATTTTTAGAGGCATTTCCAAATACATTTTGATACATGTCCACATTTTGCAGGCGTTAGTGCTTTACCTAGTTTTAGTATTGTAATGTTGTCTGATAAATAATACATAATAATAATAGTTGGGTTCTGATTTACTTATTTGTCAAAACAAGCTTTTTAAAGATCATCATCATTCATTCATGATTGACGAATGAGTTTTTAATGTACCTAGTTGACATGCGAAAATTTTATATCGAATTCTAAATTTTAATCGACCTTATTTCGAATTTTAAATAAAGAACGAACGAATGCTGTTTCAATTTAAAACATGGAGATTGAAAACAAATTAAAGTCAATTAGTATTTTTGTTTTCGATGTGTCGTTTAATGGAAGTGCTCTAATTGCCTTTTAGTCATTATTTGTTTGTGATATATGTATTCGGACGTGCCTCTAACTACCCTCTGTCTTTATAGGAACAAAAACAGAAAGAATATAAATAAATAATGCTGGACAATTTCACACAGCATCATCTAGCCCCAAACTATCATCCACACCTGGTTGATATTCCACTTATTTTCTAATAAGTGGAATATCAACCTAAGCGCTTTCAAAGTTCTTTTAATATGCGCACTGCAAAAATTTGGAATCAGCTTCCCGCGTCTGTATTTCCGCTGAGCTACGACCCTGATGTTTTTAAGAAGAGAGTTAATAGGCACCTTCTGGGTAGGCTCGCTCCATCGTAGACCTCATTCTTGCCTATGTAAGTTTCGAGGTCAAGAGTCGACCCATTCATCATAAAAAAAAAAAAAAAAAACTAAGCAAAGCTTGTACAATGGGAACCAGATAACTCATTTACTACTTACACACTTTTTGTTTGTAAATACATACATATTATACATAAAAAAAGTAAGTTCGTATGAGTCAGTGGCCAACTCTAGTAACGGAGTTTTTAGGCCGCCTTAAGGCCTCCGTCATGGCTTATACATATATTATTATACATAGAAACACCCAGACCCGAGACAAATATCTGTAGATCACACAAACATTTGTCCCACGGCGGGAATTGAACCCGCAACCATATCATGCCCATTACATTTTAACCTGGTTTTTCTTTTGTTTTCGTTTGTTTTAATTGTATTAATTGTGTGCAATAAAGAATTTTCATTCATTCATTCATGCCCGAATACATACGTTTTTTATATAAGTTTGTATTAAATATTTGACGACCTCTGTAGCGCAGTGGGCGACGCAAAAGGTTGCGGGTTCGATCCCGCGGCGGGACCAATGTTTGTATGATCTACAAATATTTGTCTCAGGTCTGGGTGTTTCTATCTATAATATGTATGTATTTACAAACAAAAAGTATATAAGTAGTATATCAGTCATGTAGTACCCATAACACAAGCTCTGCTTACTTTGGGGCTAGATGATGCTGTGTGAAAAGTCCAGCATTATAAAAAATAATAATGCTGAAAGTTAACGGTCATTTGACCTTAATTCTTTTGCGTCATACTAATTCGTTCAGTTTTATCCCAATACGACAATTAAGCCCTATTTACCCGAGAATTGGGGTAATTACGGGTAAATTACGCTTTAATTGACAGAGGTCGTTTGCATGTAAAAAAATATTCGCTGATCTCTCGCAGACTACAGACTTTCTATCTGCCGATAGTTGAGACGGAATATACTTCGGCTCGTAATGAATATGGAGAAGTATAGCCCGTCTCAACTATCGGCCGATAGAAAGTCTGTAGTCTGCGAGGGGTCTAACTGTTACCCGTGACTTTGTACGTAATATATACCTTTCAGTACAAATATCGACTACCATAATGTGAAGCGTTGGGCATTTTTGAGATGAGTAAAAACCTCTGAACTCGCTACACTGTAACCGTTCCGTGACCGACACCTCTCTATTTCGACCTCTACGCCATAAGCGACGGTGGCCTATCGGTTCATAACTCGGCTATATAGCCCACCCCTTTATCTATGCAGTAATTTTCTTTTAAGAATAGGTACGTACATTTTTATTTAAAATCATCCTAAATAACAGTTTTAATATTCCAATTTTGACATTTCAAATTTCGAATTTCTATCTTTCAACCAGTGACAGTCCATTTCACCTTTGTCTTCAAATAGACTCTAAACCCAAGGCAATAAATTTCATTTTCCCCTAAAAGCTAAACAAGAACTTTCTTTTAATAATAAGAATAGATACATTTTACATAATATAGGTATTTATTTTTAATATTCCAATTGACATTTGAAATTTCAAATTTCGAATTTCTATCTTTCAACCAGTGACATCTATTTCTTCACCTTTGTCTTCTAATAGACTCTAAACTCTAAAACTAAGGCAATAAATTCCATTTTCCCTTAAAAGCTGAACAAGGACTTTGGGCTTGTACTAAAATCTTTTTATTATAAACAAGTTTATCGCTATAACCACTGGTTAAACTGTCGATAAACTTCAAACTGCTAATGGTTAAACGATCATTGATATCCCATTACACTGGGAACAAAGAATTTTAATGGTTAACATTTTTCAATGGGTAATGAGAACTCAATTAACAACCTTTTCAGGCTTACCCGACAGCTATGCTGAAGAAGGGTTATGTTTGTGTTCCCGAATTATATTTTCTTTAATTTGATAAACAAAATATAAAAATGTTAATATTTTGAACAATAGAAATATATTGACTCAAATAACACGTTCATTTTCTTTTTTACTTATAAAAAAGTTTTTTTTTTATGAATGGGACAAATTAACTCTCTTCTTAAAAACAACAGGGTCGTAGCTCAGCGGAAATACAGACGATGGAAGCTGATTCCAATTTTTTGCAAAGCGCATAATAAAAGAACTTTGAAAGCGCTTTGTACTGATAGATGAAAATATCAGGTATGGATGATCGTCAGCTGAAGTTCCTGTAAAAGAACGGTGAAGGCAGAATAAGGTTGTGTAGCTCCACATCGTACTACACACTCATCGTAGTACAGTCTGTAGAAAACCGACAAACCCGCCACCTCAAGACGATGACTTATGCCGGTATTCACAAACAATACTTGCCTCAGTAAACTAGCAATACTATGCGAAGTAAGGCATTTAAATAAAAATAAATAAATAAATAAATAATGCTGGACATTTCACACAGCATCATCTAGCCCCAAACTAAGCATAGCTTGTACTATGGGAACCAGATAACTGATATACTACTTATATACTTTTTGTTTGTAAATACATACATATTATACATAGAAACACCCAGACCCGAGATAAATATTTGCAGATCATACAAACATTTATCCCGCGGCGGGGATCGAACCCGCAACCTTCTGTCTAATAAGATGTCAGTCAACGAAGTGAAGTACGTAACACAAACGAACCAATCACAGAGCTCTATTGAACGCAGTGCGTTTGCTTAGCTAAGAGTAGTTTGAGTATTGTTTATGAATTGGAAGGCTTGCCATCTGAAACGCACTGAGAAATGCCTTACTTCGCATAGTATTGCTAGTTTACTGAGGCAAGTATTGTTTGTGAATACCGGCATTAGAGTCGTTTTATATAAACGGATATAAGTAGACGTCAGAGTGACTCTGAGTACTGACATAAATCTTTTTGACGTAAGTAAGCTGGTCACTATTTGACGCTATGCGTTGTCTAATATAGCTAGCTGGCTCCCTTAGCTATGCGTTCGTTTGAAGGGACGCATAGTGCCGATCGCCACTCAAGTATTATCTATGAATAGGTTTTTGGGACACTGTGCATCCTTGCGCACTATGAGACCTCATAGTAACGTTTGTGAATACCGGTGTTAGACTGTCAAGTCTTGCCTTGGCAAGATAGTCTTCACCTATAAGCCTCTTGGCTCTGCGCTGCACCGAGTCAAGTGCAGAAAGTTGATACTTAACAGATCCATCCCAGAGGTGACTACAATACTCCATACAAGATCGAACTTGAGCATTATATAAAGTCAGAAGTTGACCAGGTGTGAAATATCGCTTGACCGGTTGCCCAGCTTTTTGACCGCAGTTTGTGATTTAGTCGTTAAGTACCAATCACGGAATGACTTGGAAGCTAGATTAGCGTATAAGTTTGTATAGTTATAATAGGGTTCGCATTGATTGGGTAATGTGTTAGTGTGTATCGGTCAAGTAGCCAGTAATAGCGCTGCGTTCAGTGTGAGTGTTGCGCGAGTGGGGAGAATCTGGAGTCATCGTGTTTCATAGAATTTTTTGCGAATAACCAGTCTACTTATTTCTTCTGGTCTGTGGTACCTATGCAATAAAACTCCTTCACTTGAGATCACTAACTCACTCACGAGTGAACTTGAAATAATCGTTGGTATTTTTTCCGTGGGAAACTCTACAAAGGCATTTAGGTATTGCCTATTCTGAAACCTTGTAAGTAAACCCTTATTTTAGGGCAAGTCAGAGAATTAACTAGTGGGCCTATAAAGCAAGTCTTGCGTCTAAGGCCAGCCCTTTATTACGGCTCAGAGGTACAAAATGGGCATTATTACAATTTCCCAAGTAAAAGGTATTTTCGCCAGTCTTTTGAGAGCCTTTATTGGCTCAGTAAGTTTTGATTTGTAAATCTAAGGTCGTGGGTTTGAATCCCAGTAGGTATCAATCCCACTCGTATAATAAAGCTGAAAGTTTGTGAGTTTGTTTAGATGTTTGTATGTTTGTGTTTCAATCACGCCTAAACTAGTGAACCGATTTGAATGAAACTTGGAATAGCTTATAGGTTATTCAAAATGATGGTACCATGCGGGCGAAGCCGCACGCAGAAGCTAGTAAATAAATAATGCTGGACTTTTCACCCAGTATCATCTAGCCCCAAAGTAAACAGAGCTTGTGTTATGAGTACTGTACTGACTGAGTACATGACTGATATACTACTTATATACTTTTTGTTTGTAAATAACATACTTCTTCTTCTCTCGTGTCAATGGCTTAAACCTTAAATCTTTTTAGCCCAGTAATTTGCGACTCTTACACCCCTATCAGTGGCCTTGTATAAGTCCTCCCGAGTGCAGGTGGTTGGACAAAGTGGGCATGAAAGTAGGTGTGCCATACTTTGGGAGGACGCTCCACAGTTACACCCGCTCCGGGATGGGCCGATGTAGCCCCACTTAGCTAGATTTTGGCGGCAGCGACCAACGTGGGCTCGAAGTCGATTTAACGACTTCCAAGTTGAACACTGCAGATCTTGGCCGGGGGGCAGGTGTTCCGCAGGAGGGAGGCCATTGGATGAGGTTGGGTAATAACATACTATACATAGAACACACCCAGACACGAGACAAATATTTGTAGATCATACAAACATTGATCCCGCGGCGGGGAACGAACCCGCAACCTGCGTCTCAGGCAGGCAATTGAATGTTTTTTTTTAATAATTCAAAGGATTTAAAATGTAAGCCGTGTTGGCCGAATGGGGTTGTACCTCGACTTTCAATCCGAAAGACGTGGGATCGAATCCCGGCCGTGCATCAATTTTGCGTTTTGTAAAATGTATATGCGCTTTAAGTGATCAGTTTTGGCCTGCGGGGATTTCTTTTAGGCGTTTTATACACTTTATGTACAAACAAGATACAAATGAAAAGTTAAAGTCTGATAAACGGGGTATTTTATGATGGGTCACCAAATGAAATGTAAACTGACTAGCTTTAATTGTAAGAACTTATGTACCTCGATTGATGATGTGAGAAAAATCTGTGGCGTCTCGGACATAGTTGCCCTCCAGGAGACGTGGCTACTCCCCCACTGTATCCCATTACTAGGTACCATCAGCAATGATTTTGAGTACACAGGAAAATCAGCTGTAGATACATCCGCTGGTCTGCTAGTGGGAAGACCATATGGGGGGGTGGCTATACTATGGAGGAAGGGGTTGTTCGAGTCAGTCACAATTCTTGAATGTAATAGTGATAGGTTGGTTGCAATTAAGGCTGCTTCACACGGTCGTTCGCTTATTATTTTCTCGGTGTACATGCCAACAGATTCGTCAGTTAACTTACCTATTTTCACAGAAATTCTGAGTGAAATAAGTGCATTGGGAGAGAGTAATAATGTCGAGACCTTAATCATGTTGGGTGATTTTAATGCTCATCCACGGGAACCATTCTTTAGAGAATTATCAGAGATCTGTGTGGAGCAGTCTTGGTGTTGCGCCGACGTTGAAAAGCTGGGACTTTCTTCGAATGTTTATACTTTTACATGTCAAAGGTCAGGTAGTAGGAGATGGCTAGACCACTGTGTCGTCTCACTTGCAGCGTGGCATACTGTTGCTGAAGTGGGTGTATGGGAGGATGTTTTCACATCAGACCATCTACCTATCTTCATAGAGTGCGATTTATATGCTGTTAGACAGAGGTTGACGACACATGATCTGCCACCTAGTGCTGTCCTGTGGGGGGAGAGAAATGATGACCAGATTAATAAATATCACATGTTATGCAATGGGGTCTTTCGGGAAATTCACTTCCCCGAGGAGTTTGTAGAGTGTGCAAACGGGCCATGTACCTCATCTCAACATAGGACAGTTCTGGATAGGTTATATAATGACATAGTAAGTACAATGGCCAATGCAGCCGTACAGACGAAGCGGTGTGGGCGTGGCAGACCTAGGAGAGGTAAAAATCTTTGTGGGTGGAATAAGCATGTACAGGCTGCGCATGGGGAGGCCAGGCTTAAGTTCAAAACCTGGGTGTTGTATAATAGACCTGCGGCGGGCAAAATATATGAAGAAATGTGCTTAGCGCGCAAAATCTTCAAAAGCCGTCTAAAGTGGTGTCAGAACAACCAGGACCAGATTACTATGGACAAAATAGCGAATGAGCGAGCAGCAAAAGATTTTAAAACTTTCTGGAGGTCCACTAGTAAGCTGAATACTAGGCCTGGCCCCCCCGTGAGTGTGGAAGGTAGAAGTGACCAGAGGGAGATAGCACAGCTTTTTATGGAACACTTTAGAGTGCGCTCCCCGCTTGGGCCATCGGTTGGGATGTCCGGCGCTGGGTCTGTGGGTCGGAGTGAGGAGCCTCTTATACTTTTGACTGCTAAGCAGATAAATACAACAATTAAGAGCATGACCAGAGGCAAGTCTCCCGGACACGATGGACTTAGCGTCGAACATCTCAAATATGCAGGTATCCACTTACCCCGTGTCCTGTCCATGTTTTTCACAATGTGTCTTAGTCACGCTTATCTACCTGCTGACCTTATGAAGACAAAGGTGGTACCTATTGTGAAGAACAGGACGGGAGATATCTCGGATAAGGGGAACTATCGCCCGATCTCTCTGGCCACGACCGTAGCCAAGGTGCTGGACAGTGTGCTTGATTCGATCTTACAAAAACACCTTGGATTGCATGACTCACAGTTTGGGTTTAGGCCCGGATTATCAACGGAGAGTGCAATCCTGGGACTCAAGCACACTGTCCAGTATTATACAAGTCGCAGGACGCCGGTGTACGCTTGTTTTCTTGATCTCTCCAGAGCATTTGACCTCGTGTCCTATGATGTGCTCTGGAGAAAGCTGAGAGACAGGGGTGTACCGGCGGACGTGCTTCGAGTACTGCAGTACTGGTATTCGAACCAAAGTAATGTCGTGAAGTGGGCTAATGCTTTTTCTGACCCATTCAGGCTGGAGTGTGGGGTGAGACAGGGTGGAGTAAGTTCTCCCTCACTCTTCAGCCTGTATGTAAATGATTTGATAGTCGAGCTCAGTAGCATGCGTGTCGGTTGTAGCGTGGATGGTGTCAGTGTAAACAACATCAGCTACGCCGACGACATGGTGCTGCTGGGCCCGACTGCGGGGTCGGTCGGAAAAATGCTGGAGGTCTGCGCCAACTACGCTGCTTCTCATGGGCTCTGCTATAATGTTAAGAAATGTGAATACATGGTCTTTAAGGCCGCCGGTAGTAGCATGACAAATTTTCTAGATCTAACCCTTAACGGCATGAACATTAAAAAAGTGTCAAACTTTAAATATCTGGGTAATAGCATTACCGACGACCTTAAAGACAATGCTGACATAGAGAGGGAACGCAGGGCTCTAGCCGTCCGAGGAAACATGTTGATCCGTAGGTTTGCCCGATGTACTGAAGAAGTGAAGCTGACACTTTTTAAAGCATATTGCCAGAGCTTCTACACGGGTAACCTATGGGTCAACCACACCAAAAAGCCCTTGGACCGGCTCCGTGTCCAATATAATAATATTTTCAGGATGATGTTAGGGCTGCCTCGCTTCTGCAGTGCGTCAGGGATGTTTGCAGAATACCAAACGGATGCCTTCGAAGCGATAATACGTAAGAAAACTGCATCCCTGATTCGCAGAGTGCGGGACAGCCAAAACAGCATCCTGAAAACTGTATCGGACCGGTTCACCTCTCCGATTTGGAAAACTTTTGTGCGGCGAGCGATATAATGTACCTATATTTTTTCTCTAGTTTTAAGTTTAGTTTTTAAATATTATATTTTGTTTTTTGTGTTTTATTTATATGATTATTTGTGTTTGTAAATTGTAAATTTTAATTGTAATAAATTGTAATATGGATTTAATTTTCTGAAATAAAATGAATTTGAATTTGAATTTGAATTTGAATTTAACACGAGCTCTGAACGGTGACGGAAAACATCGTGAGGAAACCAGTTAGTATTCTTATAGGCGGCGATGGGCTTGCAACCTGTTACGTATGGAATACTAACTACTGCAAGATGTGGGCATGTATCAAATATGTATTTGGACATGCCTCTGAATAGCCCCTTACACATCTTCAAAGGATCTGGAATATAAAAGATCTGAGAGAATGTCTACCGCGCCTTGGGGATACAGTCGGGGTTACGTTTACGAGTATACCTACTAATTCTAAGGGTTTAAAATGATTTTGGTTGTTGGGCGTGTTTCTGTTTCTAGAAAGGCCACCTACTTAGAGCTCTATCAGGAATTATGGTCGATAACTTTATCTTCCGCCGGCAGAGGGTAACTCGGTTACTTCGTCTGAGTAATCGCATCAATTATTGATGACCGCTCTGCCTCAATACAGGTCTACCAACTTGGTAGGGAACCCTTGCATTTACCCTGCGCAATAGATTACTTAGGCGGCCCTTAGACCAACAATAACATTGGACAGTCAGCGAGAGAAGTTCATAAATATTTTTATGTTTTTGAATCTTCTATATCTTTGAAGTTTGTTGGGTCTTGGATTCAACCTTACATTATATTGGATGCTTTGCGTTGCACCATTACTATTTGTGAAAAAATTGGCAATTTTCCCACAAATAATGATGAAAATGAAGCTTTAAAATCTCCAATTGTTCATGAACTTCTGTCGCTGATTGTACAATACATTTTTTCTATACTAATATTATAAAGAGGAAAGATTTGTTTGTTTGTATGTTTGTTTGAAATGAATAGGCTCCGAAACTACTGGACCGATTTGAAAAATATTAGAATCTTGCATTATCCCTGATGAACATTGGCTATATTTTATCCCGGGAGAGTGAAGTTTTCCCGAGGGAACGCGGGTAACACCGCGACGGACAGCTAGTATTTAATAAAAAAAATTGGTTGTCTGTAAAGTCGGTTTACAGACGATAGTTGAACGTGACAATGTTTGTGCTTCTTTGTCGCTCGTTCCGCGCTCTCGCTTGCACTTCAAGCCTTACATGGAACGCCTCAGAGCGAGGTAACGCCGCATTTTTTCGTGCGTGCAGCCGGCTCTATCGAATTATAAGACGTTGTCACGTCAAAAAGAGGAGAATTTATTCATATTTGGAATATTCAATGGTTAAACCCAGTGACGGAACAGTCTCTTAATTCCTTAATCAAGATTTAATCTCGACTCTACCTTGTTAGAAACACATTGATGACAGCTTCATCAAATTATTCACTCTGACGTATGAACGTTTGATTAAATTCGACATTCCATTCGTTCCAACTTTTCCTATTCGATGAAACTTTATCCATTTTAAACAGTTATTTTTCATGAATCGTCGAAGTTGGTCGAGTGAGCGTGTTTCAACTGTTTAAGGTATTTGGGTTTTTGGCTTAGTGGCATTGGCCCACAGCATTGTCCTTTGAGAATTAGTCCATAGCTGATGAATATTAACTACTAGTACTAGGTCCAAGTCAAGAATCATTTAGTTTTTGGTTGGTTCAGGGAACTGTGAGTAGCGGACGCTAGGTGCGGGGGCACCTTCGTCCGCCTTGCACGGCTCACCAAGACGCGGGGCCTCCTCAACACGAGGAGGGATGTGAAAGGCCCGCCTCAAGGGCGGGGATCGCTGGAGGGGGACTGGAAGAAGAGGCTCTGCCGGTTTCCCAGACCCCCCTCCATTCCAGGCGACGCTGGAATGTCACTGGGTCGTTTAGTGGGTATACCGGGAGTCCCACATACCCCTCTCGCCCCCCGAGCGGGAGGGGATGCGTAATGCATTTTTCCCAGGATAAAAAAAAAAAAAAGGGAACCAACCCTGCGTGCGACTGCGGTGAACCCAGCCAGACGACGAGTCACGTTCTAGATTCTCTGTGCCCGAACCACTTCACAAGGGAAGACCTGAATGCAGCCACGCAGACTGCCATAGCCGTGGCTAAGTTTTACGCGGATAAAATTTGATTTATTGTAGAGCTATTAGAAGATTGAGTAGTATCACTTAGATCACTCTTCTTCTTCTTGTCGTGTCGATGCTTCATTCAGATAAACTTGGAGTAATGATAGGCCACTTTGATGGCTCTATCTGAGGCAGCATTGAGGTCCTCTCATGTGCAGGTCTCAGGGCACAAGGGGCACACCAGTAGGTGCTACATTGACTGAACTGCAGCACCACAGTCACACTGCGTTAAGCTTGGTTCCCTAAATCCCCATTCACACACGTTCATTCTGCAGCGGCCGACTTAAGACCACTTACAATAGTCTTAAAGCTAATGTGATTCTACTCCAGTTCCTTCACGTTGAACACCGTGAACCAATAACAAACACGGTTTGGTACCTAGCGCACTTTGGGGTAGATCCATCTAGTCAAGCTCCAGTGGGGAGTCAAATAAAAGTGAGAAACATACTACAACATTCATTTTTGAAGTCGGTTAAAATAGGTAGCTAAAGTACCTAATGTTCTAGCTATCTAGCTCCAGCTAACCCTGCGTCTTACGTGGGCGATCTGGCGCGGTGCGGCGCGGAAACAACAATCAGTTGATTTACTATTGAAGTGTCCTACGTGACCAGTGCGCAGCGGCGCGGGCGCGTATTGATTCCAACGCGATCAGAATTTTTACGAATTTTGACACTATTACGATTTGACGTAAACTATGTAGGACAATTCGCACGCACGTAGAAAAGACTCGCCGCGCCGCATCGCTTCGCTTGGCAATCGCGTTCGCGTCAAGTCGCCCACGTAAGACGGGGTAAGTGGCTGCGCGTAGATGAGGGTAGACGTAAATAAAACAAAAGGTAACCTATTCAAACATTCACGAGACGAGATTAAATCAGCAGCAACACAGGTTTGTCAGCTAATATTTGATAACATTTTGCAAGGCATATCTAATGATTAATCATCATCATCATCTACCTACCCTTGTACGACTTTAAGCTGGACTTTTCACACAGCATCATCTAGCCCCAAAGTAAGCAGAGCTTCTGTTAAGGGTACTAGATGACTGATATACTGCCTAAATACTTTTTGTTTGTAAATACATACATGGAAAACACCCAGACCCGAGTCAAATATTTTGTACAACATTAGTCTCGCCGCGGGGATCGAACCCGCAATCTTCTACGTCGTTACCTACTTACAGAGGTCGTCACACGTCGACATATTATACTCCTCTTCCATTTCCCTCTATCAACCGTCATCTCGCTCACTCTCTTCTCTACTCCAGACATCTTTCACGTGTACATTTTTATTTTAAAGTTGGTTGAAAAGGAAAATGACTTCAATTGAACGCAGGTTTTAAATCAGGAAAAGTATTTTTGTGTCTCACGAATAAAATTTACTTTAAACTGTGAAGTGTTTATTTCCCAGATATTTTCAGGAAATTTAGAAAAGTCTTCATTCATGTTTCTTTTGTCCAGATTTCTTTGAGTGTAACTATGTATAATAATGGGTCTGGGTGTTTCTATGTAAAATAAACCATAGCCATAAACTGCATTGGCCAATCTGGAAGTCGCTCGATAGACTTCGCACACAGGTTGGTCGATGCAAAAGTAACCAAATGGGGTATAGGGGATCCTTCCCAAATCCAGTGTGAGTGCGGAGCCACAACACAAAATATGTCGCATCTCCTTTCCTGCCCTTTGTGCCACCATGGAAGACCTTATTGCGGCTTCAGATAGGGCCATAGCAGTGGCTTCATTTTGGAGCAAACAAATTTAAAATGTATGAGCACATTGACACGACGAATGAATGAATGTAAAATAGTATGTATTACAACTGATATACATCAGATATCTGGTTCCCATAGTACAAGCTTTGCTTAGTTTGGGGCTAGATGATGCTGTGTAAAAAATGTCCAGTATTATTTATTTAACTAAAAAAGCATTTTAGGCACGAGTATTTTTAGAGATCGTTGCTCCAGAGATAATTTCTTAGTCAGTCAGCTTTCTAAACACGGTTTAAATTTTAGTTGTAGTAAGAGCATTGTTTAACGGGAATTATTACTTTAATATCCACATCGAGTTAATCATTTCAATACAAAAGACCGAAGACCTTTACCTCATAACGCCCATCATGTAATCAACTCAAAACGCCCATTCATAGACCATTTATTATAAATGGCCTCGCTACGGGTCATGGGCAGGTGTAATAAATTTAGTTGGAACACGGAATACTCGCTCTAATTGGACTTCCGTTGGTAAGTAGGTAATTTATAAACCATCTGTACTGAACTAGAATAGAGAAAATGACATTTGAGCTTAGGCAAAGCTATTCTGGTCGGCTGATTATGTAAAATTTACGATAAAGCAATCGATTTCTGGGTAAGGCAGGCAGGAAATAAACTAATATAAGGGATGATGCTAGAAGCCAGTAATCATAATATTTCCTATTGACAGTCAACATCTCAGCTTCTTTCTTTTCCTAGGCCTACTCCAGAGGACCCCGGGAGGGCGACGGCGCTCTGTGGCGAGCGCCCAGCACCGCGAGGGTGCTGGGCGTGACTGTGGGTGTCATTCCCGGGACAGTGCTTTAGTCAAATGCGAGAGGGGCACCGGTGCGTTCCGTAGGAGTTCCCGGAGCCCCTTGACATGCATGGAGGCCGGCCATACGTCAGTTTTTAGTCGGTGAGAGTCCGACATAACCTTTCCGCTGTCCCCACGGCGGCAGGGTATCCATAATGGATTTTTTGACGGTATAAAAAAAAAAGGCCTACTCCAGAACAAAATATTTTCAGTCTGAAATTATACCTACCTAAGTTATCTCTAAAAAACTCCCATTCCGTAAGATTACGTACAAAAAACCTTTATACCTTACTTAATTACAACCCCCTAGGTAGGAGTTCAAGATAAGCGCTACTCGACTTCGGTCTTTATCGCAATACACTTAAGTCATAAAGTTCTTTGAACGAGGCATTTCTTTTTATTGCTGTGTTCGGATTAAATTGAAAGGTACCTGTAGCTTTATAGGTAGTTAGGAGCTTTGGATGTTAAAGTTTATCAGACAATTGTTGATACGACTTTTTTCCTTCTTTTCCGACAGGTTTTCTATTTCTTTTTTTGACGTGACAACGTCTTATAATTCGATAGAGCCGGCTGCACGCACGAAAAAATGCGGCGTTACCTCGCTCTGAGGCGTTCCATGTAAGGCTTGAAGTGCAAGCGAGAGCGCGGAACGAGCGACAAAGAAGCACAAACGTTGTCACGTTCAACTATCGTCAGTAAACCGACTTTACAGACAACCAATTTTTTTATGATGAATGGGTCGGCTCTTGAGCTCGAGACTTACATAGGCAAGAATGAGATGGATGGAGCGAGCCTACCCAGAAGGTGTCTATTAACTCTTCTTAAAAACAACAGGGTCGTAGCTCAGCGGAAATACAGACGATGGAATCTGATTCCAAATTTTTGCAGTGCGCATAATAAAAGAACTTTCAAAGGGCTTAGACCCCTCGCAGACTACAGACTTTCTATCAGATAGTTGAGACGGGGTATACTTCTCCATACTCATTACGAGCCGAAGTATATTCCGTCTCGACTATCGGCCGATAGAAATTCTGTAGTCTGCGAGGGGTCTAAAAGTCTGTGTCCTACGGGAAAACTGCGTGATTATGTATGTATGTATTAAAGCTGTACTTTCGATGTGTTGTGTTGTTACCTCGATGGTTAGGGATCAATCGTCCAAATACAGTAAGTAAGTTCGTATGAGTCAGTGGCCAACTCTGGTGACGGAGTTTTTAGGCCGCCTTTAGGCGCCTCCGTCATGGCTTAACGACTTAAATAGCCGGGACCGATAATTTAACGTGCCCTCCGAAGCACGGAAGCGCTCAGATGAAAATGCCACTGGCGGTCACCCATCCACTAACAGACGAACGAACGTTGCTTAACTTCGACGATCTATCAAGAACGACTAAGCAAGCGATGAGCGCTTCATAGTTACAGTGTCGCGAGGTCAATGATTTTTTCCTATCTCAAAAATGCCCAACGGAGCCCAAAGAAGTGTTTACTTCGAAAATGAGATGTTACGTGTTGTTAAGAGTCTATTTCCAATAGTACTCACTATCTCGCGGTTTCAACACCCACTAAGCCCAGATTAAGTCACCAGAGGCATTTACGGATTATACCCGAGATGAAAATGTGGCCAATACTCAGGTAAAACAACTTGTGTTTAAAGCAATTTGGTGGTTTATCTAAAATACGTAATGGTGGATATTTCACACATTTAACTTAGCTTCGTCATGCTATGTTATTTTTGGTTGTTTACTACAAGTACGACGTAATAAGACCATATAAAGAAAAAAACAATTAAAACTCAAAATCCAGCAATCTACGTAAAACAACGCGCCCAGAACATACGCAAACAGCACTCTTCAAACGCTGTTTTCTCCGGATATAATGATTTTTTCGGAAAATCCTTTTGGATTTGGTTGTGTTGGGATGCTGTACCTACCCCTTTCGGCTTCGGTAGACGTCTTTTTACACCCTGTATACGTCGATGAAAGACGACTTCCCGCGCTCACGAACGTGAAGGGTCTATTCACCTGTATCCGTCGATCAATGTCATCATCATCATTTCCCTGCCCTTATTCCACTTTTATGTGGGGTCGGCACAACAGGTTTTCCTCTTCCACTCCGCTCTATCAGCCGTCATCTCAACACTCACTCCTTTCTTACCCAATCATCCTTCAAACAGTCCATCCATCTTTTCTTTGGTCTGCCTCTTCTGCTACATCCCTCCACATTCAAACCTAACATCCGTCAATGTCTATCCAATAAATACTTGTAGTTCGGAGAATAAATAAATAAATAAATAGTTCAGCAAATAGTTCGACGAATCAGTAGAGGGGCTTTTACAAGCAACAATTTCATCTTCTGTCACTACATACGTCCTGGTAAATGAAGGCACGCATATATTATGCTGCCAGACGCTGTCAATTAGTAAAGATGTAAATACATAAGGAGGTCATTACGAATTCATGAAAATGCCTTTTGGATTGAACTTGACCTTTCTGCAACATTCGTATCTGTATTTGAACGTGGCGATGGCTTTTGATATGAAAAATAGAAGAGCTGTAAAGCCGGCAAACAAACAACGCCCTTTGAGATCTTTTCTGTGTATTTTTCATTACTGCTCAAAGGACCTACTGCGAAACGGTAAAAATTGATGAAATTATTTGTTGAAACTCTGATTTTAAATGGTATTTTGGGAGTACTTAAAATCTTTTCACCACACTGGTTAAAAAATCTGGCTAAGTGCGAGTCGGACTCGCGCACGAAGGGTTCCGTACAAAGGACTACCTACACTACACTGGTACGTATAACAGTGCAAACTGTTAGGTACTACCTACATACACCAAAGTTATTAGATAGGAGGTACCTACATAAGGGATTTTTTATTTTATTTTTCATCATAAGCATTAGGCCCTGGTTTTTTTGTGATTCAACAAAAAATATACGGTTTTCAGATTTTTCCCTGTATTTGTAGTCTAAGAGGATACCCCAATTTCATAGTTCTAGGTCAACGGGAAGTACCCTATGAATGTTTATATAAAGAGTGTCCAAATATTTATTTTATTTCTTGTGCTATAAATTCTAAATATGGTTTATGTATGTGTATGTATATATATAATGTATATGTGTAAGTACTATAATCTCATTATTTATTAAAAAAAGTATCTATACTTACTAATAACTATACTTTTAGGGTATTTCTATTGTTATTGGTTTTTCTACTCTTTTTTTTCTATTTTTACACTTTTTGTACATCGCCGGTATTCTGTCGTACTTTTCCAGTCCATCCACAGGTTGTCTGGAACAGATCGCTTTTATCGATTAGGCCGCCCATTGTACCTACTTACTTGTCGTTGTGTATTTCCTGTTATGTGTTTCTTTTGTGTACAGTAAAGTGTTTTTCTATTCTATTCTATTCTAAACTAAGCTACTACAATATGTACATAAAATTACAAAATACAATAGAATCAGTCAAGCTATCTAAGGATCATCGTAAAAACGATCTATAGATAGCTCAACTGATCCAGGTCACTGCCAGTTGGAAGCGTGCCCAAAATACTGGCGGCATTGCCACGCTGAATTGCTATAAATTATAGCACCAATTCTCTATTACCTTTATTCTTAGAAAAACATGACCAGGATAGAAGGAACGGCCACTATGGAAATAGAAAATGGCTTTAACGTGTTAAGCTAAGCATAAACCTTTCATGGTACGCCTCAGGGCTTCCGGAGGTCCCACCAGCCTGCACGGTCGCTGTAGTTGTATAACCGGGATTGTACAGACAAACACACAATTTTTTTATGTTATATTTTGTTTTAGTTTAATCACATATGGATCACTAAAGATTTTATAATGCATCCACTGATTTTACTACGGATGGTACTTACTGGCGGAGAGTGCATGCGACAGAGATGCGAATGCTGAGATGGATGTGTGGAGTGACGCGAATGGATAAGGTGAGGAATGAATATATTCGGGGAAGTCTGAAAGTAGCGCCGGTGACTGATAAGTTGAGGAGCAATAGGTTAGCGTGGTATGGGCATGTAATGCGGAGGGGTGAAAGTCATGTAACTAAAAGGGTGATGGAAATGAATGTGAATGGATATGTCAGTAGAGGTAGACCTAAGAAAAGATGGATGGATTGTGTGAAAGAAGATATGGAAAAGAAAGGAGTTGATACAGAGATGACGAGTGATAGGGAAGAGTGGAAGAGGAGAACATGTTGTGCCGACCCCGCATGAGCGGGATAAGGGCAGGCCAATGATGAAATGGTACTTAATTTGGATAAGACCAAAATCATGGTCAATGACCAAATTGATCTAATGGTTGCGGGTTCAAGTCTCACATCCCATGTAAATTTTTGGGATAGGTTTTGAAATTTTTGTGACATTATTTTTGATTCAGGTGTGTTATTGTATTCTAGTTCTTGTGAAAGGAGTGCGTGTTCTTTTTCTGGTGCTCATTAAAAAAAAAATATCCAGCATTATTTATTTATTTTGCGCAACACATCTTATTTCATATGCGTCATTTTTCATTCTTTACATGTCCTTACCAGTTTATCAAGTATAGATGGACGATTGTTGCTCCTACTTTTTATCCCAGAACGGCAATTTATTGCAAATTATCCAAGACTACTCATAAAAGTAGAATCATTATTTTCTTAAAGTTTTCCTTTAGTTTAAATTTTCTTGGTGACTGTATCTGCTTACAAAACCGGTACCGTACCGGTAAATATGGAAGAATAATCCGCTAGTCTCTGCATGCTCTGAATTTAAAATGTTCTTTGCTATTGTACCTGAGATAAAACAAACAATGTATCTTTAGTTCGTGTTCTGAAGGATACTTCATCATCATCATCTCAGCCTGGTATCACTGGGTATAGGCCTCCCTTTTTTTATGCCAGTCTCCTCTATCTTGCGCCTCTCGCGTCCAAACATTTCCTACGTCCTATGTCGTCGAACCAACGTGCTCTCGGACGACCTCGATTCCGGTGGTCCGATCTTGGCCACCATTCGGTCAAAGATTTACTCCACCGGCCATCACCACGTCTAGCCAGGTGTCTTGCCCAACTCCACTTGAGATTTATCGCTCTATCGCCGACGTCAGAGATCTTGGTACGACGGCGGATCTCAGTATTTCGGACTCTATCTAAGAGAGTTATGCCGAGTATGGCTCGCTCCATGGCCCGTTGTGCCACTCGTATTGAAGGATACTTACTCAAATAAATATGATCATCATTGGCCTGCCCTTATCCCGCTCATGCAGGGTCGAAACAACATGTTCTCTTTCTGCACTCTCCTCTATCACTCGTCATCTACATATCCACTCCTTTCTTATTCATATCTTCTTTCACACAATCCATCCATCTTTTCTTAGGTCTATCATCCACATTCATTTCCATCACCCTTTTAGTTTCATGAGTTTCATCCCTCCGCATTACGTGCCCATACCACGCTAACCTATTGCTCCTCAACTTTTCAGTCACTGGCGCTACTTTCAGACTAAAATAAATATGATGTACGTACACCCCGATTTTTAGCTCTCTGAAGTAGCGAAGAATTTTTGATGAAGCCTAAAAGACGAATACAGCGTTGTATAGCTGCATCGCTCATTCGCTTAGTTTGTTGCATCGTCCTATCTCGCCTACTCTACCAAACCTGCGCATTGCGCAATTGTTTAGTGCACCTAACTTCAGAGAGCTAGAGATTGGCTGTACGTACAGAGCCTACTTACCTACATTTCATACAGAATTAGCCCAAAGTAAGCATGGTTACATAATATCATATTTAATGTATAATTTTTCGTCTTCATAACTTTTAGGACCGCAGACTACAGACTTTCTATCGGCAGATAGTTGAGATGGGTTATACTTTTCCATACTCATTGCGAGCTGAAGTATATTCCGTCTCAACTATCGGCCGATAGTAAGTGTGTAGTCTACGAGGGGTCTAAAAAGGTTCATTTTATTTATGTTACAATCGATTAAGTTGTTATAATGAAAGTTATTTTTATAAGATAATCTTATTATTTTTATTCATTGTTTCAGGTAAGTCAACACAATTATTTTTATTCTACGATGTTGGTAAGTTTTTGAAACCGAAACCAAGGCCAGTGGATGAAATCCGGGAGTGTGAAATCTTGAACAATTAGGTGCCTAGTGTATTTTTGAATCGTCAGGAAATCGAAAAATATCGAGATAATGACTTCACCTATTTAGTTATAAATGAGCTTTTAGAAATGACAAAATACTGCCGTAAAAGTTTACCGAGCACAGAACTAGATGGCGCTACTGGTAGGTGTCGGTAAGCAGAATCCAACTTGAACCTTTTCGAGGCGAATCCAAGAATTTTTTCTCATCTTAAACATGCTCAACGCGCATAAACAAGTGTTCACTTCAAAAATATCTTAAAACAAGCGCGGTAAAATTAATTTAATCAAATTGGTGCAAGTTGATTAATAGGCTGTCGAATTGACAGTGACTTGGGATAAGGTCTAACGATGTAGCTGTCTTGGTCTACTCAATATCTTACTGGTAATTAAATCTTAAACCTTCTATACGAATTAGAAATTGTCATTGATAAAATAATGTCTTAAGTAATAATGGGTCAAAGTGGTGACTGGTTGGATCCCGGTGGATGGCAGGCGACTCCGGGGCAGGCCTAAAAAGCGATGGCGCGATGACCTGGACGCCTTTGAGAAGGATTGGCGAAAAATCGCAGAAGATCGCGAGGTGTGGAAGGTGACGGGGGAGGCTTTTGCCAAGCAGTGGGACAGTTTAGGCTAATTAAAAAAAAAAATATGTCAGTTTTTACAAAGAAAAATGGCATTAAAAAAACCGGACAAGTGCGAGTCGGACTAGTGCATGAAGGGTTCCATACCATTATCTATCGTCAAAAAACTCACGTTTGTTATGTGAGCGATGCTGAGCTCTCATGAAAATTTAAATTTTCAACCTGGTGACAGACGGAAAGCGGGGCCTTAGTAATAGAGGTCCCGTTTTACCTTTTGGGTACGGAACCCTAAAAATTACGTTATGGACTAGACTTTCTCTCAGATATTTTTTTCTGTATATAACATTTATTTACATTGTATATTACAACGTTGAAGGATAGAGTGAGAAATAGTGTGATAAGGGAACAGTGTGGAGTGAAAGAAGATGTAGTTTTGAGGATCGAAAAAGGTATGTTAAGATGGTTTGGGCATGTAGAGAGGATGGATGACAGTCGTTTGACAAAGCAAGTGTATGAGGTGAGTGTGCATGGGACAGCTGGAAGGGGAGGCCTAGGCGAACCTTCTTGGATCAAATTGGCGACATTTTGGGGAAGGGCCAGATAAAAGTACCCTAAACCGACGAGCATGTATGAAGAATGTAATGAGAGTGAATGAGGCGAAAGTTGTGTGTCAGGATCGTAGCGACTGGAGATCCGTGGTCTCTGCCTACCCCTTTGGGAAAGAGGCGTGACTTTATGTATGTATATAACAATTATACATCTCCGTGTAGGTTAGGTATAAGTAAATAATTTTTAGTGAAATTGTAAACGTCTAAGTTTCATAGACCGTTTGATTCTGCGTCGATGCGTATTTACACGATACCATACTGGCACACCATTCTTGCCTCTTGCTTTCTCAAACTCAACGGAGTAAGATCTAATATTCTGTGGCAAGAATCAAATATGGTATATCAGGATGGTATCGTGTAAATAAATAAATAATGCTGGACTTTTTCACACAGCATCATCTAGCCCCAAAGTAAGCAGAGCTTGTGTTATGGGTACTACATGACTGATATTACTACTTATATACTTTTTGTTTTTGTAAATACATACATATTATACATAGAAACACCCAGACGCGAGACAAATATTTGTAGATCATACAAACATTGGGCCCGCCGCGGGGATTGAACCCGCAACCTTTTGCGTCGCAGACGGGCCTTCACCCACTGCGCCACAGAGGTCGTTTAAGGGTCACTGACTATTCAAGTCCTTTCCACACCACCGTCATAAAATAAACTGTCTATGATAATTTAAACAAGGTAATGTTTGGTCCTCAGTTTTTAAGATACGTTCACCGCAATATTACAGCCGTTTTAAAGCCTATTTCATCTCAAACAGTTTCCCAACGACGCGTCTCGTTGAGTGTAGCCAAAAATGCCTCCTGATGCTGCTTGACCCATCTAGTAAAGATATAATCAGACCTTAGTTTTTTTAACGGCGGAGAGGAGGTAAAATATTATGAGAATAGAGCTTCATGACTTTATGAGTATCTTTTCGTTGACATAAAAAACATTGTCAATAACAAATAAATAAAGAATGCTGTACTTTTCATACAGCATTATCTAGCCCCAAAGTAAGCCGATACACGACTGATACATTACTTATATACTTTTTGTTTGTAAATACATACATAATCTATATATATAAAAGAAAGTCGTGTTAGTTACACCACTTATAACTCAAGAACGCCAGAACAGATTTGGCTGAAAATTGGTAGGGAGGTAGCTTAGAGCCAGGAGACGGACATAGGATACTTTTTTTTGTCAATTACCATAAGGGGGCGGGAAAATAAGGGTTGGAAGTTTGTATGGGGAAAAAAGTTAAGCAACCCTGGGCGCGGTCATAAAAAGGATGGGTGACCGCCGCCAGCCACTTTTTGCACTCTAGATTTTTTTAATTTTTTTTGTATATTGCATAATAAATTATTTTAATTTTAATGATAAACATGAAACATGTGTATTCCCACCCATCAATATATCCGAACTCCGAAATTATGATTTTTTGATATTAAAATATTTTTTCCCGACGTCAAAATTACTTTATACCTTTTCTCCTAGGTGGCGTTTCTACTATAGCGGAGATCGAGATACGATCGAGTATAATTTTCTTTGATTTTGAGTTTTGAAAAGTTAATGGAGATTTTTGCTTAGAGATCTCGATATTTTTATATTGCTGACGAAGTCGCTGGTAGGTAATATTAGTTAATCGTTTTATTTCGAAATTCAAAACCATACAATAATTGCTATTCAAAAAAAATACGTTTCGAGACAATTTCTTCAAAAAAATTGCTCGCTTCAGCGATTCTATACCAATTTACCGTATTCGTTTTGTTCTTAGCATTGCAAGATCTGGGTAAGATTTTCCCTACCTCTATCTTTTATGGGATTCTTGAGAGAAACATAAATATAAAAAAAATATTATTAATAGGTATAAACAAGCGACGGAGTTTTATATTTTGTATATACCTACTCTCGATTCACTCAAAACTCCTCTACTTTGTTCAATAATGCGCAGACGAAGTTGCGCGGGTCAGCTAGTAATATATAATTTTTATATATAGAAACACCCAGACCCGAGACAAATATCTGTAGATCATACAAACATTCGTCCTGCGGGGATCGAACCCGCAACCTTTTGCGTCGCAGACGAGTTTTCGCCCACTGCGCCACGGAGCTCGTCTATGGTATATGACGACTGTGTTTCAACTCATGACTGACAAAAAGCTTAAAATAAAAACCTACAATTTCGTGGCATAGGTTTGTGACGGCGACCGTTTTTTTTAAACTCACAGCAGTCTCATAAAAGGGTATTTTAGTTGGGCTTCTTATTAAAATGTCAAATAACTGAACTAATTTAGCAAAAAGGGTTCACATTAAACCCACGTAATGTACTAAAGAACTTAAGCACTCGTTTGTGGCGTCATCAGAACGTTGAAGAGAACGTTTCATATAAAACAAGAAGCTTTTTTTTACTTCTTTTACTTATTTTTTTTTTATTTTTAAACGAAAAGGCTCAATGCACATTGAATTGGCAAGCGACGCGTCAATTAGTTTTATAGCAAGCCATTATAAACCTTATATACAATGGCACAAAATATAGAAACGCTTGTAGGACGAACGAGACAGATCTCGTTCGTTCTACAAGCGTTTCTCGCCAGAGCGAAGCCATCTAGCAGGCCGCGCTGGCTAGAGCACTTTTGTGCAGTTCATTCTACAAGCGTTTCTATATCTTATATTAATGTTCATAAGGTTTATAATGGCTTCTAATTGACGCGTCGCGTGCCAATTCAATGTGCATTAAGCCAAAAAACTAATAAAAAAAGTCCAAAATTCTACTCTCCTTCACGATCAAAAACGAAAGAAACAAGATGGAAAAGCGTGCTCCCAGAGTGACTCCGGGAGAGCCGACAGAAGTGAAAACTTGAACAGATTTTTTTATCTCAAGCAGAGGTGTCGGTAACGGTAACGGTCACACTGTCACGAGTACAATGGTTTTTTCTCATCTCAAAAATGCCCAACGCGTCTAAAGCAGTTCACTTCAATAACATATTATTTTAACCATGTCATTATTATTTAAGAAAGTAATAATGACACATGACATGAACCAAGTATTTAATAAGGGCGTGGAACTTCTTATGTCGACAATGTAATTAAGTTTAGTCACGAACCACCGTGAAACTGACGTTTTGAGTTTTATCAAGAAACTGTGATTTATATGATTATTTCGTTGTGTACGTGAGGATATTTGCAAAATGAAATATGTTTAGGATGGCGACGGTGGCGCCATCTAAGTGTCTTTGTCAGCGAGTACTAGCAATCATTGCTGTCTCGCTCAATCGACTTCAGCCTCATCTCAACGGTAGATTAAATTACATTTGAGTTAGTTGAACGGTGCCGTTCAATGAAATGACTAGGCGTTTAATTGAACGGCTGATTAAACTACTTGCCTGCGACTTTACTCTTTTTAACAGTAGATCCGAAGGTCATGGGTTCGAATCCCGGCCGTGCATCAATGGATTTTGCGTTTCGTAAAAATTTGCACACTTCACACGTGCTCTAAAACGATGAAGGGACACATTATGAGGAAACCAGTTAGTATTCTCATAGGCGGCGTTGGGCTTGCAACCTGTCACGAATAGAATACTAACTTCTGCAAGATGTGGGCATGTAGCAAATATGTATTTGTACATGCCTCTGACTACCCCCTTAGACATCTTCAAAGGATCTGAAATATATAAAACATCTGAGAGAATATCTACCGCGCCTTGGGAATACAGTCGTGACCCTGTTTACGTTTAACAGTAGAAAAAACTAGACCAATGCGTGGTGTAAATTAGTTAGCAGAATAGAAGTAGAATATATTTGTAGACAGATCTAACTCATTTTGTTTGTTTTAGTAATGGACTATTTAAAACGTTGGTATCAAGCGGGCGTACGCCATTTTTAAGACAAAAATAACAAACCAAGTAATTAAATCTTGTATTTTTTTCAATTTAAATTTGACGAGACTTTAAATCTTGTTAGATACAAATAATAAATAATGCTGGACTTTTCACACAGCAACATCTAACCCCAAAGTAAGCAGAGCTTGTGTTATGGGTACTAAGATGACTGATATACCTACTACATAATACAGGGTGTAAAAAGACTGCTACCGAAAACTGAGGGGTTGCAATCAGACCATGATTCTAAACATATTTAGCGAAAAAAAAACGCAAAAAAAATTTTGACTTAGCTTTGTCATGCTATGTTATTTTCGGTTATTTACTACTAGTACGACATAATAAGACCATACCTACCTAATAATTTCATTTAAAAAAGAAAAAAACAATTAAAACTCGAAATTCAGCTATCTGCGTAAAATAATGCGCCCAGAACATACGCAAACAGCACTCTTCAAAGGCTGTTTTCTCCGGATATAATGTTTTTTTCGGAAAATCCTTTTGGATTTCGTTGTGTGTTGGGATGTTGTACCTACCCCTTTCGGCTTCGGTAGACGTCTTTTTACACCCTGCATACTTTTTGTTTGTAAATACATACTACACATAGAAAACACCCAGATCCAAGACAAATATCTGTAGACCATACAAACATAACCCGCCGCGGGGATCGAACCAGCAACCTTCTGCGTCGCACGCAGCCCACTGCGCTACAGAGGTTGTCGAGTTATCTATATATCCTATCCAGCCGGTAACACCCACGGTTAGGTATAGGCCTCTTCTCTTTCACGCAACTCCTGGCGGTTTTGTGCCAGCCGGATCCACTCTCCTACCGCCCCCACAATGTCATATGACCATCGGGCAGGTCTGCCTCGAGGCCACCGCATATCTCTTGGCCACCACTCGGTTCGGTAGCCGCCTTCGTCCATCGGTTGTCGTCCCGTCTGGCCAAGTGTGGCGAAGTGGCATCGAGTTATAAAAAGTTTATAATCAGGCTATTAATATACAATTAATCACTTTTGACTTTAAATTTTTTCACTTAGACCTATAAAAATAGATACAAGAAAACGCCCTTGATCTTAAAAGCTTTTGTACCTTTAAAGAAAATTTATGAACTTTTTGCGGATTAACTTTGTTCCTATAATAAACTGTTGAAAAATTCTTTTCAAAGTTTTGTTCTCAATTAAGAGTCTATAAAATACCTTTGGTAACAGGAAGCTACGAATTTATTCTTTGATTTCTACCCTGTAAGTTCGTTTGAGTCAGTGGCCAACTCTGGTGACGGAGTTTTTCGACCGCGTCATGGCTTAACGTCGTTCGAGGGGTCAGCCCGTCCGAGGGAAACCAGTCTAGCCAAGCTGGTCTAAGTTGGCTGTCATTCAGATGAGTCAAAGTATGTAACACTTGACTGCACAAGTTCAAACGAGAGTAAACACACTTAAAGCAATTAACGACTTAAATAGCCGGGACCGAATTTAACGTGCCCTCCGAAGCACGGAAGCGCTCAGATGAAAATGCCACTGGCACCCATCCACTTACGGACCGTTTCGAGCGTTGCTTAACTTCGACGATCTATCAAGAACGACTAAAGGTGCATTTACACGGTGCGATACGATTTTACTAAGACAAATCGCATACGATGAGCGTTCACACGGGAAAATTGACGTGCGATGCTAAATCGTATCGCACCGTGTAAATGCACCTTAAGCACGACCACGAGAACACAATTAGTAAATTTATCATTGCAACAATATTTTTACTCGTACTATTTCCAATTTTTTTTGTAGGATTATTCATAGTTTTTTTTATAAGTACAGTTAGCGATATAAGTTCATTAATATTAGGAGATTCTAGAACTTCATTTTCATCATGATTTGTGGGTAAATTGTGATTTTTTTACAGATAGTAATGATTCGAAGAAAAACATTCAATCTAGCTATTTAAGTTAAAAATCTACGTGTTTCGATGAAATAGAAGATTCAAAAACGTCAAATTATGTCCATGAATTTCTGTCATTGACTGTACCTAAATGATAGGTCTTGATTCCTTACTCAATCAAAATGAACTGATAAGACCTTATTGATTGATACGAATGAATGAATACTAAAAGTCAGATGACTCAATTAACGAATTTCCGATCAATTTTTGTAAAGTTGCCAAATACCTAATAACAATTTTATTTTGAATTTTTATAACGGGACTTAATCGCGTAGGTATAACATTTGTTTAGTTATAAAATTTAAAATGTCTTCGAGTCGCGAAAGTTTAAAATGTGATTTTTTTTTTTTTTTTTTCGGTAAAGCATGTTGTGACAAATTATAAAACTTTTGATCTTGCATGTAAATGTAATCTACACAATGTTTTAAGCAAATAAATTATCTTTATCTTTATCTTTATCTTTATCTTTATCTTTATCTTTATCTTTATCTTTATCTTTATCTTTATCTTTATCTTTATCTTTATCTTTATCTTTATCTTTATCTTTATCTTTATCTTTATCTTTATCTTTATCTTTATCTTTATCTTTATCTTTATCTTTATCTTTATCTTTATCTTTATCTTTATCTTTATCTTTATCTTTATCTTTATCTTTATCTTTATCTTTATCTTTATCTTTATCTTTATCTTTATCTTTATCTTTATCTTTATCTTTATCTTTATCTTTATCTTTATCTTTATCTTTATCTTTATCTTTATCTTTATCTTTATCTTTATCTTTATCAAATAAATGAACATCAAATCAATGACAATTTTTATTTTTTAAAAGAATTTTCATAAGTTAAAAAAGCTAATAATAAGTTCATGAAGTCTCACCATTAGGGACCTTTTCCATTCCATAGGACAATTTCATACAAATGATGTCAAAGTCCCCTTTATTATGTAATAAGATTCAGGCTACGCTTGCCTGGCGAATTTATGATTAGAGTTGAGACGAAGTTAGCAAAAAAGTCGGAAAAAAACGTCTTTTATACTTGACTGACATGTATTTTCATAATTGAGACGAAGTCGGAAAGGACCGCCCTTTTACGGACACTAACATACTATTGAGATGAAGTCGGTGAAAATGTTGGAAAGAACCATCATTTCCCTGCCCTTATCCCACTTCTATGTGGGGTCGGCACAACAGGTTTTCCTCTTCCACTCCGCTCTATCAGCCGTCATCTCAACACTCACTCCTTTCTTACCCATATCACATCACACAGTCCATCCATTTTTTCTTTGGTTTGCCTCTTCTGCTATATCCCTCCACATTCAAACCTCATTCGTCTCGTTACATGACCCTCCTCATAACATGCCCAATGTCGGAAAGAACTATATTTTTTTAAAAAGCCGGAGAAAACACTCTCATAAAAAGTTGTCAAGTCTTAGTAGATTTTGTACTAAAACCGAAAGCTTCAACTTTTTATGCGGTTTATGTCCTGCAGCTAATCCTACTAGGTATTATTAGAAATCAGAAATGTTAGTAGGTGTAATCACGCCTTGAGAGAGCCTGATTGAACGATTTGGATGAAACTTTATACAGGGTGTAAAAAGACGTCAACCGAAGGCGAAAGGGGTAGGTACAGCATTCCAACACACAACCAAATCCAAAAGGATTTTCCGAAAAACACATTATAACTTTAGGATTTTGAGTTTAATTGTTTTTTTCTTTTATAAATGAAATTATTAGGTAGGTATAGTCTTGTTATGTTGTACTTGTAGTAAATAACCGAAAATAAAGTAAAATGACTAAGTTATGTAAATTTTTTTTTGCGTTTTTTTTACGCTAAATATGTTTAGAGTCATGGTCTGATTGCAACCCCTCAGTTTTCGGTAGTTGTCTTTTTACACCCTGTATACATACACCCCTATTTTTAATTACCAAAAAAATTTTAAATATGGTCTCGGTGCCTGTTACTGATCACATTTATGTATTTAAAACTCAAAAAAAATTATTAAAAAAAATATTTTTTAGGATCCGAGACGAGACCATTTCCAAATCATGTTAGCTACCTCAGGCCTCATTGTCTAACTTGACATCCATTCCCATACGAAAATGACGTATTTTGTCATGATACGTATTACGTACGACGATTTTCGTATTGTGTGATTGGTTGGAATGGGCAATGGGAATGGATTTCAAGTAAGACAATAAGCCCTCTGGTTTAGATGTGGATACTGGACCCCATTACAAGGCCTCAGAAATCCATTTTAGCCGGATAAAAGTCGGAACAGCAAACTCTAGTTCGAAGGTATTTTCACTAATTTCATCGCAAAGCATCGGACACCGCGAAAAGGTTTCATTTTGAGAAATTTATTAGATTTATAATACTCCCAGCCTATTTGCAAGATTGTGTTAGGCTAGTGGTGACTTTCAAGGATGTGGGTTCGGATACCATTAGAATATTTTATGAAAAATTCATAATGACAAGTGGCGAAGACAGTCAAATTGTGGAACTCATTGCCGGGCTCTGTATTTCCCGAAAAGTATATATAGGGGTCTTCAAATCAAGAGTAAATAGGTTCCTTTTAGGTAAGCATGCTCCATCTTAGACCTCACTACTGCTTAACATCAGGCAGAGTGAGGTCAAATGCTGACCTATTTACCTCATCGTAGACCTCATTCTTGCCTATGTAAGTTTCGAGGTCAAGAGTCGACCCATTCATCATAAAAAAAAAAAAAATTTATTTAAAAAAAAAGAATCATCAAAAAACATCGTGAGGAAACCCGCAGCTTAGTCAGCTCTACACGTATTGACGTTGTCTTTCCTGTAGACCAGGCTGATTAAGCTGAGAGAGGATGGCTTAGCTGCTACAAGCCTCCATTTCAATGTCATCATCATCATTATTTCAGCTATACAGGGTTATTTGTAAAACACCAGTAACCTCTCAGGACTGTATTACTATTATCATAAACAACATCTTTTGGTCTATGACTTTTTACAAAACATAATACATTTACCAAAAACAAACATTTCAGATTTAGTTTTCCTATCTAAAACATTGAGCTATCGAACACATTTCGGCCCCCGCCACCTCATCCCCGCTCCCTTCGCTTTGAACTATCGCTTTCTTTTGTTTTGCAAAGACTTCGTAACATTTAGAGCGTTCAATTTTAATATTTATATTTTTGTATGACAATCTGATAAAAAATTTTTTTTTAAAAGTCATACATCAAAAGTTGTCCCTTATCATGATAGTAATACAGTCCTGAGAGGTTACTGGTGTTTAACAAATAACCCTGTATAGCGTCCACTGAACATAGGCATCCATCGATTTCCACAGCGACTGATCTTGCGCAGCCTGCACCCAACGGCTCCAACCTTCCACCTCAATCCTCATTTCAATTGAGAAATGAAAAGTCTTATCAAAATTTTTGACGCTCAGACGATCCTCCTAAAGCCGGAGTGCCTTCAACCGCTCGGCCACGGAATCCACTGACGTCAGAATCGAAAATTTTAACATCATCATTGGCCTGCCCTTATCCCGCTTAACCTCATTTCAATGTACCAAGCACAATTCCCCGTTAAGTATAAACACCTAATCATCATCATCATCAGCCTATAGCAGTCCACTGCTGGACATAGGCCTCCCCTAATGAGCGCCATTGCGCCCTGTCCTCAGCTCGACGCATCCAGCTTCTGCCAGCAGCCTTTCGCAGGTCGTCACTCCACCTGGCCGGAGGGCGTCCTACACTACGTTTGCCGAGTCGCGGTCTCCTCAAGAACTCGCTTACCCCAGCGGTTATCGGTTCTTCGGCAGATATGGCCAGCCCACTGCCACTTCAGCTTGCTAATTCTCTGAGCTATGTCTACAACTTTGGTTCTATGTCGGATAGTCTCATTGCGGATTCTATCCTTCAGAGAAACTCCTAGAAGCACCTATCAACATAAAACTCGAATTTCTACAAACAAAACGAAACTATTTATCAGCCATTGTTTAAACACCTAACCCATATTACTAAAAGGTAGTTATTATAATTAGTTTTGTTCATCAGTGTAAGAGGGTTATGTTATTATTTAGTACAATAATACAAATGGGTTTATAGATAAAGCTTTGACCAACAGTTGCGGCACGGAATTTGAACTAAAGTCGTATGAGTCAGTAGCCAATGGTGACGGAGTTTTTAGGCCGCCAGGGACCGACAATTTAACGTGCCCGCTGAAGCACGAAAGCGCTTAGATGAAAATGCCACTGGCGGTCACCCATCCATATACGGACTGTATAGAACGTTGCTTAACTTCGACGATCTATCAATAAGTGCGACGCGGCAGACGACGCGACACGCGCCAAAGTCAAATGTATGGCGCTGTTCCTGTGTGTTTACGGAGAGACGTTTTTGCATACTTTTATTTGACTTTGCCATGTGGTTGGCATTGCGTCGGACGCGGCAGCGGCCGCGACGGCGATCGCTGTCAAATAAATGCGTAAATCATTTACCCACTGCATACGGCGTGTGCCGCGGCTGCGGTAGCCGCGTCCTCAGCCGCAGTGACAGCCACCGCCACAGCCATCGCCTGAACGTATTCGTCACCATACATTGCTATTTTTTTGTGTTTAGGCGTTCGATGAAGCATGCCACAGCAGCCGTCGCCTCTCCTCGCCCTCGTAAACAGTCAAGCAGCGCCGCCTGACCGCGGCTAAGCAAGCGCGACTACGAGCGCTTCAAATTTGAACTTGAACCATTTGTCGAGTCTTTAGTTCTTTGTACTTCACAAGCACCTAAAACTTTTGTTTGGCTCCGCACTGGAGCATGACTATTTAGTTTTAAGATGGATCACCTAAAAGTGCGCCTGACCAAACCGTGTTGTTGAAGGAACAGGAGTAGAATAACCTAGTTTTAAAACTACTCTAAGTGATCCCAGCGGTCCTACTGAATAAATTTTTGACTCTGACTATCAGTAGGTAGATATTATACGCGCCGTGTAGTCTAACTATACCCTTAGTTTAACGTGACATTTTATAGCTATAATAAATGCTTTAACATAACGATATCAACTATAGTTTAACTTTGGGTTGACTAATGAACAATAATGTTTTATTGCTTCCATGACTAATAATACGTTTATTACGGACGTGCCTTTAGCTACCCCTAAGTTGTAAGTAAATAAATAAAGCTGGACTCACATCATCTAGCCCTAAAGTAAGCAGAAGCTTGTGTTTTAGGTACTACATGACTGATATACAACTTATATACTTTTATGCAGCATCATAATAATAATAATAATAATAATTAGTCCCAAAGTAGGCAGAACGTGTGTTTTGGGTACTACTTATATGTTTTTGTTTGTAATTACATACATTATACATAGAAACACCCAGACCCGAGGCAAATATCTGTAGATCATACAAATATTTGTCCCGCGGCGGGGATCGAACCCGCAACCTTTTGTGTCGCAGGCGGGCTTTCGCCCACTGCTCCACAGAAGTCGTCAAAGTAAGTTTGTATGTATACTTGTTTTGTATGTACGAGTATACTTATACAAACATACTAGGCTCTGTATATTGAACATTTTCATTTCAACCCCATGAAAGAGGGGTTGTTGTTACTATAGGTAAATACAATGTATTCATACCTCACCCCTTTTATTAAAGGTGTCGTGGGATTCATACCTGCTGTCATTTACATTAAGCATTTATCATCATCATTTCACGGTATCACTCACCTAATCCTGCTGGGTGCGGGTTAGAACTGAATAAAAACGAATTAAAGGAAAGTTTTTATTTGACGATCTCTGTAGCGTAGTGGGTGAAGGCCCGCCTGTGTTTTAGATGGTTGCGATTTTGGTAACAAACTAAAGAACTGGTTAGTTACCAAAGGCTTCTACAATTTGGAAGAATTCTACATGGATAATGAATGTAAATAGTTTACCTAACTAAATACATAGGTAGATGTATTTGTTTAGTTTTAAATACTAACATACTATTAATGTTAATATTGTACGTCCGAAAAGGGCAAACTGTTTGTACATTTTATTTGATAACAAACCGACCATCTTTGTTAAATTCAACAGTTTACAATAAAAACTTATTCTATTCTATTCGATTCCCGCTGCAAGGAAACAAATTGCATCTGCAAATATTTTCTAACATTTGCGTGTTGTTTTTTTTTTATTAATTTATTTACAAAAAAGTAAACAGGGTCTTTCATTTTAAAGTAAGCCGATTTAAGTTTTCACTTCATTTATCTTTTATTTATTTTATAGGACATGTTGCATAACATTTTCAAGGAGAACAGACGTTTCGCCAATCGTTACGCAGCTAATCACGTCACACGCTCGAATGGACTAAGTTATACAAGAAGCAGCAATCAATTGAATGGATAGTCTTTATCGATTTTCTCGGGATTTTCATAACAAAACAAAAAACATTCTACCTATCCAGCCGGTAGCACCCACTGGTTATAGGCCTCTTCTCTTTCACGCCACTCCTGGCGGTTTTGTGCCAGCCGGATCCACTCTCCTACCGCCCCCACAATGTCGTCTGACCAGCAGGTGGTCTGCCTCGAGGCTGCCGCATATCTCTTAGCCACTATTGCCGCCCATCTCCACTTAAGCCTTGCAACAAACAAAAAACATTACTCAAATATTTTTTATTTATTTGTAACAATAAACATAAAAATACGTACGTAATTTAATTAAACTAAAGATAAAAAACAGTGTTCAAGTCACCGACCGCAGGTAACGTACCCAAAAGGCTGGCAGCATTACCTCGTTGGATGGCTATACTTATCCTCTGTCCGAGGTAAGCACCAGCCCTTTGGTCATTGGTCTCGTCAATCAACCTCTTGGATAATTCTCTGAAAAGGAGCCACGCCTCTGGACCCCATGAACCTAAAGTTACCACTCCAAAAGGCAGAAATATATATCTACCCATCACCGATAGATCTGTATTTGTTTCTTGTAAATATTTTTATGTTTTATGAATAAATTCACAGTTATTTATTTGTTGAACCTCCTGTATAACAAAGTGATCATGGACAATAGGTTCATTCTACTCTTACTAAAAATCCAGCCGAAATAACATAAAGAATTCAAGTAAAACTAATATCCACAACTTTTAACATAAATATCACTCAGCAGTACATTTTTGGGTCAGAAAGAAAACATTTTCATATTTTATGAAACCCTTATTTTCTGTGAATTAGACAGTTATCGCGTTGTTTTGTTGTGAGGACCCGTATAATGCTTAATTCAAAAAACATGTTTTTTAGCAAAATATGAGATTTTTTCGTAACATTCCATTTACACGATACCATTCTGACATTTTTTTTTATTGCGTCAGAAAATCTATTATGGATACCTGACCCTACCACCCCGTGGGGACAGTGGAAGGGATTGTCGGACTCTCATCGACTAAAAACTGACGCGTTACCGGCCTCCATGCATGTCAAGGGGCTCCGGGACCTCCTACGGAACACACCGGTGCCCCTCTCGCATTTTGACTAAGCACTGTCCCGCCCCCTGTGTGGGGGGTGGAGTGGTATCCCCTGCCAAACAGGGGACATTCCGGGTCCGCGGGTGGTCGAAGTGGGGACTTCGGCTGTCCATGGACCCCGGGAGGCTCTGTAGCGAGTGCCACCGTGAGCACCGGGAGGGTGCCGGGCGTGGCTGTGGGTGCCATTCCCAGGACCATTCTGACATACCATTCTTGCCTGCCACAGAGTATTAGCTCTTGCTACGTTGAGTTTCAGAAAGCAAGAGACAAGAATGGAATGCCAGAATGTTATGGTGTAAATGGCGTTTAATAATTACTAGATTGTAGGCGTAAATGTATTAATACTAGGTTGACTAGATTTCCCAAAAATGCTCCCCTACATAAAAAAACACGTAAAAAATCATCATTGGCCTGCCCTTGTCCCGCTCATGCGGGGTCGGCACAACATGTTCTCTTCCACTCTCCTCTACCACTCGTCATCTCCATATCCACTCCTTTCTTACCCATATCTTCTTTCACACAATCCATCCATCTTTTGTTAGGTTTACCTCTACTCACAAATCCATCCACATTCCTCTACATCAGAAATGTACACACTAAAAGAAATACTTAGTGACACGACAACAAGAACGATGAAGGAAAAAATCATGTCTATTTTCAGTTATCGATAGACAGTGCAATTTCCAAGCTAGGAGTAGACAATACACAATAGAGTATTGTCTGGATGTCTGGTTGCTAACAAAGCTCTCTTGCTACTTACGGGCTATTTTTAAACCTTTACCTACAGCGACCATCCCTGGCTGCACCTAGTATATAACTGTTGTACAACCTATAACTACATTAGTTACTTTTTTTAGACTAAAAAGAAAACTTACTGTTGGAAGTTCAAAATCAACAAGCGACGAAAAGGTTTTTCGAGTTTTAAATAAATAAATAATGCTGGACAATTTCACACAGCATCATCTAGCCCCAAACTAAGCAAAGCTTGTACTATGGGAACCAGATAACTGATATACTACTTATATACTTTTTGTTTTTGTAAATACATAAATATTATACATAGAAACACCCAGACCCGAGACAAACATTTGTAGATCATACAAACATTTGTCCCGCGGCGGGGATCGAACCCGCAACCTACTGCGTCGCAAGCGGACCTTCGCCCACTGCGCTACAGAGGCCGTCACAGGGAATAGTATATTTTATTACAAGTGCGGAAAGGCTGTCATTGCAAAGAGTTCCGACAAATGTCTACCCGAGCCGAGGCGCAGCCGACGGCGAGGGTTGACAGTCGGAACAAGTTGCAATGACGGTTCCGCACGTGTACTGAACGACTATTTTTAATACAGTTGCGAAAAAATGAAGCAATTTATAAAAATAATAAAAACACAATAAACTCAACTAACTTAACATTTATTTCTTATAAAAGTTATAATTCACATATACATTGAAATTGTATTAAAAATCAAATATCATTATTGAATGGTTCGCCTGCTCCGCGCCAGGTGGCGGCGCGCTCCTATCTGTCATCATCACTATCAACTGGTTTTACTCAGGATGTTTTCCTTTGCCGTGACAGTTGGGAAAGAAAACGCACGAGTGCGGGAAAGGTAAAAAAAAAGCACGAGTGTGTAATAGCCCACATCCCGAACGCTATACGTCCCTGCAATACGCCACTTTTTGAGCAACTGTATTAAAAAGTAAGTTTTACAGGGAAAGTATCAATCCTTCAGGAATAACATTATTTATATGGGACCATCTCGTACCCTTTCAAAGAAAAAAACCCGCGGCACTCCCGGGAGTGCCGAGAGAAGTAAAAACTTGAACAATTAGGTGCCTAGTGTATTTTTTGAATCGTCAGGAAATAAAAAAATATCGAAAAATAACTTCACCCGTTTAGTTAGAAAATGAACTTTTAGAAATGTAATAATATTGCCGTAAAAGTTTAGCGATTACTGAACCACATGGCGCTACTGGTAGGTGTGGGTGAGCAGTCACGTGACTCGCAAGTGACCTTTTCGTGGCGAATCCAAGAATTTATTCTCATCTCAAAGCCCAACGCGCCTTAAGAAGTTTTCACTTCAAAAATATTTTCGAAAATCTGTCCACAATTATTGAGGTAGACATAGACATAGACAGACATTTATTCACTACTTTGGCACACAATACAATCACTAGAATAAAAAAAATTCAAAATAAAAAAAGAAGAAGCATAATACATACATACATACATAAAATCACGCCTCTTTCCCAAAGGGGTAGGCAGAGACCACGGATCTCCAGTTGCTACGATCCTGACACACACCTTTCGCCTCATTCACTCTCATTACATTTTTCATACATGCTCGTCGGTTTAGGGTACTTTTGACCTGGCCCTTCTCCAAAATGTCGCCAATTTGATCCAAGAAGCAAGAAGCATAATAAAAAAATTAAAAATTGAAGAATTGTGATTGTGTGTCACAGCAGCAAAAAGATCGGTCGGAGATACTTCTCGTTGTATGTTACAAGTTCTCGTTATGAGTAAGTGTGGGAAGGATTGAGGTGAGGCGAGCCGCTGTACGGTACTAGTCTGACCGTGGTTAGCTCGTTATCTGAAGTTGACTAATTAAGTGTAGTTTACAATTTGAAGTGACTAATGAATGGCTGTAAAGCTACGCACAAACTGACGCGACTAGCCTATGATCACGCCCAAGTTTACGTCCGTAGGTATCTTTCTATATATAATATGTATGTATTTACAAACAAAAAGTATATAAGTAGTATATCAGTCATCTTAGTACCCATAACACAAGCTCTGCTTACTTTTGGGCTAGATGATGCTGTGTGAAAAGTCCGGCATTATTTATTTATTATTATTTATTTATTTCTAAATTTTCACTCAACACGAAAAAATTGGGGCAAAATAAAAATTAAGACGTGCTCTTGGCTACTCATCACTAGGAATCTCATAAAATCATTAAAAAAAAAATCATGAAGATATTTTATGATATTTTTTCCTAACACAACATTTATACGACCTCTATGGCGCAGTGGACGAAATCCTTGACGCAGAAAGTTGCAGGCTTGAATTCCGATGATTATGATCTACAAATATTGGTCTCAATTTTGAATGTTTTCTATCTTAAAGTATGTATTTATTCTTTTAGCAATTTGGTTCTCATAATACCTACAAGCTCTTATTTTGGGGCTAGATGATACTGTGTAACTTCAGTGACTTGTTCCAATATATATTCATTCATACAAATCTTTTGTAGCTACGTTAAAGAAAAATTTATCACGACTCTCGACGAATCCCCAAGGTGCGGTACTACTCTCAGATCTTTTGTGTATTTCAGATCCTTTTGAAGTTGTGTTATTCAGAGGTCTATCATCTACGTTTAGTAAACGCGAAAAAGTCGATAGCTTATCGTTTTCTCGAGGCAGTGTGGCAAGTGCTTAAAGACTTAAGTTAGGGTTAGGGCCCATGAGTAAACAAACTTTAGTTCATAAATTATTTCTGTCTAATTACCTTGTCTTGTAATGCCATATTTAGTCACCGTCTATGCGCATTCACTAAAGTTATAAGTCATATAAAAGCCATATAATTATTTCTGTCTAATTACCTTGTCTTGTAATGCCATATTTAGTCACCGTCTATGCGCATTCACTAAAGTAAGCAGTGAAATAAAACATTGCCATCCTACTTAGCATATTCTATTTAATATTATAATTATAAATGCGAAATTTTGGATGGATATTGCTTAAACAACTGTACTGATAAGGATGAAACTTGGAACATTATACAGGGTGTAAAAAGACGTCTACCAAAGCCGCAAGGGGCAGGTACAGCATCCCAACAATGGCCGAATCCAAAAGTATTTTCCGAAAAAATCATTATATCCGGAGAAAACAGCGTTTGAAGATTACTGTTTGCGTATGTTCTGGGCGCGTTGTTTTACATAGATTGCTGGATTTTGAGTTTTAACTGTTTTATTCTTTTATACATGAAATCATTAGGTAGGTATGGACTTATTATGTTGTACTAGTAGAAAATAACATAAAATGACTGAGCTAAGTCATCATTATTTTTTGTTTTTTTTTTCACTAAATATGTTTAGAATCATGGTCTGATTGCAACCCCTCAGTTTTCGGTAGCAGTCTTTTTACACCCTGTATAACGCTTGCTCGGACACTAAATTGCATTGGCTTGGCAACACCTGCCAAAAATCGCATCGTGTGCATGCTCCTTTGGGCTTAGCGTAGTGAAAAGACCGCAAGACTATGATTGGATACAGTGTTTCATTTATTATCACTTCAATCAGAGCATTTTAAACCCAAACTCATTAGAATTCACAGCGCACGCCATTTTATTGCGTAGCAGTAAAATTTTACGGTTTATTTTCGATTGCGTCGGATTTTGTATTACTTTTACGATTTGACCAAGATTTTACACAATTTACGAAGTTGAACTTGATTATTAATGGGTCACGACTGTATCCCCAAGGCGCGGTAGACATTCTCCCAGATCTTTTATGTATTCCAGATACTTTGAAGATGTCCAAGGGGTAGTCAGAGCCATGTCCAAATACATATTTGATACATGACCACATCTTGCAGCTAATAATCCATACGTGACAGGTTGCAAGCCCATCGCTGCCTATAAGAATACTAACTGGTTTTTTCACGATAATTTCCTTCACTGTTTAGAGCACATGTTACAGCGCATAATAAATTTTACGAAACGAAAAATCCATAGATGCACGACTGGGATTTGAACCCACGACCTTCGGATTGAAAGTCGAGGCATAACCCCTTTCGGCCAACTCGCCTTCCTCACCTATAAACTGAGAATAAAACTCAATTAAGACAATTACTATTCTAACATACCATGCTAGCCTGTTGCCAGAGAATATTAGCTCTTACTCCGTTGAGGTTGAGAAAGCAAGAGGCAAGAATGTGTCCCAGAATGGTATTATGTAAATGTTTTCGTTTTCGCATACAAGTTTTTAGTTTACTATAGTTCTCCTGTTTAGGCATCATAGAGCACAAAGGAGTTTCAAAGCAGTTCCAACTCTAAACTATAGTCTATAGAACACAAATTCAACTCACTTCCTATTGTGGGCAGCAAATTTGAAGTGGAGCGGTAAATAGCTTTCCTAACTTTGAAAGTTATGACACTTTTCTTATTGTAAGTTCTAAGTTCTAAGTGCTCATGGTGTAACTTAGACTGCACAAAAGATGAGACGCTTCTGTGCTTCGGAAGGCGAATGAATTATTGGTCTCAAATAGTTTCATTCGTTTTTTAAAAACTTAAAAGAAATAATGTTTGACTTAGAGCGTTTCTCTCGCGAGGTTTTTTTAGTTTTACGGGAAAACTATCAATCCCTCAGGAATACAATTTATATGGAACTACTTCGGGAGTATACCCTATCAAACAAAAAAATAATTTTGGAAATCGGTTCATAATTGACGGAGATATCGTTCATAAAAAACATACATTACATACAGCTGAACATAGAACTTCCTCCTTTTTTTTAAGTCGGCCGGTTGGTAAAAACATCACCTCGCTTTAGAAGCAATGCACACACACACAACTACACACACACACACATACACACACACACACACACACACACACACACTACACACACACACTACACACACACTACACACACACACACACACACACTACACACACACACACACTACACTCGAACTGCCGTTCATTTCTAAGGAATTAATAGTTTTTTCGTAAATCTCAATAAACCACTTCCAAACACCCTAAGTAACGCCGCGCCGTGACATTGAAGTCAGTTTTCTTTTTAGTTATAAAAAACGTAATTATCATTTTTAAATTTAGGTTAAAACCTATCCGAAAAAACGAACAAAGCCACACGCAAAAGCTGATTCATAATAATTCTATATAAGTTTATCTCTACCTTGTAGGTAAGCGTCGAAGCGAGAAATCGGTTTTCTTCAAGTACCTACTTAAGTTTGACGCCTACCAACTGTTGCGTAATCTAGGGTTTCAACTTTATGCGATAAGTTTACTTTGTGCCTTTAGTAGCATTTAGGCTGATCGCAGATTATGTCCTCGCTGTACGCGCCGCAGTCATTTTTCAACTACGATGGGCTTGCAACGATGCAACTTGTCACTTAAGGTATGCAGTGCTAACATGCAAAATGTGGGCATATGATGTATTTGGATATGCCATATTCCTCTAAATATCCCTTTAGACATCATCTCAGAAAATCCCTATCACGCCTTGAGGATGCAGTCGTGAAGACGTTTCTTTGTTTTTTTTTTAAATCCCATCTGACTCTACGACGGAATACTAACTTCTGCAAGATGTGGGCATGTATCAAATATGTATTTGTACATGCCTCTGGCTACCCCCTTAGTCATCTTCAAAGGATCTGGAATATAAAGATCTGAGAGAATGTCTACCGCGCCTTGGGGATACAGTCGTGACCCTGTTTTGTGTCCATCTGACTCTGCTAATAAAAGTCTACAGATGTACCAACGAATAAAAAACACTACCCTTTTTCAGTTAGCGAAAACCCTAAACAATGATAATGTTATTCGGCAAAAAGTAAATCTTTGAAAAGAACAATCTGTGTTTCGATAGACAGGACCGTCAGTGATCATTACTCTACACCTATCGACAAAATCCAGAACATCCCCTTAGCACGTGTTTTTAACTCGCGTCTCCAGCAACTCCAGCCCCGATTGTCTAGGTACCGGAGAATGGATAAAAATGACAGTAATGTCATTACTTTTCTTTCTATTCTCTGGTCTAGACAAACGCCATGGTATGGGGGCTGCAAACCCGAGATATAATGTCCGACGCACGTAGCGCGTTTCCGCTGCGAAACCATAATAGAACCGCAGTAATATCGCAGAAATTCATGTATTGTCCTTAAGTAGAGCGAAACACTAGCGAAACTGCCTGTTCTAACGCATTTTGACTATAATTCTATCACTTTCGCCGCGCGGTTGTCGTGAAAGACAAGTGCAGCATCAAGAGGCACTGCAGATGCGTAGCCGGCCTTTGAGGTAGGAATAGGCTCTTTTCTTGAAGGCGCCTAGGTCGTATCGCTCTGGAAACACCTCGGGCGACAGCTGACATGTTATGCCGACCTAATGTGGGAAAAGGACAGGAAGATGATGATTTTTTGTCGCTACGTTCAAGAATTCTTACTAAACATGTGCTAAGGCTCTGTCCAAACTGTCCGATCTCGTAAACGTGACGAAGTACCTTCAGATATAAGGCCTGGTATAAAAGAGATAAGTTAAGTCGTAAGAATTAAGTCGTAAAATTGTTCGGGACAGTTTTATCAGACGATAGGTAGCATTTATGTATTAATTTATGACTCTTATGTGATTTCAGATTTAGTTTTTATCCTGTATCTAATAATAAAAATCTGAAAGATTGTATGTTTGTGTTTCGATCACGCTACAATTTGACTAATTTAGATGAATTTTGGAATTTGAAAAAAGTTTTTTTATTTGAGTTTTTTTGCATTTCCCTATCTGATAACAAACAAATAAGTATGTACTTTAAAGTTGCCATGGGGATAATTGTTGTTGGAATACTTAATAAAAATCTAACATTTTGTTTATTTTAAAAGGTTGCGGGTTCGATCCCCGTGGCGGGACCAATGTTTGTATGATCAACAAATATTTGTGTCGGATCTGGGTGTTTCTATGTATAATATGTTTGTATTTACAATCAGAAAGTATATTAAGTAGTAATATCAGTCATAGTACCCCTAACATAAGCTTTGCTTAGTTTGGGACTAGATGATGCTGAGTGAAAAGTCCAGCATTATTTATTTATTTATTATTTCTTTTAGTTAGTGAGACTCCAAATAACCCCATCAATTCCGAGACAGTCCGGAAAAGTCCGGTTAAATAAATTCGAATGTAACCTTATTAAGAAATATGACCGACCGGGACATGTTATAAAGAACTTGGACATTTTGTCCGCACAAAATGTGTTCCATTTGTTCGGATAAAAGGATAGTTGCAGTGTTTTACGGGTAAAATTCTACCTCTACGGTATTTATACGTCCATATTTGGTTGCGGGTTCGATCCCCGCTGCGGGACAAATGTTTGTATGATCTACAGATATTTGTCTCGGGTCTGGGTGTTTTCTATGTATAATACCTATGTATGTATTTACGAACTTTGACTATGGGGCTAGATGATGCTGTGTGAAAAGTCCAGCATTATTTATTTATTTTTATTTATATTATAAATGTGAAAGTAACTCTGTCTGTCTGTCTGTCTATCTGTCTGTCTGTCTGTCTGTCTGTCTGTTTGTTACCTTTTCACGCCCAAACCACTGAACAGATTAGGCTGAAAATTGGCATGGATAAAGGTTGTATCCCAGGGACAGACATAGGCTACTTTTTATCCCGAAAAAATCCCGAGGGACCGCGGGTTACACCGCGGGAGCGCAGCTAGTTTATTTATATTTTTTAGTTTTTAGGATATTGTTCGCGAAATATGTCAGGCGCTTCCGCCTGACATATTTCGCTCTGCAATATCCGCGCCTCGATTCTTGCACTTAGTTTTAAGTAGGTTAAGTTTATTACAATACACGTCTACAAGAAAAGCTCATCTCACTGTTTTTTATTCCCAAAAATAAACCAGAAATAGACTGAACCCGGTACAGATATTTCTGCTGTATGTGCCAAAGAAACTTTTATTCATTCATTCATTTTATGAGTTGTGAGTTGTGTAGTTTTAAATTGAATTTAGCTAAATAGCTCATTTGAATACTATTCATTGAGATTCATCACCATCATCCGCAGCGCGACTGCACCCACTGCTGGGTATAGGCCTCAGTTTGCTCTCGCCGCATTTCGTTGAGATTTTCTCCTTCATATTTCAAGTCTCATGTTGTGGCAAAATTCAGCTCAGACATCGAAAAGAGGTTCATATTCAGCTTGAAAGATTTGACCCAACCAAATATTGAAATAAACGCTCAGTTGACAATTCCACTAGTCACTTATCATTTTTGTGACCGCTCAGACCGTTGCTTCGACGACATAACAACGACTAAGAACTCCGAACTCCGAATGCACTAGTGACACGGTAAGAAGTTTATGAACGCAGCCTTATTGTGTAACATGAAATCGATGCAAAAGTAAATTAGCCAAATGGGGTATCAGACCTTTCCCAAATCCAGTGTGAGTGCGGAGCCCCAACACAATATCTCGCATCTCCTTTCCTGCCCTTTGTCCAACCAGCTGCACCCAGGAAGACCTTGTTGCGGCTTCAGATGGGGCCACAGCGGTCATATTGGAGCAAGCAAATGTAATATTGAGAACAAATGAGCTCATTGGCACGATGAATGATTAAATGATTACCACTGAACTTCCAGCTGTTATTGTTTACGAGCTAACAGTAAGTGTCTATTCCCCTAGGGCTGCTTAATGTCTTATTCACAAGCGGTGTCGGTTTTTTTAAAGTTGTCATCCCAATAAAGCTCTTGGCACTTAATACGAAAATGACAATTTAAAAGTTTCAATGTTAAAAGGACAGCTGGTGCGGCGGCGGCATCAGCAGAAAATCACAAAAGGCGGAAATACATATCTATCGGTGATGGGTATATATTTCTACCTTTTGGAGTGGAAACTTTAGGTCCATGGGGTCCAGAGGCGTGGCTCCTTTTCAGAGAATTATCCAAGAGGTTGATTGACGAGACCAATGACCTGCTGGCTGGTGCTTACCTCGGACAGAGGATAAGTATAGCCATCCAACGAGGTAATGCTGCCAGCCTTTTGGGCACGTTACCTGCGGTCGGTGGCTTGAACACTGTTTTTTATCTTTAGTTTAATTAAATTACGTACCTATGTAATAAATAAAATGAAATCGAAAGAGGATAGATAATTAATGTGGAAATAGGTATAGAAAACTGGTAAAAAACACAAAATTGTTTAAATTAAATTTATTACAACTATATAATATATGTTCAAATGAAGTCGATGTCGATAACCAGTTGAGTTACACACTCTGGCCACAGATCCCGTGGGAATACAGTGAATAATGTAGTTATCGGAATATTTGAGACAGCTGAATCTATCGAGATAATAAATGTAATATTTCATACATCACTGTTTCAGTAATGTGCGTAATATATCGTGTTTCTTATCGATATAAATATTGCTGGTTCACGTTTCTCATTTTGACGCTAAGCTTTTTTACCTTAGAGGACGGTATATCCTTGAATTTGAATGCGGATCGTTGCTTGTAAGTTTAATGTATATAAAAAAGATGGTTTATTAGATTCGATTAATTTCTTTAATTAAAGTACATAGATATCTTGTGTTTTTTACGCACACGTCCTTAATAATTGGTTTATAACTGTCTAATCTTTGATCATGATTGATCTAATGTTTTTTTTTTCTTTGTTTCATGTCCTGGCTTCGTCGACAATCACAACAGAGCACAACTGGAGTAAGTACATTTTATTTACTATGTCAACCAGTCTTGACTTAGTCAAATGTCCGTCAGTCAGTCTAAAAAACAAATTGACTGTAGAGCGGCCACTGATGTAACCTTAGAGAACTTGGTAACTCCAAATAAGTAGGCAAGGATTTTTTTTTAAATGAATGAAAAGTTGACAAATTATTCTGTCTCGAAGACGCATATTCTCCACTGTTTGAATTGAACTTCTGGCGATACTGTGCGCTCATTCTTCCGTGAAGCATTCCCGAGCTCACGCACACAGAAACAAGCATGTGCATCTACACACACAATTAAGACCAATACGCCTTCGTGAGATAGAACAACTATACTAGTGTATTGTGTAGTAGCTTAGTTTCTGTTTATTCTAGGACAACATCGACCAGCTCACCGCAGGCCAAGTCGCCAGCCGGCAGCAGCGCTGGTGCGGGTCCTGGCGCGTCCGCCGCCGCTGGCGAACGAACACCGACTGCGCACAACAAACAGCTGCAGAATGTCAAGCAGGAGCACCCGCCGCATCCATCTGTAAGTACGAAAGAGATAGATGATAGATGCTAGGTTTAGAGAAGGGTAGATAATGTTTTGTAAGGATAGGTTGAGGGTTTCAGCTACTGTTTTCCTGTATGAAGATGATATGGAAAAACTTGAGGTACATACAGAAGGTAGATTTCAAATGATAATTACTCAAATAGTCTTGAAGACGAAGAGCTTGCTTTAAAAACTACAATGTCAAAAATTTTCTAAGCACGGTAGTACTCTAACAAGTACTTACCTTATTAGAGAAAAATAGTGTTGTTAAAAATATTTTTTTTTATTATAATATTCTCTGAAGCAATTCATGAATGCCAATAATAGAAAGTTTGTATTTCAACTCGCTCATTTAATACCTACTCAGTCAAGCTGTGATTGGTCAATTTAAGTGCGCGTGGCCACGTGATGGTCCTGCATATTTATAACAAACTACAATGTCTCTGGTTTCAAGGAGATTAGTCATTCAGTCAACTTAGTCATTCAGTCATATTTAATGTTTAAATTGTGAAGTCTCAGGTACTAGGAGATTCCTCAACTATGTAAGTAAAGGTGTGGGAATAGTGAATAGGACTAAGTAGTTTATTTATCAAAGATATTGAACTAATAATTTTTTTCAGGTGATTTTGAGAGGTTTTTAAGCGATTTCCACTAGAGTTTAAAATTACTAAAAGGACAAGGAATTGTGTTTTTAAAGCATTTTAAAGCTCATAATTGTGCATTAACGATTAAAACAAACGTCAATACCTAACTGAGGAACGAGATAATATTTTTTGACGTTGATTCTTCGGAACGAATTCGTAATGCGATTCACATTTGGCTGGTTTTAGTACGACGCTAATGCAATGTTTAATGTATTGTGCAAATGTGAACTTTAATTTCATGTACAGACAGTTCAATTTAGTTTATAGTAAAGGCCGGATCACACGTACTGAGTAGATGTGCGAGATGGCCAAATAGCAGAGTTGGGCGTTCGTAGCGCTTGGCCGAGCGCTCGGCGACGTCTACATGCGAGTACTCGGCCGAGTGCACTGTCTCATCTACTCGATATGTGTGATCAAGCTCTAAGACCCTTTGTCTAGTGGGAATCGTAATGTCCGGAATACAATGATGTTGTATTGTTGTAGATTGATGTTATCGGAATGACTGTTTGATGTTGGGATGATTCATGTTAGAGTGAACCAATTTCAAGATTAATGTACTTGTGCTTACTTTTTTTTAGCTTTCCCACGATTTTGACCGCGTGGTACCAAAAATACAGCTCATATTATGCTATTTCATTAGGTACAGATCTACACAAACATACGAACTTTCAGATTTAAAGTACTTACAATATTTTTTGATGCTAGATAAAGATTTAAACTCTTGGGTCATTGAAGATTGTTTTAAATGCATCTACAAAATTTAAACCATGGAGGGCTTGAACTCACGACTTTTATCGATCCCTAGTAAATAACAAGAATTCCTTATATTATCAGATTGAGTTCTAAAGTTTTAAGAAAATGTACTAATAAGTACAAAAAATTGTTCTTGGCACTCTAGTATGAAACATCCCTTAAGTTAATGTATGTTATTGTTGAATAATGTTGTATAGTTCATCAAGTTTGCCTCTGCCTACCTTCTGAAATTATAATTTTAGAATCAATAAATTCCTTTATTTTGGTCACCTTTTGACATTTAACATTTGAGATTTCCAGCATTCTCGAAAAGTACATTAAAGGGGTCTTCAAATCAAGAGTAAATAGATTCCTTCTAGGTAAGCATGCTCCATCTTAGACCTCACTACTGCTTAACATCAGGCAGAGTGAGGTCAAATGCTGACCTATTTAATTAAAAAAAAACTCAGAACTCCCATTAATTTCCAATATTCAATTTTACCTAAATAATTCCTCAATAAACTATTTTTTAAAGACAGGTTATGACTACTCACTTGATGAACTATTAATGTATCGTTATTGATGTTTAGGTGTAGCCCGTATTCAGAAACATTAAACTGAATCTTACATCAAGAATCGTTGGCAATAGGCATGATGACAATTTTTCAAAATCTGTTCTATGTTGTTCAGAATGATTTGTTATGTGAAAAATATATCATATTTCAGTAGAAAATAAAGGTTTCAAACATAAAAAAACGCTCGACGGTATCATAGCGGTTGTTATGACGTCACAGCTCACCACGGTAACAGCAAAAACTACGTGCATAGATACTAATGACTAAAGCTCAAAGGAAACAGAAGGCACAGTTTTGGTCTATTATATTGAGTGACGACGTCACGCAATCTGATTGGTGTACAGCTATCATGGCGGATTGTTGTATTTTGTACATTTATTTTATTAAATAATTTAATAATCTTGACATTATTAGGACAATAAATGCATATTTCTCAATCCTGGAATCATATTTAATTAGACCAGTTAAATATTTTAGCGATTCTTGATAACTGTCATCATCCCTATTATTGAATGTGACCAAACATTAATAACAAATGTTTATTTTGTTGAATTCTGTCTATTAGACGGACACAGTTTGTGAATACGGGCATCTATGTTTGATGTTTAAATGAAATGTTACTATCGTATTACCTACATGTGACTCATACAATAATTATAAAAAACACAGTTTAATAACAACATCCGTGTAACAATAATACACAACAAAATATTTAAGAGTGCGTAAACACACAACAGTAAGAAAAAAACACTTTTTAACACACAAACACAGAAAGCAATCCATCCAATTTAGACACGAGTAGTTTTTATAGGTACTATTTTATATCATACCTACAACGTAGGTTGATAAATTAATACTGTCAAGATACGACTAAATCTTAGATTATCGACTGCCGCCTCAGCTAGGACTAAATGGAGTGTACCTCTGAACTTCGACAGTTGGTCATAGACTTATAATGTACAGCAAAAAAAATATATGGTATTGTATAGACCGACGATACGAAAAAAAAATCTTTTTGAAACTAAAAATAATATATAAACTCCAAGTAGTGCCATGGCAAAAAAAATATAGATTTTTTTATGATGGGTATGTGTATGATATTGTACTAGATTCATTTCATCCAAAAATTAATTTTTGGTGACGTAACTAAGCTTTTAACTCTATCTTAATCCAAGATTAACTAAAACGCTCTGATGATTTCGCTACTAATGTCTAAGCAAAAAGGTACCTACGTAATATTTAATAATCCCTAAATTACGGTCAGAATAATCTCCACTATGTTTATTGTATGAAGAGTTCTGACAGTTACCTATCTTTTAGTGAAACTTTTATAGTTATAGGTACTTGGTTTTGTCACAATAAAATAAACTTTATCTTTTCTTATTTAATGTTTATAATTTTATATATGGATATAAAAAAACTTATTTATTTTTATTTTATTTTATGTATAAGAAATTTTTCATTCGTTTAAAATTGCTTTTTCTCTCTATGTACAAAACAAGCTGTAATAAATTTTACCTTGATCCACTATTAATAGCTACCTACTAATTCAATAGAAAAATTAATAAATAAACATTTCTCTAAGGTGACACTGAAAAACAGCGCCTGATCCCTGGATCGAGGCAAGCAGCTGAACAGTTGCCTTTTCAACAGTAATTTTTCATCTGTGTTGATTTTATTATTGTTTTAATTTTTTGTTACTTAGTTCATTTGTTGAATAAATATATTTTCCTTCTTTCTTTCATTAATTTTTGTCTTGGCAAATAAATTTAAATCATTAAAGAGAAATGATCAGATGGTCTGATGATATTGTGGCGGTAGCAGGAAAGCAATGGATTCGACTTTCGCAGGATCGGAAAGAGTGGCGTGAAAATGAGGAAGGCTCAGCAGTGAAATACTCAGCAGTGGGTAGATGTAGGCTGATTAGATAGATAGAAAGAGAAATACTTGTCTGACACCCTTTAATGTAACATTCCAATTTGCAGCGTGGTGAATAGCCACAATAAAAGTATTAAAATTGTGACTATATTGCCTATTAAGTTACCAAAAAAGCCAAATGTCAGAACTTTGTATAACATAAGTTTATTTACGCACGACGTCATCTAATTACGGCTCATGAGAGTAATACAAACTTTATTAAATCTTACGAAAGATAATAAATAATCAGACGAAACCCTCCTCTAGGTATTTATATACCTACATTAGGTGTACATTATCTTTTAATGTAAAGACCCATTTTGTCAGCATCATACGGCAGGAGCTTAACAGCTTAGCTTAGGTTTTAAAATAAGTTCTATGAGATAGCGACCACCCCCCTAGCCATGTTACAAATAGAAATGGAATAGAAATCGAATCGACAGATAACGCTGAGACTATACCTGCGCCTAATGGCATTAATTGCAAAAACTGCCAACTATGTCAAGTGTCGCGGCACGTGAGTTCTTGGCATAATGTCAAACTAACGATTTACCAGGTAGGAACTCACGTGCCGCCATAACTTTTATTTTATGCAGTTTTATTAAATGCCGTAAGACGCAGGTGAAGTCTCAGCGTTATCTGTCGATTCGATATCTATTCTATTGCGATTTGTAACATGGCTAGGGGGGCAGGACCGACAATTTATGGTGTAAATGCTGTTGGGACGTGATGTATAATATTTGTAGACCTACTGTCTCACAGTTTATACCCCAAGATATGTTTTACGATCCTAATTTGAGGGATGATCATGCCCAGATGCTCACCTGCTCCATCTATGGTTTCTTAAAAGCAAACACCGTAATATTCGGTTTTTAACTACAGTGTATATTAAACCAGCTTAGTCGCTCAGCGAGCTAAAACGAGCTATGCTCGGAGTTTCTCTGAAGGATAGAATCTGCTACGAGACTATCCGACACAGAACTAAAGATGTCGACATAGCTCAGAGAATTAGCAAACTGAAGTGGCAGTGGGCATATCTGCCGAAGAACCAATAACCGTTGGGGTAAACGAGTTCTTGAGTGGAGACCGCGACTCGGCAAACGTAGTGTAGGACGCCCTGAGGACAGGGTGCAATGGCGATCATTATGAGAGGCCTATATCCAGCAGTGGAATGGTATCGGCTGATGATGATGATGTATATTAAAAATTAAAACCTATTCCTCTACATTTACTAGTATACTTGATAGGTAAGGTCGTTTGAGTCAGTGGCCAAATCTGGTGACGGAGTTTTTAGGCCGCCTTAAGGCCTTCGTCATGGCTTAACGACTGAAATAGCTGGGACACATAACGTTCCCTCCGAAGCACGGAAGCGCTCAGTTGATAATGCCACTGTTGGTCACCCATACATATGTGACCGCCATATCGACGATCTATCAAGAACGACTAAGCTCTTACAGTCAAATTAATAAGTTTTTTCTATTTGAGGGTAGGTGTAATTTCCCCATGGCAAAGAGGGAGATCTCACCTCACTCAGGTCGACGCCATCTGGTCCACATACCTTAGAGCCTTTCAGCCGACAGATAATGTCGGATAGTTCTATAAAGGCTTATTGCCGTGAATAATGTTGCTTGCGCAATTCGGGACTCAAATCTTATATGGGAGTAGCGCGCCAGCGCCATCTAGTGGTATAGTTAGTTAACTAGACATCTTAGCTGTGGCGATATTGGAAAGCGGTCGCTACAGTCAAAGTTCAAAAGGTCATAGGTTAAAAAACGGTGCTCTTTTCTTAAAAAGTTACCTTTTATACAACGTTTGAATAATTCATTTTGTTTACGTGACCGAATTTCCTTCAAAATAAGATTTATAGGATAATTTGCTATTAAAAACATTTAGGGCTCCACAGCTTAGTAGACAGCTTGTATAAACAAATAAATAAGACGATATTAGACTTACCTTTACGGCATGCCTTAGACTACTCTCTTAAATAACGCCGAAGGATCTGGAAAAGTTACTTAGAAAAACTTGGAAAAGTTATAGTTACTAGAAGATGACGCAGACAAATACCGGAAATGGGAATCGAACCCTCAACTTTGTAGCCAGCTAAAGGGCAGACAAGGTCTTCAGAACAAAATATATTTCGGAGCTTTGACTACGGTGTAGCTGCGTAGAGCTACGCCGTAGCTTCGTAGCAATTTGAAAGATTACAGTTTCAAAACTATTTTACCGACTTAATAAAAAGGAGAAAGTTTCTATGTTTTTATAACACGTACGAGTTGGTTAACCGTTTTGACAATTGTAAACCGTTTATGATAATATAAATAATTCTAACATACATCTCTGTCTGTCTGTGTTGCCATTTTAACCCTAAACCGCTACAGATTATGATGCCATATTAATAACTGAGCACTTTCGTGCTTCGGAGGGCATGTTAAGTTGTCGGTCCCGGCTATCATATAAGTCATGACGGAGGCCTTAAGTCGGCCTATAAACTCCGTCACCAGTTGGCCACTTATATGAACTTACTAATGCGGGTGAGGTCGCGGAAAACCACTTGTATTTGATAAGGAAAAATCTTGAAAATTTGCGCACGTTTTTAATTTTATTAAAGTGATAAATTAAATTGATGGGATACGTTTAGGTCATACATAAGAATCTCTAACTGCCACAGTTCAGTTGGTTTTGCTTTGCATTCCGCGCTGTGTACGTGGGTTCAATTCCCAATAAACAATAGATATTTATTACAAATATATATGATGAACAATAGATGTTTATTAAAAAGAATTATACTCGATCGTATTTCGAAAAACGTTTTTAGAAGCGCCACCTAGGAGAAAAAGTGTAAAGTAGTTTTGACCTCTAGACCGATAGATGGCGTTCTAACTATAGCCAATTATTTATTTATTTATTTATTTTTTATTTTCAGCCTGTATTGTCCCACTGCAGGGCAAAGGCCTCCCTCCCTTTTTTCCAGGTCTTTCTATCCATGGCTGCAGTGGGCCAATCTGGAAGATGCACATCTAACTCGTCCCGCCATCTCCGTGGTGGTCTGCCGCGTGGACGTCTTGCGTTGGGCACCCATTCAGTTGTGGTTTTTGCCCACAAGTCGTCCGACATGCGACAAACATGGCCGGCCCAATCCCACTTGAGCTGGGCGGCTTTTTTGCCGACGTCGTAAACTTTTGTCTGGGAACGCAGCTCTGAGTTCCGTATTCGGTCTGTTAACCGAACGCCTAGTATGCTGCGTTCCATAGCCCGTTGACATACTTCGAGTTTGTACTTTTGCTGAGCAGTCAAAGACCAAGTTTGAGCACCGTAGGTGAGGATGGGGAGAACGCACATGTCCATGAGTTTGCGTTTGAGGCAGAGTGGAAGTTCGCCTTTCATTAGTTGTTTCATCGACCAATATCTCCTCCAGGCGTTTTCGGTGCGTCGAGCAACTTCTTTGTCTTGTCGCGCCTGAAAGGAGACTATTTGGCCGAGATACACATACTCATGGACATATTCGATCTCAACCCCCTCTACTTGTAGTCTACGTTTTGTGCTGTTAGTCATTAACTTGGTCTTCGACATGTTCATCGCAAGTCCAACCTCGAGACTGGCTTGGTTTAGATTGTCTAGCATGCAGCCAAGTTCTGCGGCTGAAGAGGAGAATAGAACTATGTCGTCGGCAAAACGGAGATTAGTTAACCGCCGTTCGCCTAAGACAACCCCTTTGTCGACCCAGCTCGGTGCCAACTTCCTAAAAACTTCTTCTAAAGTTGCGGTGAAAAGCTTTGGGGAAAGCGGGTCTCCTTGCTTTACCCCTTTTTGAATCATGAAAGAAACTATAGCCAAGGAAAAAATATTTTAATATCAAAAAATCATAACTTCGGAGTTGGGATATATTGATGGGTGGGAATACACATGTCATGTTACATGTTTATCATTAATTTTTAAATAATTTATTATGCAAAATACAAAAAAAGTAAAAAAATCTAGAGTGCAAAAAGTGGCTTCGGCGGTCACCCATCCTTTTTATGACCGCGCCCAGGGTTGCTTAACTTTTTTCCCCATACAAACTTCCAACCCTTATTTTCCCGCCCCCTTATGGTAATTGACAAAAAAAAGTAGCCTATGTCCATCCCTGGGGTATACTCTTTATCCATGCCAAATTTCAGCTTAATCGGTTCAGCGGTTTGGGCGTGAAAAGGTAACAAACAGACAGACAGACAGACAGACAGAGTTACTTTCACATTTATAATATTATAGTATATATAGTATATAGTATAGTATATAGTATAATAGTATATAGTATATATAGTATATATAGTATAGTATATATAGTATATAGTATATATAGTATATATAGTATAGTATAGTATAGTATAGTATAGTATAGTATAGTATATAGTATAGTATAGTATAGTATATAGTATATAGTATATAGTATGGATACTACACACAATACAGAAAAATTTAATTAAATATATTAAATCTACTACAAACAAAAAAATCTACTACAAAAGAAACTGACGGCCGTTGGGGCAGAAAAGTTCTCGAGTGGAGGCCACGCACCGGAAATCGCAGCAGAGGACGGCCCCCCACGAGATGGAAAGACGATCTTGTAAGGGTTGCTGGGAGCAGTTGGGTGCAGGCTGCACAAGATCGATCGCTGTGGAAATCTATGGGGGAGGCCTATGTTCAGCAGTGGACGAAAAAAAGGCTGAGATGATGATGATGATGACTAAAGAAAATAACGAGGCAGGTGAAGGACGTCTGTGTTGGTGCAGTCCAAAAAGGAACAGTCTCAGCTTTGTGCTGCTCTGCACCGGGGAGGTACAGAGCAACGCTGGTTTTCAGACTGCTCCTAGTTGGGTGACATCACGTTCTTTAAAAAAAGACAGTTACGATATAAGAAGTTTCATGTGTGTGTATGTAAAGATAGGAGTCCGTCTCTGAACGTGGACACAGTTTGGCGTAAGCCTCTCAAACTTGTATGTGGGTCGGGAAACAACAAAACTTTTCTCATTATCAAAGTACATAAACACGTTAATATAATGAAGTATACAAAGTATATAAAGGATGTATGTTGACGCAGTTTGCTGTAAGCTCAAATAAATAATAGGGCTTATTTTTAGAGTTATATTTTACTTTTTTTTCTGAATCCGAAATTTCCAAATATTTGAAGATTAGGTCTCAGTCCATAATAATTTTCCAAGCAAGTATTTTTTTTCATTAAAGAAAGAAAGAAAATACATTTACATACATACATACATAAAGTCACGCCTCTTTCCCAAAGGGGTAGGCAGAGACCACGGATCTCCACTCGCTACGATCCTGACACACAACTTTCGCCTCATTCACTCTCATTACATTCTTCATACATGCTCGTCGGTTTAGGGTACTTTTGACCTGGCCCTTCTCCAAAATGTCGCCAATTTGATATTTTGTTGAATAAATACATTTATTCAACAAAATATCAACTAAGTAGGTAAGAAAATAACACAATAATAAAATTAGCACAAATGAAAAATGACTATTGAAAAGTTGACTCAGCAACTTGCCTAGATCCAGGATTATGTGGAAAAGAAATGGCGTTTTCAAAAAACAATAATGTTAATCAACTTTTGTTGCTAACTGTACCATACAAAGATGACAGGAAGGCCTCTAAAATCCAATTTATTTGAGAAACTTAAAGGTACGATTTTTCGTACGATTTGCTTAGCCCCGGGGCCATTGAGCGTGCCGACGCGGGTCGCGCTCACTATGAAAAATCGCATACGATTTGCGTTTAAGGTGCATTTACACGATGCGATTTTAACCGGTAATTTTACGATATGATACGATACCGTATCGCACGGTGAATTTTCACGTGTAAACGCAAACGCAATTGCAATTAGCGCTTCGGCAGCCGCTGCTGCGGCACGCTTGCTCCGCTCGCTCGCCATACGCGTAGAGTTTTCACAAACTAACCTAACTAAAACTGGTTCGGCTTTCACTAATCTCTTTTGCTGCCACATGCGTACAACTCGCAAAAAAATCCAATAGGTGCACTGAATCAACAAACAAGTCATAGAGGTTTACATTCCTAGAGTATTTAAAACTAGGCTTGACTTTAGTCAATGTCAAAGTAAGGTTTACCCTACTTTCTCTTTAAACCCAAAAGATGTTGTACATTAATATTTACAATGATATTAAGCATTTAAAATTATTTACAAAACGATTAGAAGGAAGTAAAGAATAGCGGAACCAGTCTAGGTAGGTAAATAATATTTTATTGTAAAACCTTGTATTGTATTTGTATGTGATTAATAGCGGAACCAGTCGGACCCCTTAAAATCTTATAGACCCACCCTATAGAGTTTTTTACCTACCCCCGTTGGTGGGTAAAGAACCCTGGGTCACCTTTACGCATTAGCGATGGCAGGTCCCGGTATAGCCTTAAGGACTAATCGGATTAAAAGGTGGTGACCCCGCCGCCAACTGAATATTTCAGTGGAATCTAGGCTTGTGCTTGCTCGGTCAGTACAGAGAGCGCTCCGTACTAGTACAATCGTTGTGAAGAACTAGATCGGACTTCTAGTACTATTAGTACATCTAGTACAGTAGATCTTCGGTTCTATAATGAGTCGGTCGGTCGGTCCTGAACTACGTACTAGCTTTGTGTTTTGTAGGACATGAACGATGTTCGTACTAAACTAAAGATCGAATGAAACGCCCGCCACCGTGATATCTCTGTCTCTTTTATTACCGCTTACTCGCCTAATGAGTCTATCTCTGTCTGCGCTTGACAAACCAATCAGACACTGACATGTGAATACATTTCTAACAGTTCTTTTTCCGAACGATCGAATGAACTAGAGTCCTAATAGGATCGTGTAGTTCTTTTCATTCCGTCCTAGTACAAGGGTAGATACGCATGCCGATTTGAACCCTATTACAGTGCAGGAAGGCGCAGTTATGATAATTTCCTTAACGAAACGATCGAATGAACTAGTGTACTAGAGTACTAATAGTCCTATTAGGACCGAGTTATGTGAACTAGCTCAACTAGTACACTTGTTGGAATGAATTCCTATTAGTACTTAGTTCAGGAACTACACAAGCCTAGTGGAATCTCGTCGGTGATAGTTAGAGCGGCACTTGTCGGCACCTTCAATGGGCGGAGCTTAGAAAATCGTACGAAAAATCGCATCGTGTAAACGCACCTTTATACGTGAAAAATTACCATGCGATACGATATCGTATGGATTGAAATCGCATCGTGTAAATGCACCTTTACAAACGAGTTGATTCAAATTAATTGATCAATAATTATTGGAACATGAGAAGCCTTTAATGTCGAATGAAATCAAACCGTAAGCGTGATAACATAGCCAATTAATGTACTGGGTGTAAAATATGTTATAATCATTATTTATTTATTTAATCATTTTGACGACCTCTGTAGTGTAGTGGGCGAAGGCCTGCGACGCAGAAGGTTGCGGTTTCAACCCCCCCCCCCCCCCCCCCAATGTTTGTACGATCTACAGATATTTGTCTCGGGTCTGGGTGTTTTCTATGTACAATCAAAGTGTTCTAAGTTTTCTATGTACATGTAGTACCCATAACATAAAGCTTTGCTTACTTTGAGGCTAGATGATGCTGTGTGAAAAAGTCCAGCATTACTTATTTATTTACAAGCAACACGGACCAATATTATGCAGTGACAAAATGCCATTGGCCTATATTTATTTACCTTAGGGACTGTCATACATAAAAATATTAAAAATTCATCAAGTTATCGACGCTCCGATGACGCACGCGCGGTGTCGTTTGACAGGCGTCCAATGAATTTCCCTAATACCCTAGTCGTTTCTTTAATAATTTATATTATAATTATCTGGGGTAATAATACTAAACTGTTAATTTGTTGAAAAAATTATGAATGGTTTTTTTTATGATGAATGTCATGGTCGGCTCTTGACCTCGAAACTTACACAGGCAAGAGTGAGTCTACGTTGGAGCGAGCCTACCCAGAAGGTGCAAGATATGTATTTATTAAGCGCTCTGTCTCTATCAGTAGTACAACTATTACACCCAGTAGGGCGTATGTTACGACGACTGATTCGGCCTATACGAATTAAATTGATGCCTTCCTTTTATACAGGGTGTTAAAAGACGTGTACCGAAGCCGAAAGGGGTAGGTACAGCATCCCAACACACAACCAAATCCAAAAGGATTTTCCGAAAAAAACATTATATCCGGAGAAAACAGCGTTTGAAGAGTACTGTTTGCGTATGTACTGGGTGCGTTGTTTGACGTAGGTTGCTAGATTTTGAGTTTTAACTTTTTCTTTCTTTTACAAATGAACTTATTAGGTAGGTATGATCTTATTATGTTGTAATAGTAGTAAATAACCGAATATAAAATAAACTGACTAAGCTAAGTAAAAAAAAAATCGCGTTTTTTTTCGCTAAATATGTTTAGAATCATGGTCTGATTGCAACCCCTCAGTTTTCGGTAGTTGTCTTTTTACACCCTGTATAAAAACGTAACTTAATAAATTCAATACTTACCTACTTGAATGATTTCTGAAAACCATCTCAGATAATTGACCTTTCACTTATTTTTAATTCTTGAAAGTGTTTTTTTAATTTTTGAAAGTATTTAAAAAAAAAATATTTAAACCTACTTCAAAAAAAGACGAGGTTCTCAATTCGTCTTTGTTATCTTACGTGAGAATTCCGCCAATTATAAATAAAATAAATAAATAATAAATAATGCTGCACATTTCACACAGCATCATCTATGATTAAGGATATAGATTTTCAAAATTCTTTTTTTGTTTATAAGGGTATGTACCTATACTCCCGAGGTGGTCCTATATGAAGTTTATTCCTTGATTGAGATTGATAGTTTTCCCGTAAAACTCAAAAAACCTCATTCACATTTAACGCCCTGAGTCACGCCGCGCCCTAACATTGAAGTCGGTTTTCTTTTAATAATGTAGTTTTTTAAACGTTATTAACTTTACCTGATGAGATGAGAACCGAGGTGACGCTGGCCAAGGAATGGCTGGAAAGATGACTGCAGACTTTCTATCGGCCGATAGTTGAGACGGAACATACTTCGGCTCACTTCTCCATACTAATTACGAGCCGAAGTATGTTCCGTCTCAACTATCGGCTGATAGAAAGTCTGCAGTCTGCGAGGAGGTTATGGCGGCCTAAAAACTCCGTCACCAGTTGGCCCAGACTCATATGAACTTACTTTTACCATAGTCATGATGATCTTGTTTGTTTGTTTGTGAAATACAATTTCACCTACAAACTTTTTCATCTTATAAATTGAAAGTAATGTTTTAGAGGACTCGAAGTTTGCTCTGAAAGTTTTATTTCTTTTATTTGTATCACAAAAGCTCTTTGCTGTGCTCTTTGCATTCCATATTTTCAAAGTTGTAAATTGCTGAGTGAAACCAAAAGAAAAAAACAGGGTCGTATCCCCGAGACAAGGTTTGCATTATAAAAAAATATTAGTATTACCTAATTCATGAATAAGATCAATTTTTTTTTATGATAATAAAGCTTTGAAATCAATTTATTAGTTACTAGCTATCCGTCGCGGTGTTACCCGCGTTCCCTCGGGAAAACTTCACTTTCCCGGGATAAAATATAGCCTATGTTCATCAGGGATAATGCAGGATTCTAATGGTGAAAGAATTTTTCAAATCAGTCCAGTAATTTCGGAGCCTATTCAATTCAAACAAACAAACATACAATTAGTATAGATAACAAAAATATAATTTTGTAAATTGGTTGAAATCGAGTATCTGCTTAACTTGAAACGCTTGAAACTAAAATGCCTTCAGAATTATCACCATTATCTTCATTTCAAAGGAAAATGAACAGCTAGGTAGGTACTTATTTAGAACTAAAATGTACTAAGCAAGTATTGTTTGGTCTACTGACTCTAAGCGCCTACAAAATTATCATATTAAAAACGTTGGAGGTTGCTACGAAGGCTCTGCTAGGCGCTTTTGTAAACGATTATCACCTACTTCTAAACGTCATTTACACGGTACCAACCTGGCATACCATTTTTGTCTCTTGCTTTCTCAAACTAAACGGACTAAGAGCTAATATTCTCTGGCAAGAGGCTAGCATGATATAAAATAAATAAATAAATAATGCTGGACATTTCACACAGCATCATCTAGCCCCAAACTAAGCAAAGCTTGTACTATGGCAACCAGATAACTGATATACTACTTGTATACTTTTTGTTTGTAAATACATACATTTATACATAGAAACACCAGACCCGAGATAAATATTTGCAGATCATACAAACATTTATCCCGCGGCGGGGATCAAACCCGCAATCTTCGCGTCCCAAGCGGGCTTTCACCCACTGCGCCACAGAGGTCGATATGCCAGTATGGTATCGTGTAAATGTCACTTACTATTATAAAGCTACTTTGCAACAGTAGCGAGTTAATATTAAAGCAGTTAAGAGGAAACGTTCACTTGGGGTGTACTCGCATATGATAAAAAATATTTTGAAAACTGGAACTTTCGAAGGTAATATTGAGGTACAGTCAGCGAGGTTTTTGAACATTTTGATGGCCTGTGTACCGGAGTTGTTACGAACTACCTATACTTTATCTGTAAATACCTACTCCGGAGGTAAGTAAGTTCGTATCAGTCAGTGGCCAACTCTGATGACGGAGTTTTTAGGCCGCCCTAAGGCCTCCGTCATGGCTTAACGACTTAAATAGCCGGGACCGACAATTTAACGTGCCCTCCGAAGCACGGAAGCGCTCAGATGACAATGCCACTGGCGGTCACCCATCCACTTACAGACCGTTTCGAACGTTGCTTAACTTCGACGATCTATCAAGAACGACTAAGCAAGCACGACCACGAGCGCTTCTGAGGTTTCACTCCGGAGGTAGTATCAAACATCATCTCTGCTGGTCTTTCGGTCTATTAAAATTAGTCAGGTATAACCCTAGCCATGTTTCAAATCGCAATAGAATAGAAATCGAATGGACAGATAACGCTGAGACTTCACCTGCGTCTTACGACCTTTAATTGCCAAAACTGCATATAAAAGTTATGGCGGCACGTGAGTTCCTTTCTCTATGTAAATCGTCAGTTTGACATTATGCCAAGAACTCACGTGCCGCGAGACTTGGCAAAGCAACAGTTTTTGCAAATAATGCCGTAAGACGCTGGTGGAGTCTCAGCGTTATCTGTCGATTCGATTTCTATTCTATTGCGATTTGTGACATGGCTAGGGGGGCAGGGTACGCGTTCACGCGTACCAAGGCTTACGCGACTCGATGTAAAATGGCAAATTGTTTACGATTTTGATCTCTGAAGGATAGAATCCGCAATGAGACTATCCAACATAGAACCAAAGTTGTCGACATAGCTCAGAGAATTAGCAAGCTGAAGTGGCAGTGGGCTGGCCATGTCTGCCGAAGAACCGATAACCGTTGGGGTAAACGAGATCTTGAGTGGAGACCGCGACTCGGCAAACGTAGTGTAGGACGCCCTCCGTCGATCGTCACTCCACCTGGCGGAGTGACGATCTGCGAAAGGCTGCTGGCAGAAGCTGGATGCGTCGAGCCGAGGACAGGGCGCAATGGCGCTCATTAGGGGAGGCCTATGTCCAGTGGACTGCTATAGGCTGATGATGATGATACGATTTTGACGACTCGCGCGAGTCTGACTTTAAATTCGAAGGCTTCCAACGAAAGACCATCGGATTCTTTATCGGAAACTACCATTAAAAACAGCCCATCAGAGTCTCCTCATTGTAGGTTGGATAAAAAAGGGGTTGAAATCGGGACTGCGTTTACAATTGTTTTTGGAATAGCAAAATACCGTTAGACACAGCTATCCAATTTCAAAGAAAACAAAAGTCTGCGGTACATTTCGATTGATTCAGAAAATATTCTGCGAGTCTATAAATAATTCAAAGAGAACCAAAAGGTTAAATGGATTGAGTGAAATGAAGAGGGTTGAGATTGGAACATCATCATCAGTATAATATCCACACCGACAATAATATAAATTCAAATGTTTGATTGTGTGTACCTAAGTTTGTGACTTCTTCACACTAAAACGCTTGATGCATCAATACTTTCCAACCGGGAAAATTCTATTTTAACATAGGGCAAAAATTTGTAAAAACTTTTACACCCCATTTTAACCCTACAGGGGTTGAATTTTGAATAGACTATATTGGGTTATTGGTTTTGATATCACAGCATTTTAGCTTTTCGTTACACCTTAAATGAATTAGACAATCAGTCAGTAAGTTTTAGATTTCTTATGTATAGATTATTATTCAAACAAATAAACTACGTACGTCTAAACTGGATGGATTTGCTTAAACTATTGTCTTGTCACGAAGTCAAACACAATCTTAGCTGGGTTTCTTAAAAAGCGTTCGACGTTTTAAGATGACGGTGTAGTGTATGAAAAGTAATTTTATGAGTGACAAAAAGGATAGAGATACAATCTTTCAGACTCTATTAAGCTTGCCCAAAATGTAAGCGTAAAAAGATATCAGCGTATAAATAATATCGCCCATTGTGCATTGTATTATGGTTCTCTTTTCCACTGTATTTTCTAGTTATAAGGTGTGCATTGTACAACAAATAAAGAGGCTGATACCTACATTCTTATAAATACTGAGGCTGATCAGAATACGGAATTTAGCTGCTAATAATAAAATCATTTATTTCAGACAACATTAGCCACGTACAAGGTGTTAAATACTTAAAACTACGGCCCATATTATAAAATATATATCTTAATCTAACAAATAAACTCATTTTATGTACATATTGTAGTCAATATGTACATAAAATTACAAAATACAATAGAATCAGTCAAGTTATCTAAGGATAGTCGTAAAAACGATCTATAGATAGCTCAACTGATCCAGGTCACTGGCAGTCGGAAGCGTGCCCAAAATACTGGCGGCATTGCCACGCTGAATGGCAATGCTGATTCTCTGTGCCAAAAAATCGCCAGCTCTCGAATAATAATAATCTAACATACATAAAATAAATATTTAATAAATTTATATAATAGTTTCTTTTTTTTTAGTTCGTGTTTGACGGCCGTGATATATCAATTCCGCTTTTTAAGAAACCCAAGCTACATAACACTTGTTAGGATGTTGTAGTGATGTATTAGAGTAGATAGTCTCTCCTGTATTTTAGTTGGATCTGTGGTTTGTGTCTAAACATATACTCTCTTTCCATGCTTGCTCCTTCAAAAATGGTAGGTAGAGGAGGTTGTATATAAACAAATAGAGTGATATAATAGATTTTGCTTTCAGAAACGCTTATGGCTTCAGCCGGGAGTTGGTCCCGTTCTATCCTATTTTTATGCAAAAGTTTAATGATAAATAATGTCGCGAATATTAGTTACCTTTAGATATACCGTAACGTACAAAATCAAAGCTTGATTTTGCCCACGTGACAGAAAAGTTTGCCTTTGCATAGTAGTCATAAACTTACGATCAATCATCACAAAAACGTCATATTGCTAAACAAAATAACGGCGCGAGAATCTATAATATTCTTGATCGAAGGTTTAATGTAAAAATCATTTATTCGGTAGAACCTCTGGGATTTCTTAGAATTGTCTTAAAACTAGGTTAAAAAAGATTCTACTCTTGACTTTAGGACCCCTCGCAGACTACAGACTTTCTATCGGCCGATAGTTGAGACGGAATATACTTTGGCTCGTAATGAGTATGGAGAAGTATAGCCCGTCTCAACTATCGGCCGATAGAAAGTCTTTAGTCTGCGAGGGGTCTAAAGCTTTCTCGTTGTAAGAAATAAGTTATCCATTTTTGCAATTCAGATTTCAAAATAATTGTGGTGGGTCTAAGTGCTCTATTTTATAAGTACTTCTTGTACTTTGAGAGTAATCTTTATCATTGGACTTTTGTAAAGAAAATGGGTGCGATTAGGGACCGTTTGTCAGAAGTCTTTGTATAACAAAGATACGTATTACGTATTTAGATATTTTAATTTTGATCGCCATTTAAAGCTGGACTAATTTATATCTCGGAAAAATAATTAGAAATGAATTTTTTTGTAGACTTGGTTTTGTAGCCGCTCACCTTTTTTTACACTTTGTAGAGTGAATAATATAAAATATAAATAGATGAATATTTAAATAAAAATTATGTTTAATGCTGACTTGCCACGCTTTTTAAAAACGATTTAATTTGTAAAATTTGTCTCGTAATTGGAATTTATTTCATAGTAACGAATATAATTTTTCAAACAAAAAAAAATACTTTTTATAAAATTAGACTCCTTTTCGACCCCAAAAGTAGTTTACAAATTAGCCAGCACAACAAAACACCTACTAAACAAATAGTCAAAATAGTTTACAGCACACCACGAGTGCGAGTGCTTCACAATTTTTGATAATACTTTTGAGTTCTGATAGTTTAGCACACCCCCTACCTGGCATTTTTTGTCAACATTGCATGTAACCTTGTACGTAAGACTTTAAATCAGTTTTAACCCCTTGAAAGTGTAAGTATAAGGGGGTTGAATTTTAGACTTTAAATTGTGAATTGCATGATTTGTGCCCCTTGTCTTTTGATGTTTTTTTTATTTTTGATCTATTTATGTTGGTTTGGTTTTTGGAGATTTAGGACACAGCTTCTTGTAAAATAGGTTACACACAACATTATAAAAATAAAGCTCTTGATTTTATTTGGAGTTTCACCTTTTTTTTAGTATAAAATTATTCGAGCGCCTAGTTTTTTTATTAATATTATATTTTATACATTTTATAATAATTATTAATTAAGTATTTATTTTCACAGAGCTATTGATTTACAGTTAAGAATTCATACATACATTTTAGGTTCTTTTTAGCCAACACAATCAAAAATATAGTCTCTAACATTGTAACATCTTATTTTTCTGAATTCCTTTTTACTATACGTACCTTATTACTGTCTAAAACTAAGTACCTACAATCCTTTTTATTTTATGATGCCCTTACGAAACGCACGAAAAACTTCAATTTGGAGTTCAAACATTTTTAAACATTTTTTTTAAACAATTACTTTATAAATTCAAACTTGAAAAATCAATTACTATTTTAAATCTTTGGAAATTATTTAAAATATATAATATTTTTCCTCAAATTCAATGACATTTTTTTATCATCAAAAACATAAAATTTTTGTTAGCGTACATTAAGTGGTTCCACTTTGCGCTAACAGATGGCGTTCCTTCAGAACCGGTCGATCTCGCTGGTGGATATGTACATCGACAACTCCGAACCCTCAGAGAATGTCGGTCAGATCCACTTCTCTCTGGAGTACGACTTCCAGAACACCACTTTGATCCTGAGGATCATCCAGGTAAGATTCTGATTTAACACCATTCTAGCATACCATTTTCTTGTGGTTCAGGGAAAGATTGAGGGTACCAGGCCACGAGGTCTCCAATAAGATGAACGGACCAAGTGAAGGCAGCGCTGGACGGAACCTTAAATGAGTGCACCAGAAAGACCACCATCCGAGACGAATGGCGCAGAATTGTAGAGAGCCACACAACTCCCGACCTGACGACCACGACCAAGAGTCAAGAGTGCAACGACTAAGAAGAAGCTTACCATTTCTTGCCTCTTGCTTTCTCAAACTCAACGGAGCAAGAACTAATATTCTTTGGCAAGAGGCAAGAATGATAGGCCAGAAACTTGTAAATCTTCGTCTTAGGCACAGGCATTCTGCGATTACAGATAGAGAGAGCTATGTTGGTCTGGTGGAATCTTGACTTTCAATGCAAGATTTGGGGGAATAATACTGACCGTGGTAATAGATTTCGTTGTTGTTCTTGTTGAAGAGTTCGTGAGGAAACCCGCAGCTTAGTCAGCTCCACACGTATTGACATTGTCTTTCCTGTAGATAAGGCCAATCACTAGGATACACAGTTCGGAGCATATCTTAAGTGCCCCATCTTTAATCAAAACAGTCAAGCTCCAGTGGGAAGCCAGTCTCTTTTTATGATGAATGGGTCGGTTCTTGACCTCGAAACTTACACAGGCAAGAATGAGGTCTACGATGGAGCGAGCCTACCCAGAAGGAGCCTTTTAACGCTCTTCTTAAAAACAGGGTCGTAGCTCAGTCGAACAAAGTGTTAAGAAATAGCATAAATATAGAGTCACATATTTTCACATTCATAAATGATATTTGATATTTAAACTCCTCATAATCTACTTGAAAATGACTCCATCACGACCTATAAGTGGTAATTGCTTAGTAAAACTTAGTTCTTCACCTTTTGTTTTGGTTTAGATTGTTTTGTCTTCATGGAAAAATCCTTTACATTTTTACTTGATTTATACAGCGACAGGAGACTTTTACCTACACTCAACGGGACGCTGTAGTGCCTGGGACATTGTTTGAGATGGAATAGGCTTGCAGCTCCTAAGCCAGAACATCATAGATTAAACAGTCCACAAGAAAGGCAACATCAATACGTGTGGAGCTGACTAAGCTGTTTGTCTCGCGATTCCTTCACGCTAAATCCATTTTTGCACAGAATTGAAGCTTGCAGCCTTTGGACCGAAAGTCGAATACCCCACTAGGCCAACACATCTCAACGACTAAACAAGGCCAATTATATTGTTACTTGTTACTCAGCTAATATCCAAAGTTTCTACTGTTTCAATCAGATAGGAATGTCAAACTTTTCCTATTGCGAAGGTATTGATTTTTCGAGAAATACTCTATTTGTGTTCATTTTGTTTTAACACTGAGGTAATACCTGTTGTGTCTGTTACTGGGGCAATCCCGTCGTGCCTTTTACACAGGAAATTCCTGTCATCTGTCATGGGGGCAATCTCCGTTAGGCTAGGCGTGCCACAAGAGCAATTCCTGTCGTACCTTATAGGGGCAAATATGCTGGGTGAAAAGGGGTAATCTGGGACAGAAAAGTCTCACATCCCTGTCGCCAATCCAGCTAATTAATACTTGCCTTTAATCCTATAGCCTATTATAATAATCTATTTGGCCAGTAACAACAACTGCTGGGTATTTTCTTTCCTATGGATAAGGCTTACTAAGCTGAGCCCAGTCCTTGAGTAAGGAAGACTTGGTAACACCATTAACATGATTCTCCTCTAATTCCAGGGTAAGGAGCTCCCTGCTAAGGACCTCAGTGGAACTTCAGATCCCTACGTGCGCGTGACCCTTCTGCCTGATAAGAAGCATCGCCTGGAGACCAAGATCAAGAGACGTACCCTCAACCCGAGGTGGAACGAGACCTTCTACTTCGAGGGCTTCCCGATACAGAAGCTGCAGAGCCGGGTAGGTTAAGCCATGACGGACCTTAAGCCATTGGGTGTTTTAGATGGTCATATAAGTTAAGATTATCATGACTAAGTTTACAGAAGCTTCAGATTAATTAAGCTATGACGGCCATGGCTTGGTTACAATGTTTTATTTTGATTCATTTTTGATTGAAAGACGATCTGGTAAAGGTTGCTGGGTCATTCGGTCCAGGCTGCACAAGATCGATCGCTGTGGAAATCGCTGGGGGAGGCCTATGTTCAGCAGTGGACCAGATGGCTGAGAAGATGATAATGATGATTTTTGATTGCAATTATATTAAAGATTTTCAGGGCTTGACCTCATTCGTTAATTATTTATTCATAGCTAATATAGTAGCTAGGTACAGATTTCTCTGTCTATTCATTCAGACACTAAGCCATGACGCCACCAAGTACCTATTGGCTCCAGGTGTTTCATAGTTTAAATATCATAACTAGAAACTAAATTTCCCGGGAGTGTTCACAGGGTCCTCAATCGGACATTAAGCCATGACGGCGCCAAAACTTTCATATATTTCATTCTTCAGGTACTGCATCTCCATGTCTTCGACTACGATCGGTTTTCAAGAGATGACTCCATCGGAGAAGTGTTCCTGCCTCTCTGTCAGGTAAGCATCGATGATAGCTGGTGGAAAATACTCAGGGTTCTTATTTTTAACCCCCGTTACAATAAGAGGGGTGTTATGAAGTTGGACCGCTATGTGTGTGTGTGTCTGTGGCACCGACCGATTTGGGTGCGGTTTCTTTGATGAGAAAATTTCTTAAGGCGCGTTCGGCAGTTTAAGACTCAGGGTCACGACTGTATCCCCAAGGCGCGGTAGACATTCTCTCAGATCCTTTGAAGAAGTCTATGGATTCGCCTCAAAAAGGTCGAGGTGAGTCACGTGACTGCTCACTCATACCGGGTTATTTGTCAAGTTTAGAACCGTTCAAGATTTCACTTCTGCCGGCACTCCTGGACTGCCACTTGTGCTGTTTTTTTATTTGATAGCTAGTTTCTTGGTGATGGTTCTTAGACATGTTTTACCAAAATCGGTGCAGCCATTTACTAGTTATGGGTAGTAAAAGAGGGGAAGAATAGTTGAATATTTTCAAGTATACCCAAGTTTAAGGGGCCCAGCCCAAGGCTTTAAAAATCACTATCACTACCCCTTTATTCCCTATGTATGCTTAAATCTTTAAAACTACGTGACGGATTTTGATGCGGTTTTTTTTAATAGATAAAGTGATTCAAGAGAAAGGTTTATATGTATAATACATGCATAATATAGTAGAGGAACACTGATATTTTTAGAGGTATCTAATGTAATGTCGTGAATTACTAATACATTTTTTGAGCTTACATTGCAAACGCTGGCTAAACCCTAATATTAAGCATCAGTATTACACCCGTGCGAAGCTGCGGCGGCATAGGTGGATCCAGGAGGGGGGGTCACGGGGGCACGTGCCCCGTTAATAAATTGTGAAATTTTTGTCAGTTTTTGTTTCTTGTGCCCCCCCCCCCAGAAAAAAATCCTGGATCCGCCCATGCGGGGCGGGTCGCTAGCTTAAAATAATTGTAGACTTATTTGCTGTGTTTTGGTTTTTACTACATACTTTATGGATCTGGTCTTCAATGTAACGCAAAACAAACAAAGATCTCAGAAATCTCAGTTGAACTGTAAACTTAGTTTTCCAAAACTTTGTAACTGGCAGAATGATTAATAATCTCAGATGTCTAACAATGAATGATGAAACGAATAAAGAAAGCGGCTGTTACACAAGGAGAGTTGCTCGCATGCGAGTGGCGATTTCTTCTAGGCAATGTTATGGTCGCCTAGTGTAAACAAATGCTTCGAGCCTCGCCTCTCGCCTGTCATACTCGCATTCGAGAATCGCTTGAATAATACGAGTTTCTGTCATAATGTAAACAACCGCAGGCGATACTCGAAAGGCGACTTTTGCCGAGGGATAATCGCATGCGATTTTTCGCCGCTCGCATGCGAGAAAATATGCTCACCTAGTGTAAACAAATGCTTCGAGCCTCGCCTCCCGCCTGTCATACGCATTCGAGAATCGCTTGAATAATACGAGTTTCTGTCAAAATATAAACAACCGCAGGCGGGACTCGAAAGGCGAGTTTTGCCGAGGGATAATCGCATGCGATTTTTCGCCGTTTGCGTGCGAGAAAATATGCTCGCTTAGTGTAAACAAATGCTTAGAGCCTCGCCTCCCGCCAGATTGCAACTTTTGTTCTATGACTTTTTACAAGACATAATACATTTACCAAAAAACCTTCAAGATTTCGTTGTCCTATCAATCACATTGTCGTCCTACCGAATACATTTTGGCCCCCACCGTCCTAACTCCACTCCCCTGGCTATTGTACTACTTATCGCTTTCTTTTGCTTCGCATAAACTTCGTTACATTTAGAGCGTTCAATTTAAATATTTTTATTTATGTATGAAAATCTGATGAGCTAAAATGATGATGAATTTTTAAACGTCATAGAACAAAAGATTTTGATGTTAGAGGATACCGGTGTTTACAAATAACTCTGTATATTAGAGACTAGCTGTCCACCGCGGTGTTACCCGCGATCCCTCGGGAAAACTTCACTTCCCCGGGATAAAATATAGCCTATGTTCATCGGGGATAATGTAGCATTCTATTGGTGAAATAATTTTTCAAATCGGTTCAGTAGTTTCGGAGAGTATTCATTTCAAACAAACAAACAAATCTTTCCTCTTTATAATATTAGTATAGACAAATTGCGAACCGTCTGTTTTTTGATGTCGGATAAAAATGATCTCAACTTGAAGATATTTTTGAAGTAAAATATGCAGATTCCATTTTCGAGAATCATAATTTAAATATCCACATTTTACGGCTCATAAAGACGAAGTTTTATCCAAAATGTAGCGATTATCATAATTTCTCAATACCATTTGCGTTTACTCAACCATTCATATTAAAGATGAGTTATGAATAATAATGGGAGGAAAATGTAAGAAGTAGTACATTATTAGTGTAGGGTGAAATAAATGAATAAATATTGCGGGGAAAATTGCATCATCTGGTCCCAAAGTAAGCTTATGTTATGGTAACGACACACATGACTGATTATTATACTTATTATAAGAATTTCCATAAGTTCTTAGATACCTATATACTTTTTTGTACATAAAAACATACATAAATAAAGAAAATACCTAGTAAAAGATTAATGTTACAGATCATGCAATTTTATCCCGCCACGAGATTCGAACTTGCATCACTGTTGTTGATTGATTTGCTGCCCTCAATGCGATAAAATTTTGCCTCATTTTGCTGTATTTATTAACCTATGTTATGAGAGTGAATGAGGCGAAAGTTGTGTGTCAGGATCGTAGCGAGTGGAGATCCGTGGTCTCTGCCTACCCCTTTGGGAAAGAGGCGTGACTTTATGTATGTATGTATGTATTAACCTATGTATAATATAGGTAAACCATGCTTACATAACTGCTACAATCAGGACTCTTCCTTGACCATGTTCTTGAAAAGTTTATGTTAGATAGATAGAAAATACTTTACTGCACACTATAAAATATAAAACTAAACAAAAAACTTAAGTATGATATACAATCGGCAGTCTTATCGCTAAAAAGTGATCTCTACCAGACAACCTGTGGATGGACAAATTGACAAATCAAAAAATATATGTACATACATATGACTCGAGATGACTAGATTAAATAATTACGTTTTAAAACTAAAAGAAAAACCGACTTCAATGTTCGACTCTACACACGGCGTGACTCAGGGAATCAATTAGCCATCCATAAAAATCTAAACTAAAAATAAGTTTTTTAACAACAAGTACAAGCTTTTAATGGATTACCGTGACCTGATTGAACTCACCGATGTAAGTACTAAATTTCATTTCAATCATCCTATTTTCTGAGGAGTTCCGTTCTCCATCATCGGATCAGCTCGCAGTCATCATATTTCAAATTAGTAGATGAAACTTGACCGATGTAGTGAGTTTCAACTCAATCAACCTATTAACTGAGGAGTTCCATTCTCCATCATCAGATCAGCTTGCTGTCACTATATTTTTAAATTTTAGATGATACTTAATCTACAAACCAAGTTTCAACTCAATCAACCTATTAACTGAGGAGTTCCATTCTCCATCATCAGATCAGCTTGCTGTCACTATATTTTTAAACTTTAGATGATACTTAATCTACAAACCAAGTTTCAACTCTATCGGCCCATTATCTGAGGAGTTCCCTCCATCATCAGTTCAGCTCGTTGTCACCATTTTTGAAAATTTTAGATGATACTTAATCTACGAACCGAGTTTCAACTCAATCAGCCTATTTTCTGAGGAGTTCCCTGGAACAGCTCTTGACTCCATCATCAGATCAGCTTGAAAGAAAGAATGCTAAACAGATAATGCTTAGGCTCACCGGCGTCTAAAGGCATTAATTACCAAAACTGCATACATTTTATGTCAAGTCTCGCGACACGTGAGTTCCTGGCATTAGTAAATTGTCAATTTGACATATTGCATAATAGAGTCTTAGACATATCTGTCGATTCGATTTACAATGGCTAGGAGGGAAGGTTTTTAGAGTTTTACGGGCAAACTATCAAACCCTCAGGAATAAAATTTATATGGGACCACCTCTGGAGACCACCCTCTCAAACAAAAAAATAATTTTGAAAATCGGTCCACAATTGGCGGAGTAATCGCGTAACAAGATACAAAAAAATAAAAAAAAAAACATACAGGCGAATTGAGAACCTCCTCCTTTTTTTGAAGTCGGTTAAAAATATAATATAGATACATGTACTTACTTACAACTACATAATAACTTACATACTAATAAATACATAATTATAAATATACATACATAGTAATATAATAAGTTAAATATTATATAATTTCGTTATAATATGTTTTAGTTAGGGTAAACCTACCACTAAAATTAAAAAGCATTGTATATTTATTATCTATTTTGGTAGAGTAATGTTATATACAAACAACCAAATTCTGCTCTGTCTATTTCGACTCCAAGGCTTAACAACATAAAGAGGTACAGTCTAAGTAAAACACACAGTACAGTTTAAGTTTGGCCTACTCATTCATTTTAAAATATTTATTGCTTTTTATGTATGCCCCCGTCCTCATCAGTTAATTTTTATCCTGTCCATCCAAAGGTTACCTGGAAGAGATCGCTTTTAGCGATAAGATCGCCCATTGCTACACATATTATTTAAGCGAAATCTGTTTTTATTTGTTGTTTTTTCTCATGGTGTGCAATAAAGCAATATTCTATTCTATTCTACAGTCAGATCAAAAACTTTATCCTTTCAACTGGTAATGTCCGTCAACTGCGGACCATTGTTATTGAGGTTTAAATTGAAGTCGTAAACGTGGTGTAAGTTACGCCAGATCTAAACTCCAAAATTGTATGTTTACTCCTTAGTTACACCCGGCGTCACTTTACACCACGTTTATTATTAACAGCCATATGTAGGTACTGATCGCAAAGGTAGAGCACCTTTCTTTCTTCCTCTGTGAATTTTTTTTACAAAATATGTAAGTACTTACCTAATTTTCTGGACTCGTGTGCTTTTTTTATTTTTAAAATAAGGTATAAGAATTGTAATCTTAATACAGGTTTATTTTAAAAATAAAAAAACGCACGAGTCCAGAAAATTAGGTAGGTACTTACATACCTATTTTGTAAAAAAAGTACATACGTACCTACCTGAAATTTTGCCATACCCTGCATTTTTATATTTTGACTTGAGTTCAGTTAGGGCCCTAGCTACCACTGCTTAGCTACCCTGGCTACCTAGCTACGCCACTGCTTATTAGGTTAGACTTCGAGAAAAGGGAGTGCCTCTTATTTTGGCTTTGGAGGCACCGAGCCCCCAGATTTGCTAGAGATGTAGCCGACTGTCCAATTCGTTTACGGAATAAATTATGAGTATAGGTACAAGGGGTAAAACTAAGTTAGAAAGTAAACTCCAACAAGTAAATAACTCGTTCTAACTGAGTAAGTCAATAGAGGAAGGTTATCCGGCTTGGCTTAGGTTTGTGGATTATTCAAAGTCAAAGTCAAAAAATATTTATTCACAACGATCATGATAGTCTAACTAGATTGTATTGTGTGCCAAAATGGTGAATAAATGTCTGTCTATGTCTATGTCTGTGTCTGTCTATGTCTACTAGATAATTCTAATCCTGTTTTTTAACCCCAGACGCAAAGGGGTGTTATAAGTTTTTCACACTACCCGCTCGAAATGCTTACTTTTTTCGTCATTCATCATACAATCTCATGTTAAACTGATTTATTTCTCCCTCCAAAAAAAATGGCGGGCGGGAATAAAGTAGTATGAGATTCCATTAATCCCTACAGAGAGATAAGTAATGAGGTTTGAATTTCAAACTTCAACATTTCTATGATTGTTTTTTTACTATTGAGTACACACCTAAATAGAACTTATACGAAAACAAAAGAAAAAATGTGTCAACTAATCTTTTTCTTCTGAATTCTCTTCTTTCTTGGTGAATAGTCTACTATTATTTCATTTGCTTATCAAATATGTGTAGCGGTCTATTACGATGGCGTAGAGATTATACGAGAGCCTCCCTACTCCTCAGTGGACGATGTAGCGGTAGGTTACGATATCGTGGTGGTTATACGATGGCCTGCCTACTACCTAATGCAACCTATTCTTCCTACCTACAACTGATTCCTACTACTTCCTAGCTAAGGGTTTTCTCTTGTTTCGAATTAAAAGGCGCGGTAACTACTGAACATAATTTTTTTTTTTTTTTTTTTTTTTTTTTTTTTTTTTTTTTTTTTTTTTTTTCGGAGGGCCTAATACTAATGGCCTATGAGGCCGTTTTAGTGTTACCGGACTATGGCGGGCACTGAAGGTGCCGAGGCGCCTAGAGAGAGAAGTTACGACAACATGCGCAAGGGCACCTCTAGTAGGTACGAGCCTCGGCTTGGGCTGTTGCCGGAGTGAAGTTAACTACCTAACTATCATGACTAGACGATACCACTTCGCCGTTGGCGATGGTGATATCGTCGTCTGGATCGCCAAGAACGTTTCTTGGTCTTCTGGGCATGAACACGAATTTCCGCCTATTGCGGACGCCGACGTCGGGTGGTCGCTCTGGCCTCTCGTAGACGACTGGATACTCTGGAATAGAAGAGACAAGAGGATTCGGATGGTGCGGAGCTGAGTCATAATAGCGCCGAGCGGCGCGTTTTATGAACGCAGCAATCGACTCGAGATTAAGATCGCGGTGAAGATCAACGTTACGCGCGTAATAGGGTGCTTCGGTAGCTTTGCGAAGGAACGAATTTTGAACTATTTGGAGTTTACGAACCGCACGGGCGTGTCCGAAAACTTCCGAGCCGTAGGTCATGATTGGACGAATGCAAGTTTTGTAGAGTGTCACCTTATTTCTAAGGGACATCCTACTCCGCTTGCATATAAGCGAATGGAGACGATTAAGAACGAATTTTGCGCGTTGTCGGACTACTTTAACGTGGGAGTTGAAGTTCAGATGTTCATCTAGGGTGATGCCTAAGTATTTGGTCTACATAATTTATTAACAAAATAGCCTATTAATATAACAATAAATCTCTACGCACTAGAATAGCATTGAAAGAGTAGAACAGAATACATACACCAATAGCAATGCGCCAAAAACACTAATGTATGGAGAGCGGCGACAGAGATAGCATCGTAAGAGCAGGATAGCGCACACGTAAATATTCCGAGCGCCGCGGCGAGACCTCAGTGACGCGGCGCGCGCGCGTGCTGCAGACGTCGGCTGGCGCGCGTCATGTTCCCACAGTACCCCCCATCAAGCGAAGCGTACGGTTGGCTTGACGATCCTGCCGTATCTTGTCCGTTTCAACGCTGGTGTGGGAACCGCAGTTGTCTTCTCGCTGACTACTGATGAATCTGCTTCTTCGTTGTATATGTATGCCGGTTTTAATCTATCCAGCGATACTACTGTAACACGCTTCGGCAATTGAATCTTGAAAAACTTCTCCGTTTTTTCTAGTACTAAAAATGGTCCATCATAGGGCGGAGTCAGCGACGGTCGAACTGTATCGTTCCTTATGAAGACATGCGTGCAAGTTTTTAAGTCCTTGTGCACGAACGGCCGAGTATTCACTGTCGCAGTGCGTTGAACAGGCGCCAATGATGCCATGACGTCCGTAAGGCGACGTACAAATTCTGTTTCTTCAATCTTCGAGCTTGATGGAGCAAAGAAGTCTGAAGGAATGCGTAGAGTAGATCCGTTTGTCAATAGAGCGGGACTTAAGTTGGTTTCTTCTCGTATTGCTGTCCGAATACCAAGTAAAACGGTAGGTAGCTCATCGCTCCAATGCGTAGTTACTCCTCTAGCCATCAGCGCTGCTTTAAGAGTACGATGAAATCGTTCTATTTGTCCATTTGATTGTGGGTGGAATGCGGTAGTCCTTATTCTTGCAATTCCAAACTTCTTCATGAGAGCATTGAATAGTGATGACTCAAACTGTCTCCCCTGATCAGTAGATATACGCAGAGGGCAGCCGAACCTTGCAATCCAATTTTCATAGAGCGCTTTGGCCACGACTTCCGCTGTGATTTCTCTTACAGGAACAACTTCAGGCCACTTGGTAAATCGATCGATGATCGTAACACAGTACCGATAGTCATGTGAAAGCTGAAGCGGGCCCACGATGTCAATGTGGATATGCTCAAAGCGTTGTGACGGTGGAAAACTCCCCAGCGGTGCGACATTGTGTCTGCTGACCTTAGCCTTTTGACAGCCGATGCAGTGCTTGGTCCATGTACTAACGTTTTTATTCATTGAAGGCCAGAAAAATTTTGACGTAACTTGCTTCCTCGTCGTTCTGATACCGGAATGGCAGAGATCGTGTTGCTCTTTGAATGCAGCATAACGGTGTGCCGGAGGTAGATACGGGCGCAATATCGATGTTGAACTCTCGCAAGTGATCGGTTGATCAAATCCAGGTAGAGTGACTTCAGTAAACTTCAAGTTAGGTTGTAACTTCAAATGCTTCAATTCTTCATCGCACTTTTGATCTCTCGCTAAAGCTTCGAAGTTCATGCTGGATGGACACTGTATTTCTTCAATGCGTGATAGTGCATCGGCGACGAAATTTTCCTCTCCTTTCACATACACGATCTTTGAACAAAATTGACTTATGAAGTGAAGTTGTCTCTCTCGCCGGGGCGTGTCGTTACTGCTTGGAGGTCGTGTCAGAGCAAACGAGAGAGGCTTGTGATCCGTATAAATAGTGACATCGCATCCTTCGATGAGCCGACGAAAATGTTTTATAGCAGCATACATTGCTAGTAACTCGCGGTCGTACGTGCTATAACGACGTTGTGTACTGCTTAATGTCTTGGAAAAATAAGCTAGCGGCTTCCAAGCCTTTCCACTTCGTTGTTGAAGAACTGCACCGATACTGTGATCCGATGCATCTGACATGATGCTGAGCGGAGCGTTCATCACCGGGTGAGTCAGCGTCGTAGCTTCCACAATGCTTTGGCGGCATTTCTGGAAAGCTTGCTCGGCTTCGGGTGTCCATTCTATTGGAGTCTTATCATTTTTCTTCGTGTTGTGCAAAAACTTGTTGAGTTCATGTTGAAAATCAGCTTGACGAGGTAGACAATCTCTATAAAAATTCAGCATTCCTAAGAAACGGCGCAGTTCCATGATGGTTTTCGGCTTAGGATAGCTTGAGATTATTTCAGTTCGCTGTCCAGTGGGTTTTATGCCTTCCGTAGTTACTTCATAGCCCAGGAAGTTGATCTTTTCTTTGGCGAACTCACATTTTTCCACGTTAAGCGTTACTCCATAGTTATTCAGCCGACTTAGTACTTCATGTAGTAGCGTTTTATGCTTTTCTTCATTTTCGCTACATAACAATATGTCATCGACGAACGTAAAACAATCATTGATTCCACCAAGAACTTCGTGCATGAACCTCTGAAATGTCTGGCTCGCATTGCGCAATCCGAAGGGCATGGACCTAAATTGAAATAAGCCGAACGGAGTAATTATAGCGCTCTTCTGCGCGTCTTCCTCCGCAATAGGTATGCAGTAGTACGCCATTTTTAAATCCAGTTTGGAGAAAATCTTCTTGCCGTGGAGTTGATAGGTAAAGTCTTGGATTCTTGGTATCGGGTACCTATCTGGCAAGGTTACCGCGTTCAATCTTCTAAAATCACCACAACACCGCAGACCTCCGTCCTTCTTCTTGACAATGTGTAACGGACTTGCCCACGGACTCTTCGAAGGTTCGCACACACCCATTTCTATCAGGCGCTCGAACTCTTCTTTTGCTGCTTTGTATTTGTCAGGAGGCAGTGGCCGCGCCCTGGCGTACAACGGTGCTCCTGATGTCTCTATGTGGTGGGTAACATTATGCTTTGCTTGAGTTTTCATAGACATTGGGCGAAGAATATCAGGATATTGCTTTAAAATATCGTGATAAATATGACTTTCGTTTACCACGTACACTGTTTCTTCATCCGTTTCGACTTCTACGGCATTGATCGATAATTCCGTGACTTTATCAATGAGCTTCTTGTGGTGCAGATCGACCAACAGCTTGTAGTGACGTAAGAAATCCGCTCCCAGGATAGATGTTTTGACGTCGGCAACGATGAACGTCCAGCGAAAACTGCGCCTGAGTCCAAGATCCAGTTGCATACTCCTTTCGCCAAAAGTATTTATCGCAGTGCTGTTTGCGGCGTATAACTTGTAGGCGCTTGGTACTGGTTTTTTCTTTTGCGATGGGGTGACGGCTAAAACTGATATATCAGCGCCTGTGTCCACGAGGAAACGTTGATTCGTGTTGCGATCGAAGACACAGAGGCGGTTGCTGGCAGGAGCAACACCGACTTCCGCCACAGCCGGTGTTTTTTTTAGTTTTCCGATCTTGAGTTCCGCTTTGCGCAAGGTGATTCACAGCGCCTTGCTTCATTACCAAATCTGTAGTGAAATCTACACAGCCATGTCCCGTCCTTAATCTTTTTCGCTGAACTGGAGCGTGATCTTGGGCGATCTTCTGTTCGGGAGTAAAATGGACGACGATATGGTGATCTTCCTCGACTCCGCAGTTCTGCAACTTCCCATGTCAATCGTTCCATCTGCTTTGATAATACATCGAGTTGGGTAGTCAGTACTTGTTGACTTAATCCGGCGCTGGTACTTGGTCCTTCATGTGAAACTGCTGCAACAGTACTAGATTCAGAGTACTCTAACATCTTGTCGGCCATCATAGCTAACATATCGAGTGTCGAATCCTTATTCACGGACAGGACGACACGGACTTGCTGCGGCATCTGATTCATCCATTCGATTTTCAGCCCTTCTTCAGTGATCATGTTTCCTCCCAGTTCTCGCATTCGTCGTAGTAAATGTGTAGGTCTTTGATCACCTAGCTCCAATCCACTAATGAGATGTTTGAAATTCTTTATCTCTGACTGCTCGTAGACTGAGAGTAAGCGCGTCTTGATGGCCTTGAACTTTTCCGTAGCTGGGGGATTCAGTAATATATCTGATATGTGCTGCAAATCCGTAGGCTGCAATTGACCCAGTACATAGCGATACTTGGTTTCATCGCTAGTCTTTAGTGGGTCAATCATTGCTTCAAACTGCACAAACCATAGCCGAGGATACTCGCGCCAGAAGGGTAGCAACCTTGACTGAACGGAGACAGCCGCGAGATCCACTTCGTTCGACTTGACTGCAACTTTATTTCCGTCTTCCATTTTTCGTTCTTCAGTCGGGGTTACCAGATGTAGCGGTCTATTACGATGGCGTAGAGATTATACGAGAGCCTCCCTACTCCTCAGTGGACGATGTAGCGGTAGGTTACGATATCGTGGTGGTTATACGATGGCCTGCCTACTACCTAATGCAACCTATTCTTCCTACCTACAACTGATTCCTACTACTTCCTAGCTAAGGGTTTTCTCTTGTTTCGAATTAAAAGGCGCGGTAACTACTGAACATAATTTATTAACAAAATAGCCTATTAATATAACAATAAATCTCTACGCACTAGAATAGCATTGAAAGAGTAGAACAGAATACATACACCAATAGCAATGCGCCAAAAACACTAATGTATGGAGAGCGGCGACAGAGATAGCATCGTAAGAGCAGGATAGCGCACACGTAAATATTCCGAGCGCCGCGGCGAGACCTCAGTGACGCGGCGCGCGCGCGTGCTGCAGACGTCGGCTGGCGCGCGTCATGTTCCCACATATGTATTTAGACATGACCTTAGATCTTTTCAAAAAACCTTCGTGGTTTTCTTAGAACTAATTCAATTGTTTTGTTTGTAATATTTTTTATAAGATACATAAAAAAAGGAGCTGGAAATACATAAAAAGATCTGAGATAATGTCTACCGCGCCTCGGGGATTCAGTCTGGTCCCATATAAATTTTATTCCTGAGCTTAAGCTTTGCTCACAAAACTCGAGAAACCTCCTTACAAGAAATTTTCGACCGTGCATTGCAGATTTAGATTCAGTTTAGATTTTAACCAACTTTAAAAAGAGGAGTTCACCGATAATACAAGTCTCCAATAAGTTACAACCAATAAGTTACAACTCTCTGGAATTCGTGGTGACTTGCTACGTTGGTTCAGTTCCTACATTACCAATCGCTCACAGGCTGTCGTGGTCAGCAACTACATGTCAAGCTGGGTTCAGGTTCCCAGTGGAGTACCCCAAGGTTCCCTTTTGGGTCCTTTACTATTTATTATCTTTTTATCTGACATACACAAATGCTTTCTGAACTCAAATCTTTTAATTTTTGCAGATGACATGAAAATTTTTAGGAATGTTAATACCAATGAGGACGCTCTATTACTTCAGGATGATCTTCATCGCCTTGATGATTATTGTGTGCGCAACAAACTTGACTTAAATCCACTTAAATGCTCTTGTATTACTTTTACTCGCAAAACTCAAACTCTCAACTTTAAATATAAACTTAAGGGGCATACTCTCGCTAGGGAGTCTTCCGTACGTGATTTAGGCGTTATTCATGATAGCAAGCTACTGTTCGATAAACATATTAATTCTATAGTCTCAAAAGCGTACAGAGCCCTAGGTTTTATCTTTAGGACTTCAAAGGATTTCACTAACATCAAAACACTGAAAATATTATTCGGTACATTTGTTAGAAGCAATTTGGAATATGCATGCCAGATTTGGAACCCCCGTTATGCTATTTATGAACATCAAATTGAACGAATACAAATGAAATTTATTCGTTTTCTCAACTATCGCGCGAGGAATGATCTACATGGCTATGAGACAGCATGTAGGAAATATCATCTCCTACCCTTAGTAATTCGTCGCGAGATTGCCGATTTTACTTACCTAAGCAAAATAGTGTCTGGTCAGGTTGATTGTCCTGAGTTGCTCAGTAGGCTTCGGTTCTATGTTCCTAACAGATCCCGCAGGAGTATTCCTACTTTCAGTCTTGAAATAGCATCTACTAATTACCGTTGCAATTCTTATCTTTGGCGTGTGTGCGATAGCTACAATAATGATTATGCTAGCAGATTTGACATATTCAACTGTAGCATTACGGGATTGAGGCGCTTGATGAGTTCCCAGTTTTTTAATTAAGTAGGTTACTTAAGTTGCTAATTAAGTTAAGTTATCGTCCTAGTTCTTTACCCTTGTTAAAAGGAATGTGTGTTAAATACCTCTGTAAAACAATTAAATCAATGTAGTGTAAACCTCTGTCGTTAGCTTGCACCAATTTTTCTTTGTGCTCAATATTTGTTAACACTAGTTCTAACTGTGAAAACTTATTATTAGCCTTCTGTTACTAACAACTCTTGCTTATTATGTTTTTATGTGCTGTTAGTTTTCCACAAATAAATAAATAAATAAATAAATAATAAATAACTCCATCAATTGTGGACCGATTTCCAAAATTCTTTTTTTGTTTGAAACGGTATACTTTCGAGGGGGTCCCATATAAGTTTTATTCTTAAGGGATTCGTAGATTTCCCGAAAAACTCAGAAAACCTAATCCTCACTAACCGCCCTGAGTCACGCCTCAGTCAAACATAAGTTAGTTTTTAAAACGTAAAACTTGACGTTACTATTACAGGTGGATTTCAGCGAGAAGCCGTCATTCTGGAAAGCCCTGAAGCCACCAGCAAAGGACAAGTGTGGTGAGCTGCTGACATCTCTGTGCTACCACCCGAGCAACAGTGTGCTGACGCTGACGCTGCTGAAGGCCAGGAACTTGAAGGCTAAGGATATCAATGGGAAATCTGGTAAGACTAGATCAATCATCAATACAAACGATTTGACGACCTCTGTGGTGCAGGGGGTGAAAGCCCGCTCGGGACGCAGAAGGTTGCGGGTTCGATCCCCGCGGCGGGATAAATGTTTGTATGATCTGCATTTTGATTTTGATTTATCTCGGGTCTGGTGTTTCTATGTATAATATGTATGTATTTACAAACAAAAAGTATAATACGTAGTATATCAGTTATCTGGTTCCCATAGTACAAGCTTTGCTTAGTTTGGGGCTAGATGATGCTGTGTGAAATGTCCAGCATTATTTATTTATTTATTATTTATCAATACATACAAATTACAAATACGGAGTCTGTTAAAACAGTGTCCGCCTGGTGTTTCAAAATAACTGTTTTTAAAACAGTGTGATATCACCTTAAAACTTAGTTTTATTTTAAGAGTAATAAATAAAGTTTTTATCGCACAAAAAAATGCGTAATAGCTATTGTTGGCATACCGCCATGGGAATCCTGCAAGCCGTTGTTTACGGACCTGAAACTGCTCACTCTCCCATGTATGTATATTTTTGAGGCACCAATTTTTGTTAAAAGAAACATTTACGTGTTCCTACGAGCAAACCATTATATTCACGTAATACAAGAAATGCCGATAGGATTGTACTCACTAAAATACCACGAACAGAACTGTACTTAAACAATTGCTTTGTTATGTGTGGCACAATTTATAATGCATTACCTAATAACATTAAAAACCTGCCTTTAAACAAATTTACGTTAGAAAAGAGTTACGACGTTACCTATTGGACAGAAACTATTATAGTATATAGGAATTTGTAAATTAATTTTAATTATTGTAACATTTTAATTATGACATCTTAGGTACTTATTTAGTTATTAACCGACTTCAAAAAAAGGAGGAGGTTCTCAATTCGTCTGTATGTTTTTTTTTATTTTTTTTTTTTTGTATCTTGTTACGCGATTACTCCGCCAATTGTGGACCGATTTTGAAAATTATTTTTTTGTTTGAAAGGGTATGCTCCAGAGGTGGTCCCATATAAATTTTATTCCTGAGGGTTTGATAGTTTTCCCTTAAAACTCTAAAAACCTTCCCTTGTAAATCGAATCGACAGATAAGTCTGAGACTCTCTATGCATTATGTCAAACTGACGTTATAGACACGCCGCGTGTAGAGTCGAACATTGAAGTTGGTTTTTCTGTTAGTTTTAAAACGTAATTATGTAATAACCATGTTTGCATCCCAATTGTATGGGGAATGTGTACTCTAGTGCTAATAATTATATTTAAGACCTTTTATACCTACCACATTGAAACAAATAAATGAATTATGGAGAGGATTCTGGTGAACCGATGAGTTCACTGGGATCCCCTGGGGGATCAGGTTAGGGTATCCTGGTGGCCAAACCTTACATTTTTAAAATACAAGGTATTTTAAAAAATCGTCTGTCTGTCTTTCTGTTTGTCCATGTAAATCTCTGGAACTGCTGAACTGAATTTAATGCAACCTTATGATGAATTGATCGTAGTGAAATAAAAATCGATTTTGTTAATCTCGATTAAGCTGTACACCTATTTGACTGACTTTGACTTCATCTCGAAGTGTCACTCATACGTTCCGCCGTGAAAAAGTCTATAGTGCCAGATAGAAACACTAATAACTAAAGATTGTTACCTTTTGAGAAATAAATAAATATCTATCTATATATCTGTCACGTATGGAATACTAACTTCTGCAAGATGTGGGCATGTATCAAATATGTATTTGTACATGCCTCTGACTACCCCCTTAGACATCTTCAAAGGATCTGGAAAATAAAAAGATCTGAGAGAATGTCTATCGCGCCTTGGGGATACAGTCGTGACCCTGTTTACGTGTTTGCTATCTATCTATAGAGGGTTAGAGGCAAGATAGAGAAGGGTTTACTTACTTTTATCCCAGAATTCCCACAGGATCGGGAGTTTTGCGGGAAAATCGGAAATAGGTACTAATGACTACTGAATAAAGACGCAGGGACAGCTAACAAGAAATAAAAAACCTAACTACAAAAAACATAAATTACAATCAACTGGTTGATATTCCACTTATTAGAACTAAGCGCTTTCAAAGTTCTTTTATTATGCGCACTGCAAAAATGTGGAATCAGCTTCCCGCGTCTGTATTTCCGCTGAGCTACCCTGTTGTTTTTAAGAAGAGAGTTAATAGGCACCTTCTGGGTAGGCTCGCTCCATCGTAGACCTCATTCTTGCCTATGTAAGTTTCGTGGTCAAGATTCCATGCATCATAAAAAAAACTCAAACGAAAACTGTGCATGAAATTATGCCAAAAAATAACACAAGTAAAATAAATTACGTAAAAATGTCCGCGAAAGATTAACATTTTAAATAAACTCAGATACAGTCGCGCACGAAGGACCAATTAAAGGCGGTTCTCCACTTACATTAAGGGAGAGTCTCCATAATGGCCGCTGAAATTTAAAACGATATTCGATCTTTAGGGTGATTAGACTTAATTTGATAAGATTTATTTTGCTCTGTTTGAGAATTTATGGTTTTTGTATCCTCCCAGATAATTACGCAATAACGTAGAAGAAAAAAGTGTTTTAGTGTAAAATAAGTGGTTTATCTCTTACTAGCTGTCCGTAGCGGTATTACCCGCGGTCCCTCGGGAAACATCACTTTCCCGGGGTAAAATATAGCCATGTTCATCAGGGATAATGTAGGATTCTAATGGTGAAAGAATTTTTCAAAGAGTCTATTCAGTTCAAACAAACAAACAAATCTTTCCCCTTTATAATATAACGAGTTTAAAAGATAAAAGTTAGGGTAGACAATATGATATTTAAATTTACACTAGGTACAAATTTAGAACTCTTATGCCCTTACTATCAAACTTGACATAGAGTAATGTCGTGCATAACCTATGAATAACCATACTTTTTAGTTTTTGCATGACATAACTTTATGTCAAGTTTATTAGTAAGGGCCTTAATTTTTATGAGACTGACCGTCAAGAATTAACTAACTAGGTACCTAAAAAAAAATTCGACAAATTAATATTTAGCCAAAACTGGCGCCTACTAGTTTTTGAAAAGCAAACTGCGTTGAAGAGATCAACATTTTTATCGTAAGCTACCTGTTTAGAAAAGCGTGGTATGAACCTACTATCCTATCCTACTAATATAATAAAGCTGAAAATTTGTGAATATGTTTGCGTTTCAATCACGCCTAAACCAGCAAACCGATTTGGATGAAACTTGGAATAGGCGTAGATAGTGGCGTAGACCTGGCATAGCATAGACTATTCAAAATGGTACCACGCGATCAAAGCCGCGCGCAAGCTAGTAATAAATAATTCTACCGTAGAGATAAATAAATAAAATAAAAAAGCCTGTTTATTGCTTATATATAAGTAGGAAGCGCTCGTGGTCGTGCTTGCTTAGTCGTTCTTGATAGATCGACGAAGTTAAGCAACGTTCGAAACGGTCTGTAAGTGGATGGGTGACCGCCAGTGGCATTTTCATCTGAGCGCTTCCGTGCTTCGGAGGGCACGTTAAATTGTCGGTCCCGGCTATTTAAGTCGTTAAGCCATGACGGAGGACTTAAGGCGGCCTAAAAACTCCGTCACCAGAGTTGGCCACTGACTCATACGAACTTACTTTAGTAGGTACTTACAAATTAAATACTAAAAAGTGAGAAAAAAAAGTAATATAAACTTATTATTTAGGACCCCTTACGTAAAGGCCTCCTTCAGCTCTTTCCTTTGGTCTTCTGCCACTTCTGTCCAATTTGAGGTGTCATATGCGTTCTTCAACTCGTCTGACCAGCGAGCGGACGGTCTACCTACTCTTCTTTTTCCTGTTGGTCCACTCCAGTTTGTGACTCTGTTTGCCCACCGTAGAGATAGGCTGTGTTCATTAAAGGTGCATTTTACACAATGTCATTTCGTTTACAATTTTTAATCGACACCAATATTTTTCAGACCCGTACGTAAAAGTCTGGTTACAATTCGGCGATAAGCGCATAGAGAAACGCAAGACAGCCATCTTCAAGTGCACTCTCAACCCCGTCTTCAACGACTCATTCTCCTTCAACGTGCCGTGGGAGAAGATAAGAGAGTGCTCACTGGATGTTCAAGTGATGGACTTCGATAATATCGGACGGAATGAACTTATTGGACGGATATTGCTCGCTGGTAAGTAAGGCGCAAGCTCTACCTAACTGGTGTCTGGCGTCTTTCGTCTTCCTATTCTATGGTGAACAGTAATAGGCACTAAATAACTTATTTTATTTTATTTACAGGCAAGAACGGCTCGGGGGCAACCGAAACGAAGCACTGGCAGGACATGATCACGAAACCACGACAAACCATAGTTCAGTGGCATCGCCTCAAACCAGAATAAACAAACCACGGTTCATGCCAAGTAACTTTGCGGCTCAGAAAGATGACGCGGACTGAGCGGCCATGGGCAATCAAACAAAAAAAATTTAGGCGCAGCTGGTCAAGGCTGCGCCAGTTTCTAAGGATTGTCGCTCGTTTTAGCAGAGGTGCTTGTAACTTGAATAGTTGCAAAGTTACTTGGCGGTTGTAATTGTTATGAAAAAGTTAAAAACGTCATAAGACTGAGCGGTTACAAAAAAAGTAAAATGCCACGAAAAAAATGTGAATCTCTTTCTTCTGGCACTCGCTTCGCGGTTATTTCGCAAACTGTTTAACAAATAACGCCACCTAAATCATCTCTAGTAGATGGAAAAAGGCCAATGATGATGATTAACTAATAAATAGATTACTTAAAAACAGTTGTTAAAATATTTAACGGAATTTAACTAAGTTCTAATTAAAACTACACTCAGGGACAGATTTAGAAGAACTTATTAAATTATATTAAATATATTTTAATGTGTGTTAATTGCTAAATTATTATTTGTGAGCTAAGTAGCATTAGGTACTAACTTGATTTAGACTTATTTTTACATGATTTTTTAACCTGAAAATCTTATTTAACTTTAGGAAATTTCTAAAATTTTGTCACGTTCCTCTAAATTCCTGAGCGTAGTTTGTTTTATAAAAAATATTTTAAACTATTTCTTTGTTATTAATATTTTTGTAATTTGGGAAAAAATAATAATAAACGTAAAATTTGCGAAATAAACGTGAAGAAAGTCGATGAATGGACTCGTTGGATCTGTCTTTAACTACAGTGATGTGCAAAGTTTAAATTTTGTTTAACAATTTAAACTGGAAACAATAAACATATTATTTACTTATTCCATTTCCCATCGAAAATATTATTCAACGCATTTACAGTATATTTTTTAATTTAAATTTTAAACATAAAGCACAATGCTGTAATCTAAACTTGACCTTGATCTTAACTAAAATAACCTATTTCTAAAGGTTTAATCAATCTTGCATCAGATGACAATTTTCTAAACTTATCGAACTAAAATTGGTAAAATAATTTTTATCAATTTTATTTGATTGCGTGCAAATTTTCCAATAACTTCTATTTTCTTGAATAATTGACGTTTTTATTGTTAAGGATTTTAATAACAATTGTTAGAAATGTAAAATAATTGTTAAATGTAGAATATTGAAAAGTCGAGTTCACGTTCGCACAAAGACAAGTAGAAAATTGTTTTAAAGTTTCAAAATGAAACTGTTATTATTATTTGGTTGAATGTCACCTAATTTAATGAGTGTTGAAAAGTATCTTTAATAAGTTTTTAGACTTGCTCAAAAAACTTAAGGAGTTTTTAACCAAATTTTTTTTATTCAAAACTATGTTTAAAAACTGCCAAAAAATACATCTGAAGGCAAAAATGTGTCAAAATCATATTTTGCTTTTTTCAAATGTGCTTTGGAGATCAAATCATTCTAAATTAAAGTGGTTACATTATACGAGTGTTGCAATTGTGGCTGGTCAATTTTAGGTGAGAATTTTATGAACTTGAAAATGAAATTTTTAAAACAGTGCAATTTTTCATTTAACCATATCATTTTACCTTGCATTTTTGTAATATTTACATTCTCAATTTTAACTTGTTTGGATGAACCTTATTTAACGAACGTTAATTTTTATTAAATAATAATAATAGCCTTATTAATTATTTAACTAATATATTTAATTTAACGTAATTTAATAATAAATAAATAGTGTGAAGCTTGTTGTTACAATGTTGATGATGCTTACAATCTGTAGTGTCAAGTCGGTGTTAAAATTGTCATCAGAGTAAAATATTGTATACATTTATAAAAAGGTTTTATAGACGTAGGTATATTTTATAGGTGTATGTTAATGTAGCTCGTTGTTATAGATGTTAGTACAGTTCGATGTTTCTCAACATTAGTTGCGGAATTTTGGAGTTATTGTGTGATTTCTTAAGAGCTAAGTTGTTCCTTGACTTTCAATCCGAAGGGCGTGGGGGTGCCTCTGAATAGTCCTCTTAAATATCAAAAAAGCAACAATAAAAAGTAAAGTTTTAACACAACTGACTACATAGGGACTAGTTTTTTTGTTTATTTTTCTTCAAATCCGCATAAAAAATACATACAATCCAAAATTCACCCTTCGTCCATCAACCCCTATTTTTAATAGTGATACGAAGTTTGCGGGGTCAGCTAGTGTTCTTAAACTAACCTTTTCAAGATTTTGCACAATAACTCCAAAAATAGAAAGAGTTATTCCAGAAAAAATAATTGTACCTACTTAATTTTCTGTAATCCTCTGAGCTTCAAAAAACCGATTTTAGGGAAAATGCCAAGATGTAGCTCGTCTATGTAAGTAATTAATAGTAATTAGAATGAAGTTCTGAGCCATTTTTTTATTTTTTTACATTATTACAACAACTAGCTGCGCTTCCCCGGGATTTTTTAGGGAAGTATCTGATGTCCTTCCCTGGGATACAACCTTTATCCATGCCAATTTTCAGCCTAATCTGTTCAGTGTCAGACAGACAGATAGATGGACAGACAGACAGTGTTACTTTCACATTTATTTTATAATATTATGTTTGGAGTTTAGTTTGCAGATTTTAAACTCCAGAAATGTTTCATTACATTTTAAAAATTCTGCAAAATATTAGGTCTACCGTCTGAGATACATTGGAGATCCTGTTTTGGTTTTACTCAATAAACATGTGAGTCATTTTTTTTCTTAAATTAAGAGGGCATTTTGTTTCACAATCTTGATTTTTTTTTATGTTTTCAAATAGTAGATTCGAATTCGTATGTTATTTTCATTATTTTGGCGTGTAATTTGTGTCGTAACACTTAGCAAGTCGGCTTTGCGTTTGGCATAAATATACTGGTTTTTACCAATCTGGTCATAAATTGAGCGTTACTTCCACAATGGAATATCTACTTTAAACTGTTCGGAGTAGAGTTTGAATTGCTATGTAGTTATATGGAACTGTTTGTATTCGCGAAGCAAGAAACTTTCGCAAGGTGTGGTGTAATCACTGCTTATTTGGTGCGGCATATAACATGACCTGTCTTTGTTTGACTGTTTTAAATGTCATGTAGTTAATTTATGAAGCGCTCATGTTAGCCCACTTATTTATTCTTGATAGATTTAAAAAATCAGTAAATACAAATATTTATGTAACTAAAACTAGATGAACGATAATATTTGCAAAATTTACTAGATCTGAGTTGAGAACACTCCTCTCAGAAAGTAAAAGGTTATTCGAAGATCGAAGTAATGCGACGTTCCGTGTGGTGACACAATAGATGAGTGACCGCTAGTGGCAATTAGAGCATCGTGCTTCGTAGTCCGTTAAATTGTGGGGTCTCAGTTGTATGTAATAACTCATAAGCCATGAGCAGACTAAAAATTTCGTCACCAGAGTTCGCCATTATATTGAATTAACCTACGTTTATTTTGAACCACTTTTGACTTCTCATTTTTATGATTAGCAATGAATCATCCTCATTTTAAAGGATCTGAAACACATAAAAGATTTGAGAGAATGTCTACCGCGCCTTGGGGAACAGTCGTGATTCTGTTCACTGTTTTTATTATCATTCCCTGGTTCCAGATTCAGGTTTAGTCCGTGACTTTTTTTTTTATATAGAATTCAATGTACTTACGTACTTACTTTATTTTAATTTAATTGAGATTTAAATTTTCAGATTATTTAGTCAGCGGACAAATATAGTTATTTTTTGTTTTGTTTTAACAAGGCTCAGAACTAGTACCTAAAACGTATTTCATAGTTAAAAATATAGTGGAATCTATATTTTTTACTCTCGTATTAACTGTGGTTTCTCTAGGTTCGTAAAGCTTTTTAAATTATTTTTGCTATGCATTTTTAAACCTTCTATGCTAATTGAAAAGTAGAATAACTTGAAATTGGATTTTTTTATTTTGCCGTTTATAAATAAAGGCATATCCAGGTGTTATTGTAGTGGTGTTAATAAAAATTGTATGTAAGCAAACGAAAGGTCAAAATGAGAGGAATTATATTAAATTGTACATAACATAGAAAATAATCGCATAATGTAGCGATAATCAATCTATATCCATTTATAGTTTAAATATTAAATGCTTGAAATATCTCCCGAGCATACTACCTCTTGTTTTAATTTTAATAAACTTCGTGTATTTTTTGATAATGTATCTATCAAGCTGCAAAATGTCTTTTAAAAAGATAAATGACCATAATCTAGTGCTTTTTTTTATTAATGTTTAAGCTTCTCCGATTGTGATGTACAACATTCTAACATATCAAATAATTTTTATTTTCAATAATGTGTAAAAGAAATATATATTTTCATGAAATGGTATTCTAAAAGTATAGTCATAAAATATTTAAATATTTTTGCAGCTGACCTACAGTTTCTTTTTAAACTATATTCTTATAATTTTATCAAAGCATGGCTAAATTTTTTTAATTCTTACATAAAAAACAAAAAAGTATTTAATGAAATTTAATTTGTATATTTAACACAATTTAACGAAATAAATTAATTAATTAACAATTTGAAACCTTGTTATAAAACGGTCATTAAAAAAAACACCTTCACTTTTATTTATTAAAAGTATTTTTTTAATGAACTATCATCTAATCACGCCTTTTGTAATGCTATAAGTTTTGTGTAGTTGTGACTATATTCTAATATTTTTGTGCATTAGTTTAAATGTGTAAATGTATCTTGTATGTACTTGACAGCTTTGGATTCGAGAAGCTCAAATATAACGCGGTCGGTGTCTATTTTCTGCAATATTAAATGTTAAAAATTAGGCGAAATGTGATTTTAACATTATAGTCGGTTATATTTTATCGTATAGTCTAATAATAATAATGTTTAAAAAATATGTAATATCATATAAAGTTAAGATCAGTGTTTAGATTAGAAGTTAAAATGTATTTATAGACTGTTATGTTTAACCGTTATGCATTAAACCGCTTCAATGTTTTTTAAACAAATAAAATTTAATTTCTGTTAAAAAACTACGTTAAATTTTAAAGCATTCTAAATATTTTAGTTAATTTTATAGTTTAAGAGTGATAGTTGTATGTTTATTAAATAATTAAAAGTGTTAGTCACCACTTATTGTGTATTTATTATAAAAGTTCATTATTCCAGAATAAATATTGAGTTAATACTAAATTGTTTCATTTCTGTTTCATTGTATTTCTGTATTTTCCTCTCAATTTTGACTTTGCTAGCCTAGTGGAAGCGAAGCTGGAATCCGACTGTACCTATTCCCAAAGCTACGTTAGACTTCTCTAGGGTCAAGGGCTGTAGATCCTTTTAAGATGGGGGTGGTCAAGGTACGCCCATATACTTTTTGCATATGCCTACATTTGGCAGAAGCTAGTATTCCTGCCTATCATAACTGATTTACCTCTCGATGTTTTCCATCAGCTTAAATCAACTGGGATTGAAACTTTTGGAAGTCCAGAACACATCCTAGAGACCTTCTCTGATTAACTTAAGGAAGTAAAATAAAACAAAAGGTTTAGAAATTTTGTATTTTTTATTGATTAACTTTTCTAAATTATTTTATCACAAACGTTATAATTAGACAGATAGTCAAGTAAAAAAGCTGATAAACTTCTAAAAAATAAACTGCACCGTTCCATTAAAATGGAAACTGATTTCAGATAAATTAACTGTTATTTTTTACAGTTGTTGTATTGACAGGAAGTTCGGAATAGTTTTAAAAGTCACTCATTGTGACCAACATGATTGGGTAAGTATACATATACTTACCCAATGTCAAATACAATTATGTCATGCCAAAAGAAAGTTACATTACAATTTGGATTTTGAGACCAATTTTTTCAGCTAGCTGTTTTTGCAATCGTTCACTTGATAAGACGTATCATAAAAGGGTAAAAGATGCTCAAATTCCCAAAAAACTGGTGCACTGCACGAATACACGAACCATAGTTTATAACAACTTCCGCTAATGCATTTGAAGTTTTTTAAGATTTTTAATAAAAAAATCATTCTTTAAAGTATGGTCTGATTAAAGTGACCATTTGCAAACCCTTTTTCATAATAGTTGATCATTATGGTCCGTACATCGTGTGACAAGGACATCTATATTCAAAAGACAGTATATAATATATTCAACAGAGACAAGATAAAAGCAGCTAGCTGTTACTGTCAATTTATTTTTGTTTTTTTTTTAAGCTTTAGGCTTCTCATCCTTCTTCTCTTCTTCTGCGGAAGGAGCAGGGAGTTCAGGGTACTCCAGCTTCACGCCATCTTCGCATTTGAAGATTGGGCAGCAACCAGGGAAGGGAGCAGTTTTGTTAGTGGCGTCTGAAATGAAGAAAGAATTTGTAACTAAACATAAACCCATGTAAAATGTGTAAAATCATCGTGTTCAGATGTTATCAATATAATTTCTAAACATAAAGAAATGGATTTCAACAGAAGAGAGAGAATGTACAAGTAGGAGTAGCCTAAAGAAGAAATGGGTGGATAGTTTATGGATGTATGGACAAGGGAGTGAGTGATGAGATGACGGCTGATAGAGGGAAATGGAATAGGAATATGTATTATGCCGACCCCACATAAAGTGGACCAAGGGCAGGAAGATGACGATATTCCAGGTGTCTTACCAGTGTCAAGCTTGCATTTGTCGTTAGCCAGCGGCAGAGGTCCGCAGTCCTCAACCAGCTCCAAAAGACGGGGTGGCTGGTCCTCGCTGACGACGCAGGTGGAACGGCCGCAGAATGGAGCCAGGTCCCAGGTCTGGCTGGGCTCTACGGTTGCGCAACGGGTGGAGGCGAAGCACATGCCGGGGAAGTCTGGAGAAGAAGATTGTATTGAGTATTGGCACTAAAGATGATAAAAATATAGGAACATTGGGATCACATGACATTTACAGAATATATACTCTTGCTCCGTTGAGTTTGACTACAGTAGTATGCAAGAGGCAAGAATGGTATGCAAGACTGGTATCGTGTAAATGGAGAGTCTTTAAGCTAGGTGATTTCGTGACAGTATGCACGCCCAGCTTTCTTTAAAAGTAAATTATCACGCTCACTAATAAGCCGATTGAACACAGATGGAACGAAAATAGAGATCGTTCCAACCAATTCGAGTGAATTTTGTAAAGTTGTGTTACTATTCATAAACACAGTAAAGTAGAGGCAAAAGCAAAGTAAAGGTGGTCGCACAGTCCAGCCGAGTCGAACGCGCTGAACTCGCGCAGTCATTTTTCTATACAAAAAATGCTGATGACGTCGGAAATGCGGCTCGCTTCTGACGTCAGCAGCATTTGGCTCGGCTGGACCTTGCGACTTCCCTTAAAGTGCCCTCCGGAGCGAAGATGATTATGCCAACTAGCAGTCACCTATGCACTTACTGATCGTTTTAGATCGTTGCATAACGATCTATCTTGATAGATCTCTCGTAGTAATTTGAATTGTTCATGAACAATTCAAATTACTACGAGCGCCAATTCTGGCACACCATTCTTGCCTATGAGATGGAAAGACGATCTTGTAAGGGTTGCTGGGAGCCGTTGGGTGCAGGCTGCACAAGATCGATCGCTGTGGAAATCGATAGGGGCGGCCTATGTTCAGCAGTGGACACTAGATGGCTGAGATGATGATGATGATGATTCTTGCCTATTGCTTTGGAGCAAGAGCTAATATTCTCTGGCAAAAAGCAAAAATGATATGCGAGGATGGTATCGTGTAAAAGTCGTTTTATTTACTGTATTCTAGTCGTCATGGTTACCTAGTTTAGTAGGTTCTACATCTAGCACTGGCTACAATGAATAACGGACTAAACGAACGCACCAATGAATAATGCGACAAACAATTACGAGCATACTTCCCATTTTCACTTTCTGTCAGTCAACCGTGACTTACTAATTATTGTATAGTACGGTCAGTGACAAAAAGATACTGTACTAAAAAAACTTGTACTTGTACTGTAAAAAAAAACAGAAGTGAAAACTTAAAAACAATTTAAAACGCTGACGCTGTACCGCGGGCACGGCAGGATCGCCGAAAGACCCCGACTGTTGGCGAAGCTTGCCGAACGGTGTCGGTAACAGGTGGCTGGCAAGTTCAATGATTTTTCCCTTTCTCAAAAATGCCCAACTTGCCTAAAGAAGTTTTCACTTCAAAAAGGTTGGAATTGTGCTGGAGAAGGATGGAAAGGACTAGCTGAAAGACTAAGTTTTTTTTATACAATTAGATGAGTCAAAAGCATTTTTCAGTAGGACCGCTGGGATCACTTAGTCTTTTCACACCACCCGCTTGAAAAGCTTACATTTTTCTTCACACTGTCTTAATGTCAAAGTGAGTCATTTCTCCCTCCTAAAAAACAAAATGGCGGGTGGGAATAAAGTAGTATTAAATTTCATTATCCCTGTGAACAGATAAAGCAAATCATGCTCAAACTCAACGGAGCAAGAAATTTTCTATACAAGAGGCTATTCTTGCCAGAAAGGTATCGTGTAAATGGCGTATAATAAGGATCGCACAGACCAGCCGAGCTAAACGCGCCGACCTGTCAATTCAATAGAGAAAATGCTGATGAAGCGAGCCGCATTTTTTGACGTCATCAGCATTTTTTGTATAGAAAAATGACGTCGCGTACGGCGCGGGCGAGTGTGCGTTCAGGTTGAGTTATCTTAATACTTAAGCTTAATATAATTAAGGTACATATAATTATTATTTCTTTTCTATTGGTAGGTATGTACACAGCGCATCCACATTTGTTTATGGCTTCTCCCTAGACCCAAAGGTTTGCTGGTACAAAACTCTTTTAGGGTTAAGCTCGCCTTTGTACATGTACTTTTAAACATATTGTATTTGTCACTATTCTGAGAACAATAAAGAATTACCTACAGAATTACAGAACAATCAGATGAATAATATCGGTAAGATTACCTAGAGAGACCTAGATCAGCCTAATTGGGATGTGAGTAGGCGGCTAGAATGTAGGATGACTAACATGGAAATGCTAAAAGTAGCAATGATAAAATAAAATCTAGGAAATATTCTGACCTATCCTAGATTGCATCCTAGACAGACAGTCACAGGGATGTGTACTAGGTACAGTTCGCCCAACGGATCTAGGCATTCGTGAAGTCTGCGCAGTGACCGCATTTTCATACAAAGTTGTATTCTGCGCAGACAAATGCCTAGATCCGTTGGAAGAGACCTACCTACAGTCGTGAATACGAAATCCTCTACCGTATTCATTAAAACACGTAGACGAAATTTCATTAAAAAAAATTAAATAACCAGCAAATGAAACTGCTTTATGATGAAGATTTAGAGGTAACTTTGTGATTTTTTCTATTGAGTCAAATTAAGTCAATCGTGTTTCGACTCCCATCACAACATAGTATAAAACAAAGTCGCTTTCTCTGTCCCTATGTCCCTATGTATGCTTAAATCTTTAAAACTACGCAACTGCTACGTTTTTTTCCATAGGTAACACTGATAATTTTAGAGGTATCTAATGTGATGTCGTAAATTAATACATTTTTTGCGCTTACATTGCAAACACTGGCTAAACCCTAATTAGCATCAGCATTACACCCGTGCGAAGCCGGGACGGGTTGCTAGTAACTAATAAACTAATATCCTAAACACTCATTGTCATCAAATATAAAAAAATCAGTGTTTTTATGCCTTAAAAATGACTTGACGTATGTGAGTTTTGCGACATTCATCGTCTTAACGGCCACTCACATTCGCCGAACTATTTGCCGAACTATTATTTGGATAGACGATGACAGGCGAATACAGGCGATGAAGCTCTCTACACGTTCGTCACCGTCGGCATTCGTCTATCTTCGCCGAATATGTAGAGGGCCCATAAAATAATCTTATTTTATGGGTTAAGGAGGTGGAGAATAGGTTTAAGATATATATAAGATATAGGTATATATATCTATATATATCTTAAACCTATTCTTTCCCTAGTCACACCCCTATATTATTTTTCAATTTGTCCATTTATCCATCCACAGGTTGTCCTGTGACCGCCGATTGTATGTCATTGTGTCTTTTTGTTTAGTTTTCCATTTTTGTTTATTTTTATTAATGTGGTGTGCAATAAAGTATTTTCTATCTTCTATCTATCTATAAGATACTTATAAACTTTCAACTACCTCTAAAAGGTCAATAAACTTATGTTTCACAAATGATATCTCGAAGTGAAAGTAGCTTCAATCTAGATCATTCCTAGAACTTTAGATTAACTAGATGTCGTAACTTGGCTATGGCGATGGAATTTTTAGGCCGCCTTGAGGCCTCCATTGCTTCATAAGCCAGGAATAAGATCGGTTATGTGTGTGAGATTAATCTTTCACGATGACATCAAAGCGGCCATTTTGTTTTATGAAAGTCTAAGCGATCCATAGTTCTAAACACAATTTTATTATTAGTACGTATAAAAATGTTTTTTATAAGTAACTTACATGAATTCCCAATAGGTAAATAACACTTAAATTGTGTGTGGATATTAGTTCGTTCAAATATTATTTTATCTGAGTAGGTACTGTAAGGTTTGAATTATTTTATTAAATCACCAGAATTTATGACAAAAGTTTGGTCACTCCGGTCACTCAGACGAAGGTAGAATGCGTTATTGACGAGTAGGCAAAATTTAAAAAGAAAAAAGAGCGGCAAAACAGGAGGCAGAGCCTAGACACGGGTGGATAGATTGGGTTGCGGGATAAGATTGTATATTGATGATTATAAATAAATAAAATAAATATAAATAATTTTAGATTATGTTTGTATTTATGAAATAAATACAAACAAAAAGTATTGGAATACTGTGTTTGGTCATTTCTGAGATATCTTATATCACCTCACCTAGTATGGAATTTAACAAAACATGGCCATTGTGCTAATTTTTATGCAAACTCCATACTTATAAATTGATTATTTAAATAAGTTTATGTCCACATTGACCTCGAACTATAAACATACCTAGTAACCCAATATTTATTTATCTCATCCGTCATTATAAATTCACATGACATTAGTCTAATTAAATGTCAACATTAGACAATAAATTTTAGATGTCATGATTTGCTATAATTATATTTTTGACATTTATGCTGGAACCTGATTTATTTTCTTTATTTTTATTATCTGTAATTGTCAATGTAGGGTACTCTTTCAATTACAGTGACACAAACTTATCTGAATCGGCGAGAGAGGCGCTGTTATCGCGTTTGCATGGTCGCTTGGTGTTGGCAGATTTTTTTTTACAGTAAAATTCGTTACTTCCTTTTAGCCATTGTGTTATAAGTTTGTGGCACTGTACTTCATTGATTTTGAATTATTATTCATCTACCTGATTGCATACCTAAATCCTTTTCTATCATTTTAAAATTAGAATCGTCAATCGCCGAATTGATTTGGTGAATATTTGAATATAGAACTTTTTTGTTCTTTATTCAAATCTTAAAGTCGTGAGTTGATTTTAGAATATAAAACGCTTCATTTTGTTCCAAATTTAAAATTTATTCACACACACAGTTAACACAAACACACAAATTTAACATTCAAAATTGGAATGACTAAGCCCACGTGGTTTGAATAGAGAATGCTTTTATTTTGTTCCTTCAAGATGCACAAATTACATAACATTTAGAATTGGAACGTCTGAGACCACGTGCTCTAGAACGTTCCAAGGTAACCGACGGCAACCGTTCACTTCTGATTCACTTTTACTACCAAAAGGACACCAGGAAATTACTATCAATAAAATCATGTAATCTAGGAAACAAGATAATGACGGAAATATGATTACTAGGTACTTATTTGAAAAGTCATTATAGTCAAGCACACCAAAGGAGCTTTCTTGAGACGTATTCTAAACTCTACCTACTCAACAGCGAGCGTAACTCGGTAACCCCCCTTATTAGGGGGTCTAAAATGTGTGAAGGGGAGGAAGGAGGATTGGTTTTGGCTGTGTGTAGATGCACATGCATGTTGTGAATGTGTGCGTGCGGGAACGCTCCATAGAATGAGCGCTCAGCATCGCTTACACAGAAACAGATTTTCACACGATTTCGAGGGATAGAACTAATAGCAGTTGATGATAAAAAAAAAATTGGTTGTCTGTAAAGTCGGTTTACTGACGATAGTTGAACGTGACAACGTTTGTGCTTCTTTGTCGCTCGTTCCGCGCTCTCGCTTGCACTTCAAGCCTTACATGGAACGCCTCAGAGCGAGGTAACGCCGCATTTTTTCGTGCGTGCAGCCGGCTCTATCGAATTATAAGACGTTGTCACGTCAAAAGGTTTTAGTTTCGAATCGAGCAGCTAGTGATAAAAAGGTTCGATATTGGCCTAATTTAATAAACTATAGACAAAATAAAGAGTTCTATTTTTAAAATATTTTAGATTGAAATTCGAATGCAAACGTTTAAGTCACGTTCCATTTTTAAAATATTTTATATTGAAATTCGAATTCAAACTTTTATCTAGCGTTCCATTTTTAAAACATCAATGCCAACTCATTTGATGATTTCAATTATTGTAATGCCTGAATCTTACAAAATTAAATGTGATTGAGAGCTATGTATTCTCAAGTCTGTATCTGTCAGTTGGTGTCGCTACCTAGGTTATTTACAATTCTATTATGGGTAAATTTTATTTGTTTAAATTTTAATTTCTCTAAATACACAACTGTATCTTTAGTTTACTTAGTTTAAACGCATGTAATCGCAGCGTCTGTCGCGCGCTCGCATCTGGTGCCACATAATACCAGCGCTTGTGCAGGGGAGGTATCCTTCTCTGCACTTGCACGATGCTGAGTGGTAACCTTTTTTGCTAATAACATGAATGTAACTTGTACCTTGTAACTTGTACCTACCACAAATTTAGCAAAATAAACTTTTACTTTACTTTACTTTTATTATGATTTTATGAACTGGAATATCAACTGAATCAGAATTATGTTGATAAACAAGTTGGTTATTGCATAACGTGGGTTGATTAGCTATTGTGTCACTTTCATTGTTCTACCAACTAGTAAATTGCGTAAAAGGATCCCTGTTGGCTGATTGGGGTTTGGGTTTGAATCCCAGACAGGCACAGTGGGTTGTTTGTACTTCTTTAGCCAACCTCTTTCAAGGGCAACTACGCATATTAAGTTACGCGGCGTAACTTACGCCTCTTTCGTAGGTAGAGACAACGGAATCCCACCTGTACGATTAGACCTCTCGCTATCAACTATCGGCCGATAGAAAGTCCGTAGTCTGCGAGGGGTCTTATCTTATGCCAAATCTTCTTTCATTCTTCATAATCATTAAGTTTCTTACTTTTTTAGTAATGTCTATCTGTATTCTGTAGTAATGTCTCCTATTTAAGCTATTCTTACGATCTACATTAATTCCAAGTTTCATCCTAATTGGACCACAGTTAGGCTCAATGCACATTGAATTGGCAAGCGACGCGTCAATTAGTTTTATTGCGCACAATTTTAAACCTTATGAACAATGATGCAAGATATAGAAACGCTTGTAGAATGAACCGCACGAAAGTGCTTGAGCCAACGCGGCGCGCTAGATGGCTTCGCCAGACCTCGTTCATTCTACAAGAGTTTCTATATCTTGTACCATTGTCCATAAAGTTTATAATGGTGCGCTATAAAACTAATTGACGCGTCGCTTGCCAATTCAATGTGCATTGAGCCATAAGGCGTAAAAACACTCACTTTCAATATAGTATTAGTACGAATACTAAGGAATTAATGAATGAACACTTTACTGTACACCAATTAGGATAGTTGGTTAGCTGAAGTAAGTAAGATTATGAGATAGGAAGTAGGATAAGTGCTATTGTGCTGCTGTAATGATGATTTAGGTAACCACCGAAACAAGACAAGGGCAACCTTACATCAGTTTCCAAGAACAATAATTGTAATTGAGGAAAATGGTCATTTATTTTCGACAGGACGTTATGACGGGTACATTGTGTTTAACATAATTATAAGATGATAAACTAAGCTAATAAAATATGTACATAAAATTACAAAATACAATAGAATCTGTCAAGCTATCTAAGGATCGTCGTAAAAACGATCTATAGATAGCTCAACTGATCCAGGTCACTGCCAGTCGGAAGCGCGCTGAAAATACTGGCGGCATTGCCACGCTGAATGACAATGCTGATTCTTTGTACCAAAATAGGTACATATTTGATACTTGCCCACATTTTGCAGAAGCAAGAACCCGTCCGTAGAACTACGAAAAACTCCCTCCGTATCAAAGAAAATGATGATAGTTTTCAAAGGACGGATTTTCATGAGTCTCAGTTTACCACCCTTGTCTCAGGCCCTTGAAGTCAGAAATCGTGATGGGAAGCGTCCGAATATTCATCAAATGAACAAAAAAGGAACGAATACGGCCCAGAAAGTTGCATCTAATGTCGAAACACCGAACATCCGTACATTGCGTATCGTCCTATCATGCCGGTGTAGCAACATCCTGTCAATCGCCATTCTAATTTCAAAAAAACTGTTTTCTATTTCCGGTTTACTCGATGTTGTAAAAAGGTTTTAGTTTCGAATCGGGCTAGTGATCTAAAAAAAGGTTCGATATTGGCCTAATTTAATTATAGACAAAGTAAAGAGTTCTATTTTTAAAATATTTTAGATAGAAATTCGAATGCAAACGTTCCATTTTTAAAACATCAATCAATGCCAACTCATTTGATGATATCAATTTATTTTATTGCCTGAATCTTACAAAATTAAATGAATGAGAGCTATTAATATTCTCAAGTCTGTATCTGTCTATAAATCTCGACAATAGAAAGTGCAATAAAGAGCTGTGAAAGGAAGCGATTTTGTTACGAAAGCTTTTGCTAATGCAGTTACAGCTTGAATAACTACTATTAATTCAATTAATGTAAACAGATTTCAAATCTTCGCATAACAAACTTTCATTTCGAAATACTGAGGTTTGTATAAAATATACAAGAAAGAAAAGTTTTCGACGTGGTGCGAATACAATACCGATTTCTTTTGTTATTCTTTTTTTGAAATTTCGAATCTCTCACGAACGAAGCATTGAAAACTCGTTCGTAATTTCAAAATTAAGTTTGTATTATTGCAATTAACCTTTTGACATACCGATGAATTTTTGTTAACCTTTTTGAGGTCTACCTTTTTAGGGTTGCAACACTTAAAGTTCCTTTTTTGTTTACAATAAAAAGTCAACTTATTTGGTAAGCTTGCACTTATTCAAGTTCCTTTTTTGTAACATGAAGGATAAATATTTAAAAAAGGTCTTCCAAGTGAATCAGCTAAGGTAAAGTTCATATTTTAATGTTTTTGTGTCAAGGTTTCGAGTTAAGTGTTTGTTTATTTCGACAATGTATGTCATGAATTCATGATCCTTTTTTTACTTCTTCATAAACTTTTTTGGATATTTTTTTTTATCATTAACTTTTTTCGATGTTAGATTGGTTTTATTATTGACGTAACTTAACTTAAAACTTGATTGGACTAGATTTCTATACGAGAATCTTAATGTTAGATTATGAAATGTCACTCGTAATAAGATCAAGGCTAAGTTAGATGGAATATTTTAGATGAATAATTTTACATAATAATTATAACATAAATAGTTCTACTTAAAATGATAATAGCCACATTTATAACAAGTTTGCTTTAAATTATCTTTAGGTAGGTAGGTCTAGGTACTTATTTAGGCCCTATAGGTAACATAATATTAAAAAGAGGAAAGATTTGTTTGTTTGTCTGTGTGTTTGTTTGTTTGAAATGAATAGTCTCCGAAACTACTGGACCGATTTGAAAAATTCTTTCACCAATAGAATCCTACATTATCCCCGATGAACATAGGCTATATTTTATCCCGGGGAAGTGAAGTTTTCCCCACTGATCGCGGGTAACACCGCGGCGGACAGCTAGTAGGTAATACTATTTTTACTTGGGAAAAAAACATACCTGTTATAATTATGTACAGTCAGCGTCTTCAATTGGTAACCCCCTAAGGTGGATTGTACTGCAAGAGGGTATACCTAATTAGCTAAAAACCACGAGAAACAATCCAGTAGGTAATAACTACTTTAAAATAAAAAAAAATACTTGAGAAAATAGAATGTGTGTGTGTGTAGTATAGAATAGAATAAGTTTTTATTGTAGTACCTACCTAGATCTAATACATTTTGTTTTTTTTGCTGTGTCAGCTGTACCTAGTTTTGTTCGTCTGTGTGTGTGTTTTCCCAAATAATTTTTTTATCTATCTATCTAAAATAGACAAATTAATTAAATTGGTTGCCTACCTAGAATCACCAAATTGAAAAAAAAGACAACTAAGTAAGACTAAGTGATCCCAGCGGTCCAATTAGTAAATGCTTTTTGACTTTTTAAATCTTCCTTTAACCATCCATACTATGGCATGGATAAAGTTTGTATCCCAGGGAAGGGCATAGCTTATTTTTCGAAAAAATGAAAAAAATCCCGAGGGACCGTAGGTTACACCGCGGGGACGCAGCTAGTTAAAGATAATGCTAAAGACATCCTCATTGTTCATTATGACGGAACCGATTGTACCCGATTGTAGCCGATTGCATAAAATTTCACTGTCGTGTCGTTCGAGCAGAACGATTAAACGATTATATCATCAGGAAAGTAGATTAAAAACATCATGCATCACGTACTTTTTGTCATTTTAATGAACCTACTTAAATTAATGATTTAATTTGATACATAATTGACTAATAAAGATTAATGGTGATTAGCTCATCAATAAATGATTTAGTAACTTTAATTAAAATTAGTTGAAAGTAATATAAAAATGCTAAGATTGTGTTAATTTTATTCGATATTTTAAAAATAAATCTTATTTTATGGTGTACCTTAAACTTAATACCTATACATATAATTAATTACTTATCTTTATTAAGTTTAATTGTTGTAAGCTCTCTATTATTGTAAAGAGTTCTACCCTACTGTAATATCATACTTACTTTAAAATCTTTATTACCTTAATTTAAATTTAGAATCTTCATGGATTAATTTTTATTTTTTTTTTGCATTGTAAGTATAGTTATTTTTTTATTCTGCCATTCTCTATAATTTTATGTTTCTCGCAGAATTTAAAATGCATTCTTAATTTGAAAAACATTTGCCTCTCCATCGGTATTCGATTTTCCCCTTCATCCTTCCACGACAGTTTTTTTTAGTTTCATTGTACAATGGTAGTCACTGCAATCCTGTCCTGTTTTAATAAATCACATTACACTGACCTCTGAGCACATCAGCTGGAATCAATCGCCTGAAAGTCTTCGGCCTCTCCTCTTCTTTCGCCTCCTCAGCGGCCAAAGCCAAAGCGAAAACGGCAAAAACTACCAGATATTTCATTTTGATTGGCTAAATTAAAATTAAAAAAAGAACAAAAAACAAAACTACGCGCTTCGAGGCGTCTGTTTGCGCGGCAAGACTGAGTTCCAAATTCGATTTTCGCGCGTTTTTATGCTGTGCGACAGGCGGGGAGTGAGTGGCAAGATGGCTGAATTTGGCGGGACTTTTTTATACGTTTTGTCTCATTCAGGGTTGGTTCTTTGTTGCAAATGCATTATTTTTCATCGTTATGATTGTTATCAGAATGACATCAGTTTAAAAGCTTTCTGGGATCAAAATAAGCACCTATTGTGCGATGTCAAAATCTAGGCTTCAAGGTTAATTGACCTGTGTTCTGGGAATTGGTTTCGCACGATGTGTACACTTTTAGAGCTAAGAGGTAGGAAGAATAAGATTTTACCTCCTCTTTCGATATAATTCCTACCTATTTAATTAAAGTACCTAACCTATTAAAATAATTAGGTAAGTAGGTACTAATAGCTGAAACCTACAACAAAGTAGCTCTGGCTACCTACATTGGTACCTATTCGAAATGACAGAGATAGATGTGGTCTAGAATAAAGGTATCCTTAAGCATGCTACGTACCTAGATAGGTACTTCGTATCCTGAAAAAAATCAGGGCTTCTCGAGACTGGTAGGTAATAGGTACACACACATACATACTCATAAAAAATAAGGTAAAATTACGAAATTTGAAAAATAATAAATACATCATGAAATGAATCATCACAAGAACAATTTGGAAACGTTCCAAAATTAGCATTAATTGACATTGACATTTAATCAGCACAGTTGACATTTCTCTGTCAATAAATCAAAGTCGTAAAGTGTAGCACTCGCTTTTATGGACGCAATTTTGAATTTTGGACAAACGAACTAATAAATAACAGGCAGATGACATTTTCTAATATTAACAAAAAATAACATGATTAATGTTATTACACTCCTAAGCCAAAAGGACATGATTTATTTGGTTCCAAAAAATGACCGCTGTGATGTATCCTGCTTCTCGCGATTCTGGGAGGATAATAATATTCCCTTTCCGTTTTTTGTTCGTTTGATGAATATTCTAATGGCGGACACTCGATAATTATCGCGATATTTGGATCGTGATCCAGGATCACGATATTTATCGAGTGTGTAGTATAGCGTATCGCGGATCGTGATACGGATCGTCGAATTTCTAAAAATCCAGAAATCCCACGATTTGTATCAAGTATCGTCGATCCATATCGAGTGTATAATCTGTGGTCTGTGATTTGACAGAAAATGTATGGATCTAATGTCAAATATTGTAAATTTTATAGTCTGTGGCTTTGGCTAGTACTAAACATTTGTGAAAGCTGGAGTCTGTATATATCAGGCTCCAGGCTTCTACTCTTTGAATGACTTATTGCGTAGTGATGATTTCATTGTCATTTGTGCAGGCGCATTTTTATCAGACCCAGCGCGAAATTACCAACCTGGGGCACGATATTTCCAGACCAGTTTGATAATACCGCGCTTTCCCAAATTTTAGTTTTTTGCTTGTATTATTTTTGTATGTTTTTTTTTAATGAATTTGAAGTTTTGTAATTGTAACCAGATAAATTCTCCACTTATTAAACTATTTAGAATTTATTTTAACCTAACCTGAGCTGAGTTATAGAATAATTCCCTTAGGGGCACGGTATATGCCAACTCTCCCCTACTGACGCGATACGTATCGAGTGTGTAGTATGTAGATTCGATCCAAAATACATATCACGATATATATCGTGATAATTATCGAGTGTGTAGCATCTGCCAATACGAGCTACATTGTATTCGGTCGATAAGATCAACGTAAGCACGATCCTAACCTGTGACCAAATATTTCAGAAGAATTGACCCTTGAAGTCAAAATACGTGGTGGGAAGCACCAAATCCGTCGGTTGACGGAAAAGTACGATAATAGGTTGTAATGTTTTGTGTAAACTCACACATGTTTGACAGTCAATAAAGGGTTTTCCACGAATTAGTATTGATTACGTACCTAAAGCCGGTTCGCACCGTCGTGTTTTCGTGTTTTTAAACAAAATAACAGTCTATCTATGAGTATAAAAGGGCGTAGCATAGACAAAAATCACAACATGTTTCCCGAGAAGAATGGATAGCATCCCCCGCATTCGCCTGCGGAGAGTGGAAGTGTTTTGTGTTGAAGATGTCAACGTCAAAATTATGAAAAGCAGTGTGCACATGTGTAGTTGTTATAACCGTAGAGAAGGTTGTTTTTCGCCATTTTAGGAAGAAGCACTGCTCTGCTATTTTATTTTCTTTTTCTTGTGTTTTACTAAGTTTTATTATGTAATTTCGGTGGCATTTTACTAATGAAGCCTTGGTTTTGAAACAGGAGATCTGGAAAATGGAATGGGGGAGTATTGAAGCAGATTTCTCATTTGACGAAAAATTTCCGTTAGTTTTGAAGAAAACAAGCCGCCATGTTTTGTTCAAACCATCGACATGACTTGACTGACTGACATGACTATAAATCTATTTATAAAACTTGACATTGGCAGAATTATACTTAATTGTGTAGAAAGCCATTAAATAAAAGAAGAAGAAGAAGAACCGTAGAGAAAATAGACAAAAACAATTACAACAATTTAGGCGCAGCGGACGGGTGGTGCGGATCTGCACCCTTATTGTCTTACTAGAAATCCATTACCAGTTGTCATCCCAATGGAGATCAACCAATCACATAAGACGAAAATTTGGAATTTGTGCATAGGTATGTACAGTCACGGACAATAAAGAAACACAAGAAAGAAGAAAGAAACACATTTATTTAGACAACACTTAGTACATAGAACAAAAATGGGCAAAGGCTACATTAGGTAATTTAGGTAGGTAGAAAGCAGGTAGGTACATTTTTTGCTGTAAATAGATAGGTAACTACCTACCCACTGCAAAAAAGGTTTACTTTGAACATGACTGCAACATCCCCAGGTATTTTTATATATTTCAGATCCTTTGAAGATGTCTAAGGAGTAGTCAGAGGCATGTCCAAATACAAAAATTATAAAAATAATTACTTAGCTAAGTTCTTAGCACTAAAAACAGATTAATGATACCTATAGAAGTTAGCCTTTCCCGCAAAACCAAACAGCGTGAGTAGTGGTGTGCCTAAAAAGGTCAATCTCAATAAGATGTATACACTCCATAATAATGTTTCAACCCATGTACAGGTCAACATGTCCAACAATGTTCTGGTATTATTATTGATTTCGCCACTAGTTTAATGTCAAATTCCGCTTTTTTTTTAACCTACGGCTATTAGTTTTAGTGTGAAGTATGGAGTGTATACGTACATCTTATTGTTCGTGACTGTAGCTATGCACAAACAATGACAATACACCCTAATTTTTACGTACGTAATAGGTACTACAAGACGTACATGATTCCGAATCATGTACATTTTGGCAGAGTTATACAAGGTAAAGGCTCATCCCGTCTTTTTAAGAGCTAGATGGTTGCAACCTTAATTGTCAGTATAATTTGAAACTAAGTATAAAAATCTGTATCCGCTTCATCATTATTACGTTTTTTACAAATGATGTTTCATCTAATTATGCTGATAATGTTAATTGCGTGAAGGTTCTGAAAAGGTTCTATTGCGCAATGCGCAACGAACTAGATGTTAACTCAACTCGCCCTAGTTTGATGGTGAAGTAAAAACAGCGTTTACATCTGTTTTTGGTCATTACTAATTTTTTTTAATAACTTTTGGGCTACGGAATGCGCCTTGAATTTTGGGAAGGTATCCGTTTTTGTTGGTTTATGATTTCGAAAACAATATTTTGGTAGATTACAGTAATAAGTTAATTACCTAAGTACTTTGAACATGGGTAATTTAACACCTGACGCAAAATCCGAGCTCTGGTGGATTGGGAGTGTAGGTACTGATCGTAGTCCTGTTTGTAGTTCGAATCCGGTTGTGCACCAACGAGTTTTTATGTAAAAAAATGTGCGTTAGGCACCAGCATACAAACGGTGATTGAAAACATCGTGAGGAAACCGGCATGTCACAGAACCTTACAATGGTCCTCCAGAACCTTTGGTCAAATGCACGAGCTTTTGTGGACTTGACTTGATTACACATAAATAAAATAAATAAATAAATAAATAATGCTGGACATATGATCAAAATTTACTTTTATCTTGTGTCTGGATGGCGGATGTTAACAGACTTAAATAAAGAAAGGTTCTATGTTCGTACCTATGTGGTGTTTATCGATATCTCGAGCTATGCTCGGAGTTTCTGTGAAGGATAGAATCCGCAATGAGACTATCCGACACAAAACCAAAGTTGTCGACATAGCTCAGAGAATTAGCAAGCTGAAGTGGCAGTGGGCTGGCCATATCTGCTGAAGAACCGATAACCGCTGGGGTAAACGAGTTCTTGAGTGGAGACCGCGACTCGGCAAACGTAGTGTAGGACGCCCTCCGGCCAGGTGGAGTGACGATCTGCGAAAGGTTGCTAGCAGAAGCTGGATGCGTCGCGCTGAGAACAGGGCGCAATGGCGCTCATTAGGGGAGGCCTATGTCCAGCAGTAGACTGATAAAGGCTGACGATGATAATGATGATGACCGATATCTCCGTCAATTGTTCACCGATATTCAAACTTCGCTTTTAACTTGAAAGTGGACTCTCGATGTGGTCCAATAAGTAGGATAAATTGTATTCTTGAGAAATTGATACTTTTCTCGTAAAACTTTAAAATAAATCATCATCATCATCATCATCCGCAGCCTGACTTCACCCACTGCTGGGTATAGGCCTCCCTAAGTTTGTGCCATCCACCACGATCCTGCGCTAATCGGACCCAGTGACGACCCGCGACGTGTACAATATCGTCTGCCCATCTGGCCGCCGGACGTCCTACATTCCTGTACCCAGATCTGGGCCGCCATTCAGTTAATACTCTACTCCACCTGTCGTCACCACGCCTCGCTATGTGTCCCGCCCAGTTACAAAAAAAATAAAAATAAATAATAATGCTGGACAATTCACACAGCGTCATCTAGCCCCAAACTAAGCAAAACTTGTACCATGGGAACCTGGTAACTGATAATACCTTGCAGATCATACAAACATTTATCCCGGGGATCGAACCCGCGACATTCTGCGTCCCAAGCGGGCTTTCACCCACTGCGCCACAGAGGTCGTCTAAAAACCTCATCCTAGCATAAATTGAAGTCGGCTTGCGTTTTAGTTTTTAAAACATAATTGTAACAATGATTATTTATGTAATAAGAATGATTTATGCTCTAACTAAAACAATGATTATGTTTTTAATTAGGTAAGAACGAAGGTTTATTCCGTAATACCAGTAGTAAATGGTACTGATAAAGTATTGCACCAGACGTCTATGGTGTAGTGGTAAGATGGATGTGGAAGCAGGTTCGACAATTTTAGATTCATTCTTGTCGTGTTTCATTGAGAAATGAAAAGTCTTATCAAAATTTTCAATTCCGACGGGATTCGAACCCGCAACGATCCACGGAACCCTAAGTCGTCACTTGTCGTGTTACTAATTCTTTCAGTTCTTTCGAATAGAAAAGATTAGGGGTTGTCTATGAATCTCGTGAGGCTCGTAAGGGGGGGGTAGCAGATTCGGAAAAATCACGAAATATCACCAGGGGGAGGGGGATGTAGTGAGAAATCACTTATGTATGTAGGTAGGTATTTGTTATTTTTTAATTTTATATAATTAAATGTTGGTAAGCGAAGCTGATCAAGATCGATCGCTGTGGAAATCTATGGGGGAGGCCTATGTTCAGCAGTGGACGCTAGATGGCTGAGATGATGATGATGAGCGAAGCTGGCGAGCGTTCCTCTATAATACCTATTCTCATAAATCTCTAATAAGAAAACACTTCATAACGATAGATTATCCGGCCACTAACCCACAGAGGTCACTAATCAGATTATAATCAAACAATAAAATAATTACACAGTAGTGTTACTGTGTAACTGTGCACAAACAATGGAATCCGGATCATTTTTTTGTTCAAAAACAGATCTTTGTCTCGGAACAATACATTGGCCTTACTGAAAACCTCTGTGTGTCTACTGTGCTTAAGCGTGCGTGAACAGTTGCCAAAAAATCCTATTGTTAGCCTAATATCTGCCCTCGGCTTTGTTCACGAGGTAGGTACCAAAATTGTCCAATATGTTCCTCCTCCTCCTCCTTGAGGGTCGTGACCTCCTTTAGGTATCACTTTCTCCCTTATTATATTTCTCCATCTTCCTCTGTCCCCGTCCCCGTCTGTCTCTGTTCCTCTGTCTCAGTATGAAGAGCAATATGTTCAGAGATGTAAGAGCAAGAGGTCCAATATGTTCAATCATCATTGGCCTGCCCTTATCCCGCTCATGCGGGGTCGGCACAACATGTTCTCCTCTTCCACTCTCCCCTATCACTCGTCATCTCTGTATCAACTCCTTTCTTTTCCATATCTTCTTTCAAACAATCCATCCATCTTTTCTTAGGTCTACCTCTACTCACATATCCATTCACATTCATTTCCATCACCCTTTTAGTAACATGACTTTCATCCCTCCGCATTACATGCCCATACCACGCTAACCTATTGCTCCTAAATTTTTCAGTCACCGGCGCTACTTTCAGACTTCCCCTAATATATTCATTCCTCACCTTATCCATTCGCCAGGTCCAATATGTTCAACTAAACAAATAATTGGACTACATCATTTTCTACTTTATCATTTGGTTTTCTGTTAAAAAGCCTTTTGAAATGAAAACTTCAAGGCGCGTTGGGCATTTTTCAGATGGACGAAAAATATCAAACTCAGTCACGTGTCACAATGGTCGTCGGCGTTACCGCCTCTGGTGAGACAGCTTCGAGTTCGAATCCCAGTGAGACAGTAACTTTTTGCACTTTTTTTTAAGTTTAGAACCATTTACCTAAACCTCATTCAAGCTTTCACTTCTGTCGGCACTCCTGGAATGCCATTTTTTGTTGTCTATCCACTGTTGTCCGATAACCGCTGGGGTAAACGAGTTCTTGAGTGGAGACTCGGCAAGCGTAGTGTAGGACGCCCTCCGGCCAGGTGGAGTGACGATCTGCGAAAGGCTGCTGGCAGAAGCTGGATGCGTCGAGCTGAGGACAGGGCGCAATGGCGCTCATTAGGGGAGGCCTATCTCCAGCAGTGGACTATAGGCTGATGATGATGATGATGATCCACTGTTATCTTTTGCCCTTGATGTGTAGCCTACCTACTGAACTTCGAACATTTTGAAGTGGGGGAAATTTCCTTTAAGAACCTATATTTGTTTTTTTTAAACGCTGTATTACGGTGAAGGAAAACATCGTGAGGAAACCCGCAGCTTAGTCACCTCCACCTCCTGTGGACAAGGCCGATTAGACCCCTCGCAGACTACAGACTTTCTATCGGCCGATAGATGAGACGGGCTATACTTCTCCATATCATTACGAGCCGAAGTATATTCCGTCTCAACTATCGGCCGATAGAAAGTAGTCTGCAAGGGGTATTAAGCTGAGAGGATGGTTTAGGTCATTAGGTGCTTCAAGCCTAGGTATTCCATCTCATGTCCTAGGCACAAGTTTCATTGAGTTTAGTATTAGTCATATTAGTTTATTTGTAGTTAATATACGCGTGTTATAAATGGCAGTGGCCTAAGCCCAGCCATTGTTAGTATGTTGGTAACATTGTTCCGAGTTTGTTCACAGGACATTGTTACCGAGGTAACTATTGTTACAAAAATGAATGACCTTTTTCGTGCAATACAGTGAATGTTGAAATTATAGCTAAAATGTCCATGTTATCCTATTATACCTAGGCACCTACCTTATTTACTAAATACGAAAGTTTGTGTACGATACACGTATTTTTTTATGATAAATGGGTCGGCTCTTGACCACGAATCTTACGCAGACAAGAATGAGGTCTACGATGGAGCGAGCCTACCCAGAAGGTGCCTTAAGAGTGTGCAGGAGCGATTTAAGCAATTTTGTTGTTCGAAATCGTTATTTATCTCAGAATCTGTGAAAGCTACAACCTTCATATTTAGGTAAGTGATACTTCATTGTTTTATCTTGGATTTCGTGTTTTAAAAACACGATTGGTGAAAGTTTTCTCGATAAAATATTTTTTTGAAAAACACATGTTTTGCACACTATTTGCTATTTATCTCATTTCTCTCTTTGCTATTCTTTTTGTTTTGTCAAGAAACCTATAAGTATTTCTTTAGTTTTGTCTTTTAATTTTTCGATTGGTTGTTTAAATAACTTTTAATTAGCTAAAAGTGTTTTAGCGCCATAAATAACTTTGCGTATCCATAGCTCTGTACTCCTCACACGCCGAACAAATCACACTCGCTGTCCCGCTTACAAAATGGCGGCGTATGGCACACTCTTAACTCTCTTCTTGAAAACAACAGGGTCATAGCTCAGCGGAAATACAGACGCGAGAAGCTGATTCCAATTTTGCAGTGCGCATAATAAAAGAGCTTATGCTTACGTATGGATATTATTTTGTAAAGTAGGTAACTTTCAAGCAATAAAAATGAAGTTCTTGTGGTCGTGCTGACTTAGTCGTTCTTGATAGATCGCAAAACGGTCTATAGGCTCAATGCACATTGAATTGGCAAGCGACGCGTCAATTAGTTTTATAGCGCACCATTATAAACCTTATGAACAATGGCACAAGATATAGAAACGCTTGTAGAATTAACGAGGTCTGGCGATGCCATCTATCGGGCCGCACTGGCTCGAGCACTTTCGTGCGGTTCATTCTACTAGCGTTTCTATATGTAAGATTGATCATAAGGTTTATAATGGTCTCGGATCGTGCGAGTCGATGAAATATCCGTAAAAGTCCGTAACAAGGCTTGATATTATGCTACCGTTGATGATGATGATGAACAATTTAGTAGCAGGAACTAGGTAATAGCAATAGGTAGAGTTCCTACGTAGATAATAAATTAGTTATGTTTCATTTTCCTTAATAAACCAGAATGAAAGAAACTATAAAAGTTTTATAACAATAAAGTCTTATCGCTGGAAGCAATCGCTTCCAGATTTACCTAACAAATGTTTTTACATTTTTTCACATATAATTTACCTACAATCTACATAACATTGGTCTTTTTTGACGACCTCTGTAGCGCCTCTGTCGAGCCGTGTTGGCCGAATGGAGTTGTACCTCGACTTTCAATCCGATAGTCGTGGGATCGAATCTCGGCCGTGCATCAATGGATTTTGCGTTTCGTAAAATTTATATGCGCTTTAACACGAGCTCTGAACGGTGAAGGAAAACATCGTGAGGAAACCAGTTAGTATTCTTATAGGCGGCGATGGGCTTACAACCTGCCACGTATGGAATACTAACTTCTGCAAGATGTGGGCATGTATCAAATATGTATTTGTACATGCCTCTGACTACCCCCTTAGACATCTTCAAAGGATCTGGAATATAAAAGATCTGAGACAATGTCTACCGCGCCTCGGGGATACAGTCGTGACCCTGTTTTATATCTGTTCTCTATAGCGCAGTGGGCGAAGGTCCGCCTGCGACGCACAAGGTAGCGGGTTCGATCCTCGCGGCGGGACCAATGTTTGTACGATCTACAAATATTTGTCTCGGGTTTGGGTGTTTCTATGTACATATAAATATGTCATCTAACACAAGCTCTGCTTACTTTTGGGCTAGATGATGCTGTGTGAAATGTCCAGCGTTATTTATTTTATTTATTTATTATACCTAGAATACATAATTAGGTAAGAGATAAATACCTTTTTTTTACGGATAGAAAATCTGCTCACAGACATCCAATTACGTCGAGGAAACGTAATTGGGGTGTGTGGGGTTGTCGAGCACTCGACGACCCACTAAAAACTACCCGATGGCCAGAAATATCCAAACATCTAAACAAACTCACAAACTTTCAGCTTTATTAAATGAGTGGGATTTATTTATTTATTTATTTACTTTAATTAACACGGTATATACACCCAATTACATGGATGGGATGGGTGGGATTTAAAATAACTAACCTCACACTGGATCACTGAAGATTTGAACACATTTCAAACAATTATGCACTTGTGTGCGCAACTGTACCCACACATTCACTTTTGCTAATGCTGTTTTTAAGAAAACATAAAAACTAAGTAAATACAGAATGCATTTTAAGATGAGATGTGAATTTTATGACTTATGAGTCAATAAAGTGTAAGTAGGAAGTAATTTCTAGATGATTTACACCTTAACTAACCCTGAACTAATTCTGCGATAGAATTAAGTGACTTTTGAGTTAGACAATTTGCGCTCAATCGTATACGCTAGACGCGCTTACGCATAGGCAAGCGGTCACCCAACTACAAAAGAAGGAAGGTACCTAGTTATGAGAACGATTTACCGATCTTTTGAGGTTTTTTGGCTCAGTTGGTAAGAGCGTCGCCCATTGGTCGAGGTAATTTAGGTACCTACAGTTCTTACAGCAAGAGTTTATTCTATAGGCTAATTAAAAGTCGATGCTGTCTGTAGAACCGAACCCACGACCTAAAAATCAAAAACTAAGTGGGTACTTCAATATAAAACCGCTAGGTCTTAGCATGCTCCAAACAATTGACTCAACCAGAAATGATGTAATTCATGATTATGCATAGGTAGTGCAAATGAATAATTCAGAACCAAATGGAAAGATTGACTGACTAGATTTTGCATAACAAAACTAGACTTGGTTTTCATTTGCATAATTTGTGGTTCATATTCTATTAAAACTGACTTCCGAATATATAAGTAATTTGTTTATTTATTTAGGACATCCAACGAAAAAATAGTCATTAACCGAGTCTCAGAAGTCCAAACTCAAGGTATGCCAACCAACGAGCAATGGAGCGAAGCGTTCTGAGGCTGAAAAGGATTGATAGAGTCACGCGCAATGATTATCATCCACACCTGGTTGATATTCCACTTATTAGAACTAAGGACTTTCAAAGTTCTTTTATTATGCGCACTGCAAAAAGGAATCAGCTTGCCGCGTCTGTATTTCCGCTGAGCTACGACCCTGTTGTTTAAGAAGAGAGTTAATAGGCACCTTCTGGGTAGGCTCGCTCCATCGTACACCTCATTCTTGCCTATGTAAGTTTCGAGGTCAAGAGTCGACCCATTCATCATAAAAAAAGACCAGGATCTATATCGTAAACGTCTTGTTTCCGATATAGATCCTGGTCTTTTTTAGCCAAGGTGAAATGGAGTTGGGCGGGACACGTCAGCCGTATGAACGAAGATAGAAGGGCAGGGGTCGACACAATGGGTGCCTGCAGATGGGCGAGTAGCCGGGGCAGGCCGAAGAAACGTTGGCGTGACGACGATGCCTTTGAGAAAGGCTGGTGAAATGGGCCGGGACAGAGATGGTTGGAAGCATATGGGGAAGACCTTTGCCCAGCCGTGGGAAAATATAGGACGAGGAAAAAAACTCGCGCTCCTGCGTTGTGACCCACGGTCCATCGGGATTTTTTCGGGATAAAAAAGTCTAAGCATGTCCTTCCCTGGGATACAACCTTTATCCATGCCAATTTTCAGCCTAAACTGTTCGGTGGTTTGGGCGTGAAAAGGTAACAAACAGACGTCGTTAGCACCGTTAGACCCCTCGCAGACTACAGACTTTCTATCGGCCGATAGTTGAGACGGTATATACTTCGGCTGGTAATGAGTATGGAGAAGTAATAGCCCGTCTCAACTATCGGCCGATAGAAAGTCTGTAGTCTGCGAGGGGTCTTAGAGTGACTGCGGGCCTAATTTTAACAAAATAAGTAAAACATTGGCCCATTTCTTTGTATTTTTCTGTTATTTTTTTTATTTTAGGTGACATGCATGATTGACTGATTGTATAATTTTTTTAATAATTTGAAAGTGAATTCGGCAATTTCAACATTTTCGTGTCTAGCAACGATTATTTAGTTTTCGTGTTTTACCGATATCTAAGCCGCATTGCCATATTGCATGTTTCTTCCGTATATGCAATTAATAGAACCAGACTCATGTTTTGGACAAAGATCTTTAGAGTACCTACCTACTAACCTAACCCTTAAAAGCCTAGTGATAAATACCCTTCCCACTTACTTTAGAGTAGGTATCTTTAGAGTCTAGTTAGAGCCTATCATACTGGCGGTTGACGAGCGGATTCAAAGCAGACCGGGCGCGTGGCGAATTCGCCGCGCACCCGCGGACTCGCTACGCAGCACAATACGCTTATGCCGGCCACCCACGATCAAGTTTACCGTCCAGTCTGCAGCGGACAGGATGCGGCGTCCAGTAAACATGACGGTGTATTGGTATGGGTGTGCATGACAAGCGAAAAAGAACTTCGTTCTGCCGACTTGATCAAGTTTGGAGCGCTGCAAACTGGACGGTAGACTGGATCGTGCGTGGGTGGCCGGCATTAGGCGCATCGCGCACTGATAAGTCGAGGCACGGGCGCGGCGTTATCTCTAAATATGTAGAGAAGTAGCAGAGGCGCAGGCGACTATGCTTCCTCTCAATTCAATTCAATTCAATTCAATTTTGTTTATTCAAGTCTAATCCCCTCTCAAGTCGCATTTGTAGCTGTCCCTTGATGTAGCCTCGACTCTAGCTCGCGTGAGCGACCCCCCTTAGTGACAGAAAGAACCGCGGCGTTCCCGCCGCGTACCCGCGGTAAATTCGCAGCGCGCACGCTCCTTTTTGAATTCGCTCGTCAACCACCAGTATGATAAGGCTCTAAGGTAAGTGGGACGGTCGTGGTCGAAGGTAGTAGGATTATAACTGAGCGCTTCCGTGCTTCAGATCGGTCCAAGCCTTAACGAAGGTCACCACTCGTCACCACTGAGTTAGCCACTAACTCATCGAACTTACTCAAATCCCAGGGACCGTATTCGCGTTCCTTTTTCGTTCGTTTGATGAATATTCGGATGCATCCAATCAATTCCTGACTTCAAGGGCCAATTTGTCGTTCCTACGTCCAATTTTTCTAACGTTACTTAAGCACGGTCCTAACTGGGACCAAAATTCCAAATCGAAAAATTACCCCTTGAAGTCAAAAATCGTGGTGGGAAGCATACGGATATTCATCAAACGAACGAAAAAAGGCACGCGAATACGGCCCCTGCTCGATCCTGACGAAATACCTACAACTTCATTACTACCTACATATGCATCAAAGTGAAACTGAGTTGACAAATAGGTACATACAACTTCCTATAAGCACTGAAGTGAAATCTTAACTCTCGTGTGGGCGAAGTCCTTATCTAGATCTTTGTTTCTTCATCGATGATGCTGCCATTGCTTACGTAGGTAGGTATAGGTACCTACGTAGGCATAGGCGGATCCAGGGGGGGGGCACGTGCCCCCGTGCCCCCCCCCCCCCCAGACGATATTTTTGTGTACATAATAACTACGAAAAATTAATAAATCGTGAATCGTCGTTTGTCAGTTTTGGTTTCTTGTGCCCCCCTCCCCAGAAAAAAACCCTGTTAGGTACTTACGTAGGTATATGATCGAAGCTCTACACGAATACCTAATATTTATCTACCTAGTACCACAACAGTTAGTACCCTAGGTATAATACCTACCTACATAACGATAAAAGTAATGTAGGTACAGGTAGGTACCTACAGGAGCTCAATGACCGTAGGGTCCTAGAGATAAAATTTTTATAATACATACATACATAAAATCACGCCTCTTTCCCAAAGGGGTAGGCAGAGACCAAGGATCTCCAGTCGCTACGATCCTGACACACAACTTTCGCCTCATTCACTCTCATTACATTCTTCATACATGCTCGTCGGTTTCGGGTACTTTCGACCTGGCCCTTCTCCAAAATGTCGCCAATTTGATCCAAGAAGAATTTTTTGTATAATTTCTGTGTTTTTTGTTTTTGGAACTTATTTCGTAATCTTTGTCTGCTTTTCTTAAATAGGTAGGTAGGTAGATAGGTAATTATAATGAACAATTTGGACCTAAACAATGGATGGAAGTTTGGAAGTGGAATTTTGTCAAGGCTAAAGTGTTCATCCTCAAAAATCATAGAGCGTGAAGGAAGGTGGCTGCCATAACTACTATTTAAATAGTTGTGTAGATAAAATAGTTAAAAAACTAACTTCTTACCTAGAATTAAAGTACATAAATGAAGTTCTATCCCCTCCCCCTACAGACCTCTAATACTTAACGCCATCTTGCGACAAAACTACCGTACTTTTAATGCGCAAACAACAGTAACAGCGCCATCTAGATTTATTTATTTAACCGTTGCTTAGCCAACCAAACGATATCAATAATTTCGTTTAAAAATCATGAGAAATTCATGTATTCAGTTCAGTAAAAATTACGAAGCAAATTATAAAAGATGGAATAAAAATCGAAAACAAGAGATACAAGCATTTTAACAGCTTTTCCTTGTTGGTCCTTCATTAGGAGCTAAAATACCAAAGAGGTACCTCGATGACTCGTAACTAAAGTAAAAAAGTAAAAAAAACTGTCCTTCAACAATAAAATAATTATGATGAGTAAATTCAATTTTAGTTTAATAAAAATCAAAAGCGAGTCAGTTTCTGAACGGATTTTTTTTTAAACCAAAGATTAAAGAGACTATGGATAGTAGAATCACTAATACAAAAAACGTGGTCCAACAAGAAATAAAATGTTAAGGTTTTGTGTCTCTTTAAACGCAATACCAATCGCTGGACAAAATATTTTTTGTTTGTTTGGTTTGCAATATTTTCTTTTAGTAGGTAGGTAGTACTTACCTACTAAAAAAGACAGCTAGGTAGGTAGTATTCCAAATATTAAAAAGTTGATTTTACACTAGATAAATGGTGTTATTATTTTATTTTATATTATTAGACACATTAATAAGGCATGATCAACTGTGTACAATCGTGATTGACTGTTGCACATCCATGTGATTGATTACCAGTACCAGGGTGTGGCCAAGTGAGTCAAATTCCATATATAAAAAACATATTTTTATTCAAAAACTATAGGTATAATGATTTGTTTTTTAATGCAAACTTTTAAAGCTTGTACTTGTTGAAATTTTTTTCAAAAAAAGAAAAAAAATTCAACAAGTACAAGCTTTTAATGGATTACCTACCATGATCTGATTGAATTTACCGATGTAAGTACAAAATTTCATATCAATCAACCTATTTTCTGAGGAGTTCCGTTCTCCATCATCGGATCAGCTCGCTGTCACTATATTTTAAAATTTTAGATGATCTACGAACCGAGAGAGAGACTCAATCGGCCTATTTTCTGAGGAGTTCCCTGGAACAGCTCTTGACTCCATCATCAGATCAGCTCGCTGTTACCATTTTTGAAAATTTTAGATGATATTTAATCTACTAACCGAGTTTCAACTCAATCGGCCTATTTTCTAAGGAGTTCCCTGGAATAGCTCTTGACTCCATCATCAGATCAGCTCGGTGTTACCATTTATTGCATTGTCACCGAGGACTCATAAGTGTACCAAAATTCAGTTCAATCGGACACCGGGAAGTGGTTCAAATTAAGCTTGCAAGATTTGACCTGGACAAACATACAAACATTGCAAGTTAATTAATTAAAAGCTTTTAAAAAACGCTAAGCAATAAATAAATAAATAAAATACATTTATTTCGAGCAAACACTCATAGGCACACAAACTAAATAGACAAGAATTTTTGAAACATACAGCCAGAAGACAATTACACACAAACACAAGACATTACATTTATTTGCAGTTGTTTGCAACTCGACTTTGTCTAGTTCTCTTTCCTATTTGTTCTATGGTTGGATTGGCGATGACGTCATGGCTCCTACTTGTGACAAGTGTGACAGTTGTTCGTTTCGCTCAGTTGCCGTTATTTGAGTGATTGCAACACCGCGCCGCGCCATCGTACTTTGTCACCGTACGAAATTAGATAAAAACTTTATAATTCATTCGTATCATCACCGTGATTAATTCCTAAGTACTAAATAATTTAGACACGCATCGTTGCGTGTAATTTCTAAACTTTCCAAGTGATCGTGTTTCAGGAAGTGTGTGTAAAAAACGAATGTTTTGGTTGAAAAAGTGAAGTTGATCCAAAATGAGTAATTTCGCGAATATTATCAAAACTACACCTATTACGGATGACTATGATATCTCAAACACGGTGCTCGGCCTTGGCATCAATGGAAAGGTAAGATTTAGGCGGAAATTTGGTTATTTTTGTGAATCTGATTCCAATGAATTTGAATCGGTGTAAAAAGTTGTTTACACATGACGTAAATGTGTAAAATTAGCTTCAAACCCGTTTTTTATCGTCACGCTTCGAAGATGCGACATTGTTGGGATTTTCTATCCTATTGGGGCTATTGGTGACTCACAGTTATTTATTTTACAACATTGTAGGTAAACAGTTTTTACAAAAATGATAGAAAAAGTTCAAAGAAATATTTCACAATACTTCCTAGTACTGTTTAAACAAACTTCGGAATAAATTGTGAAACATTCTCTCTGATTAACGCAAAGATTGGGTAATCATACCAGAATAAATATGCGATATCTGTAACATCATCTGTCTTATCTAAATGCTGCATATTTAACCTACTGTTAAATAAGTTAGATAGGTACCTCATCATCTCCCCCCCCGTGGATTCCGATCTTGTCGCGATGGGGGGGCTCATTAGCCGTGGTTTGAACGCCCACGGTGAAGCTAACAGGAATCCCAAGCGGGGACGCTCCGAGTGGGCTTGCGGTTGGGCCCACTCTGGATGCGTCTGAGGCGGGTGCGGAGGACGGAGTAATTTCTGTCCCCCGCAGTGGCGTTGGCGGTGGGGCCGCAGTGGAAGAGGAGTGTCGGTGTTACGTTGCCGCTCTCCCTGTCCTCTGCGGCCGTTTGGAGGCTTCTCCACGCGCAGCTCTTTAATTAGAGCGCGCAGTGGACGAAGGTAGCGGAGAGCTCTAGTGGTGAGTAGCGGACGCTAGGTGCGGGGGCACCTTCGTCCGCCTTGCACTGCTCACCACGACGCGGGGCCCGCCGTAAGGGCGGGGATCGCCGGAGGGGGACTGGATGTAGAGGCTCTGCCGGTTGCCCGGGCCCCCTCCATTCCAGGCGACGCCGGAAAGGCGCTGGGATGTTTAGTGGGTATACCGGGAGTCCCCGGGAGTCCCACATACCCCTCTCGCCCCCCGGCGGAGGGGATGCGTAACGCATTTTACCCAGCGACAAAAAAAAAAAAAAAAAAAAAAAAAAAAAAAAAAAAAAAGGTACCTCATCATCTCCTTGCCTTTTTCCCACTTTACGTGGGGTCGGCACAACATGTGTTCTTTTTCGATTCTCCTCTATCAGTCATCTCAACACTCACTCCTTACTCATGTCATCCTTCACACAATCCATCCATCTATCTTTGGCCTACCTCTACCCGTAAATCCATCAACCAGTACCTACTTTTTATTATCGTTTACAAAAAAAAAATGATGCCGGACATTTCACACAGCATCAAAGCATTCGTGAAGTTAGCTGTTGGGTTATTTATTAGTTAGTAGCCTGTTTTTTTAATCTATTTTAATTTAGAGACCCCGATTGATTATCGAGCATGCTGGCCCCATAGGTCATTGCAAAATGATTCCTCCAAGAGCCTGAAGGTCTGTCGGAGACCATGACGGCCACATCAGCTGTCTGCAGCACACTCTGCCACACACCCACATCTAGCCAATTAATCCTACTTATGTCAGATAAAATATAGTAAGCAGTTGAGCTTTTTCTTACACAAATTGACTGAAGTAGCAGTAACAACGTCATTTGGTGCATTCCATTTTTAGTTGCTTTTGGCCACTAACTCAAACAAACTCATCCAGAAACACTAAGTTACCTCCACCATAGCTGTTCAACATTTTACAAATTGATTCTTTACAGCCAAACAATTGCTCATTGACAGATTAAACTTATCTAAGGAATTTTCCTTAAAATAAAGTCATGACTCATTCTCACGAATGAAGTTAATAGGTAAATGATTTGTTTATGACACATAAGGCGATGACCTTTTACTCATAATTGAATTAATGTAATCCATTCACACTACAGTCTACCGAAGATCGCTCCAATAACCTTAGGTAACCGAAGCGCATGGTCGTGCTTGCTTAGTCGCTTTGGATAGATGGCCGAAGTTATGCAACAAGTTTGTAAGTGGATGGGTGGCCGCCGAAGCGCATGGTCGTGCTTGCTTAGTCGCTTTGGATAGATGGCCGAAGTTATGCAACAAGTTTGTAAGTGGATGGGTGGCCGCCAGTGGCTTTTTCATCTGAGCTCTTCCGTGCTTCGGAGGGCTAGTTAAATTGTCGGTCTCGGCTATTCAGTTGCTAACCAAGGTCTGTATGGTGGCCTCATAAAAATACGTGTCAGGTTCTTGAAAAATCGCGGAAGCTCCCCGAAATTTACGAAAGTTGCAACTACCTACTGAAATTAATTGACATTGTATCATTTTGTAACATTTGATAACATTGTATCATTATCTGAAATGAAATTTATTTGCCAGAGATCTGTGGAATCAGGTCATGGCATTGAGTTCCAATGCCAGTTCTAAATCAATAGAGAGCTTTCTTTCACTAGGCCGTTTCATACGCTGCGCAAAAAAACATTGACTCCGACAGAAGTGAAAACTTGAATGAGGTTTCGGTAACGATTCTGAACTTGAAAAATAAAAGTGCAAAAAGTTACTGTTCTACTCTAGGATTTGAACCCGGAGCTGTCTCACTCAGAGCCGACGTCGGTCTCAACTCGACTACGATACAATGTGTGACGAAATAGTAAGAAGAGGTGGTAACAGTCACGTTACTGAGTTTGGTATTTTTCTCTCATCTGAAAACTGCCCAACGTGCCTTAAGAAGTTTGTAAACGGACTGCAAAAATTGCATCTTGCTGGCTTCACGTACATCTATCAAAGTTTCTATATGACGGCGAACCCTATAAAACTCGGTCACCAGGGTTGACCGCGAGTGTCTTGGGTGGAGACCGCAACTCGGCAAACGTAGTGTAGGACGCCCTCCGGCCAGGTGGAGTGACGATCTGCGAAAGGCTGCTGGCAGAAGCTGGATGCGTCGAGCCGAGGACAGGGCGCAATGGCGCTCATTAGGGGAGGCCTATATCCAGCAGTGGACTGATATAGACCGATGATGATGATACCAGGGTTGGCCAGTAACTCTTACGAAATAACTTTAAACTCTTTGTTTTATAAGGTTGCATTTAAATTGACAAAGATAATAAATAAATAAATAATAATAAATAATGCTAGACATTTCACACAGCATCATCTAGCCCCAAACTAAGCAAAGCTTGTACTATGGGAACCAGATAACTGATATACTACTTATATACTTTTTGTTTGTAAATACATACATATTATACATAGAAACACCCAGACCCGAGATACATATTTGCAGATCATACAAACATTTATCCCGCCGCGGGGATCGAACCCGCAACCTTCTGCGTCCCAAGCGGGCTTTCACCCACTGCGCCACAGAGGTCGTCAAGATTGATAGTGTTCGAACGAGACGCGAAGTGAAACGACTACTTTCTCGTGACGTCATTATTAGATGAAAGTTGGAAGGCCTGCCAAAACTTGTATACTACCTACTCTCTGCGGTGTTCCCTGAGGAATTATCATAGTTCCGGGATAAAAAGTAACCTTCAATCCAGATTATGCAAATCTCGCTGCGAGAATCGAACTCGGTCTTGCATCCGCTACGCCATTGAGGTTGTCAAATGATTTCGTCGTTAAACTCAGAATTCTTGAACTACATAACAATCGACCTTAAAACCTTTTTGCTATAAACAATTTTGGATTGAACCAACCACCTGTTAAATTCGACCTTTTCTGAAAGTTCAGGGTTAATACCTTTTTTGAGTTCCATTATAACGGAAGAGAAAATCGGAATTCCCTTTAATCTGGAGGTGGAATTTTTGTGGATACATTTATGTATTTATTATTAGCCATAAGAGTCCCACTGCTGGGCAAAGGCCTCCCCCCACTCCCTCCAGACATCTCGGTCCCCAGCAACATTCCTCCAGTCCATTACAAACTGGTCGAGCTCGTCCCGCCATCTTCGTTTTGGTCTGCGCGTCGCCTTCTCGCTGGGTCGGGGCGCCACTCGCTGGCTACCTTCGCCCACAGCTCACCTGGCATGCGACAGACGTGCCCAGCCCAATTCCACTTGAGCTTGGTGGACTTCAGAGCTACGTCTGCGATACGTGTCTGGGAGCGCAGGTGTTACGGATTCTATCCATTAACATAAGGTGAAGTACGCTCTGGCGTAAGGTCTGCGTGAGGTGTGCTGGCCGGCCCGCGCCCTTTTACACTGAACGTTATTTATAAATGTATTTTTTGCAATAAAATGCCGTTATCCTCTTCCGTTTTTATTAGGGAACACGTGGACGAAATTTCATTAAAAAAATGTAAACAACCGACAAATGAAACTGCTTTATGATGAAGATTTAGAAAAATGACTTGACGTACAGTGAGTTTTGCGTCCTACATCACCGTGATGACGACGCATTGAGGATATTGGCGTCAAGGATTTTAATATTTTTCAGCAATTGAAAAACCTTCGGAATTGATACTTTAAGTTTTGAATATTTCATGTTTTTTACTTCCAACTGATAGCTGGTTTTTCAAGATTTCTTAAATATTACAGCAGAAAAAAAATCCCAAAAACTGCTCCATAAAAACATAGATTTTAATTTTACAGGTGAACGGAACCGATCTAAGCTTCTAAATTGTATTTACAGATAAGTCTATACACCCTTTTCAAAGTGCAAACTTGATTTTACATAATTACCAATAGTTTTTATTTTAAACGAGAATTACTGTTTTGGCGCTTACGACTTTTACTATTTAGCTACCTCTCGCGTCTTTTTGTATGCAAGGCGGCCCCCTTCAGTCCGCGTCTGACCATTGTCAACGTCGGACCTGTGTCAATCGAGCTCCCGCGCTCTCGTAAACATCGATAGTCGTATTTTCTAAGTAAAATCTCAAATACTTATTATTAAAAATGGGGAAAAAAGTTGATGGTTTCTACATGAAGATGAGAACTCTGTATATTGAAAATGTAAGGAAATGATCAAGAAAACATAAAAGTAAACGTTAAATATTTTTCCGGGTTCTAGTAAAACTACAGGGATATGAGACTTGCCAACTTTAGGTGTCATTGTGACGGGCACAGTGACAGTGAGCACCTCAGACTAACTAGACTTGGACGCGGTTTTGACGAAATTTCTTTTACAAATTCTGCCGATTTTTGTGAGGTACGAGGTAGAACACGAACGCATTTTACCTACACACACGTATACATAAACAATTACAATAGCTTATATTATGTGTACGATTCTCAGACCCGCTGAATATTATGTACACAGTATACACAAAAAAATTCATAAAAATCGGTCGAGTTTTGTTACAAGACCTTTCGGGGTCTCTATTATATCTTCGAAAATATTCTTCATATAATTTTGCTTGGTATAAAAATTTATAAGTACCATAATCATCCTTTGCCCGAATAATTTGGAATCTCGAATATTGTTTTATTAATATTGATACCCATACTGACTAAAAAACATAAATATATTTGTCATAACATTCACTAGATGTCATAACTCATACTAGATATTTCGTATATTTTTTCCCCTTACATTTAAAATCGTGATTTTAAAATACAAAACGGGGTCCTGTTGATTGACATAATGTTAATAGTCCTAATAATAATAATAATAATAATAATGCTGGAATATAACTACATACAACATACTAGTTCTAAAATACTGTAGTCATAATGTTAAATTCCCGTAGTCTTAAACTGACATACATTTATGTTGTCCTAATATTATTACCTAAAGAAAAAAAAAAGAAAAATTAAAATCAAAATATTTTTATTGAGTCTTATTTAAGTAGGCATAAAGACCTTTTGATCATCCTTGTAAAGTTCACGATAGAAGTCGGTGGCTGTCTCTAATATGTCATTTCTTTTCGATTTATGTTTTTTACTTTTATGATGTGTTACATTAATAATCCAATTTGTATTTTCTTGAAGTTCTTTCCATGAATTTTTGATTCCGCCTGATTTTTCTATGTGGAATTGTATTGTTTGTGTTCTTAGTTTCTGTCTGTGCTTTCTTATTTCTAAGTTTATTTCTTTACTTAGCTTAGTTATCTCTTGTTTTTTTGTTTTTCCTGGTTTGGAATAGAAGGGCTCTTTGTTGAATCAAATCTCTTGCTTTTGTTCCAATTCTGTCTTTTGGTGTTTTGTCTCTTTCTAGTGTTTTATTAGTTTCTTTTAGTTCTTTCTCTAAGTTATCGTATTTTTCTTGGAGCGTTATAAGTGCCTTTAATGGCGCTAACCTGGTCTTTAAAGTTTCTAAGACGTGTGTCGGTAAAGGTTGAGTAATTGGTAGCTTTGTATTTTGTACTTGTTTTCTTATAATCTTCGGCTCCATCATTTGTAAATGGCCACGAAGTAATCTGTGGTCAGTGTTATATTTAAAGTTGTTAAGCACTTCCACGTTTAAGAAAAGCTTTGGTTTGTTTGTGATTATGAAGTCTATTTCATTTCTAACTTTGCCGTTGGGAGATTGCCACGTCCATTTTCTTTTCAGTTTTCTTTTATAAACACTATTCATAATATGAAAGTTATTCTCTAGCGCGTAGTTTATCAACCTTTTACCGTTATCATTTCTTTTACCGGTCGTGTAGGATCCCAGTATTTTGTCTTCATTCTTTTTTCTTTCGCCAATTTGGCTGTTAAAATCACCCATCACAATAACGGTGTTGTGTTAGTCTCCATCGTGTTATTTAGTTGTTCGTAAAAATTATCTTTAATTTCTTTTTTTGTTACTTCGGTAGGAGCGTATACCTGAACTATTGAAATTGGGTGTTTGTAACCAGGCAGTATGATGTTTAGGACGGCTATTCGATCTGCCGACGGATTATACGGCGTCGACGGCTATTCGACGCCGTATAATCCTTGTATTTCATTTTTGTAATACGTGATGTGTTTTTCATGTTCTTCAATTTTTGCATGTGCATTCTTCCTATCCTTACATACGGTGCACAAACTTGGTCACTCACCAATAGCCAAAAGTTCAGCCTCGGGGTATGCCAGCGGGCTATGGAGCGTAGTATCCTGGGAGTCAAACTTACTGACCGCGTTAGAAATAGAAATTGGACCTTATTTCAATGTAGTACTTTTTAGTTTTGCCATCTATCGATGAATAGCAGAACTTTTAATGACTTTTTTGAAATATCAAGCTTGTCTCTTTAGTTAAGCAACTCGCGTCTAGGTGGCATTGGTTTTGGCTGGCATTATTTCAGCTTTATTACATAAAAATGTTTCATTCCTCGTATTATGTTCTTAATTAAACAAATTCGTGAGTAAGGAGAACTTGAAAAAGTTTCGGTACATGGTTCTTAACTTAATAGAAAATACTGGTTTGGGTTCAAGGTATTTTTTTATAACGATTATAAAAGACACAGGATATACAGAAGCGCTCGTGGTCGTGCTTGCTTAGTCGTTCTTGATAGATCGTCGAAGTTAAGCAACGTTCGAAACGGTCTGTAAGTGGATGGGTGACCGCCAGTGGCATTTTCATCTGAGCGCTTCCGTGCTTCGGAGGGCACGTTAAATTGTCGGTCCCGGCTATCAAAAGCCATGACGGAGGCCTTAAGGCGGCCTAAAAACTCCGTCGCCAGAGTTGGCCACTGACTCATGTGAACTTACTTTTTTTATAACGATTATGCATGAATTTAATAAACAAATAATAAAAATATTATCGAGTATTATAATAATAGTATTAAATAAATAATAAAAAATATATTATATAAAACTATACACAATTTTATTATGAACGAATATACCCAAATAGATTCCTACCTATATCAACTTTGTAAGGTTTATAAAATTAACGAACATAACTTCGATTAGGGTGAATGAGTGAATCCACTAAACTTATTCTGATCTTATTCTGATATTAATTGTTATCATTATGACATTTATGTTTATTTATATCCTCTAAAATTAGGCTAAAGATTGATTATGTATTACAACATTATGAATTAAAATCATTATGCTAAAAAATATGTTATATTTACTAAACACTAGCTTCTGCGCGTGGCTTCGCCCGCGTGGTACCAATATTTTGAATAGCCTTTAAGCTATTCTAAAGTCATTATCTACACCTATTCCAAGTTTCATCCAAATCGGTTCACTGGTTTAGGCGTGATTGAAACGCAAACATCTTAACAAACTCACAAACTTTCAGCTTTATTATTATGAGTGGGATTATGAGATCCTAATATTATTGGTATTATTGATGTAAAATTATGAAGAAAGTTTTTCGGGGAAACAATGGGGTCCCGATGTACCTACTGGATTTGTATTGATTTTTTTTTTTTACTAATTCTAGAAATGCTCTTGCGTACTGCGTACTAACAATATAGCAATCTATGGACTGTTTTGCGACTGTGCACTTTGCACTGTGACCGACACCATTTGACCTAAACATGGTGTCGTGACGCAAAATCTAACACTTTTTTTCGTCTAGCCACCATGCGTATCGTCCAAAAAGGAAATTATTTCCAAAAATAAATAAATGTAAGGCGACTCCATGTAGTCATATGTCAACACCGAAAAGCGAGCGAGTTTGACTCAGCCGGGCGGCCGGCGCGCGGCGCACAGAGCGGCTCGGCCGGATACAAACCACCTAAAATGAGCAGGGGGTATGAGCTGCTTGCGGGAAGCTCATGGGGGCGTGGCGCCTGGTTTCAAATAATTGTTTATCAATGCGTCACCTTAACCCTAGATTATATCTGCAGCTTCGCTATTTTGGAAACAGATTAACGATTGCATCCCCAAGTGACGGTAGAGATTCTCTCATAACTCGACGCAAAATTTAATACCTTGCTGTCTGTCGCGTATAATTATAAAAACATTTAACTAGTTTGTAAGAAATAGTGTACCATTTTTGCATGACAAGATGTATATTGTGTTGGTGGCTCTAAATAAATAAATAAATAACTGGATATGCGACCTACATTAAACATAATCTTTCCGGATATATCTACATACAGAACCCTTTATTCACGATAACAACTCGCACTTACAGTTTTATTTGAAGTCTCCCATATTACCTACTTATTTGGGTTCAGTGAGCTTAAATGCGGGAAAAGAACACATTGATAAAAGCTTTTAAAAGTCTTGTATGTCCTTTCGTTTGGAAAAAGGGTTATTACGGTGTTTGGACCCGAGATTTTGATTTATAAATATAAATTTTGTTGTCACTAATGGTCTGTCATAAAAGCGCTACTTGCGGTCACCCATCCAGTTTGTGAGCACAGAATTGCTTTACGTTCGATCGAACTAATAAAAAGATCGATACGATGTTTAAACGCGAGATTCGTATATAATATCTACGGGGAATACAGGGAATCCTAATACAGGGAAAAATCTGAAAACCGCATATTTTTAATTAAATCACATAAAACAGAGCCTAATGCAAGGAATGAGAGTCGAAATTTTTAAGTAGGTAAGTTAATCGTGTCATGGGGGATATCTTATGAAAGGGCTTCATTGGCACAAGCTTAAACAGATTTTTAATAATTTTCGATATATGACGAAAAATTTAACAAAAAATATGTTTTCCCTTCTCATGTACGAGTATCTTTAACTTTGATGTATATATTTACCAAACAGTTTGCACTGTTTTACGTACCTACTAAGGTACGGAACCCTAGGTGGGCGAGCCCGACTCGCACTTGTCCGGTTTTTTTACTAATGGTCTGTCATAAAAGTCCCACTTTTGTGAGCGCAATGCAATCTATGTTTACACTTACTTACAGCAGAATAGTTTATGCACCTACGCACTAATTGTCCTTTGTCAATGTGCCAATCTGGTTTTTCCTAGTGAACCAATTTAATTCTCGTCCCAAGATTCTTGTAGATTAATAAACCTACATCATATTTACGGAAATAATTTGTATCCCAATAGAGCTCAACCAATCACAACTCAACAAATACGAAAATTACGATTGAAGTCCATGCTAGATAGCTAGAATAAAAGCGGTATCCCAGGGAACGACCTCTATAGGCCACTTTTTATCCCGAAAAAATGAAAAAATCCAGACGGACAGTGGGTCACACCCCGGGAGCGCAGCTAGTACACAAATATTTTAAAATAATGTCCAACTAAAACTATTGATATAACTATACTTAGTTCCAGCTCACGATAGCGGATAGTTCTTCATTGTGTGCGTGTGGGTAGATTAGTTTATGTGCAAGCATTCCAACGCTCACGCACACAGAAACAACATGCATACGTGCATACAATTAAGATCGCCCGTGATATGGAAAATACCTTGCAAATGGTGAGTATCAAGTACACACACATTGGCAGTGGACTGGCCATATCTGTTGAAGAACCGATAAACGTTGGGACTTGGGAGTAAACGAGTTCTTGAGTGGAGACCGCGACACGGCAAACGCCCTCCGGCCAGGTGGAGTGACGATCTGCGAAAGGCTCCTAGCAGACGCTGGATGCGTCTAGCTGAGGACAGGGCGCAATGGCGCTCGTTAGGGGAGGCCTATCTCCAGCAATGGTCTGCTACAGGCTGATAATGATGATGATCAAGTACACTCGTAATCCAACATGGCATTTACGCTAAACTCATACTGATAAGGTTATCATTGTACAAACACTAGCTGTGTGAGTGCTGTGACGTATAGCGTAGGTAGATCTGAATGTGTACTACTGTTTTCTGCATTACGTAAGATGTTACATTCAGATTCAAACTATTTAATAAACAAAATGTACTATGACTTAACGTATTGTAATCAGTGGCGTAGCTACCGGAGGGCTAGGTGGTGCAGTGCACCTGGATCCCCAAGCTCAAGGGGCCCTCAGGCTCAGAGCCCGAGTTTTCTTTTTTTTTTTCTTCAGCAAACTATAGGTATGATTATTTTGAAAATAAAAACAACTGCATTTTTAGATTTTTGAAAAAATTTCAGTACTTACATTTAGCCCAGAAAATGACATTTGTCAAAAAAAAAACTTGACTATCGACGCAATTTCCCATCAGAAACACTTTTCCCCAAAGTACTATGCCAAATAAAATCGTAAGTTTTTACAAAAAAATCAAAATCTAGGTTACATTTTGCTACACTCTGCATATTTTGACTTGATAAAACCTAAACCGTTCAGTTAGGGCCCTAGTTTATTTTGCACCTTGCTACGTCACTGATTGTAATTTGTTTGAGAAAAAACAATTTTAAGGGGCATGGTACTCAATAAAAACTCGAGTCTTTGCCACATACTGCCGCAGTGACCGCTCTCTAAAAGCTACACCACGAACCCTTCGTAAATCATAATGCATAGTCATCATCTCCCTGCCCTTTTCCCACATTATGTGGGGTCGGCACAACGTCTGTTCTTCTTCCATTCTCCTCTACCAGCCGTCATCTCAACACTCATTCCTTTCTTACTCATGTCATCCCTCACACAATACATCCATTTTTTCTTTGGCCTACCTCTACTCGTGAATCCGTCAACATTCATACCAAGCACTCTTTTTGTTAATAACATTCTTACCTTCTCATTACATGCCCATACCATAACACACAGTATAACAGTTTAAACTAAGTTACCGTTATACTGTACCTACTTCGAGGAAAATCACTCATTGATTACTGATTAATCTTATCGTGGTTGGGACTATTTTATACAAGAGACGGTGAATTATTGAATTATTGGCGCCTGTTACACAATCCAATCTACTTCGATACTAAACGGTCAATTATCTTCAAGTGCGGTAGATGTAGATAATTATCGGACAATATTATCAGATCTCCAGTCTTTTCCATGACCATCAAACAATCGTCCTTCACCTGCCTCATTATTTTCTTTTTTTGTAGTGTTTTTTTTTTTGTTTGTTTAATATATATTTTTTTTGTATTGTGTGTAGTATAGAATAGAATAAGTTTTTTTTTTGCTGTGTCAGTGTACCTAGTTATGTTCGTCTGTGTGTGTGTTTTCCCAAATAAATTTTTTATCTATCTATCTATCATCAGCCTTAAACTTGAAATCAATTTCCATATATCATCCCAATTGAGCTCAACCAATCACACAATACGAAAATAGCAATGTTTTACCTACAATTAAAACATTTATTAAACATACTTACCTTGTTAGAAACCTAATTATGAGAGTGGCATACTTGATTTTAAACCTAGCATCGTGCTTAACCGGATCCATCGTCAATTTCCGCTTCCTCGCCTCTCCAATTTTTTATTTTCCCCCACCATCAACCAGCGGCAGCTCGAGCGGCAGGCGAGAGTCTTGTCCATTGGATCTCATTAAGAAGTTTGGGCCACCAGGCAGGGCCTAAAAGTATTAGGTTTCTAACAAGGTAAGTATGTTTAATAAATGTTTTAATTGTAGGTAAAACATTGCTATTAAACTTGACTGTACCTTGTTAGAAACCTAATTATGAGAGAGATGTTTGTTATCGCCTGGTGGTGATGGTGACGCCAATGTGATAGGTAATCATTTTGATATTATAACTCAAAGACAATGTCTTTTTATATACTTTAATAACTCAACAATGTCGGCATCTTACTAGGAATCTGCCTACGTTATGTTGTATTTTACTATCAGGTGAAACTGTTTCAAAGAAGACAAAATTTCAATGTAAACAATCATTTATTAAGTACCTAGATACTTTTAACATGAGCAAATTAATATATTGCTTAACTTAGACGAAGGTTTATAGCGAACACCAACAGCTTATGAACGAATAGGTAGGTAAGATGAAATCAAAAGAAATAGGATCTGTCAAAACCATTGAAGTATAGGCATAATTACAAAGTATTAACAAATATTTGATTATCATCAAACGAATTTAACAGAAATATTGTGTTTAACTTATGAAATGCTTATTAAATCATATCAATCATATATACATCGTTTTATTTGTTCGAAATGCTTAGGTAGACCCTTATTCGTAAATCATCAAATTAGGGTAGGAACTTAATTCTGATCAGGTATTATAGAACATTATATTTAATAATTATGTAGATTAATTCAAATCTTGTAGGTAGAGATCTTGATAGAGTGATCGTCTCATTTGTGATCAGTAAATTGGTTCGAAATGAGAAGAGATTAACCCCGACGTTTTTACCATAGGCATAACTTCTCTGCAGTAGAACTTTCTAAATGTGTCGGCTGATCTCCAATTACCCCGGGACAGGATTTCATCCAGTTGAAAATTTTCTGTCCAGTTCTTGGAAGCTACAGCGCATCTGAGACTGCCTGGGGTAGCCTCGATACCTGCCTGTTGTAGTAACTTTTTAACCCATCCAGAGATGTTTGTTCGTGAAGCTGGTTTCGGTTTTCCGTACGTACTCAGGAATAGATGGTCTAAATTAGTTTCACATCTTCTTGGGTTTGAAAGTTCAATAAGATGGTTAGTCCAATAGACTGGGTCTAAATTTTTGTTATCCTTGTTCTGAATTAACTTCCAACCAGATTGTCTTCGATATGCTGTGTCAGTTTTGGAGCCATAAGCCGGCCAAAGAACTATGCTGTCTTCGAACTGAGTAAAATTTCCTTTTGAGATTCTTAGCAGAGTAAGGTCGTGAATCCGACGACCCGAACACAGAAGAAGTAGTGCGGCTGTGTGACCAGATACCTCGTAAAAACTTGCGGCATTCATGTTTCTCTGACTAAGGTATGATGTAAGTAAACTGATATCCCAAGTCGGTGGGTTTGGCTGCTTGGGGTTGGCTATGGAGATTGATTTCAGAACTTGTTTGACAAGAGTGTGAGAGCTCAATTTGTTTTCATCACTATTAGGATTACAAAGCGTTGATATTGCAGATTTATGAACCATTATGGTTTTCAGTGACAAGCCCTCTTTTTGATGTAGGTCTGCTAAGTATCGGGCAAGCTGAGATCCGTTTGGTGTTACTGCATTAACTTTGTTATTGGCAGCCCAAGTTAACCACCTCTTCCAGGCTGGTCGATAAGTGTTCAAAGTCGACTTACGCCAACTAGCGGATAACAGGGCTCTTTGTTCATCAGACCATTCATTTAGGTACGAATCCCACCCCCACATCTCCATATTTCCATGGTTAGCTGATGCACCTTTGGAGGCGGATGGTTGGTCGATAAATCTATTAGGACTTTTGACAAATTTCTCACCGTGAATGGATGACTCAATGCTCTGGCTTTTAAGTCCGACCTCCAAAACACTTTTTCCCAGCGGGGAACAACCAGAAGGTAGACACCCGAGGCGTTGTTCATGTGGGCCAAGACTTTGGGAATGAGATGCGGTGGGGGGAATACCCAAGCTAGGTTGAAGTCCCAAGTCATTCCTAGAGCATTGTGATATTGGGCTTGCGGGTCGTTCATGTTGAGTGAGCAATACTTTGGCACGACATGGGCTCGCTGAGAGGCAAACAGATCTATCTCGGGTACTCCCCATTTTTTGAACACGATTTCCGTAACAGAGGGGAGCAGATGCCACTCTGCTGGTTCTCGCTGCCGCGATAGGCGATCTGCTTCGGTGTTGTAGTTTCCTGGTATGTGATAAATGTTCATGTGAATTTTGAACCGATCGAGGTAGTAAAACACCTTCGCTGTTAGGTTTAGTAATGCTTGCGATTGGGTTCCTCCCTCGTTCCGTATGTATGACACCACTGTCTTGTTGTCGCATTGGGTCAGCATGGTGCTCGATCTTAAGTATTGCCCTTGGACTTTTAGAACTTTCAAAATGGCAGTCATTTCTTTTAGATTGCAATGAAAAGTTTGTTCTGCAGTCGACCATTTGCCTTGTAGATTCATATCGTTCAGAGTTGCTCCCCATCCGATATCGCTGGCATCTGTTGTCAGATAATGGGACGGCTGAGGGTAATGAATTGCCGATTTGGAGCGACAGTTCCTTAGCCACCATCGAAGTTCGTGTTTCGCTTCTGGACTTAGCTTTATAATGGACCGTGGTGTAATTTTCAACAAGGCATTGGCATGCGCTTGTAAGGCTCGAAAGTTTAATCTTCCTCTTGTGATCGCAAAACTTGCAAAATTCAATGTCCCGATAAGTTTTTGAAGATGCTTTAGATTTGTTAAATCTGTTTTCAGCATATCTCGTACTTGAGTCTCTAGTTTGTGTGTCAGACGTTCTGGTAGGTATTTGACATTTTGCCAGGTATTCCAATTTATGCCCAGGAACTCTATCGACTTTTTGGGACTCAAGATTGACTTTTTTCTGTTCAATTGCCAACCAAGTTGCTCCAATAAACGAACCGCTATTTCGACTTGGCTCTTTAAGGTGGTTCGGCTTTGGTGCACCAGAAGGAAATCGTCTAGGTATACTATTATGCGAAGTCCCTTTTGTCGCAATATTTGGGCCACCCAATTTGTTAGTGAGGCAAAAGCTTTTGGTGCCGAGGCCAGCCCAAACGGAAGGCAAGTCATTTGGTAAAGCTTCTTGTCGTACAAGAGGCGCAAATAGCATCGATGGCTCGAAGCTACGTTCAGGTGAAAATAGGCCTGATGTAAATCTATTTTTGCCATCCAATCTCGTGTTTGGAGAAATTGAAGTACTTTTCGAGTGTTTATCAGTGTGAATGTGTCGGTGTGCACATATTTGTTCAAATTCTTTAAATTGAATATTGGCCTTAGCGTGCCGTCTGCTTTCGGTCTTAGAAAAATCGTGGAGATGAAGCTTGGAGTTGATTGCACTCTTTGTATGACACCTATAGACTCCATTTCTAGGATGATTTTGGACATGTCTGGCGACGATGTCGTTTGTTGGATGTCTAGATTTGGCATTTGCAGCGGTGGTTTTGTAACCAGGGGTATACGGTAACCTTTTATCATTTTTAAAACGTAGGGCGGTGCCCCAAGCATTTTCCACTGATTGTGATAGTTTTGCAGTTGTCCCGCACGGAAAGGCCTCAACCCGTCAATATTTTCGTTTATGCTGGCTTCTCCTTTCCCGATGGGATGAGGGAGAGCCGGTCTTGCGACCTTTGTACTGATCTCGATGTCCTTTTTGAGGAGCACCCCTTTGACCTTTACCTTTGTATGAGTTACGACTCGGTCCAGGTTTGGGTTGGCCTTGTCTGTTACTTTTAGCTGCCTCGCGATTCTTGCGAAACGCTGGTCTATTATTTCTGCTCTGAGTAGCATGGTCCGAGGGACCGGGATTGTTTCGCTGCGCGGGAGCAGTTTGCCATTTATTTTTGGGCCAAAAAATATTTTTGACGCCACCCGCTTTATCCAATATGGCAGTGAATTTTTCCTCTTCAAATAATGCGGCGCATGAAGGAGGAATTCTTTTTAAAGCCTCTTTATGCACTGGATCCTTCACAGAATTCAATATGGCATCCCTTCGGTATTGAATCAGTTCAGCCCTGTGGCCGCATGTTATTTGGAATAAGTCGCTTGTGACTTTAGGGTACTCACCATTTGTAAATATGTCGTTTAATTTAGTGAATATTTGCGTATAATTGGGTTCCTTCTCTTGCTGTACCCAGTGCAAGAAATCTCGCATATCACTACGTATAACTTCGCTTTGCTTCAGTAAGGCAAACGTTAAACCTGAAAATGCAGTCTCCATGTGCGCTGTGAACTTAGAGTTATCATAATTGCTGATTTCAGCGTTAGGTTCAAGGCTAGTAAAGCCAGGCGCATGAACGTATTGTTTTTGTGCGTCGACGTAGCGTACGCTATTCCAATCAGCTTGCTCAAAATGTTGCAATGTTTTCAAATGACCTAGATAAGCTGCAGAAGCCGGTGGAACGGCAGGATCTTTAACCTTAGTACCGAAGGAAAAGTCAAATTGTGGGTCGGTCTCGGTATGTGTGGCGGAGCCAGGAGGGCCGGTAGGTTCGGGGGATTGCATCCCGTTAACGTCATATAAAATCCCACTAGTGTTTGGGTCTATCTCACAGCTACTGCAATCGTCATCGGGTGCCACGGACCCAGCTATTTGGTTTTTGACTTTATTTTCAAGGTCAGAGATTTTAGTGATTAATTGGTCAAACTTACTGTTTAGTTTTTTCCGTCTATTTTTCCGTCTCCGTTTATGATCGTCGCTGCTACTACTAGAATCGAAGCTATCACTTGAGCTCGAATTTGAATCGGAACTTGAACTTTCCACTGCCTTTCGTTTTCTCGATTTTTTTCTTCATATTGCCGATTCTTTCTCCTTCCTCCTTTGATGGACCGATTATGTTTTCCATGGCAGTTAAATGATGTTGGTAACTAGAATCAAACATAAACCATGAAAACCAAGCAGAATAAAATACACTTTGGTAATTTGGTGTAGGCAGGAAGGAATACTATCCTACCTGCCCTCGATAATAATTTTCGAAAATAGAATGTTGAAAAAATTCTGTAAGTCAATAAAGTACTTAGTTAAACTTACTAGTTTAACATTACAGGATTATTCGGTCGAAGTACCTGCCTTCAGTATAAAAAATAAACAACATATTTTTAAAAATATATTCGAACGGTGCAAACCGTTTGGGAGGCAGAATAACAGCCTCACTTGTTAGGTACTTTTTCTAGGACAGATTTCCTGTCGAAGATAAAATCTGAAATAATTAGGTAAATGGTAGCAAATAGAGTTTAGGTACCTTCTTTCTCCTTCCTGGTTATTACCTTAATTATTTTCTTATAATTAAACTTGTACGAACGCACGACAAATTACACTGAAGCTTGGTCCGACAGAGCCAGGCTCAGTGTTACTAGCTAGACCTCTTCGGTCGGTAATCAAAACGCCAATGGACAAGACTCTCGCCTGCCGCTCGAGCTGCCGCTGGTTGATGGTGGGGGAAAATAAAAAATTGGAGAGGCGAGGAAGCGGAAATTGACGATGGATCCGGTTAAGCACGATGCTAGGTTTAAAATCAAGTATGCCACTCTCATAATTAGGTTTCTAACAAGGTACAGTCAAGTTTAATGACGTATTATGACAAAATACGTCATTTTCGTATTGTGTGATTGGTTGGAATGGGAAATGGGAATGGATTTCAAGTTAGACAATATGGCTGCATCTCTACGGTAAAATAGATTGATGACATTTGAAGAAGAAATATTTGCAACCGCCATTTCATTCTACTATATTTTCCTTAGATCTTATAATTTAAGAAAATAGAGCAAATAGACGGATGAGCTTTTACCTTGTATTTCCCCTCTGCCAAATTGTACACGATTCCGAGTCATGTACGTCTTGTAGTATTACGTCATATACTTTGCAAGAGTCTGCGTAAAAATGAGGGTGTATTGTCATCTTTTATGGATGAGTATATGTAAAATGCGTTCGTGTGCTCGTCCCCCGCGAAAACCGGCAGAAAATTTTGAAAGAGGAATTCTGTCGACTCGTCTATTCTATTTTGTCTGAGCTATTTTCTAGACTTTTTTTGTTTTTTTTTTATGGATTATTATAATGCAATCTTTTACGTGCCTTCATGTGCGACGCTCGCTTGGCTGCTAAATGGCAACACCTTAGCAAAATTAGCCAAAAATTGGATCATGTGTGAGCTTTTAGAAATTCACCCCGCGTAGGGAGTTTGATAAGCACCGATCGAGTTTCCATTCTGTACGTAGTTTTAATAATCTCTGCTATTACGCAAATATAGCCTTCAAGGTTTTGTAAATAAGCGTCGTATTTCCATGAATTTGAGAGGGCTATTTAAAGATAATGATTTTCCTGTTGGTATATTGGCTTTCGTAGATTCTCAGTCTTGAACGAAGAGGCGAGACGATCCGCCACTTGGTGTGACGATAACTTAAGATACATAGCAGATTTAGCTAAACTTAGGACCTTACTTGACTCTAACTATAACATAACTTGACATAAAGTTATAGAATAGAATAGAGAAACTTTATTGTACACAAAAGAAACACAACAGGAAATACACAAAAACAAGTAACTAGGTACAATAGGCGGCCTTATCGCTAAAAGCGATCTCTACCAGACAACCTTTGGATTGACTGGAAAAGTAACACAAAAATGGGGATGTGCAAAAAGTGTAGAAATAGAAAACAAGTTGTCAATACAACAATAACAATAGAAATACCTTACCCTATAATATAGGCTTTGCCTAGTGTGGGGTCCATTGTAATTTGTTCCTATATATAGTTAGTGTCCTATGTTATTTAACTATGTTTTTATGAAATAAACTATCTTATCTTACCCTAAAAGTAAGACAAAGTTATGTCATTCACAAACAAAAAAATTGTATGGCTATTCATAGATTATGCACGACATAACTTTGAGTCAAGTTTATTAGTAAGGTCCTAAGTATTTTGGGATTTTACTAGTTTTTTGTAAGATAAGTATTTTAAACTATTCCCATATTTTACGATCTTCTTGTCTTGGCGCTGACGGTGGTGTCGGTAACACTTAGAGTCTGAGTTATCAATACCTACATCTCAAAAATGCCCAACGCACCTAAACAAGTTTTTACTTCAAAAATTGTAAACATACATGTAAAATATATGTTTTGTCACTTTGTGTGTGTGAAAGAGTAAGTTAAAGATTTAATTATTTCCAGGTGTTGGAATGCAAAGAGAAGAAGACGGGAATCAAACGTGCACTCAAAGTCCTCCATGACAGTATGAAAGCGAGACGCGAGGTGGAGCTACATTGGAGGGCAAGAGGATGTGTTCATATTGTTGAGGTATGTACAGCTGTTCCATAAATAAAATAAATAATGCTGGACATTTTCACAGCATCATCTAGCCCCAAACTAATCATAGCTTGTACTATGCGAACCAGATAACTGATATACTACTTATATACTTTTTGTTTGTAAATACATACATTTTATACATAGAAACATCCAGACCCGAGATAAATATTTGCAGATCATACAAACATTTATCCCGCGGCGGAGATCACCTTTCACCCACTGCGCCACAGAGGTCGTCATATCACCGGATCGGTCTTAGGGGCCGTCCATAAATTACGTGAGGCTTTGGCTGGTTTTCGACCGTCGCTGACAATTCAATGTGCATTGAGCCTTAGCAGCTGATGAGCACGCGTGTCATAATCGGTTGAAATTCTTGCGCGCAGTGGGTGAAAGCCCGCTTGGGACGCAAAAGGTTGCGGGTTCCCCGCCGCGGGATAAATTTCGAAGTCGAATGGGTTTTGGAGTAAATAGTCATTGGATTGGAGAGATCCAATTTTTAGCTTATTACCAGAGCAAACATTATGAGTTTATCTCAATTATTCACCTCAAAATGAGCAAAATTGTCTTGCAACTGCTCAATAAATAAAATGTCACAAGAACATGAATAACTTCTAAAATACAAAAAATCGCTGAACATACATGGGGGTGATTCGGGTAGCCCTTGGGGTGCTGCATCACCGGACTTCCGCTTGACAGTCGTTCCTGAGACACCCTGTATAAGTAGTATAACAGTTATCTGGTCCCATCTCGGGTCTGGGTGTTTCTATGTATAACATGTATGTATAACAAACAAAAAGTATATAAGTAGTATATCAGTTATCTGGTTCCCATCTAGCCCCAAACTAAGCAAGCTTTGCTTAGTTTGATGCTAGATGATGCTGTGTGAAATGTCCAGCATTATTTATTTAATTGCGCGATCGGTAGATGACATCAAGGGGCACCATAGATTTTGGATGTGAGGCACAGGACCTGAATGAAGTGCGTAAACAGAAGCCTATACCCAGCAATGGGATATTCTTGGCTGAGGATAATGATGATGATGAAATCTTTCTCAATGCGTGTGCATTATTCCGTAATGTAGTACAATAGTTCTATTCATAAATATAAGAATAAACTCAATTGTTGATAACTCCCAAGTTTAAAACAATGAGTCGTTAGTATTGCATTATTTCATAGCTCAGTTACTTACAGCTATTTTTAGCCGACTGCAACATAGAAGGGTTATGATTTCGTCCTGTTAAAATATTTTTAAATCTAGATCTCATCTAGCACTAAACAACGGATCATTTTGGATTATAGCTGTGTGCTAAGCTAAGCATAGTTAGATTATCTCATCCCACTCATATAATAAAGCTGAAAGTTTGTGAGTTTGTTTAGATGTTTGTATGTTTAATGTATCAATCACGCCTAAACCAGTGAACCGATTTGGATGAAACTTGGTATAGGCATAGATAGTGACCTGGAATAGCATATAGGCTATCCAAAATGTTGGTACCACGCGGGCGAAGCCGCGCGCAGAAGCTAGTTTAATCTATATTTCACCGGACAGAACATGTTTTTAAACTTTACACAGCACCCTTATTGTCTTACTTGAAATCCATTCCCAGTTATCATCCCAACTGAGCTCTACCAATCACACAATACAAAAATGACGTGTCTTGTCATTTTCGTGTTATGTGATTGGTTGAGCTCAATTGGGATGATAGCTGGGAATGAATTTCAAGTTAGACAATAAGGCTGCAGGTTCTACGTTTTTAAGTAAGGCACTTAATAATTACTAGCGATCCGCCCCGGGTTCGCACGGGTGTAATGCTGATGCTAAATATTAGGGTTTAGCCAGCGTTTGCAATGTAAGCGCAAAAAAAGTATTAGTGATTCACGACATCACATTAGCTACCTCTAAAATTATCAGTGTTCCTCTACTATATTATGCATGTTATACATATAAACCTTCCTCTTGAATCACTCTATCTATTAATAAAAACCGCATCAAAATCCGTTGCGTAGTTTTAAAGATTTAAGCATACATAGGGACAGAGAAAGCGACTTTGTTTTATACTATGTAGTGATAATAAATGGTTTATATTTCCAGATAATAGATGTATACGAGAACACATACGGCGGGCGAGGGTGTCTCCTTGTCGTGATGGAATGCATGGATGGAGGGGAGCTGTTCCAGCGGATTCAGGATAACCGGGAAGGAGCGTTCACGGAGCGGCAAGCTGCTGAGGTAACCGGCTTTATGACTCGATAATTCGATATTTATCTTGCAATATTTTGGATCGAATCTACATACTACACACGATACGTATCGCGTCAGTACAACGGTAGATTTCATTCACTACAGACGATAAAAATTACATAATTGACATTTAGATCCATACTAGCTTCTGCGCGCGGCTTCGCCCGCGTGGTACCAACATTTTGAATAGCCTATATGCTATTCCATCTTCCATCTACGCCTATTCCAAGATTCATCCAAATCGGTTCACTAGTGTAGGCGTGATTGTTACACAAACATACAAACATTCAAACATACTCACAAACTTTCAGATTTATTATATTACTAGCTGCGCCCCGCGGTTTCACCCGCGTAAGTCCCGTTCCCGCGGGAATATCGGGATAAAAAGTAGCCTATGTGTTAATCCAGGGTATCACCTATCTACATACCAAATTTCAACCAAATCGGTCCAGCCGTTTTTGCGTGAAAGAGTAACAAACATCCATACATCCATACATCCATACTTACAAACTTTCGCCTTTATAATATTTATAGGATTAGAAGGATATTTTCTGTCAAATCACAGACCACAGACTAGACATTACTTGATACAGATCGTGGGATTTCTAGATTTTTAGAAATCCAGCGATCCGTATCACGATCCGCGATACTCGATAAATATCGTGATCCTGGATCACTTGGTGATCTGGCGAAGCCGCGCGCAGAAGCTAGTAAATAAATAAGCCTATAAGCTATTAATACCGTGATGAACCAAGCCAACTTTTAGCAACTATCTATGCTATTGTATAATTAGGATCTACATACATTACATACATAAAATCACGCCTCTTTCCCAAAGGGGTAGGCAGAGACCACGGATCTCCACTCGATACGATCCCGACACACAACTTTCGCCTCATTCACTCTCATTACATTCTTCATACATGCTCGTCGGTTAAGGGTACTTTTGACCTGGCCCTTCTCCAAAATGTCGCCAATTTGATCCAAGAAGGTTCGCCTAGGCCTTCCCCTTCCAGCTGTCCCATACACACTCGCCTCATACACTTGCTTTGTCAAACGACTGTCATCCATCCTCTCTACATGCCCAAACCATCTTAACATACCTTTTTCGATCCTCAACACTACATCTTCTTTCACTCCACACTGTTCCCTTATCACACTATTTCTCACTCTATCCTTCAACGTTACCCCACACATACTACGCAACGCTCTCATTTCAACAACTATATTGTTTCCATCATAATTTTCAGATAATGCACTCAATTTGCGTAGCAGTCCGCCATCTCCACGACTCAAACATCGCCCATCGTGACATCAAACCAGAGAACCTCCTATACACCAGCGCAGCCGCCAACGCTGTCCTCAAACTGACTGACTTTGGCTTCGCTAAGGAGACTCTGTCACCCGCAGATACGCTGCAAACACCCTGTTATACGCCGTATTATGTCGCTCCCGAGGTGAGTTGCAACAAAATTTGCTGTTGTTGCGTTAAATTTGTGGGTTATTGGATTAAATTTGGCAAATTTAAAGGTGTAATTTGGCAAATTTGAAGCGATTTCATCAAAATTCGTTTATTGAATAATTATGATATAAAAATTTCATAACTATTTTAAAAATCGGACAAACTAAGACAGCGTTCGTAAATTTAAATGAAAACCAGAGAATCTCCTACATACCAGCGCTGCCGCTAATGCTGTCCTTAAACTGACTGACTTTGGCTTCGCTAAGGAGACTCTGTCGCCCGCAGATCTGCAAACTCCTTGTTTTATACCGTATTATGTCGCTCCTGGGTATCTATCAAAAATTTACTTTTAATATGGCTCTAAGCGCAAATTTTTACAAATTTTAAATGAGACGAAAAAATTTACTAATTTTAGGTAAATTTTATTAAATTTTAGGGTAAAATTGGTTATATTTACAATAATAACCACAAATTTAACAAATTTAGAGATTTTCTTACGATATTTGATACTAAAACTATCTGTAAAATCAATATTTGTTGCACGAACGTGCTTGCCCACAAACAAACTACATATTTCTGTGAAAAGTCATTCGGACGTCATACAACCTTCCAATAACAATTCTGCAACATTGTTTCAGTAATAAGTAAATATTTTCGTTATATTCATAAATATTGCATCGTAAAGAATAACTTGAAAAATAATATTTTTCAAACGTTAAAACACGGTCCTGACGACATACAGTTCTGAGAAGTTACCGGTGTTTTACAAATAACCCTGTATATTGTTTGTTACAGGTGCTCGGCCCAGAGAAGTATGACAAATCCTGCGACATCTGGTCTCTAGGTGTTGTAATGTATATTCTGCTATGTGGCTTCCCACCGTTCTACTCCAACCATGGACTTGCCATCTCGCCGGGTATGAAGAAGGTGAATTAATTTATTTTAGACTAGCTTTCCGCCGCGGTGTTACCCGCGATCCCTCGGGAAAACTTCACTTCCCCGGGATAAAATATAGCCTATGTTCATCGGGAATAATGTGGGATTCTATTGGTGAAAGAATTTTTCAAATCGGTCCAGTAGTTTCGGAGCCTATTCAATTCAAACAAACAAATCTTTCCTCTTTATAATATTAGTGTAGACTAGTTTCTGTGCGCGGCTACGCTCGCGTGGTACCAACATGTCGAATACTTAGATTATGCTATTCCAAATCACTATCTTCACAATCTTTTCGAACAATGAGCATGAGTTCGCTGAGTGAAAACATGTAGGTGGCGCTTAGTGCTTAACCGATAAAATAAGCTTATCAAAAATTTCGATTGCGATGATTAACGTTCCGTGGCCGAGCGGTAAGACACTCCGGATTTAGGAGGATCGCCTGATCGATGCGGGTTTAAATCCCGTCGGAATCGAATTTTTATATAAGACTTCATTTCTCAATGAAATACCTAAGTGTGGCTTACTTAACACTTTAAAAAATAAAAAAATATCTTCACCTATTCCAAGATTCATCCAAATCAGTTCACTGGTTTAGGCGTAATTGAAACACGAACATACAAACTTCTAGCTTTTATATTAGTAGGATTTTATCATTTAATATAAATTACATACATACATAAAGTCACGCCTCTTTCCCAAAGGGGTAGGCAGAGAGCACGGATCTCCAGTCGCTACGATCCTGACACACAACTTTCGCCTCATTCACTCTCATTATATTCTTCATACATTTGTTCATATATTAGAACAATTAATATAAATTAATTGTTCTAATATTAATATATTGTTCTTACAGCGTATTAGACTAGGCCAATATGACTTCCCCGAGCCGGAGTGGTCCAATGTGTCGTCTGATGCCAAGAACTTGATCCGTGGGATGCTGTCTGTGGATCCTGCAAAACGACTCACAATACAACAGGTAAATACCAAAATTAAATTATTAAAAAAGTAAGTTCGTATGAGTCAGTGGCCAACTCTGGTGACGGAGTTTTTAGGCCGCCTTAAGGCCTCCGTCATGGCTTAACGACTTAAATAGCCGGGACCGACAATTTAACGTGCCCTCCGAAGCACGGAAGCGCTCAGATGAAAATGACGATCCTCCTAATGCCGGAGTGCCTTACCGCTCGGCCACAGAATCCTAGTCATCGCAGTCCAAATCTTCGATCGTCTGATCGATGCGGGTTCGAATCCCGTCGGAATCCAAAATTTTGATAAGACTTTTCATTTCTTGACAAGCAAGTTAATACCACGAGCACTTCAAATGTCTCGTTAAGTGCAGGCATAGGTTGTACACCTAAATAATGTCATTATTCTTTGGTTTATAAAACGCTCACACAAGGGCAAATTAAGTAAGTTCCTTTGAGTCAGTGGCCAACTCTGGTGACGGAGTTTTTAGGCCGCCTTAAGGCCTCCGTCATGGCTTAACGACTTAAATAGCCAGGACCGACAATTTAACGTGCCCTCCGAAGCACGGAAGCGCTCAGATGAAAATGCCACTGGCGGTCACCCATCCACTTACGGACCGTTTCGAACGTTGCTTAACTTCTACGATCTATCAAGAACGACTAAGCAAGCACGACAATGAGCGCTTTTTTTTTATTAAGGTTGCGGGTTCGATCCCCGCCGCGGGATAAATGTTTGTATTATCTGCAAATATTTATCTCGGGTCTGGGTGTTTCTATGTATAATATAAATGTATTTACCAACAAAAAGTATATAAGTAGTATATCAGTTATCTGGTTCCCATAGTACAAGCTTTGCTTAGTTTGGGGCTAGATGATGCTGTGTGAAATGTCCAGCATTATTTATTTATTTTGATTTATTTACGTTCTTAACCTCGCGAGTTTTTATGGTGCCGAGACATGGACGCTCACCAAGGAGACTGCACCGAATACGAGTGGCACAACGGGCCATGCTCGGCATTTCTCTCTTATACAGGGTGTAAAAAGACGTCTACCGAAGCCGAAAGGGGTAGGTACAGCATCCCAACACACAACGAAATGCAAAAGGATTTTCCGAAAAATCATTATATCCGGAGAAAACAGCGTTTGAAGTACTGTTTGCATATGTTGACGCGTTTTTTTACGTAGATTGCTGGATTTTGAGTTTTAATTGTTTTTTTCTTTTTATATAAAATTATTAGGTAGGTATGGTTCTTATTATGGCGTACTAGTAGTAAATAATCGAAAATAACATAGCATGACGAAGCTAAGTCAAAAAAAAATTTCGCGTTATTTTTTCGCTAAATATGTTTAGAATCATGGTCTGATTGCAACCACTCAGTTTTCGGTAGCAGTCTTTTTACACCCTGTATAGAGTCCGAAATACTGAGTTCCGCCGTTTTTTTTTTGTTGTAATGTGACGTCACAAAAGATCTCCCGCTCTAGGACGTCACACTTTGTCTATCCCCTCGACATGTGACGTCATTTATGTAGCCTCAATCAATACTCTACATTTTCTAAACGCGAAATATTCAATCACTAGCTTCTGCGCGCGGCTTCGCCCGCGTGGTACCAACATTTTGAATAGTCTATATGCTATTCCAGTTCACTATCTACGCCTATACCAAGTTTCATCCAAATCGGTTCACTGTTTTAGGCGTGATTGATACATAAACATACAAACATCCAAACATCTAAACTCACAAACTTTCAGCTTTATTATATGAGTGGGATTTTCCCAGGTAATGAGCAGTGCATGGGTCCGTGGCTATACAAAAGTACCGGCGACGCCATTATACACGGACGCGTTACTACGAGAGGGCGGTGAGACGTGGGCGGATGTACAAGACGAAATGACAAGATCACTTGCCACTATGAGAGTGGATTATGATCAGGTATGTAGATATAACAAGGGCATTTTTACCATACTTATTGCACATAATAAATTACCCCCTTTTTGGGCTTTTTATCACTGGCCACTCAGAGTAGATTATGATCAGGTATGTATAAAAAGGGCATTTTAACCCTACATAATGCACATTATAAATTACCCCCTTTTTGGGCTTTTTTAACCTCATTTTGTAAGCTTTTTTGGGCTTCTGACACTTTTATGGGCTGATTGACCCCCTCTGAGCTATTTCAACCCCATTTTGGACTGTTGACCTCCAATTCCGAAACGATTTGTGCTATTGACCCCCTTTATAATCATTTTAGACTATCGACCCCCTATTTGGTTGAGACTTGAACTTACTAACCCCTTTTTCGGATTTTTAACCCCATTTTGGACTAGTTGTGTGTCAGGATCGTAGCGACTGGAGATCCGTGGTCTCTGCCTACCCCTTTGGGAAAGAGGCGTGACTTTATGTATGTATGTATGTTTTGGACTATGTTGATCCTCTGTTGAAAGGAAGATAAACATCACACAAAGTTAAAATTAAAATATCATCCATCATCTCAGCCATCTAGCGTCCACTGCTGAACATAGGCCTCCCCCATAGATTTCCACAGCGATCTTGTGCAGCACCCAACGGCTCCCAGCAACCTTTACAAGATCGTCTTTCCATCTAGTGGGGGCCGTCCTCTGCTGCGATTTCCGGTGCGTGGCCTCCACTCGAGAGCTTTTCTGCCCCAACGGCCGTCAGTTCTACGAGCTATGTGCCCCGCCCACTGCCACTTCAACTTGCAAATCCTGTGGGTTAATATTAATTTAACTAATAATTATTTTTCGTTAATTGCAGGTGCAAATAAAAGCATTGGAACAAAGCAACAATTCGCTACTCAACAAGAGAAGAAACAAAGTGGGTGCTTAAGTTAGTTTACTTAACAGCAAAATTATGTCTTTTTTGCCTTTTAATAGCATATAGGTGATCTTATTTTGATCACATACTATCACAAAGATTAACTTTGATAATCACAATGAAAATAAAATCACAATTTTTGTTTGAAACGTTTTTATGTTTATATTCAGTCTATAAATAAATTATGTTTAGTCATAATCATAACTCATAATAGTCTTTATGAGTTATGATTATGACTGAACATAATTATCATTTATGACTCCTGATGTTTATACAATATTCTGAATAAACAGAATAGAATATAGATACTGTTCGTAAAATATAATATTTTTTGGCATAATTTGCCAAATTATGAGTTGTGATGATCTACCCTTAGGTAGCACTGTATACATAAGTTATGTAATTCTTATATTTTTCAGAAATAGTTAATTTTCAACTTAACGGCTAGGCTATCAAACATTTTCTATTAATTTGATAAACTTATCGCTGTTCTCTAAATACTTATGTCATCCAATTCAAACATACCTACTTACAAAAATAAATCTATATCACTTTATAATAATTAATTCAGTCGAGCTAGCTAAGGATTGATAAGCCATCTAAAGATAGCTCAAAGGATGAATAAATGTTATAAAAAATATGATATTTAGGTATTTGAACCTACACTTTTTATTTAAATATTGAAATGTCAGTATTTGTATAGAAAAGTAGTAGCTTTCGGTATATTGTAAATAAAAGCGTTGTCGTTATATTTTTATAATAAAATAATTTGGTCATAATATCTTCTAATTCTGTATCACTTCGCATAATAAATTCTTAAGTATTAAAATCTTGATGTGAAAATTGATTGTTAGTGTTTGAATTAAGTAAATGATATAGATTCGTCTTCACCGCTAGGCGTCTGAAAACAGATTTTTTTATTTTACTTACTAGCTACTGCGCGCGGCTTCGCCCGCGTGGTTTTGCATAGCAACCTTTTGAATAGCCTATGATACTATTCCAGGTCACAATCTACACCTATTCCAAGTTTCATCCAAATCAGTTCACTGGTTTAGGCGTGATTGAAACACAAACATACAAACTTTCAAATTTATTAATTTAGTAAGATTACTATCGTAATTTTTATGGGTTTCAAAACTTTTTCGTGTTGACTAAAGTTAAATTCGGTAGTATAATTATGTTCTCTAACGTGAGTTATAATGTCATATTTTTTGTTCCTAAAAAGGTCAGTGTACAATACATTAAATATTCAAGATTATGCCGATAGATTGCGTGATTTTTTTACATATTTCTTTCAAATGAAAATGAAAAAATATTTATTGCAGTAACAAATGAGTAACAAGTTTTTTCGAATTCCATTGTGTAATCTTTATAATAAAGTCAACAATTTCAGTGCCACCTATCTGCTTAAAATGATTTAAAAAACTAATAAACATCACTGTATCGGATACTTAATTATCTTTATTTTTATGTTATACTTAGGATAGGTGAATATAATGTTTAGTGAAAAATCTTCTGAAAACTTAATGCCATTTATATTTTTGTTTAGTAAATCTCTCATTTTATAAGTCTTGAAAATGTTTTTATTATAATCATTAATAGTACAACACAAAAGACAATATATCTACAGGACGTTACAGAATTTATATTCTGAACATTATTATGTATAATTTAATATCTAGTTTTGAGTCAATTTATTTCTAATATTAGGTGCTGTCACAATTAATTATAGCTTAGAAATAATTATATTAAGAGAAATGTGTTTTTGTGGTCAATATTTTCGAAATTAATGTCGATTATATAGAAATAAGCACTTAGCATTTTGAATGTATATCTGCTTTCAGTAGTTGAACCGTTTTTGATAGAATTTTTCGACGCTATAGTAGTGCTCAAGAATAAAATTGCCGTTGTTGATAAGAAAGTATTTTTGGCATTATATTTATGTTTAGGCCGTCCATTTATTATAACACAATTAAATTAAAATATTTACTATATTTTCGTAAAGTATACAACATTGTCGTAGATTATGGCAATTGAGGTAAATCATGCTTCTATTTTGTTGTTTGCCATAAATTGAATAAACGTCTTATCAAGAACATTTTAAGATAGCTAACTAGAACTAGTTTTAAGTCCAGCTACGATTGAAGTCCAGCATAAATTAGAAGAATTAACTAAAAGCTATTGTTATTTATCTTACCATAGACTAGTACCACTCCAAAAGAACTTTTTCACTGTGTGAATGATACCTTAATTGTTCCCTGTAAGGTTTTCTTAATAACTTTGTACGATCTGCGACATAAGTTCATGGACATTTGATGTTTTTGAAAGAAACTCGTAGAGTTGTAACTAAAACTATAGCTAAATAAAATAAAGCGCTCGTGGTCGCTTGCTTAGTCGTTCTTGATAGATCGTCGAAGTTAAGCAACGTTCGAAACGGTCTGTAAGTGTATGGGTGACCGCCAGTGGCATTTTCATCTGAGCGCTTCCGTGCTTCGGAGGGCACGTTAAATTGTCGGTCCCGGCTATTTAAGTCGTTAAGCCATGACGGAGGCCTTAAGGCGGCCTAAAAACTCCGTCACCAGAGTTGGCCACTGACTCATACGAACTTACTTACTGTAGCTTTAAAATCTCCAATTGTTCATGAACGTCTGTCGCGGACTGTATAAGGCCAACAGATGTATGCAATCGTGGAGTTTGATATGCGCATTAGCGCTTATTCATACTATACAGGGTCTTTCATTTTAAACTACACAAACTGACAGGGCTTCATTTTTGGGTTGGAAATAGACGTTTGACCGTATCAATTTAATTCCTAAGTCGATTTAAGTTTTCACTTCAAAAAGTATCTTCTATTGATTTTTTTATCACATGTTGCATAATATTTTCAAGGAGAAGATACGTTTACCAATCGCAGCGCAGCAACATCACGTCACGCTCGAATGGAATAAGTTATACAAGAAGCAACAATCAATTAAAAGAAACAAAAAAAAACATCAAGTAAATAAATATTTTTTTAATTATTCGTTTAAACAAATTCCTGAATTAAGTTGGTTTCAAATGAAATACCCTATATTCTACTGCGAATCGACACGGCTATGTTCTCAAATGATGTGCAGTCGCATTTTTTATATTAAATTGTTTACTGCGAATTGATAGCTTCACAAATGTGTAGATCTATCGTAGTGTTTCATACTAAGCTTACTCGTATAATGGCCCCGATACTGTTGTTCACTGACTAAAGTTAACTAAACTAAAATGCTTCGTTCTTATTTCGTTAACGATAAAGTCCAAAATGGAATGACTATTACAGTGGCATTCTTAAAATTTCTTAATTTTAGTAAAAATGAAGTATTTGTGGGTAGATTTAGTCAAGACCATTTTGCTTGCCGCGTAAAACAGCTGCTAAAGAAGCTCAGAGGCGCCATTTTGATTATACTTTTAGTTATGTCACTTTCAACGACATGCCATTTTCGTCTTTAGTGAGAATCAAATAAGAACGTGCCAGTTTTAGTTAAGTTTTGTCAGTGAACAACAGAATCGACGCCAGAATGTAGTTAATTGCCGAAATAATTGCATTTTCTATCAATCAAGCCAAATCGTCTGTATTATTGTAGATATTGGTGTGATTTAGTTATAATGACTATAGTGAATTAATAAAATCTAAAACTAATTATTTTTTATTTATTTATCTAACAAACTTCAAAGTACCTAAGTCTATACTTAATATTATAAAGAGGAATGATTTGTTTGTTTGTTTGAAATGAATAGGCTCCGAAACTACTGGACCGATTTGTAAAATTCTTTCACCAATAGAATCCTACATTGTCCCCGATACAATAACATAGGCTATATACTAATATATTTTATCCCGGGGAAGTGAAGTTTTCCCGAGGGATCGTGGGTAACAGCTAGTATGTAATAAACTTAATGCTAGAAATTCCCTAAAAGTCTTAAATAAGATTTGTCTATGGTGTAGAATTTCTCAGATTCTAGTAGGTACTGGAATACAGAAAAATATGCAGTGCAAGATGCTGTGTGGTAATTGTCCAGCATTATTTATTTCTTCTGCGGCGGGGATTGAACCTACAACCAGTGAATTGCTATACTAGTACAAAATTGTTTTTATTTTTTGTTTTTAATTAATCTTTAACTATCTCTTTCTTTTTTAGCTGTTGTCAGTTCCTAATACTTATTGTAAATGTTGTGCATGCCTATGTACGTACATTCTATAAAATTACTGTTTTAAAATCCTACAAGTGTGCATTACGTATGCTGTTGGTGTTGCCTAATAAATAAATAGCAATTCTGTCCACGACCTTCTGCGTCTCGGGTAGGCCTTCGCCCACTGCACCACAGAGGTCGTCAAAATGCTTAATTTCCTCGGTTTACAAATGGAAAGAAATCTTTGTAACAAAAACTGTAGGTACGTACCGTGTAAGTGAAGTTGCAGAAGCAGATAAGCTTGTGTTTTTTGACAAAGTCAAAACGCATTTATTCAGTAGGACCGCTGGGATCACTTAGAATAGTTTTAAACTAATGTTACTCCTGTTCTTGCGCGACCAATACCGTGAAGAATCAGGGCAACAAACACGGTTTGGGGGCTAGCATTCTTTTAGGTGATCCATCTTAAAACTAAAAAGTCAAGCTCCAGTGGGGAGCCAGTCAAAAGAAATTGAGGCTCGTTAAATAAATGCTCATTAATAAAACAACAATTCAAATAAATAATTAACTTTAATTTCCATACCAGTGGAGTAGGTAAAAATGATCTAAAAATGTTAATTGATAAAAAGACTTTATTTAAAATAACGACTAAAATAATAGTTTTAATTGTATTTAACAATTTAAGTTAGCATAGAATTATTACTAATAGTGTTTAACATAGCAATAATATTAGAAAAATATAGTTTACTTCATATTAAATCTATGTTTTAAATACTAGAAAGGAAATCGACTTCAATTTACTTTGATTGGTTTTTCAAATTTAAATGCGTCAAAATAAAAAATACCCATACAAAAAGTTTTTTTTAATCTATACAAATACTTCTTTACAAAAATAAAACTGAATTGAAAACCACCGTTTTTTAAGTCGGTTAAAAATGGACGGATTTAAAATACAGATCTCTTAAATTCTTTGATTATAATAAAACTAGCTGACCCGACAGACGCTGTCCTGTCTTAACAATGACTTTTTATATAAAGATTTTCTAATTTTCCGTGCAATTTTTTAATTTTTTTCTGTTATAAGAACCTTCTGACAATAACAAACACAACAAAAAATAGTGTAATCGGTCCAGCCGTCCACGCGTGATGGCGTGACCAAGGGATATAGGGATTCATTTTTATATATAGAGATACTATAAAAATATAATAAGATTCTTGGTCTCAATGCACATTGAATCGTCAAGCGACGCGTCAATTCGTTTTATAGCGCACCATTATAAACCTTATGAACAATGGTACAAGATATAGAAACGCTTGTAGAATGAACCGCACGAAAGTGATCGAGCCAGCGCGGCCCGCTAGATGGCTTCGCCAGACCCCGTTCATTCTTGACTTTATAAAACTTTAAATTTTAAACTTTATAATGACTTGCTATAAAACTAATTGACGCGTCGCTTGCCAATTCAATGTTCATTGAGCCTAGACTCATAACTATCTTTTACAAACGAATCGGGATCATAAATGTATTCTCAAAGTACGGTAGACATTCTCTCAGATCTTTTATGTATTCCAGATCCTTTGAAGATGTCTAAGATAGTGAGAGGCATGTCCAAATACATATTAGATACATGCCCACATCTTGCAGAAGTACATACGTGGCAGGTTGCAAGCCCATCGCCGCCTATAATACTAACTGGTTTCCTCACGATGTTTCCTTCACCGTTCACGCATATAAATTTTACGAAACGCAAAAACCAATGCACGCCCGGGATTCGAACCCACGACCTTCGGATTGAAAGTGAACATGACCCTCCAAAATCGTACACGTCAAATAGTAAAATCTTGCTTATTGTGCAATAAAGTCCAATATTAGTATAGTGACCCCCCCAAAATTTCAGTAGGGACCCCCCCCCCCAAATTTCAGGCTGCGACCGCACCTGGGTTCAACCCCATTCGTCCAACACGGCTTACAACAAGCTGAGTAAAATGTATATAGTGGGTGCCATCCAAGCACTTTGTGTCATAGTAAGGCCAGTGACGCACGCGAACGAGAACCAAAGTATCCAGATTATAGCCAACTGCCAAATTACGTGCAATGCCAGTAATCTGGAACAAAGATAACAAATAAATACTTGACTCTTCACACAGCATCTAGCCTCAAAGTAAGAGCTTGTGTTATGGGTACTTTCACTCGTGGTCGCTTGCTTAGTCGTTCTTGATAGATCGTCGAAGTTAAGCAACGTTCGAAACGGTCTGTAAGTGGATGGGTGACCGCCAGTGGCATTTTCATCTGAGCGCTTCCGTGCTTCGGAGGGCGCGTTAAATTGTCGGTCCCGGCTATTTAAGTCGTTAAGCCATGACGGAGGGCATAAGGCGGCCTAAAAACTCCGTCACCAGAGCCACTGACTCATACGAACTTACTTACTACATTCATTTTAAAATTTGTAAATAACACAGATACGATTACTTCAAATTAACTGTGTTTCAATTGCATATTAATAACTTACATGGAATTAAAATCATTTTTGGAACGAAGTTCCTTTTCGGATGGTATCGAGGAGGGGGACTAGAAGAAAACAGACAGACAGACGGACAACAAATTGATCCAATAAAGGTTCCGTTTTTTTATTTTTGAGGTACGGAACTCTAAATAGTGTTAGATTTTAACGTCACGACACATACATAATAATATGTAGATGAAAACAATTGCAGTGGTGCGCAATGTGTTAGTAATAATAAATAAACATAAGAAATAAGAAAAAAAATATTGTCGCAACTGTTTCACAAAGATGTTATTGTAAAGATTTGAGCAAAGTGGTTCGCAGAGTGCGCAATGTGGTGCGCAATGTGGTGCGCAGAGTGCGCAAAGTTGTGTGCAGAGTGCGCAAAAAACAGATTTTATGTAAGTGTCGCAGGTTCAAGTCTCGTATGGATGTACATTTTGGGAATGCATTTTAAATTACTTATCAACATTTTGACAATACTTACATTGTGTCCTTGCTGCGCGCCGCTTCCATAGTCTTCTCTGGTTCTCTGTTCAGGAATTTCCTCACACCAAGATGAAGCTTCTTAAAGTAGTCTTCCCACTGGAGAGAAATTTAAGATTTTTTATTTATTTTTAACTAGCTGTCCGTCGCGGTAGGGTCGATTCACATCTGACGGAAGATCCGTCGCGGATTATCGGTCGCGGAACGCCAGAACTGACAAATGTATAGAAAAACACTCGACCGTTCACACTCGACCGATGATACGTTAGTGCGTCGAGTGTGAACGGTCGAGTGTTTTTCTATACATTTGTCAGTTCTGGCGTTCCGCGACCGATAATACGCGACGGATCTTCCGTCAGATGTGAATCGACCCTTACCCGCGATCTCTCGGGAAAACTTCACTTCCCCGGGATAAAATATAGCCTACGTTCATCGGGGATAATGTGGGATTCTAATGGTGAAAGAATTTTTCAAATCGGTCCAGTAATTTCGGAGCCTATTCATATCAAACACGTTCTTGATAGATCGTCGAAGCTAAGCAACATTTGAAACGGTCCGCAAGTGGATGGGTGACCGCCAGTGGCTATTTATCTAAGCGCTTCCGTGCAGAGGGCATGTTATGCCGGTCTTGGCTATTAAGTGGTTAATGACGGAGGCCTTAAAGCGGCCTAAAAACTCTTTTAAAAATTACTTATCATAAAAAAATTTACGAAACGCAAAATCCATTGATGCAAGACCGGGATTCGAACCTACGACCTTCGGATTGAAAGTCGAAGTAATTCGGACCACAAGGCTCATTCAACATCCCACTCATATAATAAAGCTGAAAGTTTGTGAGTTTGTTTAGATGTTTGTATGTTTGTGTTTCAATCACGCCATACCAGTGAACCGATTTGGATGAAACTTGGTATAGGCATAGATAGTGGACTGGAATAGCATATAGACTATTCAAAATGTTGGTACCACGCGGGCGAAGCCGCGCGCAGAAGCTAGTAGATTAATAAATAATACAATACTCACAGAAAGCGAGCTGATATCAATATAAAACAAATTGCTGTCAGTTTCATTCAGTTTCTTGATAAGCTCCAATGTATTAGGGTTGTGGAACAGCCATTCTGTGAAGATGAACCTCTCCAAGCGACTCAGCGAGTTCCATACATTTGTGTGGAGACGAATTAATCTGGAAAATAAGTTTTGGTTCAATATTTATTGAAATATGTACATGTTTTATAGTTATTTTGACCTAAAACGACGTAGACTTTTTTTATATATTCTAAAAACATTTGAAGACAATCATTCAGAGATCATTCATCATTGACGACCTCTGTAGCGCGGTGGGCGAAGGCCCGCCTGCGACGCAAAAGGTTGCGGGTTCGATCCCCGCGGCGGGACCAATGTTTGTATGATCTACAAATATTTGTCTCGGGTCTGGGTGTTTCTATCTACACTAATATTATAAACAGGAAAGATTTGTTTGTTTGTTTGAAATGAATAGGCTCCGAAACTACTGGACCGATTTGAAAAATTCTTTTACCATTAGAATCCTACATTATCCCTGATAAATAAATAAATAATGCTGGACTTTTCACACAGCATCATCTAGCCCCAAAGTAAGCAGAGCTTGTGTTATGGGTACTAAGATGACTGATATACTACTTATATACTTTTTGTTTGTAAATACATACCTACATATTAAACATAGAAACACCCAGACCCGAGACAAATATTTGTAGATCATACAAACATTGGTAGCGCCGCGGGAATCGAACCCGCAACTTTTTGCGTCGCAGGCGGGCCTTCGCCCACTGCGCTACAGAGGTCGTCAAACATAGGCTATATTTTATCCCGGGAAAGTGATGTTTTCCCGATGGACCGCGGGTAACACCGCAACGGACAGCTAGTATTACTCGTATTATGATACTTACATAGGTTTGCCTCCAGTCAATCGTAGCATACAGTCGAGTAGAAATCCAGGGAAGAAATGTATGAATATAGCAGATATTCTAAATAACCATAGCGATGGCACAAACTTGAGGTGTGGATACCTGAAATAAATTAATAGATTTCGTATATGATCACTCGATTCAAACCTCTGTGGCGCAGTGGGTGAAAGCCCACTTCTGACGCAAAAGGTTGCGGGTTCGATCCCCGCCGCGGGATAAATGTTTATATGATCTGCAAATATTTACAAACATTCCACACAGCATCATCTAGCCCCAAACTAAGCAAAGCTTGTGCTATGGGAACCAGATAACTGATATACTGCTTATATATTTTTTGTTTGTAAATACATATTACACATAGTAACACCCAGACCCGAGATAAATATTTGCAGATCATACAAACATTTATCCCGCCGCGGGGATCGAACCCGCAACCTTCTACGTCACAAGCGCTAAAATGATCTACAAAAGCGATCTCTACCAGACAATCTTCGAATGGAGAATAGGCAAATCAATTTAATACAGGGTGTAAAAAGACGTCTACCGAAGCCGAAAGGAGTAGGTATAGCATCACAACACACAACCAAATCCAAAAGGATTTTCCGAAAAAATCATTTTATCCGGAGAAAACAGCGTTTGAAGATTACTGTTTGCGTATGTTCTGGGGGCGTTGTTTTGCGTAGATTGCTGGATTTTGAGTTTTAATTGTTTTTTCTTTTTTAAATGAAACTATCAGGTAGGTATGGTCTTATTATGTCGTACTAGTAGTAAATAACCGAAAATAAAATAGCATGACGAAGCTAATTAAAAAAAAAATTGCGTTGTTTTTTCGCTAAATATGTTTAGAATCATGGTCTTATTGCAACCCCTCAGTTTTCGGTAGCAGTCTTTTTACACCCTGTATTATATTTAGTTGATAATCCTAATATAGGGTCTTTCATTTTAAACTATCTATATAAATTAAAAAATATTTATGTTACGTTTTTATTGTTTTGTTATGAAAACCTTGAGAAAATCTATAAAGACTATACTTTTAATTGATTGTTGCTTCTTGTATAAGTAAGTCCATTCGAGCGTGAGACGTGATGTTGCTGCGCTGCGATTGATCAACGTCTGTTCTCCTTGAAAATGTTATGCAACATGTCATAAAAAATCAATAAAAGATACTTTTTGAAGTGAAAACTAAAATCGGCTAAGGAATTAAATTGATACGGTCAAACGTCTATTTACAACACAATAAAAATTTTTGAAAAAAAAATTGAACCGACTTCACATAACACAAATAGACACTAAGAACCTTCTGTGTACCTACACTAAAAAGAGAAAAATAAGAATATACACATGCAATAAATTATTATGTTATATTATATTTTGAAGTCGGTGCCAACTACCCATGCATTTACATCTAAGAAGAAATTACGAGTACCTACAATAGAACTTGGGTGCAAAATTGTATGGAGTAGTTAGAGTAGAATAGTTGGCACCGACTTCAAATATAATATAACATAATAATTTATTATTTGAATACTGTAAGTAATAATTGCATGTGTATATTCTTATTTTTCTCTTTTTAGTGTAGGTACATAGAAGGTTCTTAGTGTCTATTTGTGTTATGTGAAGTCGGTTCAATTTTTTTTTCAAAAATTTTTATTTTTCAATTTTTAGTGTAAATAATATACCTAGTAGGTTAGGTTAGATATTGGAATAGTCAAGATCAAAGAAGTTAGAGTGAGAATCCCTCAGGAATAAAATTATATGGGATCACCTCGAGCGTATTTAAACATGTCAAACTATTCAATGTTTGACTCAGATTTTGTAGTGAGAATGAGGTTTTTGAGATTTACAGGAAAACTATCAATCCCTCAGGAAAATAAAGTATGAGGACCACCTAGATATGTATACCCTTTCAAGCAAAAAAAAAAAATTTTGGAAATCGGTCCACATTTTTCGAAAAGATCGGTGATTTTTTGAGTATTACGGGAAAACTATCAATCCCTCAGGAGTAAAATTTTTATGGGACCACTATGGTAGCATACCCTTTCAAACAAAAAAAAATTTTGGAAATCGGTTTACAACTGACGGAGATATCGATGAACATACATCCAAAAAAAAAAAAAAAAAAACATACATACACCCGAACATAGAACCTCCTCCTTTTTTTGAAGTCGGTTAAAAATGAAGCCCTGTCAGTTTGTGTAGTTTAAAATGAAAGACCCTGTATAATAAAGCTGAAAGTTTGCGAGTTTTTTTATATGTTTGTGTTTCAATCACGCCTAAACCAGTGAACCGATTTGGATGAAACTTGGTATAGGCGTAGATAGTGACCTGGAATATCATATAGGCTATTCAAAATGTTGGTACCACGCGGGCGAAGCCGCGTGCAGAAGTTTATCATAATACGTACCAAACAGCGCTTTTAAGAGGGTATTTATGTAACATTCCGTTGACAGTGTTTTCTATCATAGACCACACGAACGGTTTGCAAGTTGAAGATGAACAATGGTATATTGTTAGGCCCGATCTAAAAAAAAAATATATAATTACCAAAAAAAAATCGTATGAGTCAGTGGCCAACTCTGGTGACGGAGTTTTTAGGCCTCAAGGCCTCTGTCATTGCTTAACTTAATAGCCGGGACCGACAATTTAACGTGCCCTCCGAAGCACGGAAGCGCTCAGATGAAAATGCCACTGGCGGTCACCCATCCACTTACATACCGTTTCGAACGTTGCTTAACTTCGACGATCTATCAAGAACGACTAAGCACGACCACGAGCGCTTCCTTTTATTATAATAATGATGTTAAAACATAAACACCGCTATTTTATGACTACCAAAAAAAATTTAAGCACAGTTGCAGCAGGTGCAGAAAATGATAATGGCATGGTCAGAACTTTTTTTATTTAATGATCACAAAGTTATCGAGCATTGTAGTCAACCAAAACCGAACAAAATTTTATGAAAACTGTACAAATAAGTACTACAGACAACAATCGCGTACAGACTCTCATTCGAGCTATGCTCTCGTATCATCCCCAGTCAGTAAACCCGCAGTAGCTATCATACATCCATGTCTGACTCGTCTCCTCTAATTCTGAGGTTATATTTTTTTTTTTTTGAATTGTAACTACATAAATGTAATCACAGACACCGAGACCATGTTTAAAATTAAATTAATTCTTACTTGGTGGTACCAGCATTCCATCCCGCAACTAGGAGTTGGTTCACAACAACGTCTACAGGAATGTAGTCGGCAATATTGTCTTTGGCCAATGGCAATCTTCTCACCACACCTGAAACATTATACAAGAATAGTTTATTAAATTACATTAAAATATATGAAAAATTCTTATTAGAACTAAGCGCTTTCAAAGTTCTTTTATAATTTTTTGTAGTGGTTTTTTTTGTTTGTTTAATATTTTTTTTTTTTTTTTTTGTATTGTGTGTAGTATAGAATAGAATAAGTTTTTTTATTGTAGTACCTACCTACCTAGATCTAATACATTTTGTTTTTTTTTTTTTGCTGTGTCAGTGTACCTAGTTATGTTCGTCTGTGTGTGTGTTTTCCCAAATAATTTTTTTATCTATCTATCTATCTATGCGCACTGCAAACATTTGGAATCAGCTTCCCGCGTCTGTATTTCTGCTACGACCCTGTTGTTTTCAAGAGAGTTAATAGGCACCTTCTGGGTAGGCTCGCTCCATCGTAGACCTCATTCTTGCCTTTGTTAGTTTCGAGAACAAGAGCCGACCCATTCATCATAAAAAAAAACAGATTTCTACATACATCTCCACCTTTTTCCACGCATGGCTGATATTGTAGTGCGAAACAGACGTGATAACAGTTAACTCCAAATGCCTTACAGTAAAGCTAGGCGTCCATTGTCGACGGGCCGGGCCGGGCCGCATCGGCGAGCATTTTTGCGTACTGCGTCCATTATAGGAGACGGGCCGGGCCGCATCGGTGGATTTTTACAGCCATTCCTACGTAAGACTAGCTAGCAAGCGGACGATGGATATCATGGATAGTTCTGACGAGGAGTTATTTTTATTTATGATGTTGGATGAGGAGGATGAGGAGCAAAAGAAGAAACGCAAACATACAGTGTGGGTTCACGATATTTGCAAGAAAAGAAGATGTTGTGGAGAATTTCACCACTTATTCTATGATCTAAAGAATAGTCCGGTGAAATTTTTTGAGTTTCTTTCATAACACTGCCTATTTCAGCCCATATATTACTCCTCCGTAATTCGTCATGATACCTTCTATCACCAGTATCGTACAATTCCGAATACTGCTGTACCATCGATATCAGTAGTTCCTCGTTCATTTTTCCTCGATGCGTCCGCTCGCAGCAATGATCTCCAAAAAATGCGGCGCGCATTGCGTCCACTAGAGGCGGGGCGGGGCGGACCGGGCCGCATCGGCGGAAAAATACGCTCGCCGAGCAATCTGCCGACGGATTTCGATGCGGCCCGGCCCGATCCGCCTGTAGTGGACGCAGTTTCATACAAAATGTATAGCAGCCGGATTTTTCTCCGATGCGGCCCGGCCCGTCCGTCCGCCTAATGGACGCGATGCTTAAGACTACTTTCCTACAAAAAAGTGTAGTGTATATGTCACGTGCAATTTATAATAAATTACCTACATCATTGAAAGGTCTTGGCGACAATATGTTTAGGACTAAATTGAAACAATAACTAATTATTAAATGCTATTATAGTATTAACGATTTTATGACAGATAAATTTTGACATTACCTAATTTTAATTCTAATATTTGACTAAACTAGTACCTAATTAATGTCTGAAATTACAAATCTGTGTTAAAATTATCTACCGACTGTACATAACATTTGCATGCTAAATATTCCAATAACCCACATTGTGTTCAAGCAAATAAATTATCTTTATCTTTATCATAGCAACAGGAACGAAGTTATGACGGTTCAAAAATACGAAATCTTCGAGAAAAATGGTAGTAGCAAAAATGTGTATTTGGACATGGCACTGCCTATATGCTAAATCCATTAATATTTCCTGGCGATTTTTTTGTCACAGAGAATCAGCATTGCCATTCAGCGTGGCAATGCCGCCAGTAAGGGCACGCTTCCGACTGGCAGTGACCTGGATCAGTTGAGCTATCTATAGATCGTTTTTACGACGATCCTTAGATAGCTTGACTGATTCTATTGTATTTATGTACATATTGTAGTAGCTTAGTTTCTGTAAATAAAACTAATTATTATATTTAAAACTATGTTGCCTATATGCTGGTACGCATGTTGGTACCACGCGAGCGAATCCGCGCGAAAGCTAGTCTATAATAAAAAGCTATCAAATGATCGTTTAAAGTAAAAACGAACAATTTATGTTATTTTACCTTTAGCAGCCCCCATGAGGAATCCTTGCGGACCCACTTTGGAGCAAGTCCAGCCTGGTTCCGGCTCTTTCCATGAGGCAACGACTGAAACAAACATGTACAACTTAATTCTTTATTTAGGTATATAAGCATCCTTAGGTAAGACTCTCGAGATGCTTCCTTAGAAAGGACATCATCCACGTTTTAAACAGTTTTGGACCAAAATCCAAAAGTGACGGCGAAAAAGAAAATGCTTTATTCTGATAGAACACGTCTCGGCCGTAGCATTTGTTAATATCGCACCAAATCTGTAGCACCACTATGCTTCGTAGTATTTGAGTTCTAAAAGTCCTTCATTTTATTATTATTATTTATTTATTTTCAGCCGTTAGTGTCCCACTGCTGGGCAAAGGCCTCCCCCCACTCCCTCCAGACATCTCGATCCCCAGCAACATCCCTCCAGTCTGTCAGAAACTGGTCGAGCTCGTCTCGCCATCTCCGTTTTGGTCTGCCGCGTCGCCTTCTCGCTGGGTCGGGGCGCCACTCGGTGGCTACCTTCGCCCACAGCTCACCTGGCATGCGGCAGACGTGCCCGGCCCAATTCCATTTCAGAGTAGCGGCCTTGGAAGCTACATCAACAATTTTAGTTTTGGAGCGTAGTTCGGTGTTTCGGACTCTGTCCGTCAGTTTGACACCTAGGATGCTACGCTCCATTGCCCGTTGGCAAACTTTGAGCTTGGACCTGAGAATGTTAGTCAAGGACCAAGTTTGCGCACCATACGTGAGAACGGGGAGGATGCATACGTCCATTAACTTGCGTTTAAGCGATAGATTTTATTATTATTGATTTTATTTTATTTATGTATGAAATAAATAAATAAATAAAAATTGATGATGATGATGATGATGAGCCATTCTCGTCCCACTGCAGTCATTTTATAAATTTTCGAAAATATTATGGTACTTCATTGTTTTGGTTAATTCATTTGATCGAAAAATATATGAAATATCAGATAAATAGGTATTTATGTTGAAGAAATGTGACATTAAATGAAAACACCAAAGCTTATAAGCACCACTAATAGTGGTGCTACAGGTTTGGTGCCATATTAACAAATACTAAGGCCGACGTGTTCTATAAGAATACAGTACTTTTATTTTTGGCCGGCACTTTTGGATTTTGGACCAAAATGGATCATGTCCTTTAATGTTATTTCTGAGGGATTGATTTAAAACTCGGAAAACCTCATCTTCGCCAGTAATTCAAAATAAAATAAAATCTCGACCCGTATTCAATGTTGAAGTCAGTTTTCATGGTAGCTTGCTTAGTCGTTGATACATAGTCGAAGTTAAGCAACATTCTGAACTGTCAACAAGTTGATGGGTGACCGCTAGTATCAACTGAACGCTTCCGTGCTCCGGAGGGCACGGTATGTAGGTCCCGGCTATTAAGTCGTTAAGCCATGACGGAGTCCTTAAGGCGGCCTAAATACTCCGTCACTAGAGTTGGCCACTGACTCGCTAATTCTTGTTTTAGTACTTACTCATAGTAGGACGTACAATGGTGCAAGGGAACAAATCTGCGCATTTCGCCACTTCATGCTCCGCCATGTGCTTTGTGAATGTGTATGTGTTTGGATGATCTTTTAGTACCCTAGAAAGAATGCCGTTATTACATAATAGGCATGATGACAGTAATCAAGTTTCGCCAAAATATTTAACTGGTCTAAATAAATAGGATTCCAGGATTGAGAAAAATGCATTTATTGTCCTAATAATGTCGAGATTATTAAATTATTTAATAAAATAAATCTACAAAATACAACAATCCGCCATGATAGCTGTACACCAATCAGAGCGCGTGACGTCATTACTCAGTATAATAGACCAAACTGCGCCTTTTGTTTCCTTTCAGCTTTAGTTAAGCACGTAGTTGTTGCTTTGCAGTGGTGAGCTGTGACGTCAAAACAGCCGCCATGACACCGACGAGCGTTTTGGCGTGAATTTAAAATTTTAATTTTGATTTTTATGTTTGAAAACCTTAATTTTCTACTGAAATATGATATTTTTTTCACATAACAAATCATTCTGAACAACATAGAACAGATTTTGAAAAATTGTCATCATGCCTATTCACATACTTAGTGTGGATTTTTGAGACGGGATATTAAGGGCAGGTAAGTACCATAAATAAATAAATCCTATCCTATCCTATAAATATTATAAAGGCGAAAGTTTGTAAGTATGGATGTATGGATGTATGGATGTTTGTTACTCTTTCACGCAAAAACGGCTGGACCGATTTGGTTGAAATTTGGTATGTAGATAGGTGATACCCTGGATTAACACATAGGCTACTTTTTATCCCGATATTCCCGCGGGAACGGGACTTACGCGGGTGAAACCGCGGGGCGCAGCTAGTAATAAATAAAATAAAATACATTTATTTCGAGCAATCACTCATTGGTACACAAACTAAATAGACAAGAATTTTTGAACACACAGACAGAAGACAAATGCACACAAAGCTTAAAAACCACACTTGAAAGAATTTTTGAACACACAGACAGAAGACAAATGCACACAAAGCTTAAAAACCACACTTGAAAGAATTTTTGAACACACAGACAGAAGACAAATGCACACAAAGCTTAAAAACCACACTTGAAAGAATTTTTGAACACACAGACAGAAGACAAATGCACACAAAGCTTAAAAACCACACTTGAAAGAATTTTTGAACACACAGACAGAAGACAAATACACACAAAGCTTAAAAACTAACAGGGTTCATAGTTAGGTGTCGCTCACAGCAAATAATGCTGGACTATTTTTAGAAATGTTTTTTGCTGTTCCATGTACTATGTTACATGTATCCTGTATAATTATTGGGGTAGATGGGAATATATCAGTTTTTCCTAAGGAACTAAGGAACAGTGTATATACTTACTTAGGCTCCATTTCATCCAAGGCGTCGTCACTGAGCGTCCCGACTAAAGCTATAATTTTCTCTGCGTCATCGGGCGCGTCATACAATTTCTCGTGTACCTCTGTTAGGTAGGAGTTTACATAGGCCGAGGATACTTGCACCATTACCTGGGAACATTTACATACATACATACATACATAAAGTCACGCCTCTTTCCCAAAGGGGCAGGCAGAGACCATGGATCTCCACTCGCTACGATCCTGACACACAACTTTCGCCTCATTCACTCTCATTACATTCTTTATACATGCTCGTCGGTTTAGGGTATTGACCTGGCCCTTCTCCAAAATGTCGCCAATTTGATCCAAGAAGAAACATTAAAATGAAACATTTAAATGATAAAATACAAAGCTCATACCCCCCTTAGACATCTTCAATGGATCTGGAATATAAAAGATCTGAGAATGTCTACCGCGCCTCGGGGATACAGTCGTGACCCTGTTTACAAAGCTACTAACATCCATACTCCATACTAATCCATATTTTCCTCTGGTAGCGCAGTGGGCGAAGGTCCGATTGCGACGCAGAAGGTTGCGGGTTCGATCCTCGCCGCGGGACAAATGTTTGTATGATCTACAAGTATTTGTCTCGGGTCTGGGTATTTTCTTTGTTTATTATGTATGTATTTACAAACAGCCCTCCAGCCAGGTGGAGTGACGATCTGCGAAAGGCTGCTGACAGAAGCTGGATGCGTCGAGCCGAGGACAGGGCGCAATGACGCTCATTAGGGAGGCCTATGTCCAGCAGTGGACTAATATAGGCCGATGATGATGATTTACAAACAATACGTTTATAAGTCACGTAGTACCCATAACACAGCTCTGCTTGCTTTGGGTTTAGCTAGATGATGCTGTGTGAAAAAAAAGATAGAACGAAGAACAATACAATATTTTTGAAGTGAAAACTTTTTAAGGCGCGTTCGGCAGTTTTGAGATGAGAAAAGAATCGAAAAGGTCGTGATGAAACGTGCGAGTCACGTGACTGCTCACCGACCGACCGAGTTGCGCCATCTAGTTCTGTACTCGGTAAATTTTTACGGCAATATTTTTACATTTCTAAAAGCTCATTTTATAACTTGGGCGAAGTCATTATCTTTCGATATTTTTCGATTTTCTAATGATTCAAAAAATACACTAGGCACCTAATTGTGCAAGTTTTCAATTCTGCCGGCACTCTTGGAATGCCACGGTTTTTTTATTTTACCTTTAAATCCTTTACTTTCTTGCACAACTCCATCACTCTTCTGGTGCCCAACAAGTTAATCTTCACAGTCGGTCTCAAGTTATCTTGAAAGTCTAGTGTGGCCGCTGAATGTATAACCACATTAACATTATCAATGAGGGTTTGTCTGTCTGTTGGTGACAGGCCGAGATCATCTTCACCGACATCTCCTGAGACAGGGATGAGCTTCTTGAAGATATCTTGAGAGTTTGTTTTGAGGAGATGAGTGAAAATCTGAAAGGAATGTTTTTTTTGAGTTAGTTAACCAGGGTTATTGTAAAAGATTTTTGGGTTGTAAATAGATGTTGACCGTATCAATTTAATTCCTATTTATCACTTCAAAATCTTTTATTGATTTTTTATGACATGTTGCATAATATTTTCAAGGAGAAAGACATTCACCAATCAGCGCAGCTACATCACGTCACACGCTTGAATGGACTAAGTTATACAAGAAGAAACAATTGAAAGGATAATCTTTATCGATTTTCTCGGGATTTTCATAACAAAACAAAAAATGACATAAATAAATATGTTTTAATTTATTTGTTGAACAAATTCCTGAGTTGTTAGTTTAAAATGAAAGACCCTAAGGGTAGGTACATTAAAAATTATGTTAATTATAAAAATATTTTGAATCTCTCATGCGTAAAAACAATGTGATGATATCAGAGGTTATGCACCTGTTAAATCGGGTAGGTCGGTGAGAACTTAATTTCAATTCAGTAACAACTTAATCCATTGATACATTGTCAAAGTACATAATTATTTTCACACAAACATTAATTGTTCAACATCAATTATCGGTCCAGTAGTTTCGGAGCTCAATTCAAACAAACAAACAAATCTTTCCTCTTTATAATAATACCGGCTTACCATAGAACGTGACATAAAGTTATTCCGGAGTGTAAACTGTCAAAATGTATGGTTATTCTTGATTTATTCGGTGGAATAACTTTATGTCACGTTCTATGGTAAGCTGGTTAGTCTATATTAAGAATTATGTACCTACCTATACATGCACAGTGCATGCTTTATCTCTTTCTCCTCGAGTCGTATTCCTCAAAGCCGAGGGTGACCTCCTTTAGGTACCACTTTCTCCCTAATTATGCATGCTTCATAAACTACAAGTAAATTGACTATAAATTCAGAATGTATTCACCATTTTGTAGCCAAGTGTACCTTAAGAAGTACTAGGTAGTAATTATTTAGTTTGTATGCAAAAAGCGTGGATTAAAATTTAAATTAGATGTTGAATTGAAGATAAGAATCTTGCATCAATTAAAAGTAAAATCAGCATACACCTTTGAAGACCCTTTCTGAATAAAATAAAACTTAATTCTTTTTCTTTCATTTCATTCTTATTAATCATGAAGAAATCAAAACTCGGTCTGACGGAGCGGAGCTGACTACATAAACAATTAATAAAAAATAAATAAAATTATTAATAAATGTAAAAGAATAAGATGTAGATTACTTAAAACTACGGCACATTACATTACTAGCTGTGCTCCCGCGGTAACCCGCGTTCCCTCGGGATAAAAAGTAGCCTATGTCCTTCCCTGGGATACAACCTTTATCCATGCCAATTTTCAGCCTAATCTGTTCAGTGGTTTGGGCGTGATAAGGTAACAAACAGACAGACAGACAGACAGACAGACAGACAGTTACTTTCACGTTTATAATATTAGTATGGATTAGTATGGATATTCTAACATACATAAAATAATCTTATTTACTAGCATGTAGTTTATTAGCATGTGGCTACGACAAATACATCCTTTTTTATATCTTATTTAAATTGTTATAGATCTTTGAGATCCTTTGAAGATATCAGGGGTAATCAGAGGCACGTCCAAGTACATATTTGCCACAAGCATTTATTAAAAACTTTTACTGTTCAGAGTTAGTTCGTGAAAAACTTTTCGATAAAAAATTTTGGGAACTTACCGGATTTTTCGGGAATTCCTGGAGTCTCTCGCTGATCTCCTTGCCTTTCTTAGGCCTCATCAGCAAGTACAGGTTGCCAGAGTCGGGAATACAGCGCAGAATCTTCTCAATCAAGCAGAGCCCAACAAATCCGGTTCCACCGGTGATAAAGAAGTTTTTGCCTTTGTAAAAGGCGCGGACTTGCGACTCTTCCGACATTTTTGCTTTCTCTATTCAAGAATTTCTTTGAATCTGGAGAAATAAAATAAAATAACAAGTTAAAAAGTTGTTATCGTTGTAAGAGCAGGTGGCGCGGAGAAGGAAAAGTGGGGGAGGGGTATTGTATTGGAAATTGACAAGAAATGGAATGCGATGATGCGACGATGTAACAAAGAAATGTCAATGTCACGGCACATCATAAAACGTGACTTGGTTGCTAGTCTTTGGTTCCAGCTCCGTTGTTCTATTTTTTTTTCAAAAGTCAAGTGGCCCATTCTCAAAATAATTAATGGGGTAACAAATCAATATGACTAAGAAAAATGTATTCTTATTTGACAATGCATTTTTATTTTTTATCTGCATAAATAAAAAATAAAAATGCATTGTCAAATAAGAATATTTATTGTATTTAATAATAATAATTTACGTATTGCAATGGGCTTTAAAATACATTAATAAGTTTAAGTGCCTACATAAACATTTTGAATTTACCTACTACTACACATAAATTCATACTACAGTGTAGTATGTACTAACTACCTTACGTTAAACTACCAATAAAAACAATAAAACTTGTTAGGATGAGCTTTTGACGGACTCCGCTAGGAGTAATAGTGTGGTAATAGTGTTGTGTGGAATGGAGTGTTGTTGCTGATGACCGAGATGTCTGGAGGGAGTGGGGGGAGGCCTTGCCCAGCAGTGGGACACTGATGGCTAAAATAATAATAATAAGTAGGTTGAGGTACAACATCCTAGCATAACCAGCTGGGAGCACAGTGATGCATGTCGGAAAAATTCTGACTAGAAAATTATGTAGGTAGGTACCATTGAAGTCAAGGTGAACCGGTCGGTTACATAATCAGTAACCTACCTACAATGATGAAGATAGTACCTTACACCTTACATAGTACCTACAGCATCCGAATCTAGAGTAAAATAATAAAAGGTACTAAGTTAGGTAGTGTGCTACTCTATTATACATACCTAGTTACCTATTCATAATAAATTTACATATAGTAATAAAAAGTTTTATTTATTTCAATATTTACTATTTTATATTCTGGTACGTATTAGGTATTTAGATACCTAATCTTTATTTGGATGACCTCAACTTGACATTGACCAATTTATTACCTCATTAGAATTTAAGTATGGGTCACATTATGCTGCACCTATTTACGTATTCGTTTGCCAAACACTTACGTAGGTACTACGGATAAATTGCTCACATTAGTTTACTTATAAATTAGTACTACTATTCAGTTCTGATCATCAGTAAAAATTACAAATTCAATATGAGATGTGAACTTTGTATTTCTACGATAAGCAAACACTGACGTGCGTCCATCACGTCCTAATATAGAAGTTAAAACTGTTTAAAGGTCCCTATACCTACCTACTTACCTAGCAATAAGATACTAGGTACCTAATTTCCAATCTGCCCATCACAATAGGTACCTACTTACCTACTAACTTTCTCAATACCTATAATAATACTTATAACAAATATTAACCTATAGGTACCTATTATGGCGTTGTAATTTTTGCTGAATAAATAAATAACAAACATCAAGAAGTATTTTTGAGGTAACTTACCTACGGAAGCGCTCATAAGTAGGTAGTAAGTATCTTTTGTAGCTGAACATAAGGTCACCTTTTTTTGACCGCGCCGATTATAAAAACAGATGCTTCTCAACAAGCTAACTACCTTTAGAGTTACGTCGGTAGCTACTTATTAATTACTTGCCGATAGGTAGGTAGAATAGGTAGGTACTACTCAAATCACAATAGATATTATGTGATTTTTTTTGAGTCTGCCAGATAAACATACTTACAGATGTTTATAAACGGACTTATAAAATTAATACCTAGTCATTCTATTAGTTATCTGATTCCCATAAAATGAACGTTATACAGGGTGTAAAAAGACTGCTACCGAAAACTGAGGGGTTGTAATCAGATCATGATTTTAAACACATAGAGCGAAAAAAACGCAAAAAAATTTTTTGACTTAGCTTCGTCATGCCATGTTATTTTCGGCTATTTACTACTATTACAACATAATAAGACCATACCTACCTAATAATTTCATTTATAAAAGAAAAAAACATTTAAAACTCAAAATCCAGCAATCTACGTAAAAAAACGCGCCCAAAACATACGCAAACAGGTACTCTTCAACCGCTGTTTTCTCCGGATTTAGTGCATATTTCGGAAAATCCTTTTGGATTTGGTTGTCTCTTGGGATGTTGTACCTACCCCTTTCGGCTTCGGTAGACGTCTTCTTACACCTTGTATAGTAGGTATTTATTTTAGTCATACTACATGTGAGTCTTCCAATATAGAAGTAGGCTATCATATTTTACAGAGTAGATAGGTACCTTCTAACTAAAGAAATGGTTGACGACCTCTGGTAGCGTAGTGGGTGAAAGCCCGCTTGGGACGCAGAAGGTTGCGAGTTCGATCCCCGCCACGGGATAAATGTTTGTATGATCTGCAAATATTTATCTCGGGTCTGGGTGTTTCTATGTATAATATATGTATTTACAAACAAAAAAGTTATGTAGTACCTATGTCAGGTATGGGGTTATACTTAGTACAAGCTTTGCTTAGTTTGGGGCTAGATGATGCTGTGGAAAGTCCAGCATTATTTATTTATTAAATTTACGGTTTAATGCTAATAGGTAGGTAGGTAGGTAGATATACTTAGCTACAGGCACACTACAGGCTGCTTCTTTGCCATGACTTTGCCCATGAAATGACATAAAAAAAACCATAAAGAGCTCCATTCATTATTATTTGAATGTGTGAACTGGGTTGCATCACAGCTCGAGAAAATCTTAAGTTCATTTTTAAATGTGTTTTGCAATGATTACCTAACAAACGGAACGGATAAGGCAAACATCTTTGGGGTAATGGCCCATGGAATTTTCTGTTAAAGGTACCTAGGTACTTTTATTTCCCAAGCATCGTCCATATAGAACCCGATTGCGCGATAATAGCAAGTACCTACGCGTGAAAATTCTATAAACGAATGAGCGATCAAACATTATTGATGTCGAATTAGGTGTCCTAATTGAGGCGATCGCTTCGCGTGACCTAATTGATAGATTCTGATAGAGCTTGCATGATGATCGCGCATTCGCGTTCAGTTAGGACGAGACGCCATAAGCATCCATGATGGTATAGTTATATAAAGTAAATCCGTTATTGGATGTCTGTTCTATTTACATAAGTTACATTTACCTTATATTTAAGATCTGTGGATTTTGTGAAAATAAATAAATAAATAAATAAATAAATAAATAAATCCCGATGACAGCAACGACGCCGACGACGAGACGCGACTAGAAAAATCGCAATACGATTAATATGGACTAGGTAGGTACCTAGGTTAACGCAACGGTCATTCACCTATTACGGTTAATATTATATTTAGATAAGTGACTAATTCGATAGTAGATCTAGGTAAGACTAGGTAACCGGTTGAGCCAGTTTTCAGCACGTTTTGATTGAAAAAAAAAACGTATGAAATAAAGTAACTAACTGTTAGGTTAATTTTTTGACGACCTCTGAAGCGCAGTGGGTGAAGATCCGCTTGCGATATAAAAGGTTGCGGGTTCGATCACCGCCGCGGGACAAATGTTGGTATGATCTACAAGTATTTATCACTGGTATGGGTGTTTTTTATGTATATTACGTAAGAATACGTATAAATTGCTGTGTGAAAAAAGGCCAGCATTATTTATTACTAGCTGGCCGGCGCGGTATTACCCGCGATCCCTCGGGAAACCTTCACTTCCCCGGGATAAAATATAGCCTATGTTCATCGGGGATAATATAGGATTCTATTGGTGAACGAATTTTTTAAATCGGTCCAGTAGTTTCGGAGCCTATTCATTTCAAACAAACAAACAAATCCTTCCTCTTTCTAATATTAGTATAGATATAAATTAAAAAACAATGACTATGCTTAAAAAGCAAAAAAAAACCACAGCTACGTAGGTACGCATTCGGACACCGAAACAGCAAGTTTTAAAAAATGTGAGAATGATCCATCCAAATGCCTACTTTTTAAACATAGCCCTTTAAAAACCCTGTCAGACGCAAACTGAAAAAAATATTGTCTTAATAAAACAATTTTCGAGTCTTCAATTTCCACGAGGAAGGTGTTGTCTACATAATTTTTTTACAATTTTATCTACCTACCTAGACAATTCTCCAGTAAATAAAACAAATTTTATGCGTCACGACAGACACTAACTTTCTAGCGTTTCTAAGCCACTAACTTTAAAAAAAAACATGACTAGCAAAACCGCGAAGATTTCTCTATGTTTTAGCAAATTGTTGATGATTTTAAATTACTATGTTATATTAAATTCGAGTAGGTACTGATGATGAAAGGGGTTTCATGCTACCTATACATATAAAATCTTCTTTTACAAATTGCATTGAGCGTAGGTAGGTACAGTACCTAGTTATAACGAATCTTGAGCTTTCTGAAGTAGCTGCACAGAACCCATTTTTAATGACGTCTAAAAGACGAAGACAGCTTTGTATAGCTGCCTCGCTCACTCGCTTAGTTTGTTGCATCGTCCTATCTCGCCTACTCTATCAAACCTGCGCAATCGTTTAATGCACCCGGGACTGACAATTTACGTGCAAAGCACAGACACGTTCAGGTTGGTAATGACACTAGCGGTCACCCATCCTTTCTGACACAGAAAGTTGCTTTTCGATCTATCAAGATAAGCTAGCTACACATTTTGACGACCTCTGTGGCGCAGTGGGTGAAAGCCCGCTTGTGACGCGGAAGATTGCGGGTTCGATCCCCGGGATAAATGTTTGTATGATCTGCAAATATTTATCTCTGGTCTAGGTGTTTCTATATGTGTATGTATTTACAAACAAAAAGTATATAAGTAGTATATCAGTTATCTGGTTCCCATAGTACAAGCTTTGCTTAGTTTGGGGCTGCATGATGCCTCGTGGGTGAAGTCCGATGCGCTGGTCTGACCAAATTCGCACCACTCGACACCACGATTCACAATGCTCTTCATACTGCCGGGGACAGAGGAAGATGGAGAAACATAATAAGGGAGAAAGTGACCTAAACGAAGTCACGACTCGCACTGAGGAATACGACGCAAGGAGGCGATGATGCTGTGTGAAATGTCCAGCATTATTTATCTCACACGACACAAGCGCTCCCACATAGAAAGACAATTTGTTTTATAGTAGCCATTTGAGTAACTAACTATCAATCCGCCACGGTTTATCTTTATTTATTACATAACTAGCTGCGCCCCGCGGTTTCACCCGCGTAAGTCCCGTTCCCGCGGGAATATCGGGATAAAAAGTAGCCTATGTGTTAATCCAGGGTATCACCTATCTACATACCAAATTTCAACCAAATCGGTCCAGCCGTTTTTGCGTGAAAGAGTAACAAACATCCATACATCCATACATCCATACTTACAAACTTTCGCCTTTATAATATTTATAGGATTTACACAAAATCAATGAAAAGATACGCTTGCTTTGCGTGAAATCCCACCATCAAACTGTGAGTACCACTTATAAACTTGTTGTTTGTAAATAAAATTAAAAAAATACATAAAAAAAAATAAAAAAATACATAACATAAAAAAAATTGTATGAGGCGAGTGTGCATGGGACAGCTGGAAGGGGAAGGCCTAGGCGAACCTTCTTGGATCAAATTGGCGACATTTTGGAGAAGGGCCAGGTCAAAAGTACCCTAAACCGACGAGCATGTATGAAGAATGTAATGAGAGTGAATGAGGCGAAAGTTGTGTGTCAGGATCGTAGCGACTGGAGATCCGTGGTCTCTGCCTACCCCTTTGGGAAAGAGGCGTGACTTTATGTATGTATGTATGTATGTAAAAAATTAAACATAGAAAACACCTAGACCCAAGACAAATATCTGTACCTAGATCATACAAACATTTGTCCGGCGGCGGGGATCGAACCCTCAACCTTCTGCGTCGTAAGCGGACCCACTGCGCTACCAGAGGTCGTTATTATTTATATCTCGGTGCCGAAACGAAATAAAGTAGGTAGCAGTCACTCATAGTTGAATAAATATAGATATGCATTATCCGTCTCTAGTTTTTTGTTTGTACTAATTTATAATGAAAAAACTACGCTAAAAAGCTAAGAAGCTTAACATCCTGTTATCTACTGTTGAAAACCAAACTAAATAGGTACAGGGGCCGTATTCGCGTTCCTTTTTTCGTTCGTTTGATGAATATTCGGACGCTTACCACCACGATTTCAGACTTCAAGGGCCTATTTTTCGAACCTAGGACCAATATTCCAAACCGAAAAATTGGTCCTGGAACCTAAACGTGTTGGGAGGATGAAATATAATAATGATTGATTTAAAAGTCATAGAACAAAAGTTGTTGTTTAGGATGATAGTAATACAGTCCTGAAAGGTTACCGGTGTTTTACAAATAACCCTTATTTGTTTGCGAATACATAGAAACACCCAGACCCGAGATAACTATTTGCAAATAGTTACAAATGTTGAACCCGCATACTTAAAACTTATTTTGTTTGTCTAAGCTAACTTTTTATGTACATACATACATACATAAAGTCACGCCTCTTTCCCTGCGGGGTAGGCAGAGACCACGGATCTCCAGTCGCTACGATCCTGACACACAACTTTCGCCTCATTCACTCTCATTACATTCTTCATACATGCTCGTCGGTTTAGGGTACTTTTGACCTGGCCCTTCTCCAAAATGTCGCCAATTTGATCCAAGACTTTTTATGTAACTCACCTTTATAGTTTTAAGTATTCTAAGTGAGTGGGTAGGTAAGTAGGTACCTAATAAATGCAAAAGTTTGGATGTTTTTAGCTCTTTCACGCAAAATGCTGAACAGGTTTCGATGAAATTTGTTATAGAGGTATATTTATTATAGAGGAGCTTGTTTTTATTGAGAAAAAGTGAAGTGTCCTGATAAATAATTAGGAAATAGATTTATGTGTAATGACAACCTATGATACCAGACTTAACTATACATATATATAAAACATCAATGGATTTTGCATTTCGTAAAATTTATATGCGCTTTAACACGAGCTCTGAACGGTGAAGGAAAACATCGTGAGGAAACCAGTTAGTATTCTTATAGGCGGCGATGGGCTTGCAACCTGTCACGTATGGAATACTAACTTCTGCAAGATGTGGGCATGTATCAAATATGCATTTGTACATGCCTCTGACTACCCCCTTAGACATCTTCAAAGGATCTGGAATATAAAGATCTGAGAGAATGTCTACCGCGCCTTGGGGATACAGTCGTGACCCTGTCTGTCTGTCTATATATAAAACTCCTTATACACCATTACAATTAACTTAATTAGATATTAATTATTGTTACACCATGACAGACAATTAAAAAACTTAAGACAAAATTGCGGTGACACAATGGGCGGCTTTATCGCTCAAAGCAATCTCTTAGATCTTGTTAGGGTAGGTATGTCAGACTTTGATACTATCTAATTTACCTAAAATGATTTTTATGTCTTTGGAATAAATGTATAAATAATTAAATGCTTTAGTAGCAGGTACCTAAACTCGCTTATGTACTAATATAATTATGGTTAATTATCATAAATAGTCCATTTGGAAAGTCTTGTTTAAGAATATATCCTAAGAAATTTTCCGGTCATTGAATAAATAAGTATTTCTACGATTACTTCACAGTTGTTTAAAAAACATTCCATTCAAATGTATTTCAATAAATGTTACATCACAAAAACATGAAAAAAGTTTTAATTCACTTACCTTAAAAAAAAATACGTAAAAACAAAGTCGCGGTAAAACACGTCTTCACCGTCTCACTGATCGAGAAGAACTAATCGTAAACATTCCATTTTCAAATTGCCTCTCGTGCCGCGAAACCGCTAGACTTTATGGTTACAAAGATATAGTGAATATAGAAGCGCTAATAAAAATATGAGTTCGTATGAGTGAACTCTGGTGACTGAGTTTTTAGGCTAAAAGTCCTCTCGTCTTATACGACTTAAGCCGGGACCGGCTATTTTTCATGCCCCCCGAACACAGAACAATAATACTTCTCCCCCCCCCTGCCCAGAAGCACATAAGCGGAAGGTATAAATAGGTACATTTATCTACTTATAGGTAGTTATACTTGGATAAAAAAAGCAGTGGCGCTCCAGGAGTGCCGGCAGATCACTTCTGCCTCATTCTGCATCAAACTTGAACCGTTCTAAACTTGACAAATAACTGGTGTTGGTGTACAGTCACGTAACTTGCACTCGCACTCGACCTTTTCGAGGCGAATTCAAGAATTTTTCTCATCTCAAAACTGCCAAACGCAATAAAGAAGTTTTCAGTCGAACAAAAACTTCGTTACTTAGTAAATGAGCGAGCGCGTTTAAGTCTTTTGTATGGATATTAGAGTTAAAATTTCATCACCTCACATTTTTAAAGATTTATTTTTAATTCTTAAAAAACGTTTTGTAGAATTAGAATTTGTGTCGATTAAGTTCTATACAAATTTAGCGCAAGCACAGAACTTGTGGGCGCAAGTCTGTAATATGTGTGCAAACTATCAGACGTAAGTCGCGGACGTGTCCTTGAGCTTTCGGACGTCCGACAACGATCTGGCGCGCTGGGTGCATACCTATCGGGAGCCATATTTGCTTTCCTTTTTTCGTTGTTTGATGAATATTCGGATGCTTCCCACCACGATTTCTGACTTCAAGGGCCATTTTTCGTTTTGGAATTTTTGGTTCTAGGCTAGGACCGTGTTTTAGCGTTTAAAAAATTGGCCCTTGAGTTCAGAAATCGTGGTTAGAAGCATCCGAATATTCATCAAACGAACGAAAAAAGGGACGCGAATACGGCCCTAGTCCGATAGTTAGTTTCTAGCTTTAGTATTAGCCGCCGCTGCGCGTGTGGACTGTTTCTATACCACCATGCTCAAGCGGTGCACATCCCTGGGGTGCAGGGTTCGGGCCAGCCCCAACACACGCATTCAGTATGGTGTTGGGGCCAGCCCCAACACCATACTGAATGCGTTATCAAACCGTTTCTACTGTGAGTACATTAACCACTGTAGTATGGTACATGCACAGTTCATAGGTAAGTAGGTCTAGGTAGCTTAAACTTTTGTGTGCTCTTTTGTTAAAATTTTAAATTAATTTAATTTAAAAATGTGTGTACTATGGATCATCTTATCTGAATCCTTCTGGGTAGGCTCGCTCCATCGTAGACCTCATTCTTGCCTATGTTAGTTTCGAGGTCAAGAGTCGACCCATTCACCATAAAAAAATAAATAAATTGATAAATTAAATTAGTAGACAGCATTGCTTTTCTTGGCCACATCTAGCAATACTATTTCTCTGTAGTTCAATGTCCATGTCCAACGCAAATAAGTACTTTAGCACATTTACCGAAGCACGGAAAGCTTGTACCTAATGTAACTAGACATACATAACAAATATTATGCGCTTCGGCAAACTTTTGTATGAAAATTTGAAAACCGAAGTTTATTTAATACTAGCTTCTGCGCTGTTTCGCTCGCGTGGTACCAACATTTTGAATAGCCTATATGCTATTTCAGGAGCCTTACTATGACATCTTAGAAAACTACTCAGTTTGGGTGCTATCCACTTTAGGTTCCTAAACTGAAACGGAAACTTTTCGTACTATGACCTCTTTAATGCAGAATCGTATTTGAATCACTCTCCGCCTATTCCAAGTTTCATCCAAATCGGTTCACTGGTTCGTGATTGAAACACAAACATACTAAAAAACCTCAGAAACTTTCAGCTTAAGGTGTGTCGCGTGTCAGCGAATCTTGTTGAAAAAAGTAAAAAAAAAGTCAAGAGTCGAGGCGCGGGCAGGGCCGAAGCGCGGCGCGCGCCCCTTCCGCGACTAGACAGAATGGAGTCTTTTGAATCCTATTGGCATTACTTTTATCTGTTTTCTCGCTAACTGTACATTTTTTTCCAAAATCTCTGAATGCAGTTCCAAATATCTCAAAAAGTAAGGGAAGGTGTCCTAAGAGCGTTTTCCTGTAGCTACAACGGTTAAGGTACCTGCCCTCCGTGGCCCATCTGAAAAATCCACCGTATATGGTCAGAATGAATTTTCATAGGAAGTTTAATAAAACAACTTAAAACTGCTACATTGTTTATTTTTATATCTTAAACATACATTTTGTTGAATTAATGATACAAACTTACCTTAAATTAACAAATAAAAACACAGTAAGATTTTAATGTGTTTTTATTTCAACTTTTACTTACTGGTATTTAATAATTGAGATTTACTTTTACAAAAAATATAGGTATTCTACGTATTTTATTAAAGAAATTATATTTTTACAGTATTTCGTAGAAAGCGCAATAAGGCAAATAATTAAAAAAATAATGTTGTGTAGTAAATAAAACGTGGCAATTCTTTAAATATTTTAATTTATAATTTGTTTTATTTTTTTTATAATAATGATATGAAAAATATGCACTAGATTACAGCGTTTAATAATTTATATTATTATGAATGTTTTATCTAAAATAATAATATTTTTTTACCACGCATAACAGCAAGTCATTTAAAAAATAATATAGTGATTGTTTAACTAAAAAAAATCATTGGGATTGTGTCATGTCTGTGAACATCTCAAAATATTTTAAAACTTTTTTTACTTAAAACTAATTAAGTACTGGCATGTTTCGTTTAGAAAAATAACAAATAAATATAAATTTTTTTAAACGAAAATAATTGCGCTTGTATTTTTGGAAACTATAATAAAATAAAAGTTGATATGGCTCAATTTTAATTAAAATTATTCTAAAATTGCTACTGAGTATTGAATAAACAAAAATTTACTTATTATAATTCTAAAATAAAGCTGAAAAATACTTTTCAAATGTACTAAAATATTAATAGCTACCACCGACTTCAAAAATATTTTGTAAATAATAAAAAAAAAACAATTCCATAATAGTCTACGATGCAACTTATTTACAAAAATTTAAAAAACATTTTACTTAATTTCTAAATAATAACTAAAACAAAACATACAAATCCGTCAATGACAATATTTAACTGATAAAAAAGGAACTTACGTAGACTCAGTAAAATAATGTGATTATAATAATAATAATTAGGTATAAAAAAACACTGGTACAGACATTTGGTGTAAAACACTATACATAATCGTCATGGTTCAATTCAATTAAGATTCTAATATAATAAAATATTCACTGTAGTATTATTGTAAGTTATATTTATAAGTATAATGCATTTTTATAATAATCTGGGACGGAATGTATAATAATTGCACTTTTGGAATGTATATATTTCACTAATAGCTATAATATATTAAGCAGATCATTAATATATCATAATAATATCAACTATAATAATGATCTAAACCTCAAAACATACATTCACTGTCTAAATTCATCTACGCGATTACGAAGCAATAATTTACTTTGTGATTTCAAGATTGTGATAATAATAATTATAAATAACGAATATTATTATTATTAACTACTTACATACTTGAGATAGAGTTCACGTTGTGACGTGGCACAGTGCCCGAATACAGGCGATTATTATTAATAATAATATATAATGATATTAATTATGACAATGTCTATAGATACGTATATTGTATTCTACGAATGGGTCCGGCATGTTGTAGCAGAGATCCTGAAAAATAATCAAAGATTAATATTAAAATAATATATCTTTACTTTTTGCCTTTACAGGGTGTAAAAAGACCGAACTACCGAAAACTGAGGGGTTGTAATCAGATTATGATTCTAAACATATTTTGCGAAAAAAAAATCGCTAAAAAATGTAACTTAGCTTAGTCATTTTATGTTATTTTCGGATTTTTACTACTAGTACAACATAATAAGACCATACCTACCTAATAATTTCATTTATAATAAAAAACAGTTAAAAATCAAAATCCAGCAATCTACGTAACGCGTCTAGAACATACGCAAACAGTAATCTTCAAACTCTGTTTTCTCCGGATATCATGATTTTTTCGGAAAATCCTTTTGGATTTGGTTGTGTGTTGGGATGCTGTACCCCTTTCGTCTTCGGTAGACGTCTTTTTACACCTGTATATAGGATTGAATCACTTTCTTATTTTCACCTAAGTGCGCCATGCTCCAAACCGTGTTTGTTCCTGGTTCACGTTAGTAGTTTTATTCGATGTGATACTAGCAGTACCAAATTATTATTTACTTTAACTTTGAGCCTTCATCATTCATTGGCCTGCCCTTATCCCGCTCACCCGGGGTCGGCTCAACATGTTCTCTTCCACTCTCCTCTATCACTAGTCATATCCGTATCCACTCCTTTCTTACCCATATCTTCTCTCACACAATCCATCTTTCCTTAGGTCTACCTCTACTCACATATCCATCCACATTCATTTCTATCACCCTTTTAGTTACATGAGTTTCATCCCTCCGCATTACATGCCCATACCACGCTAACCTATTGCTCCTCAACTTTTTAGTCACCGGCGCTACTTTCAGACTTCCTCTGTATAATATTCATTCCTCACCTTATCCATTCGCGTCATTCCGCACTTTGACTTTGAGCCTTATGTAGTGGTAATAGAGACACTTACTCTAGCAGAAAAATGCATCTTCCCCGTAGCGAAAACAGCTCTTATCTTCATAATCCTGTCAATGTTACAGTCCAGAGGCATTTTGAAGATGTATGTGTCCACAGCTGGGATTGCTTTGGACATCTCAGCACCCCGACACGACTTGGCCGGATCGTCGCTTGCGCAATGCAAGTCACATAGGCGGAAATCTTTTAGTTTTGTTGTCCTGGAACAAGTAATGTAAGAATAGGTTCCTTTTAGGTAAGCATGCTCCATCTTAGACCTCACTACTGCTTAACATCAGGCAGAGTGTGGTGAAATGCTGACCTATTTGATGGAAAAAAGTGCGCTGTCACAAAAATGGATGCGAGTGACAATCACATCATAATTGAGCGATTAAGCGTAGCAATTAGCTTGCAACCTGTGAATACTCTTACTAACTCCTAAAAAAATGTGGGCATGTATCAAATATGTATTTGGACTACCTTAGATATCTTCAAAAGATCTGAAATGTCAACATAAAAAAAGATCCGTGAGAGCGTCTACCGCGCTTTGGGGAAACCAGGTCAAAAAAGATCTGAGCTCGTATATGGTCCTTCGAGCCGGATATTAATCAAACAACCTATGGACTTAAGGCAACTTTTTATTCCGAAGAAGTTCTTGAAGGATCGCGGTTAGCACCGTGGCAATCTATAACTTACTTGAAAGTAATATCGATGTTCTTATGATTGAGGCAGTGCGACAGAGGGACGGTGTAGGTGAAGTTGTGGACTGCGCTTGCGCAGACCGTCTCGGAGAACAATGACGCGTTGGTGGTCGAAATGCTGGATATACCGAAACGAACGGTGTCGCATTCTGTGGAGAACATGTTTTATGTTTATTTTATATAAAACTAGCGACCCGCCCCGGCTTCGCACGGGTATAATGATGATACTACTACTACCTACCATAACCTTCCTCTTCAATCACTCTATCTATTAAAAAAAACCGCATCAAAATCCGTTGCGTAGTTTTAAAGATTTAAGCATACATGGATATAGGGACAGAGAAAGCGACTTTGTTTTATACTAGGCAGTGATTATGATAAATCTTGGACAACAATTTTGCAAATCGATGCGAGAAGCCGTAAAATTGGTATAAGTACGTAGATTACCCACTAGCTCTTAGGTACCTACATTATGATATTTATGTAAAAGTCTATTTAAATCTATGAGTACTGAGTAAAATGACTTGATCTATGAAAATGCGAGCTCCATGAACATTAGTTTTCTTTTGTTGATTCAAATTATACTTATACTTATGCATTATCTTTTCCTCTGCATATTGTACACTCGTTACTATTACTATCATAAATATATATATAAAAATGTTATAACTCTTATCTTCCTCCTATATGTACCTATACCCACTGATCTAGTATAAAATAATTAAAAGATCATTGCCTATACCTACAAACTATGTATATGTAACTAATTAATTATTTAATGAAACCTTATCCCAACATACCATATTTTTTTTTGTTTTTTTACGATAGTTTGTTTTAATATTTCATTCATTTCATTCATTTCATTCATTTCATTCATTTCATTCATTTCATTCATTTCATTCATTTCATTCATTTCATTCATTTCATTCATTTCATTCATTTCATTCATTTCATTCATTTCATTCATTTCATTCATTTCATTCATTTCATTCATTTCATTCATTTCATTCATTTCATTCATTTCATTCATTTCATTCATTTCATTCATTTCATTCATTTCATTCATTTCATTCATTTCATTCATTTCATTCATCTCACTCATTTCATTCATTCAATGTTTGCTCTTTTTCGTGTTTAATAGATCATGTTCATGAGGTAGAAGTGTATCCTGCCGTAACACAGTTAAATCTAGCACGGGGGGATACGTTTTTGTAACACCTGTAAAATTATAATTGAACAACCTAAATAGCAAAACTTTAAAAACATTAAGATAATTAATTTGGTTAGTTTTATGTTACAAAGATACTGTACTCTTTAACAGAAAAATAAAAACATCTTTATCTTTATCTTTAAATTAACTTTGCTTCAATAGTCGGGAGATCGTGCCTAAGCGTAGTGTTTTCACGGTTAATAATGATGTTTTTACGTAAATTAAAAGTACATTTCAATTATAATCTTACCACGCGCTCCAGCCAGCTCCTTCGACTGATCAGTCAGCCCCATCTCTTCGGAACTAATTTCATCCGTCTCCCTCTTATCTCTAACCTCTCTTTTCATCCTACTTCCACTGTCCGTTCCATTAGCTTTATCACCATCAAGGAGGTTAGAATAACCTATATCTTCTGTTCCTTCGCTGATTTTGAAACTGTCATTGTCAGTTTTCAGTACTTCAGAGTTGTTTTTCTCGGGAATCATTGGGATGATAGGTAGTTTCTCTTTCTGTAGTGGTTCTAGAGGACGTGTGAATGTGTCGTTTAGTTCTTTGTCTGGTTTGGACCGCTCTAAAGGCTCTTGGCTCTCGAATGTTTGGGGTGGGTCTAAGCCGCCACATGATGACTGAAATTAAAAGTAAGTTTTAAAAACTAAAGGTGACTTCAATTTTGGGTTATGTGGAATTACTGGAGAATGAGGTTTATTTTAATTTTAGCAGGAAAACTATCAATCCCTCAGGAATCATATAGGTACTTAAGATATTTGAAACTCGGCCTCAGGAACCAGTCAATTTGACAGAGATATTAAACCTACAGTCATGATACTGTAGGATTAAACCTACAGTCATGATATCTGGAATATAATCTAATCTAGTTCTAATCTAGTTTTTCTTTCTTTTAGCTTGTGTCTGGGTTTTATTATTTTGTTTTCTTTCTTATTGTGTTATTTCCGTCGTCTAATGTAGTTATTTTCACATAAACAAACAGTTGCCTATCTGTGGGAACTTGTAATTGGCCATCAGCACACAATATATGCTTTGCATGTATTTTTAAACAGTAACCCATAAATGTACCTAGCTGTAAGTTCTCCTAAAACTCTTAAAATAAAATAAAATATTCGAGTCCTGATCCCAGACTATTCCCCAAACAAAACCTTAGAATTATTTTTTCAAAATTCTTACCAATAAAGAGTGAATCCATAGAGAAATACGTTCAAAGTCCTGTAGCAGCATGCGTGAAAATACAATTTTACAATAATTGGACTCAGCAAAAGCTTATGATATGAGATCTTTTGAAATAGATCTAAATAATCAATGGATTTGAATAATTGAATTGAGTATTTTATACTCAAATTATTTTACTAAAACTCATTATTACTGTGTGAACTATTAATTAAAACAATTGATAGCAAACATGAAGAACTAGGAGAAAATAAGAAAGAGTATCACAAGGGAGTTTTATATGACTAATTTTGTTTGAAAATTACAGTAGCTTTAGTGTAAGTGTACGTAGTAAGCCCTAAAGCCAACGCCAGCTCTAAAACTTTATTATTCAAGGATTTATATTTTTAGATCTAAAAAATAGTTTCTTTGCTGGGTGGTGCAAAAATTTTACCTCATTGATAGCCTTTTTATATTTCGTTAATTTTGCCATGAATAATAATTTATACAAATCTCGTTCTTACCTGACATTCAGGATCCAATTCATTGTTGGTATTAAGCGCGTAACTACATCCACTGCCGATGACTTCAGCCACTCTGGCAAGAGAGATGGATCGCTCTGGAGGCGGCGGTGACGTCTGCACTGTGTCTGTAAGATCAAGGTCGAGGTGATTTGAGAGGAAGATTTGAAATGTAGGTATTTCTAAATTGCAACCTTATGGGACTTGAACGCGAACTTCCCCGAAATTGAAATGGTCCGAAATAAACAAGTACCTACCAACCATAAAAAAAAATTTTGAGGAAGTTGTGGGTTAACATAAATAAAAAAAAACGACTTCCTCAAAGCGCGGTAGACATTTTCTCAAATCTCTTTTTGCTAGATCCTTTGAAGAAGTCGAAGAGGGTAGTGAGAGGCATAAGTGCAGAGCAGAAGTTAGCACTTCCTATGTAACAGGCTGCGAGCCTATCGCTCTTTAATTAAACAATATAAAAAATACAACCAAATTAAGATTTTATAAGATGGACAGATACTTACTGATGACGAAGTTGCTAGCGTAGTTCTTGTTGGACACCGTGGGAGAGGGCACGTGAGGAGATTCCGTATGCGTTGTAGTCACATACTCCTGTGTAGTTTTATGTGGTCCTTTCTCTGTTAAAACAAAAAATATTTAGGTAGCCTTTATTGTACTATTATAGATGATTATACAACGTCTGGCAACTTATGCCTAGAAAAACGTTAGTAGATTATTAACCAAGGGGATATCGAAGAAGTTGATAAAGCAAAGATTATATTACGGGCGCCGTATTGAATGTCAAGCGTATCATAGCGTATTTATCATAGCTGGGCATTAACTCGTTAATCCGTAAATCGTTAATTAACGAAGTTAACATTTTGATTAACAGATTAACTTTTAAGTTAACTTTTAAAAATGTTAACGGACACATTAACTTCCGTTAATATGCAGAAGTCCGTTAATCGTTAATCCAATGCCTACTATTTACCGCACGGCACCGCGGCGCGGCGCGAAAAACAGGTTCAGACAAGTATGAAATGAATGACAAGTGCCGGGCGGCGCGCGGCAGCGCGTGAACCAAAAACAAAACAAGATATATTTGGCCGGCGCGTGCGAGTGAGAAAACTGCGAAGAATTTTTTTTCGTTTGATCTTTTATTTTATGAATTATACATGTATTTTGTTTTATTCATAACCTGTTAACTTCCAGAACCTAAACCAATAAGTTTTTTAAGTTCACTAACGCAACGATATAAAAATGTAATTTTACACATATTAACGGATTAACGATTAACGTTAACTTGCGTTAATTCTTCCGAAATGTAACGCTTTAGCGTTTAACGAAGCTGACTTTTTTTGTAGCGGATTAACGATTAACGAAGTTAACTATTTGATTAACGGTGCCCAGCTTTGGTATTTATAGTTAACTTCCGAGGGAAACGAGGGAGTTAGGTACTCTATAGAAATTACAAGTGGTTAGATTTATGTTTTAAAACATACCTTTAGCTGTTTTCTTTGCTGTCGCATGTTGTGAAGATTTCGAGTTCTGAAAAAAACATGGCATAAAGTTTCAAAACTCAACATTCACGCTTATCAAAAATATACAAATATAACCCTTGTTCCTACGCAATAAAGTTCATACTTCTTGTATCTGGTTCTCATTCTCATCACATAAAGTCTTTATTGATCGAAGGACGTTCAAAAATTGAACATTCACGTCAAGCAATTAATATAACCCTTATTCCCACAGTATAAAGTTCATACTTGTATCTGGTTCTGATCGGGCGGTGTCCGGTGTACAGTCACGCCATTAAGTTTGCCATAGTGTGCGTAGTTTGAAAATTTCTCGTGCATTCGTATCTCCTTCATCGTTATGAGCTCCTGGTGCTCTCTGAAGTATAGCGCTGACATTACTACGAGACTGTAAAAAAAAAGAAATATAAGTAATGAAAAGTAATTATAATTATTGTATCCGGTTCGAAGGACCACCATAAAAGCATACCTCCACAAAAATAAATAAGTATGTACTTCCTAATATCCTATTAATATAAGTAATTTGAAAGTTTGTGAGTATGTTTGGATGTTTGTATGTTTGTGTAACAATCACGCCTAAACCAGTGAACCGATTTAGATGAAACTTGGAATGGACGTAGATAGTGACCTGGAATAGCTAAAAGGCTATTCAAAATGTTGGTACCACGCGGGCAAAGCCGCGCGCAGAAGCTAGTAAATAATAATGATGTTTTAATCCGGTTCGAAGGTCCACGTACAACATACAGTACCTATCGGTTCAAAGGACCACAATAAAACAAACAGTAATAAAAAAAATTAAAATATGTATCCAGTTCGAAGGACCACATAAATTATACATACAAAATTGAACAAGCTATTGATAAGATAAAAAAAATCTTGTAGGTACTCACCAAACAGCCATAATAAAAATTAATATCGTTATAACAATCTGCAGGAATTTATTCGAAATCAGCTCAGTATTATCCGAATAATCCTTCCTTCTACAACAAAAACCAAGCTTGGTGTTGCCATATGAATAATCATCTCTCATCCATAGACACGTGTCTTTCTTTTTTATTTCCTCCTGTGACGATGGTGTTTCCGTGTCGACGTAGGTTGGGTTGTCCAGTTTTTTCTCATCTTCTGATTTTGAATGGTATCTGTTGAAATAGTTAGTATGAGTGACCAACTCTGGTGGAGTTTTTAGGCTTCCTTCATGGCTTAACGATTATAGCCAGGACCGACGATTTAACGAGCCCTCCGAAGCACTGAAGCGCTCAGTTTATAATGCCACTAGCGGTCACCCATCCACTCTGAGACCATGCAGAACGTTGATTAACTTCAAAGATCTATTGGGTCGAACGATCTATTATATATTTGGCCGTAAGGCCAGCCAGGTAAGAGGGCCAGATGGGCCGACCTGGTGAGGGGAGCTCTACCTCTTTGGATTAAATTGGGGGATGATTTGCCTGTGGTTAAGGCCGACATTGCAATTAATAATTGACCCTTGAAGTTCGAAATCGTGATGGGCTTTTTTGTTTTTTTACTTACCTCACACATGTTTTGTTATAATTATAATATTTCCCGAATTTCGAGGTAGTATGGCAATTCTTGCATTGTTTCCGAGTGTATTTTGGGGAATGATGGCTCAGTTTGTGGCAACACTCGTGTTTCTTGATGTTACGTGCGATATCCCGAATTTGGTCGATTGAAATGTTGTCGCCGTAGGATTTGGATGAGTTGGAAATTGCTGAGTAGCGAGAATCTGGAAAAATATTAGAGATTAGTTTAGTTTTTACCCGAATGTTCAGAAAGGGTTATTATTGTACTTATGGTAAGCGTTAGCATCCCTTGAGGTATGGATGGCAAATTTTTATGAAATAATTTTATGAAGCCTCTCATCTTTTTCAAAAATCCAAAATAGAGCATAGCATAGCATTAGCCAATAACAAAGCTGCAGATTTGTTATTGGCCAATTCGATGACGTTTGATCACGTGATGCGTTCCAATCAAACTTTATCTATTAGGTACCTACTTACCATTACTAGCGCTGGACCTGGAACTGTCCCGTCTCTGAAGGCTGATGCTGCAGAGCTTTTTATTGATTCGCTCCAGCTGGTCGATCCTGGACTCCAAGTGGCCAGTCACTTTGCAGAGCTCCTTGACCGCACCCAGGTTCTCCATGAAGATACGGTCCTGGGAAAAGTGTACGGTTCGAAGGACCATGGAAGTGATGTGTTTTCGGAGGGACATTTTTGGGAGTGTTTTTGAGTTCGAGAACCTGTCCTAGTAGTTTTCAAAGGACCAAAATAAAAATGTCGATGGAGCAAAAGTTAGGATACATATTGTGAAGTAAGGATAAGTATGAATCTGAGAATTTAGGTCCTTCGAACAGGATTATTAGAAAAACAAGAAAATACTCAGATTTAACATGTATCCCGTACGAAGGACCAATTTTAATATACACGAAAGACTAAAAAATATGATGTTCTACCTTATTGACCACCAAAAACTTGTGGATAGTATCCCCATTAGGCAAGGCTACGTCACCAGCCTCCCTCACTGCTTCTGGGAGAACTCTTCGAACCTCCTGAGCTATGACTCCCGTGTCCAAAGCAGGATTTGGACTGAGAGGGTCGTAGCCGACTAGACCTGAGTGCTCGGCAAATGATGGGTCGTAGTTGAACCTGGAAGGATGGTTACATTTAGAATAAAATAAATGCCTCTGACTACCCTCTTAAGACATAGAGAGAGTGCAAAAGAGCTGAGAGATGCCTACCTCACGAATGCAGTTGTGAATAGGAATGTCAGTTATCTTCTACTTTTAACTACATAATGTTGCCTGAAATAAAATGATTTTATTTTTTTTACTTTTATTTTTTCAAACAGTTTTAGTTTAAATGAAATTAAATAAAATGAAATTAATTTTGCCAGAAGCATGGTCTAGGTAGCAGGTCAAATAGATGTGGCGACCTCTAACTGCGATCGCCTGAACTACAAGGGCATCGTATAGGAGTTGCCAATTACAGACTTCAGAGCTTCACCACTTCATCGCTAGATGGCGCTGGCGCGCTACCAACCGACGCGATTCGAATTCTAGATCCCGCAAGCAACATTATCTCGACAATTAGCCTATATAGAACTATCCGACATTAACTGTCGGCTGAAAGGCCCTAGGGTATGTGGACCAGATGGCGTCGACCTTAGCGAGGTTAGTACTACCTCTTTGCTATGGATTGGAGGAAATACACCCTTCCCTCAAATAGATTATAGGTATCGTAAACTGTTTCGTATACTTCACTGTTAGATACAGCCTGTATATAGTTGTATTATGTTGACCTTACTATTATTCCATAAGTGGATTGGTGACCGCTTGTGGCATTATCAACATCTATCGTCATACTTGTATAATTTCTAACTTATGCGAACTTGCTTGATTTTAGCAAGATTTTAGCGACCAAAACCATCGAAGCTAGTATAAAACTTACTTGACAACTCGAATACTCCTGACATTCTTCAGCTGCTGTGCGGTATCCAACTCCTCAATATTGTGCTTCGCTCTTGCGTCTGATGGATGGAGGATGTGACCCATCACCTTCAGATTACCTGTAACAATACCACCAAAGCTTTGGAAAAAAATCTACAAAAGATCTATAACAGCAACCAATCTGTGACGCAGATGGTTGCAGGTTCGTTTCTCATTGGGGGATAGCGGATCGCCCGCGGACCATACTAAACTAAGGTAAAAATAGTACCTACCTACTAAGTTTTTTTTTATGATGGATATGTCGACTCTTGACCTCGAAACTCACATAGGCAAGAATGAGGTCTATGATGGAGCGAGCCTACCCAGAAGGTGCCTATTAAATCTCTTCTTCTTATTACTTGAGAAAAGATGGATGGATTGTGTGAAAGAAGATATGGAAAAGAAAGGTGTTGATACAGAGATGACATGAAGTGATAGGGGAGAGTGGAAGAGGAGAACATTGTGGTGCCGACCCTGCATGAGCGGGATAAGGGCAGGTCAATGATGATGATAAATTGTCCATGCAAAATTTATTTATTTATTTATTCATCATAAATTAAAACACCTTAACAGAAAGCCAAAGCGATGTTTTAACACACAATTTAACACAATAAAACTCAATAAATCAGACTACACATTATAACAGACCAATTAGTTACGAGAACTCGAAATTCTCTAGAAACACCTGCGCGATATCCATGAGTTTCGGCAGTTTGTGAGAAAAAACATCCACATTGTTCTCAGAAATAAAATAAGGTATATGAATGGCTCGTGACATTGGGGCAAACTTAAGTAAGTTAGTGCGAAACCGAGGAAGATTGAGCATGGCGGGGCGACGGCGCGCGCCCACGTACTCGTCGGACGCTGGAATCCGCATCAAAAGCCGTTGCATGGCTTAAGACAGACTATAGGGAATCATATTATTTAGTGTAGATATCTTAGTCATCACCTAGTTTAGAATCTTTACACCACTCAACAATACGCAGCACCCTATCTATCTATCTAATCAGCCTACATCTACCCACTGCTGAGTATAGGCCTCCTCATTTTCACGCCACTCTTTCCGATCCTGCGCCAGTCGAATCCATTGCTTTCCCGCTACCGCCACAATATCATCAGACCATCTGGCTGGTGGTCTCCCTGGTGTTTTATGACCCTCGCGTGGCCACCACACGGTAACCGCCTTTGTCCATCTACCGTCTTCCAAATGAAATGCAGCATCCAGCGCCTACCAAATCTCTTACTTTACCAACTTATTATACCACTCACCATTAACAACGCAGGCCTCGTCTGGCCGGTCGGTGTTGATACCGACGCGGCCGCTGAAGTGCACGCTGTTTTCTGAAGCACCACGCTGCCACCAACCCTCGGGGCACTCTGATTCGAACTGGCCCGGGTTCGATGCCTATAATGGGCACGAAATGTTAAACTTTCAATGCAGAATTTGTTTGATCGGCTATACGGAGCTGGAATGGAGATCAGGGGCAAACAAGAAAGCTAGGTCCCAAACCGTGTTTGTTGCTCTGGTTCTGAGTCACGAACTAACAGGAGTAAAATCTGGTTGTCATTCTAATGGTCCTACTGAATAAATGCTTTTAGACTTTAACCTCTGGATTGGATCTAGATTTCTTTGATCTTGAATTAAGTAAATAAACTAAAAGATTCTGTCGTGATCCTGTGACAATGGTTACATTGATAAAATTTGCTTGCATTGTATCAAGAACAAATTCAATCTATTACAGAATTGAAAGTACGAATGATGTGCTCATTGTAATACTACGTCATTTTATTATTTTGTTTCTCAATGTTCAACATCTCGGGACTATAGAGTCCCGGACGTTTGACAGGCATATTATTAAATTAGTCAATAAGGTTTGTTTATTCAACAACAGACTCCTAAAAACCTGTTACATAGTGCTAAATCCAGTGGCCACCGATCCATGACAGCTCGTATATGAACGCAGTTAATATCAACATACCTACTGATTACAAGCGATTATAGTCACGCATCGGTTCAACTACATTATATAGTAACAAAAAGTTGTACAAACATTTTATACTACAATGCATGACAGCTAGTAGACCAAAGAAATTGACGGCTCGGAGTAGTGGGATAGTCCTCAAGGTGGGTGTTCGATTTTCATGGCAAGACAAATGTTGAAACGATCTGCAGATGTTTTGTCCCAAGTCTTATGATAAGAAACTCTAGATTTAGGTATAATATCTTAAAAAAAAACTTCACTATTGAAACACACGATTTAAGATATGGTAATATTCGAATGTGATCTGAAATCTTTACGCGATCTCGTCCCGTCATAAATACAAAAATATCATTATCTATGAAATAATATGGGAACGAGTTGACACCCTTGCGTGACTCCCTATTTTTGACAAAGAATTATGAGCAACGCTATCAAAAGCTTTAATAACATACCCGAACAATGATCCTGTCGCTAGCGTGAGCTGCAACCATGAAGTCTGAATGCGCTGTGTGGGCTCTCAAAGCTACGACCAGCTGGAAGTGCCTTTGATCAGGGTTTGGTCTTCCTTTCTTCCTCATATTGTTGTTGGTGGTCTCAGCAAAGTGCAGACGACCTACTGTTACTTTTGCACCTTCACGGCGGATTTCCACTCTATAAATAAGAAAAAAATTGCTAGACTTTTTTAAAGTATAAACCAATGTAATAACTGTGATATGAAACACTTACGGCACAGGATGGAATGGTTTCTTTGTTCTGTCCGACTGACTTTGTTCCACTCTGACTTCTTGACTGGGATCTTCGGCCTGAAAGAGACAGTCTATCAAAATCAAGAACTTTTAAGTGATCGAACTGGTCCTACATGCATCCTATCGTTATGCGATACGGTGCCTGATAATTCTTATGTCTGAACTCAGAGATAACTCTATCATCTCTCACATCTTTTTACACGTGCAGTCTATGGGTTAAGTATACACAAAAATCCTACAACGCCCTACGAATCCAGTAGTACAACAATGGTTTCAGAATGCTCTTGGGGTTGCCAAGGTTCTGTAGTGCATCGGGGATGTTCGCAGACGCACGCACTGATGACTTTTATGCGATCATGCGAAAAAGAACGGCGTCTCTGGTGCGGCGGTTGCGTGGCGGCTCCAATGGCTTTCTAGCCATTGTTGCTAAAGACCTGTGTTAAACCCGAACACCATTGTATATACCTAGGTTCACAAACAATAAATGATTTGATTTGACGTTAGGGGATACTTTAATTGTTCCTTGGTAAAAATTTTATATGGAAGTTCTTTATTATGGAACGATTTCAGTAGCCATAAACGTTACTGAAAGCGTACATATATAATACCCTTTCAGTAAAAATCTTACCTTAACACCATAGAAATGTAGACAGAAGTTATTGACCTTCTTGAACCCCTCATTACATTTCACGTAGTGTGGATCACCCTGCACTTGAATTTGACAGGTCACTTGGAAATGGTTCTTTTTCTGGCACACAAACGCCTCGTCTGTCTGTGAGAAGTTGAAACCTTTGTCCGCGCCAACCACGTAAGAGACAGTTTGCCTGGAAACCACACAAAGTTCGGAATATCCCTTAGTTTAATATCGTACAGGGGCTTGACTAGATTGAACTTAGACTGATGAAGATGGATCACCTAATTGACAGCCAGAGTCTTAAATGTTTTGCCCTGATTAATCACGGTATTGGTTAAAAGAATGGTAGAATAACATAACTGTATCAGACTAGTATAGTATTAGCTGTGCTCCGTGGTGTTACCCGCTGTTATACTCCACTTTTTCGGGATGAGTTTTCTAGCAACAAGTTAGGATTTGACCATAAGCCAATAACTTTAAAGACCTATTTTGAATACTCACAATGGCTTCAGGTTGCAGTCATACAGTGCATGCCACGCTTGCTGTTGAAAGGGTGCGAACCTGAAAAAATAATCATCATTATCAACAGAACTGCATCGTAGTTAAAAATAGTTATCGAGCCGTAATCATCCCACTCATAATTTATAATTATAAAAAATAGTCCTTTAAAAATTTAAAATAATAAAATATATTTTAAATTTTTATTACGGGACTTAATCGCGTAGGTATAACATTTGTTTATTTACTGCGACGTTCTCGAGTCTTCTCGTGACCACGGTAGCTGTAACGCTACTGAAACGTCGAGGTAAATAAACAAATGTTATACCTACGCGATTGAGTCCCGTAATAAAAATTTAAAATGTCTTCGAGTCGCGAAAGTTTAAAATGTGTAATAAAATATATATAGAATTAATTATTTGGTTCGAAAGACCAATTAAGTATCAGTATTGGGATGGAACACTTATGTCTTGATCGAAATACCAAATACCTGATAGTTTAGTAAACTATCAGGTTCGAAGGATCATTTATAAAATATCCGATTCAAAGGACCTCAGGTCAAAGGACCAGTTCTATAAAACTATCCGGCTCGAAGGTTCAAATCAATGCTGGCTCATACCAGCGGCCGAACCTGATGCATTGTAAGGGCGCGTCGTCGCCCGCTTCAGAGCCGTCGACGGAGGGCGCAGGGCGAGGTACGCTCACTGCTTCGGGCGATAGGGCCGCTATGAACAAACAAGGAGGAAATATTTATTAATTAACGCTCGTGGTGTAAGTGTCATTCTTGATAGATCGAAGTTTAGGAACGTTCTCCTGTAGTGTCCCACTGCAGGGCAAAGGCATCCCTTCTCTCTCTCCATTCATCTCTATTTTGGGCTACCGTTGACCAGTCCTTTATGTGAGCATCCAATTCGTCCCTCCATCTACGGCGTGGTCTGCCACGAGGTCGTTTCCCGTTCAGAGGCGTCTACTCTGTGGATTTCGCCCTAACGCATCCGACATGCGGCTGACGTGGCCTGCCCAATCCCATTTCAGTCTACCCGCTTGCTGTCCGACATCTGCGATTTGCGTTTTGGAGCGCAGTATACTATTACGAACGCGGTCTGTAAGTTTGACTCCTAAAATACTGCGCTCCATCGCCCGCACGATAATAATGCTTTCCAAACAATGCACCTTACTTACTCTTGTCTTGAGAACAATCAAACACTTTTACTGTCATCACAAAGCTACACTGATCCAATTTGACCACAAACTGACACTAGCTAGGCCCTATACGCGGCCTAAAGGCGGCCTAAACACTGAAGGAAACCGGTTTTCTTCTCTAATTCTTACTCTTTCTAGCACGAATGAATTTGCTGATTTTTGTAAGATACCAAAAACAGAAAGGTACACAAATTAGTTTTGTTTGTTGAAAAATTATTTCAAGAGTTGCCTACTAAACACGAACTTTGTCACACGAATGAAAGCAAGTGGAAAATATAGGAATTAGTTCCAATCCATTGGTTTGTAGGAAGTTTTCTACTGTCATTGTCTATCGATAAATTGTTACTATCATATCCGTAGGTTTACTTTTTGTCGTCTGTAACACACGCTAGTTAATTTTAGTCTTTAATCTCTTACAAGTCACATTTCAAGGGGGGGTGATAAAGTGTGATAAGGGGGGGGGGAAATATTTCTTTAGGCTACATACCTGGTTCACATTTAACATTGGAAGCATCCTGCGAGTGCTTCCGTTTCTTGGCGCCACTCTCCTGAAGGCTGGTGTATACTGGAGTCAGGGTCTCGTGCCCCAACGCGACCAGCTGTGGGTTTATCATGCCCTGTTCCAGTTCCGCTAGCTGGCCGTACCTGGATGAGAAGGTTATATCTTAAACTCAAACTCCAAAAAAAAACTTCTTAGGCGTTTCAGTGTACGCGTACTCAGGAATGCTAGTCCGGTCTGAACCTACAACTGTCTTGCAACTGCAAGATCGCTGGTCCTACTTGCATACACTGTCGATGACGCGTACATTGAAACGCCTAGTCCGTAAAAGGATTCAGGGGTCCGTACAAGAAGAAAGGTAAATGGAAAAAGGAGCTAAAAGGAGAATGGAAGAAGTCATGTTGTGCCGACCCATAATGTGGGAAAAGGGCAGGGAGATGATGATGATGATGACAAGAAGAAAGGTAAAGTTCGTGGATGGAATAACTTCTTTTGGACGTGCCTGGCGAGGTGACTCCTATGAAATCAGCAAAGGAGTGACTTGATCAGTGAAAACTACCGTACAGAGGCAGTCGTGATTCTCTGGTTCGTTTCGGTATTTTAGAAGACACTTACCTATTCTGGTACATAGAGTCCAGCCCCAAATCCAATCTCACAGGATCCTGATTCAGCACAACCACTCCATTCATATCCGACTTCAACTCCTCGTAGATATAATCGCCATTTTGCGTCAATATCTCATGGGTCGGCAGATGGTCGTGGACTAGCATATAATCCGCCGATAGCACATTGGGGACCGATATCGGCATGGTTTCCGGACTGTACGGATTCTCTGAGCCTGAATCTGGTGGACTTTCTGGGAGCTGATGACCGCTGGAAGAGAAAATTTTACAGTGAATTTTGGCCAGCTGGACTTTGGATGCGTTATTGTATGCGTTCTACGTTGGCCAAACGTTGGCATAGTGAGAGTGTGAGGCACTTTTTGCATCAATTCTACGTAACGATTTCATCGTGGATGTAGCGGAAGTATAAATCGCTTTGCTGGAGATCAAAGCTCTAAGGTTTACTTACGTAGCGCGCCGACCGTCGACGGATTGCGGGGCGTAGCACGCCTCGCCGACGGGCGCCATATACGCCTCGAAGTCCAGCTCCTCAATGAATCCTGGACCTGCAACAGCTATCGGTTAACTCCTGAACTTCAAGCTCCAAAAGGGATTTCTGCAAAATCCCCAAATGCCCGAAGGGAATTTCTAAAATTGATTTTGAACAAAGTCCTTAGATCCCTAATCAAGGGGCTGACAAGCCAAAAGGAAAGAGGTTCTTCATATTTTTGACACGTGTTTAATAGCTTGTATGTATTATATTTATGTTTCTATGGGTGTGTGAAGTGTCATAATGCTGAGAAAGAAGCGCAGCAGAAGCCGGAGCTTGTATAAAAACAGTTGACTACTATAATTTACAGTAAAAACATTATGGACAATGTAGTGTTTTAAACGTCTTATGGTTCAGGGAAAGATTGAGGGTACAAGGCCACGAGGTAGATCTCCAATGAGATGGACGGACCAAGTGAAGGCAGCGCTGGACAGACCCTTAAATGAGTGCTCCAGAAAGACCACCATCCGAGACGGATGGCGCAGAATTGTGAAGCGAGCCACAACTCCCGACATGACGACCACGACCACTCTGTCAAGAGTGATACGACTAAGAAGAAGAGAGTGTTTTAAAACACTAGTCTTACTACAAGCTACACTATAAGCTATATAGTGATCCTAGCGATCCTACTGAATAAATGCTTCTTGACTTTGACAACTTACTGACACGATGATTCAGTATTTGTCATCAACACTATTGGTTTACATGACGAAAGTCATTACAACATAATGCACCGATCATTTTACCTCTGTATTCTGTGATTTTACGCTCCGTTGAGCGCCCGTGTGAAAACCAATGATTACAGTGAGGTTATTGATCACTATGATCTTGACGTACCTCTGACGTATCTCTAAGACCCCTCGCAGACTACAGACTTTCTATCGGCCGATAGTTGAGACGGAATATACTTCGGCTCGTAATGAGTATGGAGAGGTATAGCCCGTCTCAACTATCGGCAGATAGAAAGTCTGTAGTCCGCGAGGGGGCTAGAAAGTAAGTTCGTATGAGTCAGTGGTCAACTCTGGTGATGGAGTTTTTTACCCTTTGGATACGGCACCCTAAAAATTTACTTATAGGTAAGTAGGTAGGTGAGTTATTGAAAATTGGATGAATAGTTACGTAGACTTCCTACATACAAACAAACTCTACCGTTTTATGTGTAACTAAAGATAGATTTGATTCACAGTGGGAATATCCCATACATAGAAACATTTTTTAATTATACTTTGTTTGTTATTATTTAATTACTACCAAGAAGTGCTTGTCATCGAGACTATTAAAGAACCTAAGGTTCTTGTCGTAGGTATCACTAGTTCAATAGCTCAGAGAATTAGCAAGCTGAAGTGGCAGTGGACTGGCCATATCTGCCGAAGAACCGATAACCGATGGGGTTAACGAGTTCTTGAGGAGACCGCGACTCGGCAAACGTAATGTCTGCCCTCCGGCCAGGTGGCGTGACGATCTGCGAAAGGCTGCTGGCAGAAGCTGGATGCGTCGAGCTGAGGACAGGGCGCAATGGCGCTCATTAGGGGAGGCCTATGTCCAGCAGTGGACTGCTACAGGCTGATGATAATGATGATCACTAGATCTGACAAAACCAGTGTGGTGAAAGGAATGTAAGTGCCTTAAAGGGACTCCTTTCGTGCACTTGACACATGTTTAAACCGAAGGTTATGAGTTCGATTCCCGACAAATGTCAATAGCCAGTCTCTCACAAAACAGGTTTTTATATCTTCTATCTACAACCTTTTTGGATTTTTTAGGTATTTATTTTTTAAATTCTCTAGTGTGTATTTATTTTAATGTAATTTTTGTTCGTGAGAGAAAAATAAATAAATATAAAATTAATAAGTAAAATAATGGAGGCCACGCACCGGAAATCGCAGCAGAGGACGGCCCCCCACTAGATGGAAAAACGATCTTGTGAAGGTTGCTGGGGGCCGTTGGGTGCAGGCTGCACAAGATCGATCGCTGTGGAAATCAATGGGGGAGGCCTATGTTCAGCAGTGGACGCTAGATGGCTGAGATGATGATGAAGTAAAATAAATGTTTCTTAATATGCGCGTAAACCCGAACTCTTAATGATGATAAACATCGTGAGGAAAGCAGATTAGTCAGCTCCACCACGTATTGACGTTGTCTTTCCTGTGAACAAGGCCTATTAAGCTGAGAGGATGGCTTAGGTGCTACAAGCCTCATCTCAAACAATGTCCCAGGCACTAGCGTCCGAGTGTACGCATAGCCCTCCTGACACCGTATAAATAATCTAGATACTAGAAACCTGCTCACAGACATCTCTGCGAGCCAGAGGGACGCGCGGAGAAGCTACTCCTCAAAACGGCCGCAGAGGACAGAGAGAACGGATAGGAAATACCAACACTGCTCTTCCACTGCGGCTACGCTGCTCACGCATCAAACGGTGCGCCACCGTTTGGTCGCGGAAGATAGGGCAAGCGGCAACGATACACCGACACGCCTCTTCTCCCGCAACCCCACCCTCCTCGGACGCACCCAGGTCGTCCCCGCCTGGGATTCCATTTAGCTTCACCGTGGCTCTCCCCTACGGCTACTGAGCACCCCCATTGCGACAAGATTGGAATTCTTCGGGGGGGCCTGAGTTATCCTAGGCTAACACAGTTTTCATTTCTATGACAAATTGAACTAAAATTGTATTTACTTGTATCAAATTTCTAGAATTCTGAGTATTTTTGACTGACGTAGGTATAACAGACACTAGCTGCCCACGTATTTGGTCAGCATCCGTTAGGATTCCCAAAGTTGATACCTACATGTTATTTATTTACCTACCGGACTTTGTGGTATGTTTACAATTGTATTGTGTGATCTATAGATAGCTCAGGTCACTGCTAGTCGGAAGTGACACCGCGGGAGCGCAGCTAGTCGAAAATAAATGGTGTTTTAAAAACAAACTGTTAGACCCTCCGCAGACTGCAGACTTTCTATCGGCCGATAGTCGAGACGGATAAATTTCTCCATACTCATTACGAGCCGAAGTATATTCCGTCTCAACTATCGGCCGATAGAAAGTCTGCAGTTTGCGAGGGGGCTCAACATTTGATGCTAGGCTAAAAGCTAGGCCCTAAACCGTGTTTGTTGCCCTGGTTCTTCACGGTATTGGTCACGGAGGAACAGGAGTAGAGTCACCTTTTAAGACGATTCAAAGTGATCCCAGCGGTCCTACTGAATAAATGCCTTTTGAATTTGATGCTTACTGTACCAGCCTCAAACTAACCCCAACCATAGATTAAAGAGCAGTACGAGCACAAGTATCAAAGTTCATTCCATTTTCAAACATACCTAATCAGTGGGTGTCGGATATCACACGTCATCCGTCGCTAAATTAAATGCGTATTTTTTATCTTTGGAATGCCCTGTCGCTTTTTTAAAACGATTAAAATCAATGTTTATGGTTATCTATCAGGTTCTTATGAGATAGAACCATTTTTTCATCGATGTAGCTGGTAATGTCGCCTTTTGGGAGCTTTATCTGCGGTCGGCAGTTTGATCTCTGATTTCTATCTTCATTTGTATTTAAATAGTTTCTTTTGTGTGATTATTGTGTTTGAAGGCAAGTGCTCCAACTCCATGGATCCATGGATCACCCAAAAGAATGATAGGCCCCAAACCGTGTTTGTTGCCCTGATTCTTCACGGTATTGGTCGCGAAAGAACAGGAGTAAAATTAAATGCTTTTTGACTTTGAGTTGTATTTTTTAAAAAGCTCCTGAATATGAATTGGACTAAATTAAAATCGGAAAGAATGTCTAAGGCCGTTATTGACTAACGTGGTGTAAAGTTACGCCAAGTGTAACTTTAGGAGTAACCATACATTTTTTGGAGTTTAGACCTGGCGTAACTTTATTAATAACGACCTAAATGTCTACCGCCCATCGCGCCTTGGGGACTATCTTGATCATGTTTATTTTACTAAGAGAGTCACTTCATTTACCTAACGTAAAAAATTAACTAGCTTTTGTGAATCAAGTCAAACGAAAAGTAGCAAACAATTAAGATAACACAATTTACATAAAAACTACCCTTTTAAAACGGCGTCGCGTGTAAACCGTATGTTTATACCACCTGCAATTACCCCTGTCTACCCCTAATGACAAATCACACGGTCGACCGGGCAGTGCGATACCCCTAATATAAATTAATTGTGGGAACTATTGGATGAGGTCAAGCGTGAAATTTTTCCAATTTTGAACGTTTTGTTTTTGAATTTGAAATTAGAATAAGTTCTTAATTCTTTGTTTTTGTTTTTGAACATTTTACATACCAATTATTAAGAACTGAAAAGTCTTATCAAAATGTCGATTCGATCATGAGTTCACTTTTTTGAGACTTTTCATTTCTTAATGAAATAGCAAGTGTTTTTTTTTTTCAATTTCATGCAACTTTAAGAGCTTCTGAAGCCAATACGCAACGCTTTTATTTAGAGTCTCCTCACATAAAAAATTACAAAAAAAATAATATAATTATAAAAAATAACAATTATTAAACAGAATCTAAAGCAGATTAATATCTGTGCGAAACTTTGAACTGTGAAAACTTCTTCAGGCGCGTTAGGCAGTTTGAGATGAGAATAATTTCTTGGAATCGCCTCGAAAAGGTCACGTGCAAGTCGCGTGACTGCACCATCTAGTTCTGTACTTTGTAAACTTTTACGGCAAATCATTTTTTTTTTAATTAAATAGGTAGGTTTTTTACATTTCTGAAGCTCATTTTATAACTAAACGGGCGCAGTCATTATCGCTCGATATTTTTCGATTTCCTGACGATTAAAAAAATACACCAGGCACCTATTGTTAGAATTTTCACTTCTCTCTGCACTCCCGGGAGCGCCACGTTTTTTTATTTTTTACAAATCATGGTCAGCTTATACCGTACACTGAAGCGCTCGTGGTCGTGCTTGCTTAGTCGTCGAAGTTAAGCAACGTTCGAAACGGTCTGTAAGTGGATGGGTGACCGCCAGTGGCATTTTCATCTGAGCGCTTCCGTGCTTCGGAGGGCACGTTAAATTGTCGGTTCCGGCTATTTAAGTCGTTAAGCCATGACGGAGGCCTTAAGGCGGCCTAAAAACTCCGTCACCAGAGTTGGCCACTGACTCATACGAACTTAGGTACTTACCGTACACTTGCCGTACACATAATAAAGTGTAAGCAGGTTTTAGTAGTGATAAAAAAACCTGACTTTGACCCTACATACCACGCGACACGGATCAATTAGGCGTACCTATTACTTTTTAAACTGTTATTTATTAGAGTTCCGCAAGTTGAGGATTAAACGAACTCCCTTCCTTTACCTACTCAATATGGCAGAATGTTGAATGATTGTCCGAATGTTCGGGCCGAACAGAAACACGCCCGAAATTGCGATTGTTTGGCAAAGACCAAATTTTCGGTTCGGAATACTTTCTAGGAAGGACTAGTAGCCGTGATGGCCGAATGGGGTTGTGCCTCGACTTTCAATCCGACGGTCGTGGGTTCGAATCCCGGCCGAGCATCAATGGATTTTTCGTTTCGTAAAATTTATATGAACTTTACTATAACACGCTCATAACGGTGATGGAAAACATTTTACACGAGTTCTTACGGTGAAGGGAAACGTTGTGAGGAAACCCGCAGCTTAGTCAGCTCCACATTGACGTTGTCTTTCCTGTGGACAAGGCCGATTAAGCTGAGAGGATGGTTCAGGTGCTACAAGCCTCCATCTCAAACAATGTCCCAGGCACTACAGCATTCCGTTGAGTGTAGGCATAGGTTGCCTCCTGACGCTGTATAAATCATCTAATATAGATGTAAAGGCCTAAGTTTTTTAGGGAAAGCCTCTGGGCAAGTAGTCATTTGGACGACGGATAACTACTTTAATTACACTGGGGTTCAAATAAACGACGGAGTTGTTTGCTGTGCAAATATTTATATTTGGTTGCATTGAGGTTTGCATTGCAGTAAGGTAATTGTCAGTAGGGGTCTTAAGCTTAAGTGATTTGATTTTGTTTGTTTTTTTGTTTTAAGGGGAGGTAATGTGTAGAATAACAATTTATCGACGTTACAATCATTAATGTCTTAGAACTAAAAATAATAATAATAACAAATCATATACATTCAAAAATATACACTAATAATATCTATGTTATACATATCACTATTACCCCAGAATTTTATGCTATATCTTAATTTAGATTCCACCAGAGCATAATTTATTTATTTATTTTATTTTATTTGGAAAACAAACAGTCTAGTACAAACTAAATTAATTATAACTTAAAAATTACTATATACCAGTTATATGTTTTCGCAACAAAACTAAAAATGTTCGTTGACAGAAGAAAAAAAAACAGTTGTGTAGTAGGTACGACGTTAAGATGAAAATACTTAATTTTATAACAGTGAGTCTAATCCAACAGTTGAGGCACCGATTCGAACCAATATTGCGCAAGAGCGCGCTTTAAAGTAGTAGGTTTAGTGTTGAAAAGGTCCAACTCAGGATAACCAACCAATTCATTAAAGTAGTTAGCTGATCTAATAAAGAAGGAGTGTTGTCTATAATTAGTTGCACAATGAGGAATATAAAGAGAGAGAGAGTGGGTTTTCTGACACTCCTTGTGGGGACACGCCACTGTATCAGAGAAAGAAGATGTGGCGAGTCGATATGGGACTGTGCTATTTTTAAGATGGTACAGATATCGGTAATTTTCCTTCTCTCATACAGTGGTACTGTATGGTGCCTTTTACATCTAGCCTCATAGCTGGGATCGTAAGTATTGCACTTGTACTGGAGGTATTTCATGAATTTGCGTTGAATGGTCTCAAGTCTATAATATGTATATTTACCATACTGAGGGTTCCAAATTTGTGAACAGTATTCGAGTATGCTGCGTACATAGGAACAGTATAAAATTTTTACAACTTTCACGTTAGAGAATGCAGAACATGATCTTTTGATGAAACCCAAAGCTTTAAAGGCTTTAGTAGCAATGTAGTCAACATGCTTCTCATAAGACAATTTTGAGTCAAGAAACACACCGAGATCTCGCACTTCTTTGAGACGTTTGAGTACAGTATTTTTGAGGGTATAATTATAATCTACTACATTAAGTTTACGTGTGAAGGAGATAGAGTGACACTTTGCAACATTGAGATCCAGATTATTGTGTTGGCAGTATTTTTCGAACCTCAGCAGATCATTTTGAAGTAGAATACAGTCCTCAGGTGAGTTTATTTCTTTAAAAATTTTCATGTCATCAGCGTATAACAAAAACTTTGAGTGTAAGAAACAAGAGTTGATGTCGTTTATAAAAATATTAAATAGCAACGGTCCGAGCAGGGATAATAAACCATTTTAAGTTGCTCAAGACTAACCTCATCTCTTATGCTCGTTATCTATACTAATATTATAAAGAGGAAAGATTTGTTTGTTTGTTTTTTGTATGTTTGTTTGTTTGAATTGAATAGGCTCCGAAACCACTGGACCGATTTGAAAAATTCTTTCACCATTAGAATCCTACATTATCCCTGATGAACATAGGCTATATTTTAACCCAGGAAAGTGATGTTTTCCCGAGGGACCGCGGGTAACACCGCAACGGACAGCTAGTGGCATATAACCATCGTATGACGGAGCATTTATGCGATACTTACCTATTATTCTGCGGCAATATCAAAAGAGTGATAATTTCCGGAAACTTAATGCACATAAGGCTTTATCTATCAATCTATTCTTTTTTCTCCATTTTTTGATATGAAGAACCCATCAATATGTATTAGTTTCACACTTAGCTATTTGCAAACGAAAGTGCGCCGCGTACACGCTCCATTTGTCATTGAACCGGTGTTTGCGATGTGTTCGCGCCAAATTGGAATTCGGACGTTCCAATTTCAAAATCGATCTTATTTTTTTAACTTTTTATATTTTGCTAGTGTTGTTATGCTACACAATTATCGATTAAACCTTAATTGTGTTCGATGTTTTCATTATTTTATTCGATTATTGAATTAATTTGTGCTTTTCAGAAAGAAGCTCGCAGTACCTAATGATTCCAAGGACGAGTTTAAAAGTTAAGCATTAAAAAGTCAATCGTCAACCTATACCTACTTAAGTGTGTACCTGCATAGAATTTTATGCTTATTTTTTTCACCAAATAGGTACAACATCAGACCTACCTATATTTAAATATTATGTGACAAAAATAAGGCTAGCTCTCAGCATTTCCTCCAGCAGCAATTTAAAATTAAAAATTGGTTTTCAGGCGACACCGACGTAGACTAGAAGGCAGTAGGTAGGTACTAGTAGTACGGGCTGTGACACGCCCTTAGGTAATTAGTAGAGTACCTTTACTATAGATATTAGATATATTAAAGATGGATAAATAAGCTACCTTGGTTTCTTGGGATTCTATTTACTGTCCTGCCGTTATTTTCCTGTGCGTCCTCCATCCAGTATTCCATTTTCACTCAGTCTCGTAACATTTTCCACCAATTTACGTCACATCCAAAACGAAACCAAAATGACACATCGCGGTAAAAAATTAAGAAGAAAATAACTTTCAATAATCCATTCTATTTTATTTTTAATGAATGATTTAGTATCAATCATCCAAAGTATAACTCATTTAATTCAAAACAATAAATAAAAAATCACGATAATCGATTATTGTGTAATCGATTTTTTTATAATTGATTTGTAAAACACTGGCCGTTTCGAACGTTTTGTCCAAACGTCCACTAATAGTTTGAACTTCGAAGACACTGGCGTAGAACGATGCGTTTGATTTCAACCCTCGTGCGAGAGAGCCAGCGAATGGAACGGATCGCGTGACAGAAAGGGACAGCTATATTTCACTTTTCACGGTTTTCGTGGAAATTACGTGGAAAATTTTCCGCCAATAGAAATGTTTCGAAGGTTGTCCCAATTTGAATAGGGATGGGTATTTTGTATAGCATTAAATTGTTCAGAATTTGAATTTTGTTTTAAAGATCGATAAAATTGAATCAAAATAGATAGATTAGACAAAGCTTTATAGCGTCCTTTAAATATTATGATGTACGAGTAACTTATAGGTATTTAACTAAGGAATGTCCACGGTCAAGGTATTTATTAGAAAATAGGCGTATTGCCAAGGAAAGTCTACGTGCAGCCAACGATTTTTCTACGCCTAGAGGGCTCATCATCAGAATCTGACAGTTGCAATGTTGTACAATCATCAAGAATAAATTTTTTTTAATATTTAATATTCATTGCACGTATGTATTTATTTACAACTAGCTGTCCATCGCGGTGTTACCCGCGTTCCCTCGGGAAAACTTCATTTTCCCGGGATAAAATATAGCCTATGTTCATCAGGGATAAAGCAGGATTCTAATGGTGAAAGAATTGTTCAAATCGGTCCAGTTTCGGAGCCTATTCAATTCATTTAAACAAACAAATCTTTCCTCTTTATAATATTAGTGTAGATGTAGAAAAAATAAATATCAGTCATGTAGTTGCCGTAATAAGCTCTGCGTATTAACTTGGGCAGTGGGATCGTTGGGACTTTTTATTCCCAACTACCCCACGTGGTGAGGTTAGTGGGTTCGTTGGGAATACATCCTTACTTTGGGGCCAGATGATGCTGTTTGAAATTATCATCATCTTCCTTGCCCTTGTCCCACTTAATGAGGGGTCGGCAGAACATTGTATTCCTCTTCCATTTCCCTCTATCAGCCGTCATCTCAGCACTCCTTTTGCTCATGTCATACTTCACACAATCCATCTATTCTTTGGTAAAGGTAAACCAAAGAATAAATGGAGAATAGACTCATAAATCCATACATATTCACCAAACACTTCTTATGAGAAATGTACAGCAATCATTTTTGAGATGGCAAAAAACCATCGAACTCGTTACCGACACCATCTCTGAAAGTTATCTTCGGCAAAGATCGATAAACTTCGTCAAACATTGTACCAGCATGGATGGCGGTGAGTAGAGCTCTACTTCTGAGAGAGGCAACCGCGAGTTCAAGTCCTAGAAGGACTAACTTTTTGCACTGAATTTTTTTTGTAGTTACTTTTTTTTTGAAGATTAGAACCGTTAACGAAACCTCTTTCAAGATTTCACTTCTGTCTGCTCTCTGGAGTGCCATAGTTTTTATTATTAATTAGCTGCGCTCCCGCGGTCCCTCGGGATTTTTCGGGATAAAAAGCCTATGTCCTTCCCTGGGATACAACCTTTATCCATGCCAATTTTCAGCCTAATCTGTTCAGTGAGAGACAGATACAGAGTTACCTTCACATTTATAATATTAGTATGGATTAAAAGCCCTTAGAACGCTAATAATAAAATTTTTGACAGCTGGATCATGTCACAGTCCATTGGCGTCACCTGTGGGTACCCTAAACTCTACTGGCCACGCATCATTGCACCAAACGGTACAGTACAAGGTGGTTAATATCGATTTGTTAACCGAACTCAAAGGAGGTTTTATGCAATGATATATTTCTATTATTATGATATATATTTATGCAGTCTGAAAACCAGCGTTGCTCTGCACCTAGCGATAGGTACAGAGTAACAAAAAAGCTGAGACTGGTCCTATTTGGCACACCAAATCACAGACCTTGCACCTATCTAACTGTTTTGTGTTTTTCTTTTTGTATGTTTTAGGTTAGTTATGCAGTTTTAACTTGTGTTAGTTTAAGTACCTGTCTATGTTTTTGTTTTATTATTAAGTGTGTCTGTGTGTCTGTGCCAATAAAGTTGTATCTATCTATCGATCTATCAATGGTAATATTAATAAATAATTAAGATTTATTCAGACACTCTACATTTTCTTATTTCTAAACTTTTATTGCAACTTAGTATTACAGTCTCCTTGTTCTTCTGTATGCCTCTTTGGAGAAAGACATGATTCTCACCTGGTTGATATTCCACTTATTAGAACTAAGCGCTTTCAAAGCTCTTTTATTATACGCACTGCAAAAATTTGGAATCAGCTTCCCGCGTCTATATTTCCGCTATGACCCTGATGTTTCAAGAAGAGAGTTAACAGGCACCTTCTGGGTAGGCTCGCTCCATCGTAGACCTCATTTTTGCCTATGTTAGTTTCGAGGTCAAGAGTCGACCCATTCGACCCCGAAGCGAACAGTTAATATGCTAGTAGCGGTCACTTATTGACCGATAAGAACGTTGCTTAACTTTGAGGCTTTCAAGAACGACAAGCAAGTTAATACCACGAGCACTTCAAATGTCTCATTAAATGTAGGCATATGTTATACACCTAAATAATGTCAATATTCTTTGGTTTATAAAACGCTCACACAAGGGCAAAGTAAGTAAGTTCGTTTGAGTCAGTGGCCAACTCTGGTGACGGAGTTTTTAGGCCGCCTTAAGACCTCCGTCATGGCTTAACGACTTAAATAGCCAGGACCGACAATTTAATAGATATAGACAATTTAATAGATTTATTTGATAGATGAAAATGTCACAGGCGATCACCCATCCACTTACAGACCGTTTCGAACGTTGCTTAACTTCGACGATCTATCAAGAACGACTAAGCAAGCACGACCACGAGCGCTTCAGACACAAGGGCAAATTGTGTATCTTTGTTCAACATAACAACTACTGTTTGGATAGTGGGATTCTTGTAAACAATGGGGCGATTTTTTAGGGGTAGAATCGCAAACTCTGGGAAAATAAGCTTCGTGCTACCATAGGTAGAGGAAAAAGTGCTTTGACTTAAGTGAGATCCGAATATCGCGTGATTTTTTGTATTACCTACTCCAGTGATAAACCCTGCAACATCCCCAGGGTCCTTCGTTTGCACCAAGTACGGTCGCTGCCGCTCCCGGATAGGCTTATTTAGTCACGAGCTCAAGTATTCAAATCTTAATAACTGTAGTGGGACCTGACGCCGCCTAAATCATCTGTAATAGATGGATAAAGAGGCCAATGACTACTCCAGTGAAGGAAAACATCGTGAGGTACCGTAGCTTAGTCAGCTCCACATTGACGTCTATCCTGTGGATAAGGTTGATTAAGCTGAGAGGATGGTTTAGCTACAAGCCTCCATCTCAAACAATGTCTCAGGCACTAGCGTCCGTGTGTACGCATAGCCCTCCTGACAACGTATTAATCATGCTACCGTTGATCGAATAAACACATTTAGTGCCAACACACCTGCTTGATCGTGATGGATCTCCCTATAAAATCGCAGTGCGGCAGGGAACGCGTTAAATGGCAGGAAGCACCCTATATTATCAACAGGGCGTTCTCATGACCCGTTGATAGGCGTAAATCCTTTAAAGTAATTAATTCTGACTACCCCTAATGGTTGACCTCGGTAGCGTGTGTAAAAGAGCAGGTTCAATTCTCGATGGTGTTTTTTTTGTACAGTTAAAAAAACTACTAAGCATTTATTTTCAACCAAAAAGTTTGAAATTTGGCTATTTTTATGTTTTTAAATTTTTCCGTCAACTGTGATGCGATTTCTAAATTCTTTATTGTTAGAAAGCAGTCACCCTTAAACTTTTTTTTGAGATTTTCAAATCCAACAGTAACAACAAGTACCTACCTATCTAAGTAAGTTCGTATGAGTCAGTGGCCAACTCTGATGACGGAGTTTTTAGGCCGCCTAGGCCTCCGTCATGGCAATCCAACATTGAAGTCGTTTTTATTTTTTATTTTAAGACGTTATTATTTTAATAAAAACCTATTATAATCAGAGTCTATAGATAAACTCTTTTTATCGTGGCATTTTCGAACCAGTGTGGTGAAAAGAAGAAAACCTCATTTCGTGCAACTTTTGAAAACGCATTACAAAGTGTGGTGACGACAAAACGTAAGCCGTTGCCATGGGTTGTTGGTTCAATGCTTGGCTTGAACCTTGAAGCAACTTGGGCTCTTTATAGCATTATCATGACGTCACTATTTTCAATTTACTATTTTCTTCGATTATTTTATTTTATTTTTTATTTTTCTGGTCCACGGTAGCCCAAAATAGAGATGAATGGAGAGAGGGAAGGGAGGCCTTTGCCCTGCAGTGGGACACTACAAGCTCCTAATAATAAATAATAATATTTTCTTCGAAAAAATGTAACAAAAACAGAATCACGACTAAGAATGTCCATAAATTATCTGGGGTAGATTGCTTCAAAGTTATAATTTTTTTGAAAGAGTTTTTAACTCTCGAGGTCGTCTCGTATAAATTTTATTCGTGATCAGACTATAGCAGTCCACTGCTGGACATAGGCCTCCCCTAATGAGCGCCATTGCGCCCTGTCCTCGGCTCGACGCATCCAACTTCTGCCAGCAGCCTTTCGCAGATCGTCACTCCACCTGGCCGGAGGGCGTCCTACACTACGTTTCGGGCTATTAATAGGTACAATGAGACCTCCTCTGTTTGTGACAGAAAAATATCGTCCACGTAGTGTTCGTACGAAAAAGGTGGTAAGGGAAGCAGCAGTAAGGGAAAGAATTCGAAGAAATCCTGTCCGAAAGCAAAAGATTTTATCTCGGGAGATGAAGATAGCACCCAGAACCATGTCGCGTATTTTAAAAGATGACTTAGGACTTGCAGCCTATAAGAGACGCACTGGTCATTTTTTAACTGATAAGTAATTTAAAAAAGAATAGGGTGGTAAAATCGAAACAACTACTGAAGCGGTACGCAAACTTTTGTCACAGAAAAATTTTGTTTACGGATGAGAAAATCTTTACAATTGAGCAACATTTTAACAAACAAAATGACCGTATTTATGCTCAAAGCTCTAAGGAAGCTTCCCAATTAGTCGACAGAGTGCAACGTGGGCATTATCCGACTTCAGTGATGGTTTGGTTGGGTGTTAGCTATGAAGGAGTGACTGAGCCATATTTTTGTGAAAAAGGTATCAAAACATCGGCACAAGTGTATCAAAATACCATTCTTGAGAAGGTAGTTAAGCCCCTTAACAACACCATGTTCAATAACCAAGTATGGTCCTTCCAACAAGACTCGGCACCAGGTCATAAATCTCGGTCCACGCAGTCTTGGTTGGAAGTGAACGTTTCGGACTTCATCAGAGCTGAAGACTGGCCGCCGTCTAGTCCTGATCTTAATCCGCTGGATTATGATTTATGGTCAGTTTTAGAGAGCATGGCTTGCTCTAAACGCCATGATAATTTGGAGTCCCTAAAACAATCCATACGATTGGCACTGAAGAATTTTCCCATGGAAAGAGTGCGTGCTTCTATCGATAACTGGCCTCAACGTTTAAAGGACTGTATGCCAATGGAGATCACTTCGAATAAGCTTTTATATTTTAAATTGTTTTATATTTATGTATTAAACTAATTAACACTGTAAAAGTAATAAATATTATTTGCAATAAAAAAAATTGTTTTTCTTCGTGACAATATTTATGGCAAGACTAGGTATAAGTATTATATCAGTCATGTAGTACCCATAACACAAGCTCTGCTTATTTTGGGGCTAGATGATGCTGAGTGAAAAGTTCCAGTATTTATGTAGGTAGGTACTTTCAGATAAGCTCGTAGGTACCATTCTGTTACCTTCGGGGTCAGGACCTTTACATTACCAACAAAACCTAGCATGTCATTCGCCATTAAAATCTGAATTTCACTTTTACTTGTACCCATATCGACCTAACAACAAGGCGGGGCATCCCCACTTTCGTATAAAGCGACCGTCCAATCAGGAGCGAGGATTTTAAATTAGGAACGCGTGCTGACACGTCACTTTGCTTTGTACTGTCAAAATTTGACGTATCGCTGAAGCAAAACATTATAATACAGGCTGATGTTTTTTAGTTTGTTTTTTACCATATATTGCATGTATTTGAGTGTTGAGATGACGGCTGATAGAGCGGAGTGGAAGAGGAAAACCTGTCGTGCCGACCCCACATAAAAGTGGGATAAGGGCGGGGAAATGATAATGATGATTTTGCATGTATACCATTTTCTACGCTAAACAAGTCTCACTGCTAGGTCGAGTAGGTTAGGTAGTTTCAAATATCAATATGAAAGCCGTGGGTTCGAATCTCGGCCGTGCATCAATAGATTCATAGATCATCTCGCTCATAACCTCACAGATTTGGCAATCCTCTTAACTTTGTACAAGTTACGTAACAAACCAAATATTTGTTTTGCCCTTGACATTCAATTCGCCTCATCAGAAACTTGTAAAGTGGCAGTTTTTACCGTTTTATTTAAGTGAAAACTTTTTTAGGCGCGTTGGGCATTTTTGAGATGGGAGGAAACCATCGAACTCGTTCCCGACACCATCTCTGACAGTTCTCTTCGGCAAAAATTTACAAACTTCGTCAGCATGGATGACGATGAGTGTATAGAGCTCTACTTCTGAGTGAGACAACCGCGAGTTCAAGTCCCAGTAGGACAAACTTTTTGCACCTCATTTTTAAGTTTAGAACCGTTACCGAAACCTCATTCAAGGTTTCACTTTTGGAGAAACGGTTTTTAATCCACACTATTATTATAAATTGACAGTACCTAACTCTGTCTGAGTCTGTCTCATTAGTGTTCTAATTCTAAATCTATTTATCTGTCTAAAGGTTACATTATCAGACCTACAGCTGAACAGATTTTGATAAAACGAGTCCATATTATAGTGCATGCTGTGGTGGCCTATAACTGGGGAAACACTAGATATAAGTAGCTTAGTTAAGAAATTCATAATACTTTTGTGATTTTTCCGTTGGATGTCCTTAAATAAATAAAATATCATAGATATTGGAATGATGATGATTGGCATCACAAAAGTCCACTCTAAAGTCTAATGCTAGTTTGACCTAAATAATGATTTAATGCAGTTAACTTTAGTGAAAAAAAAAACCAAATAAAAGATAGTCAAAATATTTTGTACCTTATTTGAAGCACCCTATATGTCCCTGTGACATCATTTATGGTCACGACAGAAGTCACGAAAACTAAATAAATACGATCATTTATATGAAATTAATGCTTCATAATTTTAATTGTGTTTTTATTGCTAATTTTGAGTTGTCTTTTGTTTGTAACTTTTGTGTAATTATACAGGGTGTAAAAAGACGTGTACCGAAGCCGAAAGGGGTAGGTACAGCATTCCAACACACAGCCGAATCCAAAAGGATTTTCCGAAAAAATCATTATATCCCGAGAAAACAGCGTTTGAAGATTACTATTTGCGTATGTTTTGGGCGCATTTTTTACGTAGGTTGCTGGATTTTGAGTTTTTTTGTTTTTTTCTTTTATAAATGACATAATTAGGTAGGTTTGCTCTTATTATGTTGCACTAGTAGTAAATAACCAAAAAGAACATACAATTACTAAGCCAAGTCAATTTTTTTTTGCGTTTATTTTTCGCTAAATATGTTTAGAATCATGGTCTGATTGCAACCCCTCAGTTTTCGGTAGTTGTCTTTTTACACCCTGTATATCTCTTAATTATGGAATAACGAACTTTTAACAAATGAATTATGAAGACAACTTTCTTTGTCTGGCACTGTTTAAAAAAGTATCTACAATAAAAAAAAGTAAAAATATTTATTACAAGCAAAGTATAGACATTGGGCGTTTTTCCATTACCCGGCCCGGCACCGGCACCGGCACCGTGCCGTCGCCGGGTAGCAAGCTTCCCACCGGTGCCGGTCCGGCAAAATTGCATGTGCATTGCATATTTATATGAATTGTAGCCGTGTGAGTGTGTAACTGCGCGGGGCGGGTAGAAAGAAAGAAAGAAACTTTTATTTTGTGCCACAGACAGAATAATATACTATCACCGCGATGCTTGCAAAAATCAATAGAATTCTTCGATGGTTTTTTGATAGAAATTTCTGATTTGGTTACTTTCTTAGGTCTGTTTTCTTCTGTGTAATGATACCGGTAGAGCAGCTTTTCCCATCGTTTGAGGATATTGAAGATATTGCTTTTGAAGGCACTACTCTCCTTGGAGGCACTACTTTTGAAGATTTCTTGGTACTACGAGGTTTTGATATTGTAGACAGAAGAATATACAAATAATGCAGGTACATTGTAATATTATTGAATTAAATTAAGTTAGACATAATCTGATTAGTACCTACACTCTTAACTTAAATAACTGTGACCGCAAAATAGGTCGTCACTCAGCAAAATGTTACGGCAGCCGAAGCTGCTGTAACGCTGGTCTTCCGTGACGCCAGTTGCGTTGGCAGCAGCGACTGATACCCACACAGCGAAAATTGAAATAAACATTCTATTGAACTGCTAAATAGTAAAATGGTAAAAAGTGTACAGAGGAGATTAAGTTTTAAGTTAACGGTAGGAGGGCGCGGAGCGCGTAAACCGGCATCGACACCGGCGCAGTGGAAAAACGAAACCCTAACGCCGGTGCCGGTGCACGGCCATGCCGGTGCCGTGCCGGTGCCGGGCTGGCTAATGGAAAAACGCCCATTTGGATAACGAATCGGACGTTAGGAAATATGTACTACATTATGCTGACAACAAAACCTACCTATTCTTTTTATAAAAAGCCTTAGGTACACCTACCTACCTATTTTTATTCTTTATCAAGTGAAATAGCTTTCAGCTTTCAAGAGACGACCTCTGTAGCGCAGTGGGCGAAGGCCCGCCTGCGACGCAAAAGGTTGCGGGTTCGATCCCCGCGGCGCGACCAAAGTTGGTATGATCTACAAATATTTGTCTCGGGTCTGGGTGTTTCTATGTTTAATATGTATGTATTTACAAACAAAAAGTATATAAGTAGTATATCAGTCATGTAGTACCCATAACACAAGCTCTGCTTACTTTGGGGCTAGATGATGCTGTGTGAAAAAGTCCAGCATTAAAAAAAAAATTAATGAAATTATTTAAAAAAATTAACTGAGTCTAAAAGCATTTATTCAATAGGTTCGCTGGGGATCACATCAAATAAGTACCTACCTAAATAAATTAATATAATTACATTAATCATAATCATCATAACGTGTTTGTGAACTTATTAAAGATTCTGCTATGCGATCTTATCGCTAAGGCGGTCTCTTCCAGAAAACCTTTGAAACGTATTTATCAATAATCTGCTAGGCTTGGTTGTTCTTCAATTATGACCACGACAACTGCAGACTTAGGTCAATTTTGTCACGAAGTCAGTAGACCAGTAAGTGCAGAGGTAATACTTAGAAGGCTATTTTTTATTGCGAAAAAAAGGAGGTTAAGCGATTTGAGTCGGTTATTTTAAAATTATCCGAAGGTTTAAAAAAAAGTAGTTTCGATTTGGTGATGCCGTTTCTAAAATACTGGTAGGAAACTTAAAAATAATGATTGGTTGATCTAAAAAAAATTATTGGTAACCTAGATAATTTTTGTTGACCTCTGTGGCGCAGTGGGTGAAAGCCCGCTTGGGACGCAGAAGGTTGCGGGTTCGATCCCCGAGGCGGGATAAATGTTTGTATGATCTGCTAATATTTATCTAAGGTGTTTCTATTTATAATATGTATGTATTTACAAACAAAGTAGTATATCAGTTGTCTGGTTCCCATAGTACAAGCTTAGCTTAGTTTGGGGCTAGATGATGCTGTGTGAAATGTCCAGCATTATTATTCTTCTTCTTCTTCTTTTCGGGTCAACAGCTCTACAATAAATCAAATATCCGCGAAAAACTCAGCCACGGCTATGGCATTATGCGTGGCTGCATTCAGGTCTTCCCTTGTGCAGTTGTTCGGGCACAGAGGGCAAGAAGGTGACTCATCGACTGGCATTATTATTTTTTTATTAGCATTATTATTTTATTTATTTAATTTTTAAATTCACTTGATTAATACGAAAGTATTTAAGGTATTCAACGAGAAAGGGACGCTGATATACAGTGATTTTACATTTACAGTGATTTTTACTGCTGATGTTATTTTTTAATCATAAATACCTTCATAGAGTCTTGAGTTTTTTCATCCGACAAAATGGCGACCGTACCTTGATGATACAGTAGTGATCATGTTTGTTTTATATTTTTATTTACTTAGCCAATATTTTTACGTTGTCTTTTATCTTGCTAACAAAGGCCACTAGTGAAACAGAACGGTCAAACCTACCGAACGATTTATACCTCAAGACCTTGTAGACCCCGGCTATAAAACCGTAAAGCCATGACGGAGGAAAAAATGTTAATGTTTATTAGTAATCGATTGATTTTAGAATTAGATTTTTGCATCACGCAAAATTTACCCAAGTCAATAGTTTCTGCGGGATAACTGATTTATCTCTTTGTTTTTTATAAATAATGCTGGACATTTCACACAGCATCATCTAGCCCCAAACTAAGCAAAGCTTGTACTATGGGAACCAGATAACTGATATACTACCTTTATACTTTAATTTATAAAAACATACACAATATTATACGTAGAAACACTCAGCCCCGAGATAAATATTTGTCGATCATACAAACATTTATCCCGCGGCGGGGATCGAACCCGCAACCTTCAGCGTCACAAGCAGGCTTTCACCCACTGCGCCACAGAGGTCGTCAACTCGTATAATAAAGCTGAAAGTTTGTGAGTTTAGGTGTTTGTATGTTTGTGTATCAATCACGCCTAAACCAGTGAACCGATTTGGATGAAACTTGGAATAGGCGTAGATAGTGACATGGAATAGCATGTAGGCTATTCAAAATGTTGGTACCACGCGGACGAAGCCGCGCGCAGAAGCTAGTTATAAATAATTTACCACGAACCCTAAGCCTGTATCGCGGTAGTTCGATGGGTGACACCAGAGGCATTTTCATCTGAGCGCTTCCGTGCAGAGGGCATGTTATGAGGGCATGATAGGACGACCTCTGTGGCGCAGTGGGTGAAAGCCCGCTTGGGACGCAGAAGGTTGCGGGTTCGATCCCCGCGGCAGGATAAATGTTTGTATGATCTGCAAATATTAATCTCGGGTCTGGGTGTTACTATGTATAATATGTATGTATTTACTAAACAAAAAGTATATAAGTAGTATATCAGTTATCTGGTTCCCATAGTACAAGCATTGCTTAGTTTGGGGCTAGATGATGCTGTGTGAAATGTCCAGCATTATTTATTATTTATTTATTTATGCCGTTCCCGGCTATTAAACCTGATCGCACACTGCCCGCGCCCTACGCGCCGCAGTCATTTTTCTATACAAAAAATGCTGATGACGTCAGGAAATGCGGCTCGCTTCTGACGTCAGCAGCATTTTCTCTATTGAATTGACAGTTCACCGCGTTCGGCTCGGCTGGACTGTGCGATCAGATCATGACCATCCCCCCCCCCCAAAATTGTACAAAAATAGTAAAATCTTGTGTATAATAAAGTCTAATAGTAGTGTAGTGACCCCCCCCCATTTTCAGGCTGCGACTGCGCCTGAATGGGTTCCCTAAGTCGTTAAGCCATTTATTTATTTATTCTTTATTGCACAAAGAAATTATTTACATAAACACTTAATCATAAGAGAAGTAATGGCAATGGCGAGCTTAACCCTAAAAAGAGTTCTCTTACAGCAAACCTTATGGGAGAGAGAGAGATGGGGTTGTAAGAGTGGGTGCATGTATAATTAAGAAAGATTTCAGTCCTTAACCTACTTAATTTAATGAAATAATAAGCCATGAAAGTTCTGAATAAATATATTTTTATCTTTTTTTTTACTATATTTTCCCACTGCTGGGCAAAGGTCTCCCCCATATCCTTTTATTATCCTTTTCTATTTTTATAGAAAAGCCTCTAGAAGTTCTTTTTTTAGAGAGCCGTGTTGGCTGAATGGGGTTGTACCTCGACTTTCAATCCGAAGGTCGTGGGATCGAATCCCGGCCGTGCATGAATGGATTTTGCGTTTCGTAAAATGTATATGAGCTTTAACACGAGCTCTGAACGGTGAAGGAAAACATCGTGAGGAAACCAGTTAGTATTCTTATAGGCGGCGATGGGCTTGCAACCTGTCACGTATGGAATACTAACTTCTGCAAGATGTGGGCATGTATCAAATATGTATTTGTACATGCCTCTGACTACCCCCTTAGACATCTTCAAAGGATCTGGAATATAAAGATCTGAGAGAATGTCTACCGCGCCTTGGGGATACAGTCGTGACCCTGTTCTGTCTATTTTTATCTTTATCATACGAAAATTCTTGTTGTATCGATGATTCGTACCCCGATTCGGATTGAAAGATGCTCTATTCCAACATGGTTCAAATAGGTAAGAATTAACATTTTTTTCCCACGTATCAAAGAAAAATAGACAATGAGAAACCCACTTTGTATGTACCTCCATTGTTTTTCACCCAAGTACCTAAGCGATAAAAGATGAACACCTGCCAAAAGTAGGTTAACTTTTCAGTTTTGTTCTGTGCGATTGTTGAGTTAGTTTTGAAATGAATTTTCTTTGCAATAAAATGCTGATGGCATTCCATACGTGACAGATTGCAAGCCTATCGCCGCTTATTAAAATACTAACTGGTTCCCCCAGTTTTCCTTCAACGTTCCTGACTTCAAAGCACATTTAGAGTGCCACAAACTTATATGAACCGGTGAAAGGCGCTGTAATCGCATTTGGTGTTGGCAGATTTTTTTTTACAGTAAAATTTCGTTAGTTGCTCTTTTAGCCACCGGTTCAGATAAGTTTGTGGCACTCTACCTACCTACTAGATAGGTTTAACAACCTACATTTTCCGAAGCTAATTTTTTCACGGGATTCGAACTTTGAATCGAAAGTCAACGCACTTACATTACACCAATGATTTTGTATACTATAATAAGTAACCGCGTTTTGAAATAAGTAGGTTTTCTAGTTACTAGGTATCCCATTTCTCTGCATTACACTCAACAAAGCACAACGCACTCGGCTACGAAAATAAACAATTTGTCTTCATATCGTGTTGATCTAATGACTAAAATATTGGGTTCTTGTCGTGTTTAGTGACAAAAACATAAAATGCTTAAAACCTTTTTCTGCAAGTTACAGGTAACGCCATCTAGTAATAAGTCAGGAGTACTATATAAATCGCATTAGGGTGAAGGATGTAGGGCGAAATTGAACCATCAATTTTATTTTGTTTTGCGACGTAGTAATATTTTCTTTTCTAAAGATTAGACATATTCTAATAGCCTTACCATGAAACGTGACATAAAGTTAATTCTCGGAATAAACCAAGAATAACCATACATTTTGACAGTTTATACGCAGGAATAACTTTATACCAGGTTTATTAGTAGGCGCCTAAATGTAAATAAGTTAAGTAATAAAAAGGGTTTACTTTCAAAACTTGTTAAGTAGAGTTCACGTAGAGTTATTTTCTATATATCGAAATCCCAGTTATATTACTATCGAAATATAATTATAAGACAAGCAGGTTTAAAAATAAACAATATTCATTTAGATAAAAAGTTAACTAGGTTAGTTAACACGATAAAGTTTATTGATATTATTATTTTAGTTTTCAATGCTTGGGTCATTCTGTTATCACTTGCAAATTACGCATAGATTTCATTTTTAGGTCAAGTTGTAATTATCTTTGAAGAGTTCAATATTGCATTATAGATCAATGTTTGATATTTCACGAATAGACTCGTTGTCCATCCTGACTTGAACCGTGTTCCTAACCTGTTATTGGTAATTTAAAAATCTTCTTCCTGCCCTTATCCCACTAAGTGGGGTCGGCACAACATGTTTCTTTCTTCCATTTCCCTCATCACTCGTCATATCAGAACTCACTCCTTTCACTAACATATCCGCATTACACAGCTCATCCATCTTTTCTTAGGCCTACCCCTACTGCATCCATCCACATTCATACTCATCACTCGTCGTGTTATATACTTTCATCCCTCCTCATGACATGCTCATACCACGCCAAAATATTAATAAGATATTAAAAAAGTAATTGATATTATGCTAGTTATGAGTGCTATCTCACAAATGTCCTAATTGGGAAGTTTTTCTTCAGCCCGCGTCAAGCAATGCGATGACTGTGGCATGTTTCACAGCCACCATTTCAAACTTAATGAACGTAACATAAAGTAGGTAGAAATAACCATTGTTGATACTCTGACAGTCAAAGTCAAAAAGCATTTATTCAGTAGGACCACTGGGATCACTCCGAACTCCTGTTCCTTCGCGACGGCAAGAACTATCATCACTTCTTACGCAGTAAATCTTACATTTCCACACCAGCCCTCGTGTGAACCTGACGACCAATTGAATAACAACCTCTCAATCACAGTAAACGATGTCAAGGAATGAAGGTTCGGCCCTAGATGAGGGAACAATGATTTCATTTCTGGGTTAACCATTACCTACTTAGAGCAAAGACCATTTGAGATGTTACTTTGACTATTGTATTACTAGGGTATTTTTTTATGTTTATTGTATTATTGACTATGATTTAAAAGTAGATTGAAAAGATTTGTGTCAATAAAACATATTATTAAAAAGTGAATTGTTGTATTATGTACAGGCGTAACTACTACTGCGTAACTACACATGTACATCCTACCTATCTACAAGCGAGGATGAGTTTGTTAAAGTCATGTGGAATGACGCAAATTTAATTAAAAACAATATTCAATACGACGTAATCACTTAGGTATAGTTTTGAGAGTCAAGTGAACTCCTATTTCATTGCGACCTGCTAAAGGAGATTCAAAAAATTTTGCATGTATGAATACTTATTAACGCCTAAGCGGCTCTCCCAATTTTAGTCAAATAATCTGTTAAAAAAAAAGTATATTTTTAGCTAAGGCTTGGCGTTTTGTACGTGGTTGTGATGGAGTGTGATGACTCCAGAGTTGCTGGTACCTCTTGACCTTCGGTCGGCAGACTAGACGCCAAACACACAACAGGTCAGATAAGCCCGATGTTCACAGCTTCATAAGTTATAGGGGGACAGCGATTTTTGCCAAGGACGTTGAGAGGAATTGGTTTGTTAAATTGTTCGATTATCTTAGAAATTTTAAGTTGAGACGGAATATACTTCAGCTCGTAATGAGTATGGAGAAGTATAGCCCGTCTCAACTATCGGCCAATAGAAAGTCTGTACTCTGCGAGGGGTCTAAAGCTTCTATACGAAATACCTGTATTATTTCACAGTAATATTTCAATCTTCAAAAGTATGCCAAAAGTTTCAATCAAAGCGTCGATTGCCCAATAACTCAGTTGGGGTCGTGAGTTAATTCTTTTTGATCCAAAATCCTGTCATCAACATCCAACCCGTTTCCCCATAATCATCTTTTTGCCTGTCACGTCTGTTATTTGAGCTGTTTCTTCCTTTTCCAAATAGTCTGATAATGTGGGGATTTACGTCATGGTTATTCCAATTTGCCACACAAATCCCATCCAGCCAATCTCTTATCACTCACGCTCGAACCAGTGACAAGTAGATAATGGACGGACCGGCATTATCCAGAAATAAGTCATTGTTCCCTCAACTAGGACAGAAATCGACATTGACGTATCGTTCCTCTTTGAAAACTCAGTTTGGAAGGATTCTTCTGCTGTTTTAGGTCAAATCAAGTTAAATTTACACATTATAACACAACATGTGATAAAAATAAATAGGTAATTTTGTCTGCGATATAGATAGATAGAAAATACTTTATTGTACACTACAATGGACATTACAAAATACAAACAGAGATACAAGAACATATTTGAAGCGAAGTACTACGGTTGGTATCAAGACCATCTACTGGCGCCTGCGTATAAATTTTGAAATCATCTGCATAAAGGTGGAAGAAGATAGAGATTTAGGAATTGAATTTATGAACATGGCAAAAAGAAGTGGAGATAGCACGCCGCCCTGAGGTACACCAGCAGTCAAGTTGCACCAAGATGAGAAATTGTCTTGCAGTTTGCATGCATTGTGGTATAATAGATCATTAGGTATGTTGTCACGTTTCTAGCGGGCTAAATCATAATCCAACCATTATTAAATGATTTATACAGCGTCTGGAAACCTATGCCTACACTTAATGAGATGCTGTTGTCCCTGGGCCATAGTTTGAGATAGAACAGGCATGATCTTTGGATATTTTATTGCTAGTGTGGGATCGTGGTACTTGTAGCTTCTGATACCTACGGAAAAGGGAATCCTAGCGTTGGGTCAGGATTATGTTAGGTCCCCCCCCCCCCGTGGATTCCGATCTTGTCGCGATGGGGGGGCTCATTAGCCGTGGTTTGAACGCCCACGGTGAAGCTAACAGGAATCCCAAGCGGGGACGCTCCGAGTGGGCTTGCGGTTGGGCCCGCTCTGGATGCGTCTGAGGCGGGTGCGGAGGACGGAGTAATTTCTGTCCCCCGCAGTCAGGAGGGGTCGCGGGAGAAGAGGCGTGTCGGTGTTTCGTTGCCGTTCGCCCTATCTTCCGCGACCAAACGGTGGCGCACCGTTGTTGCGTTGGCGGTGGGGCCGCAGTGGAAGAGGAGTGTCGGTGTTACGTTGCCGCTCTCCCTGTCCTCTGCGGCCGTTTGGAGGCTTCTCCACGCGCAGCTCTTTAATTAGAGCGCGCAGTGGACGAAGGGAGCGGAGAGCTCTAGTGGTGAGTAGCGGACGCTAGGTGCGGGGGCACCTTCGTCCGCCTTGCACTGCTCACCACGACGCGGGGCCCGCCGTAAGGGCGGGGATCGCCGGAGGGGGACTGGATGTAGAGGCTCTGCCGGTTGCCCGGGCCCCCTCCATTCCAGGCGACACCGGAAAGGCGCTGGGATGTTTAGTGGGTATACCGGGAGTCCCACATACCCCTCTCGCCCCCCGGCGGAGGGGATGCGTAACGCATTTTACCCAGCGACAAAAAAAAAAAAAAAAAAAGGACTATGTTAGGTGATTAATTTGTGTCATTTAGCGTGTCATGCAAATCACGGAAGCAAAAAAATTGTACCTAAAAGAAAAGGAAAACTATTAAACAATTCGTAGTTTCCTTCTCAGAATCATTTATAAAACCTGTATTATTCGATTTGTGATAATAAATCAAATCTTAAAACAGATAAATCTTGGAAGCATATCTTGTTTGTTTGTTATTTTTTTACTTTTATTGGAAGCCGGATTATAACTAAGTATTTAAAGATACAAGATGGGTCGAGATGACCTTTTGTCTGCGATGACGCATCGAAACCTGTTTCAGTCCAAGTTTCTAGCCAAGACATCAGGATATTCCTAATTAGATAGAAAGCGCATTTTCCGCGTGTGAATTAGTATTTATTTAGATTGTATCTACTTGTTTACTAAGTATAGCTTGTACAGTTATTCTGAATCAAAATGTTTCTAATTCTTTCATTTCTAATAGGTCAAAAATCCTTTTTTTTAAACAACGAACACTTATTAAAGCCTGATAATTAATATTAAATTTTTTATAAATTTAGTAGCATTGGCAAAGATTGATTACTCTAACCCCATCTTCCCCTTTACTTGATTTACCCGTTAGTCAAAAATCCGTTCGTAAAAAAATATGTTTTGGTGTGTGCTACCCTAGACACCTTTTAAAAATGTTGGTCGTGAACTTGTATAGGTTTTCTAATAACAGTTTAACGACTTGTAAGTTTGTTGGTATGCAGTCATGTTTGAACAAGTGATAACTTACCCTCGTAGAAAGTGCTGTATCCTTTTTATGTGTGTTTTTTGTGACTCATAGTTTATCTTGTTCGTTTATTATCGTAGGTTTTTTTTTCATGGATTTAGCCGGACCACTATCATTCGGTACTAGCTGTGTGCTAGCACGTGTGTTAAACCAATAAGCTAATATCAAGCTAGGAAAAGTTTTGACCACAGAAATATGGACTGACTAAGCTGGTATGACTCCGGCCAGGTGGAGTGACGATCTGTAGGCTGCTGACAGAAGCTGGATGCGTCGAGCTGAGGACAGGGCGCAATGGCGCTTATTAGGGGAGGCCTATGTCCAGCCGTGGACTGCTATAGGCTGATGATGAAGCTGGTATGGCGTGAAGCTGCTTTCGATGATGCTAGGATTCGACAACGCATATTTGAATTGAAAGTTGGAAGATCCCTAGGCTAGTCAAACTCATTGTCGTGTAGTGAAAGGATTATAAGTGTATAAGTTAAAGAGTCTTTACTGCACTTGACGCATGTTTTCAAACTTAACAAGTATAAGATAACATCATTCAACATTCTAGTTTGACTTGTACAGGTGTAGAGTTTAGTTTCTCATTATTGTTTTTGTATTGCAATTTCGCAAATAGTATGTATTTACATTGAGTCACGAACCAGCCGCACGACTTGCTAAGGTCTGAAATGACTATTGCATATTCCTATAAAGGTACTATTTGCAAGCACGGAATCTCAGGCGGGGACGCCCTTGTTGCGTCCGAGGCGGGTGGGGTCACGGGAGAAGAGGAGTGTCGGTGTTTCGTTGCCTGATCACCACGACGCGGAGCCCGCCGTAAGCGCGGGGATCGCCAGAGGGGGACTGGAGGAAAAGGTTCTGCCGGTTTCCCGGACCCCCTCCATTCCAGGCGACGCCGGAAAGGCGTTGGGACGTTTAATGGGAGTCCCCGGTGAGTCCCACATAGCCCTCTCGCTATCGGGATGCGTAAAGCATTTTACCCAGCGTTTTTTTAAAGGGGTTAAAAGGGACAATTTCAGCCTTTAATACTGACTCAGCATCAAGTTGATTTCTCATAAATCTCTCGGGTTTCTTATGTGGAGTATCTCGCGTAGTATCTAACCCGCTTTGAAAACCCCTGCTTCAGGGGTATGTCATTTTTTAACGAATTTCAACTCCTAAGCTGTACCTAGTGAAACTAAGAAGTTTCACTAGGTACAGTTAGCGTCATAAGTAAGGTGGTTTGTATTGCAGGAAGGTTACCAGTTGGTGATGCTGACTGTACCTAAGGCTTCATCGAAGGTTTTAACAAAACTATCTATTGATTAATAATGACGTCACTAGAAACAATAGCTAGGGAAAGAAAAATGCACACACAATAAGTAGACAGACAAGACACGACATTTGATACAGGAAAACTTTAAAGGTATCATGATCTGATTCTGATCAGTGATGAGTATTATAATATTCTTGCTTTAGGACCAATGAAAGTATAAATGTAATTGCTTAGTTTTATTGTAAGTAACTAATTCAATGTTAAATAGGGAAAAAAAAAACAAGTTTTTTTTCGCAATTTTTTTTAAATTGGGTTAGATAGAGAGCTTCAATAAATAAACTGTATAGTTGTCCCATCGTCGGTAACTTATTGTGAAAAGTGTTTTTGAAATACGTAAAAAAAGTAAAAAATAATTTAAAATCTACATTCTCGCTCGTATAGAACCTTTCGCAATAATTTTCATTTGAATATCCAACGTGGAGTTTGGCAATAAAACAAGCTTTTCTAGTAGTAAAATGTGACCTTACCCCCCCCCCCCCTACCTCCCCTCCAAGCCCTACAATCCATAGAAAGCTAATACTTACTCAAAGTAGACAGGTCTGTTATCATATCCATGGTTACGGGATCACTAAAGAAATTGTTTTTTTCACTTTGAATCGGTGTTTCCATTTGTCACCCATTTCTTCACTATTTTGTCACACAGAACACTGTCACAGAACTATATAGATGCATTATAAAACTTGCTAGAGGTATCAGTGTAAGCGATTGTACATTTTTTTCCGTATTTATAAGCAATCAGTTTCATTCACCCAGTGATGTCGTTTCGAATGTCACTTGTTATAAAACAGAAGATTTTGATACTTTACACTATGCCACCGAACCTTTATGCTTTAGTGATAAATTTGTGCACTTTAGAAGGAAAATTGAGCAGGGTTTTGCATTAAAAATAATACGAAATAGCACCTATTTCTTGTGACACCGCACGACACAAAAACACAGCGAACAGACGTCAGTGAACTAACAGGTTTTGTTTTTTTTGCTCTCGACCAAACAGCTCTAGCGGTGACGATTGATTACTCACGATGTAGTTCACAGGTTTCACGCGCGATGGCGCTGTCAGTAAGTGAAGCAGGTAGAGAAAAATAATTAAATTCCAGAAAGCCTTTATTATTTTTCTCGTGTAACAAACCATGTAAAATTTTATTGGCATTGTGAATTTTTGAACAGATTGAATTTTATATTGATTAGAATTTATGGTTTGAGTGTAGTTACAGTTGTACTTTATGTTTTCTCATGAACAAGGTTAAAAATACTAGCCTTTATACTATATTTTCCATGTTTTTTTATATTATAAATACAGCGCATACGTATTTGATAATTAACTAAAAAGACAGATATCCTTTCTAAATTTTGTACTCTCACAATATACCTGCAAATGCATGGGAACCTAACTTTTTCACGAGTTTTTTCAATTTTCGGAAATGACTATGTCAAATCTTGCTCAAACTATTTTGATTAAAAAAGCGGTCTTCTATCTTTGAGGTCGGTACTTCATTTCTGAAAATTAAGATCATTAAGCGTCGTTTTAAGTATAAAAAACTGTACTTCTAACGAACTGAGTATATTTCCGTACTTTTGTATAACTTAACTAGCAAACCCAGCGAACTCCGTTTCGCCACCAGATGCCACCAGATTTTTCATGAATTTTCTTTGCTATAAACCTCACGGAGCCCGAGACCTTTCCAACGAATGCAAAACCGTGGAAATCGGTTCGTGCGTTCTGGAGTTATAGCGTCAGGAAGGAAAACCCGACTTATTTTTATATATATAGTAGATTTGAATTATTCGAAATACTTACCTAGTTTACAAAAACTTTTTTGTTTCCAAAAATGCACGAAACTTATTTTAATTAATTCTAACATTTCTGAATTTTTTCCCACGACATTACTATCAGAAATCATATCTTTGTTTATGTTTAGGTATATACCTACACAAAAAACGATTTAATATTACTAGTAAATGATGTCGATCTTCGTTAAGTAATCAACATTAGAAATCCATTTTCAACAGTTTTATAATCAACCAATAATGAAGGGATAAACAATACCGGTATCCACTTTAGCCCAACTTCCTCTGGAAAATCAATGTCAATATCAGCTGTTGCCCTTAGCAACAAAAAGTGTAAACAAACAAATCTTCTTCAGTTTTTCCACTGAAATATTGTAATTTACTGAAAAAACACTGAACTAAAAATAAAAGTGATGAAATTTTCGTGCTGTGTTCGTGAAATTTACTTTTGAGAGTTGTAATATTTTTTGGTTGAAAAGTAGGTACGTGGTACATACTTATCTATAAAAATAGTTTTTAGGCAAACGATTTGTAACGAAAGATGAATTTCATGAATTGAATCAGAGTTGAAAAATGTACCATAGGAGGAAAAAATCGGTTCGTTCCAGAGATACCTTAAGATCGGACAAACAGACAGACAGTTTAAGAAAGTTTGTATTAATACCTATCATCATCATTTCCCTGCCCTTATCCCTCTTTTATGTGGGGTCGGCACAACAGGTTTTCCTCTTCCACTCCGCTCTATCAGCCGTCATCTCAACACTCACTCCTTTCTTACCCACATCATCCTTCACACAGTCCATCCATCTTTTCTTTGGTCTGCCTCTTCTGCTAATATCCCTCCACATTCAAACCTAACATTGTGTTAATAAATTATCATCGTGTAAATAAGTTTCGTAAATTTAATATGCGCTTTAACACGAGCTCTGAACGGTGAAGGAAACGTAAGGAAACCAGTTAGTATTCTTATAGGCGGTGATGGGCTTGTAACCTGTCACGTATGGAATACTAACTTCTGCAAGGTGTGGGCATGTATCAAAATGTATTTGCACATGCCTCTGACTAGCCCCTAAGACATCTTCAAAGGATCTGGAATATAAAAGATCTGAGAGAATGTCTACCGCGCCTTGGGGATACAGTCGTGACCCTGTTTTTTAAATAAGTATACCTACCTAAAGCACTAATGTTTTTTTTTTAATTTTTTTTTTCCTTTTCCAGGTAGTTAGAAGAGTTGAAAATGCCGGAGTTAATAGAGCAGATGTACTGCTCCCAGCAGATTGTCATACCACCGAAGTTTCCATACATACTCAAGAGATATTGTAAAGGTGAGCGTTGACCAACTCTGGCGGTGGAGTTTATAGTCCACTTCAAGGCCTCCGTCATTGCTTAACGACTCAATAGCCGGGACCGACAATTTAACGTGCCTTCCGAAGCATGGAAGTGGGCGAGGGGTTATAGTCCGCTTCAAGGCCTCCGTCATGGAGACAAGTCGTTAAACCAACTTCCATGCTTCGGAAGGCACGGTAAAATGTCTGGAAGCGTTTTGTAATGTTTTTGAGCTGCTGAATTTTGGGTAAAGAGCTGCTAGAAAGCTGAAACTCTTCTAGGAGGCGGAGGGCTAAGATCTGCAGCACAAACCGGAGGTCGGCTAGGGACTAGGAGCTTGGCTCTACTAGTAGAAATACATACATACATAAAGTCACGCCTCTTTCCCTGTGGGGTAGACAGAGACCACGGACCTCCACTCGCTACGATCCGGACACACAACTTTCGCCTCATTCACTCTCATTACATTCTTCATACATGCTCGTCAGTTTAGGGTACTTTTGACCTGGCCCTTCTCCAAAATGTCGCCAATTTGATCCAAGAAGTTTCGCCTAGGCCTTCCCCTTCCAGCTGTCCCATACACACTCGCCTCACACACTAGCAGAAATCTCATAACTTTTTTACAGTGAAATGTAGAGTCTTGGTTGTCGTCTTGGCAACCAATATTACCCACCTGCATGAAATCTTTTTGGTGGGATGTCGATTTTTTCCTTCATTCCCCAGCCGCAATAAAGACTCAGCCATATGACCTCCTCCGTTGGTCGTACGAGTACTTCAAGGCGCTAGCGCAGCATCGTCCACCACCAGTTAAGCTCAGACTGGAGTACCCTGTGTACAGCACCGAGGGTGGCCTGACTAGAGGCTGTTTAAAGGTGCTGGCTCACCAGGTCAGTTGCGAGTAAAATAGGGAGTGAGAGCAATTGAGTGATTGACTGAAGTGGTTCATTCGTTCATAGTTGTGCATAGAGTAAGTGAAGAACGATAAAATTATACCTATTTGGAAACCTTTTTAAGTATTTTTCTTTCGTAAAAGTATTTTATTTTGCATTCATTTAGTTGTGTCTACCTCTAGTATAAAATAAATAATGCTGGACATTTCACACAGCATCACCTAGCCCCAAACTAAGCAAAGCTCGTACTATGGGAACTATATAAAACCTTGGTGTCTCTCAGTTGGGCACCATGCCAGAACTGCCGCTGCCGATGGTGAAGGCCGCCTGGCAGGGCTTCTGTCTGGACGCTCAGGAGCTGAAGAGGATCTTCTGCCTGTGCGAGGTCTACCTGAGGAAGGAGACGGTGCCGTTCCTGCATTTCATTGCGGTTGCTGCTGGATTTCTTACTAAGGTGATCATCCTCACAGTCTATTAAGTTAGCTTAGTTCCAAATTGCATAGGATATGTAGAGATACTAGGTGAGCGAAGCACTCTAAAGCTAGTATTCTGTCATCATCATGTGCAGCCTGTTTCATCCCACTGCTGGGCTCTTCGCTTGGACTTCTATTGGGCCAGTATTGTTCATCTATCAATACTACCGTCCTCGTTTCCTTCTACTATCCCTTCTAGGATATTCTTTGCAAAACTGTCGTCCAATTCCTATTTTGAATTGTGTTTATTATCATAGTCTTTTTCTACTTAGCTATGCTCAGCACTTTCTCGTCTCCTAGGTCCATCTAATCCTTAGAATCCTTCTCCAGCACCACATTCAAACGCCTCAAACATCTCTCTATATGCAAAATCTGTTCTATCCAGAGTCTAACCCACACCATGATACTGCTCTGCGAATCCTTGACGAAGGAGCCAGATGGTGGCTCCGCAGCCATACCTGTGAACGACTTTCTGGTGATGTACAAGCTGTTGGCGACTACCGACGCGTCGAAAGATGTGCGGTATCTCAATGGATACCGCGAAGGTATGATGGAATACCATAGAGCTTGAACACGGATATTTTAAAGACAATGAGCAGCAAAGAGGTTGTATAAGTATTCGGTTTCCACCGATACCAGAGATCTAGAACATGAGTAAAATTAGTTCTAAGACTATTCTAATTGATCCCAGCGGTCCTATGGAATAAATGCTTTTTGGCTTTGACTTTGATCTCTGTCAATTGTGGATTGTTACCTTATAATGACTGAATGAACACAGGATAATAAAAAATAATGGAAAAAGAATTCTTAATTGTGCCCATCTCGCAGCGTTTGTAAAAAATTACACCTCACTGAATTTTCCGCTTTTGCTGCTTGAATAAATGGTTTTTAAAATTATGTATATTTTAGGAGATGAACCCGAACCAGAATATTATGGTGGTGAGGAGGCTACAGAAGCTAGCGTCGTCGACGTCAATGATGATGTAAGTTTAGTAGGCACAGACGAAAAATATAATTATCTAAAATAATAAATATAATAAAACGTTGCTCAAGAATAGATTCAACAATCAAAACTGGTCTTATTACAGTTTTGTTAGTACCTACGCTAAACATCACACGCACAAGCACGCACTTGATTTGACTAATGACAACCAAAATTGATCAATCACAAAGATCGAGCGGTGAAACCCAAATCTAGAAATCTCTGTAAAATCAAACTATAGGTAAACTTAACTTTATCAGTTTGATTTGGTTTGCTATGCTAGAGAAAAGATTATATTGTCTAGCAGTCAGTAATTGCAGGTATACAGGTCACTACTGAAATTTTGGGGGTGGGGGGGTCACCACACTGATATAATATTAGACTTTATTGCACCATAAACAAGATTTTACTATAAAACGTGTACGATTTTGGCGGGGTCATGTCCCCTGTGACCACCCTTCTCGGACCGCGCCTGCTAGCAGTTAGATAAGGCTGTTGTTCATCATTAAAACTCACATACATTTATCTCTTTTCATATCATATTCAAAAAAGTATTGTAAGGTTCTACGTAGGTTCGTAGGGAACCCTTCATTGAAACCCACATCCATCCTTATAGTGACTTAAACCCATCCTTATCTCCCATCCTTTTCCTAGACTGGTTCCGAAGAATTCTGGCAAGACAACGAAGGTCTACAGAAGATTACGGTGATAGATGCGAGTGTGGCGCGCAGTACGCGTCTCAGTGAACGAATGAACATGCCCACTCTGGGCAAGATCGAGCGTTCGCTCTCCGCTGAGAGAGCGGGACAGATCGAGTGGAGCAATTATCAGAGGGAGAGGAAAGGTTAACAGTTTCATACTGCGAAGAGAGTGATAAACGAACGAACGAACTAATGAACGAATGGACGAACGAATGGATGAAAGAAATCGTTGCGGACTGACGGACAGACGAACTGTCTTAATGAAGCGTCTCTTGTTGACCTAATAAACTATAGTAAAAATGACGATTGCAAAAAGTACGCTATTTCGGTGTCATTTATTACTTTAATTACTTTTACAGGTAGAGCCGCGCCAAGTGAGGAGGTTGATGTTAGTCATTACTTTTGGTTTACTAATTGTCCTATTTATGAAATACCATGACAAAGTTGTGGAATACGCTGACTATGATCCTTCCTTGTGTCGTTCATTCTCCCTTCATTCATTCATTCTTCCATAGATATTTCTTGTTCAGGCTAAGCCTTAAATAATCATATTAGCAAATTAAATTATAAATTGTTATCGTTACATTGTCAGGAGCTACGCGTTGAGAACTGTTTTTTGAGTAGGCTCAGCTCACTGTTCCAATGATACATTTCTTAGATGAGTTTCAATATGTTTTTCATTTTACAGAAAAAACTACGTGAGATGAGCGCAGCTAGATTCTCGTCGCAAGAAGATGCAAAAGAAGGTAAGATAATATTTAAAAAAAAATAACATTATAAGCTCACGATCTTTCCAACATTTCAGATGGATTTTCAAAATTCTTTTTTTTTATTCTGATTATAATCTTGCTCAGTCAGTACGCGGCTATTTGTTTATTTTTAGATAGGTACTTACCTACCTATAATTTTTATTACAAACTTAAGGTACATTTACACGATGCGATTTTTCGTACGTTTTGCTAAGCTCCGCCCATTGAACATGCCGACGAGCGTCTATGACAAATCGCACACGATGAGCGTTTAGGTACACGAAAAATTGGCGTGCGATACGATATCGTATGGTTTGAAATGCACCTTTACTTCAAAAAATGAGGGAGGTCAATTGTTGACTAATTACCGATTAATAATTCTTATTTATTGTTTGAAAGTATGCATACTTTGGTATGATTATTATTATTATTGATAGCGTGGCTTTTATATCACTGCGGCCATGAAGGCCTATTGTGATCGCCACTTTCAAGTCGCCCCTTGTGGCGGGGCGTTCATAGTTCACTTCCAAGCCCTACTGCTGACATAAACTGTAGGACCTTTTTGGGAGTGAATTCTCGTAGCTCCTCTGGGCTTAAAGTGTACTTGCCCAGAATGGCGCTGCGTTTGTGCATTAGTGGCCCACACTCCCCTAGCAAATGAAGGGGCGATTCATCCGCCTCTTTGCAGAACTTGCAGGTTGGAGTGTCGCAGAGCCGTAACTTAAACATGTGCTTGTTAAGGCGACAATGTCCAGTCAAAGCTCGGACCATAATGCGTAGGTTGTTTCTGCTTAGCGCTAAGACTTGGTTGGTATACCGTTTGTCAAAGGCTTTGATTAACAGTTTGGAATGGTTCATGCCCGGAGAGTTATACCAGTATCTGGCTGACTCTCCGAAGCAGGAATCTGTTAGGGTTCTTTTGGCCAGACTTTTCGGTATGCCACAGAACGGTTCAGGACCCAGCTGTGTACCATTAGATCCGGCCCTTGCGAGTTCATCGGCACACTCATTACCGTGCACTCCAGCATGACCTGGAACCCATCTTAGAACCACCCTGTTTTTTAGACTCAGAGTGTTCAAACGTGTCAGACAGTCCTCTACTAGCTTGGACGTGATAACCTTCGAATCCAGGGCTAGGAGAGCTGCTTGACTGTCAGAATTTATATATATTGTTTGGTTGGAGTAGCGTTTCTGAAGATTAACGTATGCACACTCCAGAATGGCATACACTTCCGCTTGGAAGACTGAGGCGTGTTTGCCCAAGTTAACGCTTGCGCGAAACTTTGGTCGCTCTCCGTAGACCCCGCATCCTACATCCAACCCAATTTTGGAACCATCCGTGTACCAGTTAAGGCACCCGGCCTCGCAGGGGAGCTGGTTGTTGAGCCAGTCTTCTCTAGAGGGCATTTCCACGGTGTAATATCTTTCGAAGACATACCGGGGAAGCATGGCATCCGATGTCATGCTTAGTATGCGTGATTCCATTGTTGAGTCCTGTAAGGATCTCAATTTCTTAGATAGCCAATTTATTCGTACCTGGGTGTTTGCCCTGTACATGCTGGCTTTCGCCTCTTTAAGCAGAAATAAATGAAGAGGCGGTAGCCCTAGCATTGCATCGAGTGCCAGCCCAGGGGAAGTGGACATGGCTCCGGAAGCCATGAGGCACGCGGTCCTCTGTAGACTACCTAACTTTTTAATAGCTGTCGTCTGAGAGGCTTTGTCATACCATACCACAGAGGCGTATGTGATTATCGGCCTCACAACGGTGGTATATAGCCACAAGGCAATGCGGGGGTTGAAGCCCCAGTTATTCCCCATCAGTCGACTGCTAACTCCCAGGGCCATCCTAGCTTTTTGCAAGACGTTGCCTAGGTGTGTGTTCCACGTCAGTTTATGGTCGATAGTAACGCCAAGGTACTTTACTTCAGTGGAAAGGTTGATTGGATTACCATTAAGAATTGGCTTTACCAGTTTGTCCAGCCTCTTCTTTTTGGTAAATGGCACAATCACTGTTTTTTCCGCATTGACTGAGAGACCGCTCTTGCCACACCAGTCACTGACAGTATTTAGTCCTCTTTGCATGATGCTAGAGATGGTAGATACCTTGTTATATCCCATTTTGAAGGTGCAAGGTCAGCATTAAGGAAATAAAAATAGTTTTCTCAAAATGCCGTAGATGTACCAAAAGTGAAAGAGGAGAAGGTTGTGGAGAAGAAGAAGGAAGGAGTGGATATTTGTGTCTTCGATGAAGATGAAAACGAGATACCCTACGTGTTTTTTGGTTACGTATTAAAGAGATCTTGAGAATTTGCAAATATTGATAGATTTACATAGATTTGATAGAAATAATATTAAAACCAGTTTGATAGTTTGGTAACTTAGGTTCAATATGTGAGAACGTGGTAATGGTCAATAGTTATAATTTTAGTCACGTATATCTTTTCTAACGACTATTTGGTTTCCTAGGAAATTAAAAAAAAATAGTCTTGATAAGATTTGGAATTGTTGAAGTTCCTATTGATAGCTTTAGATATAATAAGTACCTACGTGCCAGTAGTGAAATTAGAAGTTAAAAATTCTATCGAATCTTGATAAAGAAAGGGCATTCGATATTGTGATGTTAATTAAGAGTAAGTAATTTAAATTAGCTAAATATAAGTGTCATTTTACTCAATTCTACTGTAGATATAGTGGTTGTAAGCCGACATTAGTAGTCAAGCCGTAGAAGTAGAAACAGAAAGCAATCTAGATGTTATTAGAAAAGAAAATCATCCTGATAAAACTCTACCAAAACCAGGCGAGCCGGAAGAAATCCCAGAACAATTAGGCGAAGAAGAAACAGAGGATGCAGAGAAGCCACCGGTGCTGGAAGAGGAAGCTAAACCCGAAGAACTGCCAGAGGAGAATGAACAAGAGAAAATTGCTCTGATGGTTGCGGAAGTAAACACCTCTTTCTGTTTAGGAATATTATTTTTAAAACTTTTTAAAATAACAGTGGTTATGAACATAATATCCTTTGTTGCTCTGTAACGCTTTTCTTGTCTCTTGACGTACGTATCACTAGTTCTCATGAACCAGCAGTGTAGTGGATTTAAGTGCACCTGAAGAAGCATAAATGCTGTAATAAAAAAAAAATGCTGGACAATTTCACACAGCATCATCTAGCCCCAAATTAAGCATAGCTTGTACTATGGGAACCAGATAACTGATACACTATTACTTATATACTTTTTGTTTGTAAATACATACATATTATACATAGAAACACTCAGACCCGCGATAAATATTTGCAGATCATACAAACATTTATCCCGCAGCGGGGATTGAACCCGCAACCTTCTGCGTCTCAAGTAGACTTTCACCCATTGCACCACCGAGGTCATCATAATATAATGGAGATTACCCTACCCATATCCTGGAACAAACCAAAGCAAGCGAGTCAAAGCATCATCAGTAGGACCGCTGGGATCACCTAGAATAGTCTTAAAACTAGGTGGTTCTACTCCAGTTCCTTCGCGACCAATACTGTAAACCAGGGCAAGAACGGGAACTTAGCTTTCTTTTAGGTGATCCATCTTAAAACTTAGTTACTGTTTGTCTTCTTCAGCAATACGAAGCTCGTTTGCTGCGATTGGAAGATTTGGAGCAGACGATAGATGATATCGCAGCAATCGTCGATAGATACAAGTCTGCCAACTATGATCTTGGTTACTATACAGTCTATTGTTTTTGTTCCTCTAATGGTTGATACGCGGGACATTAGCATTATGATTCGTCAATTCACGCGTGATTTGAATTTGACCAATCACAATGCTCGGAGATTCCGAGATTACGATTTCTCCGCTCGACTATTCAAAATCCTCTCTTTGGTAGTAAAGCAGAGTAACCTCTACTAGACATAATCAGATCGATAAAGCCATTTCATTATGAGACGTCAACACAGAGACAGATGCACCTACTTAAATCGTTCCTTATTAAAAGCTTTTCCATATAAAATACTTAATATGGAATTATTTAAGTACCTACTTAGCCATTCACGTCTCTGAGCGCGACAGTTATTCAATTTTCTTTAGTTAATTTAAGCTGCCCCCCTACCATGGCGATTGTCTACCTACCGGAGAATAGATAAAAATTACAGTAATTCTATTGTGTATAAAACGTTACTTTTCTACCCATTTTATCCACACTCTACTGACATTTTTATCTATTCACCGGTACCTAGACAATCGCCATGGTAAGGGGGCAAGAACTAGTAACAGCCGGTGTCTCCAAAATAACCTCAGGATTAATTTTCGTTGTTGATACTCCCTAGGCATGGTGGCTGGGCGGATGATGTCGACGACCAGTGGTGAATTCATAGTCCAGCACATCGAGAAGGACATCATGGCGTATATTGACGAGCAGATCGGCATCTTGCCTGATCCCGACTTGAAGAAGAAGAAGGTTCATGTTTAAAGGAAATTACGGAAATAGTTTAAGGAAATAGTTTTTAATGAAGAGGTCGTGGCTTGAGAGGAGCTTGCTTAGACATTTTTGATACATCGTCGGTGGTCAGTGAGTGGATGGGTGACCGCTAGGAGAATTATCAGCTGAGCGCTTCCGTGCCTAGGAGGGCAAGTAACACGTTAAATTGTTGGTCTCGGCTATAAAGTCGTTAAGCCATGACGGAGGCCTTATGGCGGCCTAAAATCTCCGTCACTACCGTCACCGTCAACTTCCAATAAAAATCGAAAGCTAAGTTCTCTGAATGAAATCAGACATTCACTCGGACAAAGAAGGAAATGCGTGATTCACATTTCACATGGCACATATTGGTAATTGTGTTATTCAGGCGAAACCGGAGGAAGTGGCGATGATTCGAGAGATCCTGGAGACGTTCCTGGATGAGAACATGGACATCATCGTGCCGGAGATTGAGGAGGTGGAGGAGGAAGAACAGCCTATACCAGAGGTACAGTTTTTTTATCTCACTACAATGTACATTCACTTTGTAAATGTGTGCGTAAGATAAATAGATAGATAAAAGATAGAAAACACTTTATTGTAGGTGGACACCACATGGACATTACAAAATACAAACAAAGATACAAGAAAGGTCGGGGATTGATCCATAGACAAATGAGAACTCAGTATCAGTTACACACACACTGAAACAAATCTACACACACGATAAAGACTAACCCGCCTTCATGAGATACAACAATTATAAGTTCAACACGGGACGGATCTCGATTCTCGAATGATGGAGTCAGCTGTTTGACGCATTTTCATATCAATTTGTCTACTGTGAATCGACTAACTTCACAAGCCTAGATGCATCGGCCGTTGTAAGCTGCCCCCCTAGCCATGTTGCAAATCGCAATAGGATAGAAATCGAATTGACAGATAACGCTGAGACTCCACATATGTCTTAGGTAATTTCCAAAAATTCATATCTACATTTTATGTCAAGTAACGCGGCACGTGAGTACCTGGCTCTAGGTAAATCGTCAGTTTGACAATGCCAGGAACTCACGTGCCGCGATACTCGACATAAAATGTATGCAATTTCAGTCTCAGCGTTATCTGTCGATTTCTATTCCATTTCGATTTGTAACATGGCTAGAGGCACTATTTCGTGTAGCCAAAGTATTCTCTGTGGTGGTTCCTAAAGTGTTCATAAACAGCTTACCGACCTTAAAGTGCGAAGCCTCGACTTTCAGTCAGAAAGTTGCGAGATTCCTGGCCTTGGATGGCCACTTTTGGTTTTAGGAAAATGCATAATGCGTATTTAGTTTTATTTTTGTGATGGTTTAGTACGACGCCTCATACTACTTATAGAATGAGCAAGCGTTCGGCAGATCTTCATTATTGACATAGACATAGACATAGACAGACATTTATTCACTACTTTGGCACACAATACAATTTATTTATTTATTTATTTTCACAAAATCCACAGATTTTAAAGATAAGGTAAATGTAACTTATGTAAATAGAACAGACATCCAATAACGGATTTACTTTTTATAACTATACCATATGAGCAGTACATACTACACAAGATTGAAATAAACTAAGCTAAGTAATGTGTGTATAATAAATCAAAAACCAGAAACACAAGTTATAAATTTCTCTCTAAAATTATGTCGAAAATGCACTTTTTAAACTTGAATTTACTGCTGTTGAAGAGGTCCACTGTACTAAATGTTTTGTAATAGGCTTTAAGCGTTCGATAGATTACAGAGTTCTGATAATAGTTAGTACGTGAGCGTGGGAGTGAGAATAAGGGAGTATGCCTAGTGCGAGTGGATGGTACGTAGAATCTAAGGAACTCTTCGCAGAGTTCACTGCAGTCAATAGAACCTAGGCACACTTTGTGAAGGAACGACATTTCAAGATATCTCCGCCTATCCTGTAGTGAGAAGATTTTGAAATGGTTGCTTAGAGCTACATAATCACCATTAAAATAGGTTTGAGAGCGATAGGTTAAATGTTTTATAAATTTACACTGAATTTTTTCGATTTCGTGAATATGGGGAATGTATTGAGGGCTCCATATGTTGCAACAATATTCGAGGGTGCTCCTCACGTAAGCACAATAGAGTATTTTTAGACAAACTGTATCTGAGAAGGGCTTAGTGACTCTTAGTATATATTTATAGTTTTTATAAGCTCTTAGTACAATATCTGAAATATGGTCATTAAATGATAACTTACTGTCGAGAAGGACGCCGAGGTCTCTGACCTGCTGCGTCTTTGTAACAATCACTAGAATAAAAAAAACAATAAAAAAGAAGAAGCATAATAAAAAATGAAAAGTTGAAGAATTGTGATTGTGTGTCACAGCAGCAAAAAGGCGTCGACTCAGCATTCTGCCGTCCCACTGAGAAGTGGTAAGACGCTGGTATTCTGGTATTTTATAGAAGCTGTCTTGCTTCTCCCAAACTTCATATTCGAGGATCGTTCATACCTATACTGGGCTATACACAGACAATGAAGGTCTGCTGGTAGCTGGCGTTTAGGCTATTACATCAAACCTGGATACACTTTTCAGATAACCCTGGTATACGCCGTCCCTGGCATAGGAACACGAGTAGATGACGATATCATCAACGAGTTCCAGGAATACGCTCTGGACGTCTGTAAGGTGCAGGCTGATGTGCTGATGCCGAGGAATGTAAGGCACTTCCTTTGCCCACCGCTGGAGAAGTAAGTCAAGATTGATGCTACTTTCGAACCGATGAAAGGATTCGTGCACTTTTGACACATATTTGAGAGCGTTAGTTTCCTTCTACGGTATGTCGGTTTCCTCAAGAGTTTTCCTTCGACTTCACTCGACAGGTTCCCCACCAAGATGGATCACCTAAAAGAAAGTTAAACAACGTTCTCTGCGGCAAAAGATTATGGATGACTGTTGATGAATTGAATTATCAAGTGAACGCTTCCGTGTGAGAGGACACGATTGTCGGAAAACGCGACGTGTTTTTCGGCTGATGTGGCATAGGGAGCTAGAAAAACACTCCGCGCGTATTCAACCGACCGATCGGCGCCGTACGTTTCGCAGATGTGTTGCTACACTTAATTAATTATCGGTTGATGTGTCATAGGGAACTCGAAAAACACTCCGAGCGTATTCAACCGACCGATCGGCGCCGTACGTTTCGCAGATGTGTTGCTACACTTAATTAATTATCGGTTGATGTGTCATAGGGAACTCGAAAAACACTACGAGCGTATTCAACCGAACGATTGGCGTCGTGCGTTCCGCAGATGTGTCTCTACACTTACTTTACATTCGTAATTGGTAAAAATATCCTAATTTTCAGGTATGTGGAGTTCAGCTATGATGATAAAAAAGAAGAAGCACCTACTGCAGGTGCCATAACAGATTAAATGCTTCCCAATGTAAGACTTAGCGAGACAGTTCCTTCGAGATTTCTTTAGTAGTTAATGCCTCTGAGTGCGGACATTAGTAAAGGTTTTTCTCTAAAGTTGCATTTACATGTTATTCCTAAATAATTCCACAGTTAATAATCATAATTGAATTTATTATTGTTAGAGCACAGTTCTGTAATTTAATAGATATTTTTAATAATCAAAATAAATATTTCTGAAATTTACTGATGCGTTTTCATTTCGTGGACTTTGAAATAGGCTGAAATCTTGTTCTTGAATTGGTCAGATTTTCAGACATTTAAGATTTTTTTTTGAAACCCCATTGTACGAGTACCTACACGATTTAGGTAAGTATTTGATTTATTTGTTTAGTGTAGGTACTCTGCAAGTCCGATGTGAAAACTCGGACATAAGAGTCGGACTATTGGGAGTATTGTTTTACTGGTTAGTCTACTGGGTACTAAGATTCCCAGTCATACTAGTCTTACGTCTAAGAAAATTTCCAGTAATTTAACTGGTAAGACTATTGGGAACAGCAGCATTGCAGTGAAGCGCTCGTGGTCGTGCTTGCTTAAGTCGTTCTTGATAGATCGTCGAAGTTCAGCAACGTTCGAAACGGTCTGTAAGTGGATGGGTGACCGCCAGTGGCATTTTCATCTGAGCGCTTCCGTGCTTCGGAGGGCACGTTAAATTGTCGGTCCCGGCTATTGACTTTAATAGCCGGGACTGACGGAGGCCTTAAGGCGGCCTAAAAACTCCGTCACCAGATTTGGCAACTGACTCATACGAACTTACTTACTTTAGCAGGATTTAAGCGCTTGAAACGCTTGAAATAACAAATTTTCTCGATGATTTTCGTCACCGTTTTAATCTCTTCTTCTTGTCTTGTCACTTCTTCATTCTAAGTGAGGTTGAAAGAATTTTATGAGAGCCATAAAACTCTAAAAAAACTCTAAAGGTTGATTGGATTTCAGGAATTTGGACAGAAGGTTCTAATGAAACATCCTGACCTTTACAATCCGTTTATTTTTAATATATGGAATAATAAATAATCCCCCCCTTGCGTATATAACGTCCTATCACCGAAACACGTTGGCTGCACTCTATCGCCGTCTCTTTCTTACCAACAGATATTGTATACAGCTGTCTCTTTTGTGTCTTCAGTTAACTATTTGATATTCTCACAAAATTTGAGAAAAATATGAGGTAGCTTATCAGTAATTGCAAAGATCTGATTGGTTAACGAAAACGCCATCTTTTTAAACACCGATTTGTGATTGGCTGAATGTATGGCGCCAAATATAGTAATAGTGGTTTGTTTATAACTTCCAACAATGCAAAAGTAGAAATAAATATTTTTAAAGTTTGTTCCAGCAGTGTTGCTTTTACAACAAGGTTTTCCTTTAATCAATAGTTATATTGCGAGTTTAGGTAGGAACTTATATAACATTTCAATACGTAACATATTGGATTCAATTGTTCATGTTTCCAGAACCACAAATGGATACAAGCAAAATTGTTGTTTTGTTATTAAAAATGGCAGAAAGAGACATTGACATTCCTACATTGAGCATAACACCCACCGTCGCTATTTCACCCCACCAAAGTTGAAACTGTTTTACACCATAACCGAAATTCTGGCGTCTAGACTTTTTCACCAACTGACTACAAATTTCAATAACAATTTGGTGAATCTGTTGATCCAATCAATACAATAATGGCGTTGATTTGGATGCTCACTGATTAAAATTTCGTAAAAAAGGAAGTTAATCAAGCCCAGAACGTACATTTTTACAATATTTTAAGAAGTCAGTCAGCAACAGAATTTTCACCAAAAAAAAGCTGTAATAAATTTTCTTAAAGATAGAAATAACAATTATAGATTTTGGAAGTTATCCCCATTGCTAAAACAGATTTAAATTTGACTATGCAATATTTACAATCAGTTGGTGAGGAAGACAAGCAAATAAACTTAAAAGCGTCTCTCTACGATCGGTTTTTGAACGAACACTTTCGACCGCCATATTGGATTTTTAGGCGCGAAACTAGCGACTCTTTAGTTGCAGGTATTCGTTAGATTGTATTATTGCATTGTGATCTTTGCTTTAACCCTCTATTTTACTCTCAGTGCTAGAGAAAGAAGGAATAAAAATCACAATATTTCAGAGTATTTAACGCATAATTTTACGGTGACAAATGTCAAAATACATTTGGTTCATTCATAAACCGACAGTTATCATACAATGATTCAGACACTTTCCTACACAATATACATATACATATCAACTGCGAAATAAATTAACAAATAAATACTTTCGCATTAATGTATTTGGATTTAACTTTGGGTAACTAAACTATATACACAAATAAATACAATATATTCAGCACAGGCATTATCCGCACTTGTAGTTTCCCAAAACAATAATATATTAACTTAATTAAAATACAAAAAGCATCCACCAACGCAAAATCTATACAAGCTAAAACAAAACATTTGAAGACAGAAGTTTCCTTTTTTCAAAATTTACATATAACAAATACAAGCGATGCCAATCGCATTCGTCCTAAAGTTATACAGTCAATAGAAAAAGTAAAAAACGTTCACGATTCGTTCACTGGCTGTATACTTTAGGAGCCACATACGTCAACTTCCGTCAATTTTTTTACACTACAATAAAAACAAACCATAGACTGTAAAATGGGAATGGATTGAAGGCTTTTTAACAAAGTAATTTCAATAAATACACAAAAAAGAATGATCACAAGAGGATTTGATGTTTTTACAACAGAGATGAAAAGCACAGCATTTATGAACAATGATTTAAACAACGATATGTAACCAAGTTTAGCCCAAAAAGTAAATCCATTCCATGTGTCAAATTCACATGACTGTTCTCGAGAGCGAAAGCATTATGCTTTAAACTTAAACATTAAAAAAATGCTAACACTTAAACAACAGGTAGTATAAACTTAGGCATTACTTAAAAGTAAAACTTATACCAAAAAATTGTGTAGGGACAAAATTGTATAGACTAACTTTTGGGCAGACATGTAAGGCAGTAATTGATAATAATAGTGAAAACTATAAAATTATGGGAAAAATTACACATCACTTTTATCCCACTCAACATTCTAGACTCAAAAAAACCCTTTAGCAAACTAGAGGATAAGTACTCATCTAGCATTTAAAACTCATTTAGAGGCGAAAATTCATGTTCATGAGGCCAGCATTTCAACATTTTGCTAGAAAAATTACCTAGCGTATATTAAATTAATTTTAGAAGGTTTTATTTATAAAAACAATAAATACCTACATTATTACTAAGGAAGCTTTCGTTAATGGAACTTAAGTAGAAATCGCTTAAATTACGAATAACAAGCGAATAGGAGGACCCATTTGGAAATTGTTACAAAATTCAACCACTAAAGATTTTAGTCGTACGCAACTTGTAACCACTGTTCATTTTAATCCCGAACGTGGAAGTTTAACGTGTTCAAACTTATCAAGCAATGGAAGATCTGTTAACAACTAATGTGTAAAAAGTACTTGATACTTCGTGCCCCTTTCAAAATTATAAGGCTATGACAACCATACACATTTACCGCGATGGATGAAGGCAAATGAAACATGAAAGCATTCTTCCAAAGAAACTTAGACGATCTTAGGAACAAATGTAACAAACTCACTCATCATTCACATAGGAACAAATGTAACAAACTCACTCCTCGTTCACATAGGAACAAATGTAACAATCTCACACCTCGTTCATACCAAGCTTAATGTATTCTACAAGTATACACAGTTTTAGTTTTTGTTCACACTTAAAGCAAGTACCTACTTAGGCAAAAATTTGTGGAAATTCTAATAATCTTGCAAAAAAACCTGTCAAAACTGTTTACTTGTAAAACACAGATCTCAAGATATCCAACTTGTTCGTTGGTGCGAATGTGAATACCCAAATAAACTCCTCCTCATTTGCAAACATTTATGTCATTTCATGACGACTGTTGCTCGTTTGAAATCGAACTTAATTTGTGGGAGTTTTTGCTAGTCGCTCAGTTGGTAAGCCTTGGAGTCAGTTTTAAGAGACGCTTCCATATTTTCGCGTACTTGTGATATGATTGTCATGCCAATGTTACAACCTCAGACATTTATCCACTTTCGTGACTGTCTACCTAATCTAACAACCTCTGATGTCTTACGTTCTTGTTTATTCATGTTTTGATATATTAATTTAATTATATTCATGGCATCTATAAGCCTGAATAATTAAAATAATTCAACAAAAAACTTGACTAAGACCACACGCCAAATTATTTACGTTCGATTAAAAATTTCGTGACTTTTGGAAACATCAAATATAAACATAGTTTATAAATGATGTGTCCAGAAGCTTAATTTTATCAAAGTAAAGCTATTATTGAAAAGAGCGTTTCTTTATTTTGATTTTTCTATCTTACACTGTGGTCAACATTCAAGACAATTCAATTTTAGTCAAATTGCTTTCTGAAGCAGTTTTGTTCAAAGCTATGGAGCCTTTCATCATAATGCCGCTAGCTTGCTCGACCTAACCTTAATTCATTTTATTACGATAATTTTCACAACTACGAACCTAGCAGCTATCCAGCGCACTCCAAAACATTACTAGAGCCTTTTTCACCATAAACTGTTACTGACGTCAATTTGTTTGCTTCTTCATTAGAAATTTCGTAAAAATTTACATTCTTATGTTGTTTATGCTAAGGTTTAAGTTCGCGTAGCTATGTGACATTTTTAAATTTCATTTTAGAGTCAACATCGATTAACACGTTGACGTTATGCGTTAGAAGTCAATTTAGATTGAAAAATCCTAATTTTATAATGTCACAGAAAGCTACGCGTGATACTATGCTGAAGTTTAGCACAAAAATGTAATGTTTTTCACGATGAACAACATAAATTGCTGACAAAATTCAGATTGCAACGAGATATGGCAACATCTCTGTCGAAGCATCTGAGTTTTCACCTGAATTTGACGAGAAAGACCCAACTTCATTATACTATCTTCATCTTGATGATTTGGTGATTTATCAATACAACACTTCACAAAGCTGTTTCGATATAAAATCCAAAAGATGATGTAACATTAGTAATATTAACAAATTTACTAAAAAATGTTTGGTAACATTTATAAATTCACTGTACTTTACAATGTGTTCTTAACATATATGTATATTTTCAACCTTTTTGACTAGCATTCAATCGTCTATTATATTTTTGAGCTTTCAAAATCTATACTCGATTTCATTAAAAAAAATGTTGGACGAAATTAGGCGCGAAACTTGTATAATGAAAATAAATTATCCACCTACAATATCTAGCTATATTTGAATAAATAGTCCGTATATATGAAAAAAAAACGTTTGCGGTTCCATCATTGTGGAAACTTCTATCGTGAGTCATCAAATTAAACGCTTCTTGACTAAAACATGGAACTGTCGACTATCATACCAGCTACTAAGAAGCGTTCTTGATTCAGACTCCGCTCTTAAACGAAGAAGTTCAACACAATCTCTGCTATTCTCAATTACAGCATTATTTCTATTAGTACAATCACTATGCGACTTTAACAGAGTTTTGAACTTTTTACCATATTATCATAATTTATAACCATTGAGCTGTATAGGTACAAAATTATTTGGAATCACTATTACTTATAACAATTCGTAACAGAACTATCTTAGTTGCCTAGCGTTCGGGAATATAACACGCGATAAAAACAACCTTATTTTATTAAAAAGATCGCATAGATGCAATGGGAAGCGAGTTAGCCCCGTGGAAGCTTGAAGGAAAATATCTAATTTTATTCTGCCTTATAATCTCTATTGGTGTTGATGAACTCCCGCCATTTTGTGATAAACTTCAAAATTGGAAACACGACAACATGGCGGCATTCGCTTTCCATACGCGAATCTGCTTTCACTCTCAGATGTCATCCAAACCGGTATTTTCCTTTTAATATCTTCAACATGATTAGAATAAGTCGATGTCGTGAAACCTAAGCTGATCACTATTTTTATTTTAGCATAGAGTGGCGGTTGAAGGCGATGCCAAGATGCGTTATCAGTTCGATTTGTTTCATCCGTCACGTGACCGCAAAGAAATACAAATGCCGCCATGTTTTGGAAGCGTATAACGGGATGTCAATGTCAACGTCAAAGTTGACAGCTGTGTGTTGACGCGTCATCAGGCTATGGCGAGGAGGCGCGCGGCACGCGTCACGAAATCGAGAATGCGCCGAAGGAGGTTGCGTAGTGCGTTCGTGCGGGAAAACAGAAATCTCCACATTAGCATCACGGTACACACTTGTAATAGGATGTGGGCCATGTGTAATCTGGAAAAGAGTAATGATGATATTGAAATTTTTACATAAACTCACAACAATATAGTTGGAATCAGAAAATGGCAGATTTTTTATCAACAAGTGTTGTAGATAAAGAGGCTGTGTGGTAGTCTTGTTTATGATAATGATGGAGAAACGGAGAGTATGTCCTGCTGTGTGGTAGTCTTGTTTATGATAATGATGGAGAAACGGAGAGTATGTCCTGCTTTGTGGTAGTCTTGTTTATGATAATGATGGAGAAACGGAGAGTATGTCCTGCTGTGTGGTAGTCTTGTTTATGATAATGATGGAGAAACGGAGAGTATGTCCTGCTGTGTGGTAGTCTTGTTTATGATAATGATGGAGAAACCTACTTCTTGAAGTTTACCATCCACATTTAAAGCGAGTCTCTAGAGAAGTCGCTAGATTTATAAAATCGATGTTTTACGCATTGTAGTCGAACACACGTATTGCAAAGAAAGTTATAATTTCTTCCTAAAAAAAGCAGTAAAAATCGCTAGCAAACTTACCTCCAAAGCACAGTTCTGGAGCGAGGTAGCGACGCGGGGCTCTCCTTGAAGAGGAACCGCCGGATGCCGAGCACATACGACTCGATGTAAGCATCCCAGTCGATATTGCGTACGTTGAAGTCGAACACATGTCTGTCATCCGGTGACAATGCACCACAAAGTGCTTGGACGTTCCCGTCCGCGAACGCCCATTGGCGGGTCGTGAAGTATTCGAGGCATGCCGCTGCCTTCTCCAATTTGTTTTGCACTCGCATCATCCTGTAACGTTGGGTGGGATACTTGAATATACGTCAGGGGCTATGTTTCAATCAGTTATCAGATTTGAATGAATCTCGGAATTATACGATGTAGATCGTAGCCTGGAATAGCATAGACTAAAGTGTTAGACCTACCCGAGTGTAGCTGCAATTGGAAGTACACATAAACAGAGTGGAAGTATGTATAAGTTGCACCCGTTGCAAAAAGAGGGGTGTTGATTGAAGAATTTGGGTATCTGTTTGTCGCTTTTAGTGTTATAGATTGGTTCTTGATATCGTGTAAACTATCTAGTAAAGCTGGTAAGACATAAGTGAATAACACAGTAGATTTAGATACCGACAAGACTTTTTTTTACAACTTTTTATAGAAAACAGATCATTGCTCACTGCAAAAATATGGAATCAGCTTCCCGCGTCTGTATTTCCGCTGAGCTACGACCCTGTTGTTTTTAAGAAGACAGTTAATAAGCACCTTCTGGGTAGGCTCGCTCCATCGTAGACCTCATTCTTGCCTATGTAAGTTTCGAGGTCAAGAGTCGACCTCGAATCATAAAAAAAAGAATGGGTTTCAAATGTCAAAATGAAGCCGATGTCCATTGCCGTGTTACACAATAGAGAGCCAGGTGTGCGTCTTCCAAACATTTCTTCCAAAGAACTAGTAACTCACATTGGTTTCTTCCCCGTCGCCCTTGCGACAAAGTCCATGACAGTAGCGGGCGCACGATGCTGTATTAACGACAGAATGCCGTGTTTCAACCGGTTGTTTGTTATATCACCTCCGGGGTACCATGCCACGTCACCTGGAATATCAATAGAATGTTAATTCATCATCATTTACCTGCCCTCATCATGCTCATGCGGGGTCGGCACATGTTCTATTCTTCCACTTTCACCTATCACTCGTCATCTTCGTATTCACTCCCTTCTTACCCATATCTTCTTTCACACAATCCATCCATCTTTTCTTTGGTCTACCTCTACTCACATATCCATCCACATTCATTTCCATCACCCTTTTAGTTACGTGACTTTCATCCCTCCGCATCACGTGCCCATACCACGCTAACCTATTGCTCCTCAATTTTTCAGTCACCGGCGCTACTTTCAGACTTCCCCTAATATATTCATTCCTCACCTTATCCATTCACGTTTGAGATGCACAACCATCTCAACATTCGCTTCTCTGTCGCATGCTTCTTTCAATAGAATGTTATTTAATTCCAAAAATAAAGTTATAGCACATTGTGTTGAAAGTTTGGACGCCTGCGCTTGTTTAATAGGCAATGTCCATGATGCGCATTCAAAACAAATGAATAAGTATGAGGTAATAGCAAAGGCGAACCCAACTCCAAAAAAAATCTCTACTCCAAAACTTTTTCTTCCGGCGTGGTCCACGGTGGCCCAAAAGAGATGAATGGAGAGAGAGAAGGGAGGCCTTTGCCCTGCAGACACTACAGGCTTTTAATAATAGAGAGATGGGGGTTTTATGAGTGGGTGCGTATTATTAAACAACTATTATTGAATTGCTACCAAGACCAATAGTTGTGCTAGCCAATCCAGCTCAAATTGACATCGGGGAGTAGCTCAAATTCAGATTGCACCCGGACAAACATACATAAAACATTAGTTATAATGAATGAACTCACTGAAGGGATGTTTCCGCATGTATTTGAAGCTGGTCTTCACGAAGCTCTGCCACGTGATTGGGTTCTGCTGGCCAGTACAGCAGTTGTATACCACCACACCTTCGCCCCTAAACACAATAAAGGAATAAGACATCCAACCAAATACATTTTAAAGGAGAACTTTTGAATATATCAAAAGTAGAAAGATTTTGATTTTAATATTAAATGAACAAATTGGTTTGATTCTTATAAATATCGTGAGCACAATTTGTTCGCTAGTAAAAAAACTGATAATATAACTCATCAAGGTCACTTTGAATTCGAGAGAATGCTTTTTGGGTTAAAAACTGCACCCATCAATATTATGACGACTTTTGCCTCAAGGACAATTTTTTTGGAGCGGATTACTTGGTCCTATTCAGACCAGAGTTCATAGATTCATTATCAACCGAATAAGACGTAGCTGGGGCCGTATTTGCGTTCCTTTTTTCGTTCGTTTGATGAATACTCGGATGCTTCCCACCACAATTTCTGACTTCTAGGACCAATTTTACGGTTTGGAATATTTGGTCCTGTCTAGGACCGTGTTTTAACGCTTGGAATCGGCCCTTGAAGTCTGAAATCGTGGTGGGAAGAATCCGAATCAAACGAACGAAAAAAGGAACGCGAATATGGCGGAAACGTACGAATATTGAGCCGAAACATCGGATTTATCACGAGATTAAGGCACCTATTTGAAGCATGTTCGATCATAAGTAATGATAGAATGTTTATTTATTGTAAATTAATTTAGGCTATTTTTCGCCTGAAATACAGGATAACCTAGTTCAGGCATAAGATACCACCTACCTATAAAATAAGTTAATTTTTACCTACCTCTTACGAAAATTTGTTATTAAGATTTTGAATAAATTATTATATTTAGTATTTATTTATTATTTATTAGTTCAGTCTTACCTCCTCAAATGCGTCCGCCACGCGCAAACAATCATCAGATTGATGACAGTATCCACAGGCACCAGGTCAGCGACCCTCGTGCCCGTGCCCAGCATGGTCCGGAATATGCCCTTGCCCACCGCAGCTATGATACCGTTTGGTCCGTTCCAATTGTCCACCCAGCCTTTAACCGGCTCCCGGAGTGATGAGAGTACTGGAACAAAATGTAAGGTTACCAATGTTAAAAAATAATAAGTAAATAATATGGCGCGTCCAAAGCGCTTTTCAAGTTGAAGACTTGAAACCTTTTCAAGTCCCCAACTTGAAAAGGTCTCATTTGAGACGATTTTATTCAGACCGCGTCAACCAGGGCAACGTTTAAAACAATTACAGTCATAGGCTAATCGCACATAAAGCCACACCGTACCTACTGCACTTTGCAGTCATTTTTCTATAGAAAAAATACTAGCTTCTATAACAAAGTCCCAAGCGAATTGCAAAATTTATCAATCACTAAATTTAAAAATACAATTAAACGTCATCTCTGTAAAAAAGCCTATTATAAGATATCAGATTATTTGGATGACAAAAAAGCTTGGGACTTGCTCCAACTCAATGGATCCATGGATCACCTAAAATAATGATAGGCCCCAGACCGTGTTTGTTGCCCTGATTCTTCACGGTATTGGTCGCGAAAGAACAGGAGTAAAATTAGTTTTAAGACTATTCTAAGTGATCCCTGCGGTCCTACTGAATAAATGATTTTTGACTTTGACTTTGACTAGTGACGTCAGAAAATGCGGCTAGCTTCTTATCTCAGCATTTCCTCTCTATTGAATTGAGAGTTCGGCGCGTTCGGCGCGGATGGGTCGTGCGACCACCTATATGTGTCACAACCAGATTTAAAATGTCAGTGACCATGAACTTAGCATAATCTAGAGTATGCATAAAAACATTTGGGTACATACAGTCGAATATAGAAATCTCCATTTTTTTTAAGTCGGGGTATAATATTATTGTGATTCATATTTTTTTTTTGTTCTATCAGTTATCACTTGTTTCTAAAATTCTACCCTGTAACATCTAGGTTAAGGCGATTTGAGTTTTTTTTTATTGTGGGAGAGATGCTTATCCTGATGATGCGTGTAGGCACGACCTACATTATGTACGTACAGCAAGTGCGTACCATGACCTGAATCTTTACGGTAGAACAGAGTAAAATCTATATTGCAATTTGTCGAGAATAGAAGAGAGATGATCGGCCATCTTATACGACATGCCAGTTTCATTAAGAACATCATAGAAGGGAAAGAGGAATGAAGAAGAGAAAGACCAAAGACAAAAGACTCTGTGGCGCAGTGAAAGCCCGCTTGGGACGCAGAAAGATCCGGGTTCGAGCCCCGCCGCGGGATAACTGTTTGTATGATCTGCAAATATTTATCTCAGGTCTGGGTGCTCTATGTATAATGTACCTATGTATTTACAAACAAAAAGTTTATAAGTAGTATATCAGTTATCTGGTTCCCATAGTAAGAGCTTTGCTTAGTTTGGGGCTAGATAATGCTGTGTGAAATGTCCAGTATATTTTTATTTTTTAAGATTAGGTACATGAGCCAAGTGAAAAAAAATACACTCATATGTAATTTTCCTGAATGTAACCGTTTAATAGATGGTAACTAACATGGAGCAGAGTCGCTAGAGAGCGAGATAAATGGAAAGAGCTGGAGGAGGCTTTTACCGCTGAAGGCGGTCCTCACACAACACACCTAAGTTAAATAGATTTAATAAAACTAAGTATGTACCTATATTTTAAAAACAATTTAAATTTAATTAAGCTTTTTTAATAGTCAAACATTGTGTAAGGAAAATAAAAGTTTTTTTATTTTTTATTTTTTTTATTTTTATTTTATTTTATTTATTTTTTTAACTAAATAGGTAATGAAGCGCCCGTGGTAGTGCTTGCTTAGTCGTTCTTGATAGATCGTCGAAGTTAAGCAACGTTCGAAACGGTCAGTAAGTGGATGGGTGACCGCCAGTGGCATTTACATCTGAGCGCTTCCGTGCTTCGGAGGGCACGTTAAATTGTCGGTCCCGGCTATTTAAGTCGTTAAGCCATGACGGAGGCCTTAAGGCGGCCTTAAAACTCCGTCACCAGAGCTGGCCACTGACTCATACGAACTTACTTTACTAAATAGGTATTCCACCTCTACTTAGAAATCCATAATACATACTTAATATTATAAATGTGAAAGTAACTCTGTCTATTTGTCTGTCTGTTTGTTACCTTTCCACGCCCAAACCGCAGAACAGATTAGGCTGAAAATTGGCATGAATAAAGTTTGTATCCCAGAAAAAGATGTAGGCTACTACTTTTTATCCCGAACATATGAAATAATCCCAGGGATCGCGGGTCACACCGCGATACCGCAGCTAATAATATTGAGGAAAACTGATAATGTTCCACGTGTGTTTATCAATGCAACTATTTCATGTTGATAACAAAAGGACATGAGCCAAGTAACACACATTTTTTTATCTTTCTTATCGTATTTAAATAATCAGAAAAGGAGAGTGGGCACAAATGGAGCACAGGGACGATCAGCCTCCTCGCAGACTGCAGACTTTCTATGGGTCGATAGTTGAGACGGAACATTCTTCGGCTCGTAATGAGTATGGAGAAGTATAGCCCGTCTCAACTATCGGCCGATAGAAAGTCTGTAGTCTGCGAGGGGTCTTAAAGATCAAAATGATCGCAGACACATTTTGGCCTGTAGAGGATACACAGCTTCAAAATTTTACTACTTCCTTCGGAAGAGGCGTTATTTTATGTACTCATGTATGTATGTAACTCCTTTGACATCTCCAAATAACTTGACCTCCATATAGAGAAAATATCTGAACGCAGTCATGACGTTTGAAGTAGTTTTTAAAGAGCGCTTCCATGGTTTGGAGAGCACGTTAAATGGATCGCGGCTATTTAAGTCGTTAAGTCATTATGGACGCCTTAAGGCGGCCTAAAAACTCCGTCACCAGAGTTGGCCACTGACTCATACGAACTTACATTTTTAATGCATGCACAAATTGAGCTAGCTCAAACGCATATCTATCACTTATTCAACATTCGGATTATCAATAAAATCAATTGAATTCAGCTAAAATTCTGTGACATGAATTTTCAAAGACAAAAAGGTATTTAATTTCAGATTGATCTATTAAAATCATCTAAAGCTACCCTTCACTTTACATGATTTTAATCCTATTTTAGGAAGGTTACTCCAATCTTACGCTTCGCGACCACGAAGAAACAGGGCAATAAAATTCATTACATACATACATAAATAAAATCACGCCTCTTTCCCAAAGGGGTAGGCAGAGACCACGGATCTCCACTCGCTACGATCCTGACACACAACTTTCGCCTCATTCACTCTCATTACATTCTTCATACATGCTCGTCGGTTTAAGGTACTTTTTACCTGGCCCTTCTCCAAAATGTCGCCAATTTGATCCAAGAAGGATAAAATAAAATTCAATAGCTCTATAAAATTACTTTTTCGTCAAACCAATGCGGTTTTAACATTGTTCAAGAATCCCTATTCTCCTCTCTGATGTAATTTGTTACGTTCAACACATTAATTGAGGTTTTACGGAACTTACATCGATTAGATTTTTAGTAATTGGGTATTTAGGCCAGAGTCTAATCTAGAGAAGTGGTGTTGAATCATTTGATGTACTTATATCACCTGTAAGTATTTAGTTCTTATCTTATTGTGAATCCTATTAATATAGTAAACTGAAAGTTTGTGAGTGAGTATGTTTGTCACTCACTCACAAACTTCATACACGTTCGTTCGACGACCACCTTAGCTCGAACACTGGACTGGACTGAAAACCAGCACTACGTACCATGTGCGTAGATTAGCGCTGAGTCCAGCCCAATTGCCGAATATTTTTATGTCTGCTTTTGTTAATTTTTTTGTATGTGTGCTTTCTTTTTCGTGCAATAAATGTATTTGTATTTGTATTTGTGTGTCAATCACGCCTAAACCAGTGAACCGATTTGGATGGAAAAAATATGTGTAGATAGTGACCTAGAATAGCATAAAGGCTATTCAAAATGTTGGTAACATGAAAGCGACGCCGCGCCCAGAAGCTAGTAATAAATATACAGGGTGTAAAAAGACGTCTACCGAAGCCGAAAGGGGTAGGTAAGGTATACAGCATCCTAACACACAATCAAATCCAAAAGAATTTTCCGGTAAAATCGTTATATCCGGAGAAAACAGCGTTTGAAGAGTACTGTTTGCGTATGTTCTGGGCGCGTTATTTTACGTAGATTGCTGGATTTTGAGTTTTAATTGTTAGGAAGGTATGGTCTTATTATGTCGTACTAGTAGTAAATAACCGAAAATAACATAGCATGACGAAGCTAAGTCGAAAATTTTTATTGCGTTTTTTTTTCGATAAATATGTTTAGAATCATGGTCTGATTGCAACCCCTCAGTTTTCGGTAGCAGTCTTTTTACACCCTGTATAGAGAAAAAAACTTGAATTCTTGCCCCGAGCTTTTGAAAACGTCAGAGTGGTTAGTCAGTGTCCTGTTAAATATTGGCATATGCACACAACGACCTCTGTATAGCGCAGTGGGCGAAGGCACGCCAGCGATGCAGAAGGTTGCGGGTTAGATCCCCGCGGTGGGACCAATGTTACCAACCAATGTTTTGTTGGGACAAATGAGTGTTTTCTATAGAAATGAAAAATGTACAGTCAGTCCAAACAAAATTACATGTGTCAAAAAAAAACAAATGAGTCCAGGCTTTTCCATGTAATATGTCAAATCAAATTTTAACACATCCTGTAGGTATATTTTTAACACAAATAACGGGATATTTATCATGATTTACTTTTTTTGATAACTATGATAGTTAAAAAAAAAATGATATAAACTATGATAGTTTAAAAATTTATAACACCCTGTATAATAGCCAAACTCCTACATAGACAAAATATCAGGCTAAAGCAGTATTTTATTATTCAGCACCTTGAGTTATTATGAGATAGCCAAAATAGGTATAATCCAGTTATTTATGATAAATATTTTCTTGGTATCATATCTTATCAAAATTACCTATATTATTTACGCATGTTTTCACATCTGGGGCCATATTCGCGTTCCTTTTTTCGTTCGTTTGATGAATATTCGGTTGCTTCCCACCACGATTTCTGACTTCACGGGTCAATTTTTCGGTTTGGAATATTTGGTCCTGTCTAGGACCGTGTTTTAACGTTTGGAAAATTGGTCCTTGAAGTCAGAAATCGTGGTGGGAAGCAACCGAATATTCATCAAACCAACGAAAAAAGGAACGCGAATATGGCCCCAGATGTGAAAACATGCGTAAATAATATAGGTAATTTTGATAAGATATGATACCAAGAAAATATTTATGGTATGGTAACGCGACGTACCACCGGGATTCCCTGTGTTGTGAGCAAAGATATTTTACTACAGTAAGTTCGTTTGAGTCAGTGGCCAACTCTGGTGGAGTTTATAGGCCGCCTTAAGGCCTCCGTCATGGCTTAACGATTTAAATAGCCGGAACCGACAATTTAACGTGCTCTCCGAAGCAAGGAAGCGCTCAGATGAAAATGCCACTGGCGGTCGGTCACCTATCATTGGGAACACAATAAGAACAGAATTTTGGAAATTCTACCCTAAGAGGGTGAAAAGGGGTTAAAATGCTGGTATAACGCGCTATACCAGCGTCCAAAATGATTGCTTACCGATAGATGGTCGTACGATGGCCACGGGTAAGTTTCCACACTCCCGAATCAGCATATCCTCTGCAAGAGCCTTCGTGAATGTATACGTGTTAGGCCTGTCACCTGAAAAGATATATTTTTTTTAGAATTAGTCAGAGTAAGTTCGTATGAGTTTGTAGCGACCTCTATCCGATATCGCTACAAACTATAAAGAGTACTTCAGAGCTTGTACGACTAGATGGCGCTGGGCTGACAGCTAAGCAAAATTCTATACTTACATTAGACGCGATTTGTACTAGACCGTAGATCGCGCAAGTAACATTATTCTCGGCCATTCGTCTAGAACTATCCGACATCAACTGTTGGCCGAAAGGCGCCAAGGTAAGTGGACCAGATGGGTAGACCTTGAGGCGAGATCTCTTTGCCATAAATTGGGGGAATTACACCTACCCCCAAAAGTTAGTGGCCAACTCTGTCAACGGAGTTTTTTTTAACCGAATTAAGGCTTCCGTTATGGCTTAACGACTGAAAAGCCGGGACCGACAATCATGCCCTCCGAAGCACGGAAGCGCTTAGTTGGTGGGCCATGGGTGGTCAACCAAGAACGACTAACCCACGGTTTCTATATTCAACGGACAGTCGTAGGTATGAGCTACGACTCGTTTCCACATACAAAAGTTTGACAGCTAGAAACCGGCGGTAAGTTAGCTGTCAAAATTTGTATGTGAAAACGAGTCGTAGCTCTTACCTACGAATGTCCGTTGAATATAGAAACCGGACATAAGACTACACGAATGAGCGCTCAGTATCACTTACACAGAAACAAATCTACTCACATAAAAACAATCCGCCTTCGTGAGATGGACATCAGTTTTAAACTCACCAACTAGATCAGGTGTGATTCTATCGACCAGTTCGTCCGGCAGCGTCTGCACCAAAGTGACCACATGTTCGGGCAAAGCCGGGGGCGCGTACACAGTCTCTTCCACACGTTCCCGTTCACAGTTGCAATACGCTGTCGATACGTGCACTAACGCCTGAAATTATAAGCTTGTCATAAACTTGAATTGGCTCCTATAATACCTAACAGACCTAAACATACACCGTACACAGCTGCGTACGGACTTGTAGCCGGTTAGGCGTACACAGGAACGCCTAGTCCGTACCTGCAGTGACTGGCTGAGACGCGAATACCGAGATGGATATGTTGAGTGACGCGAATGGACAGAGTAAGAAATGATAACATAAGAGGAAGTGTGAAAGTGGCGCCAGTGAATGAAAAGAGAGCAACAGGCTAGCATGGTATGGACATTTTGATGAGAAGGGAAGGATGTCATGAAACTAGGAGAGTACTTGGTATGAATGTTGATGGATTTATGAGTAGAGGTAGACCAAAGAAAAGTATGGGTAAGAAAGGAGTGAGTGTTGAGATGACGGCTGATAGTGGAGAATGGAAGAACACATGTTGTGCCGACCCCACATAATGTGGGAAAAGGGCAGGGGATTATGATGACATCGACTCGCGCGAGTCAACTTGTACGCGTCAGTCATGCAAGGCTTAGATCCCTCGCAGACTACAGACTTTCTATCGGCCGATAGTTGAGACGGAATATACTTCTCCATACTCATTACGAGCCGAAGTATGTTCCGTCTCAACTATCGGCTGATAGAAACTCTGCAGTCTACTAGGAGGCTTAAGATGCGAGAAATACTATCGATGTTTCCAAGTGTACTATTGTATCTTATGGAATAAAAATAAATGAAATGAAATGAAATGATGACGGAAATTTGCCGCCTGTATGTGTAAAATTTGCGATAGATTGCTGAGCGCTCGTTGATTATCGGACAAGCTCCACTGCGATAAAGTAGAAATCACTGGCCTAAGTATAAAGTTTCAAAGTTAGAAAACATTTTATTCAGTTTGATTGTCCTTTATAAGCAGCTATAGGGATAGTTTGTAATGGCTTTGTCATCGCTGATACCATAATAAGAATTTAGCATTAACTGTGCAAATTTTGCTATCGCTGTTACGTAATAGCCCTACTATAACGTTTGTCGTAGTAGATTCAGATCCGTTGGCCATGTAGATAATCAATGCTTTGTGGTACCACAAAAACAAAAAAACACAAATGGTTTACGAATTCGTACAATTTTACCCACACAATGCTGAGTTACCCTCATAAATTGCAACTGGAAACACTTAGATGGCACCTTTTACCGTATTTAGCTTCTTCTATGTTTGCTTTCGCTCGCATGGCGCGGTGGTGTCCATAGGTTGTGTCTTCAAGTTGCCAGCCCGCGAAGAACGATCTAATAAAAGTGCTCGATGACAGAATTGTGTGGGTAAAATAGTTGATTGACCCAAAAGCAATGTATTCCGGGCGACCGTACTGTACAAAAGGAAGATTGTAAGCATGACTCACTGGCAGAAATATGACAAACCAATCGCAGAAGCCATAAAAAAGAAGTGAAGAAGATGGTTATCCATACCTCCAGCTTGAGCATACGATGACACAGCTGCACCAGCTGTTGTGTACCCAGCATGTTGATGGTGACAGACAACTTCAGCTTCTCATCGAACTTCACTGTGGCTGCTGAGTGGAACACTATTGATATCTGCAACAAATGCTACTGTCATGGCTTGTTTCACCATAATTTGTAGTTCACGTCACACATGGGGATCACCAAAGATTTGAAAACCCAGAAATTGCGCCCTAGTGGAACTGGAACACGCTACTGGGTCAGCTCTGAGAATACACATCCTACCCACGCTTTGATCTGATCAATCTGTAATTTACACCAACATCATAACCACTTTCTTTTTGCTTAGACATATTACTGATGCTTTGGGCTATGGTCTTTTATGCTAAAAACGTCACGAAAAATCGACCTACCTGGACTATCAATATTCATTTATCATTTGACTCCATTCCGTTTTTTTATTCTCATACCACTTCATCTAGTAGAGCGTCCCTTAAAACGAAAACTCCACTTACCATCTGACACAGCATGGCCTGGTCTTTGGCGCTGATTCCCAGCTCTGGCTCCGTGATATCTCCAACGATAGGCACAATCTTCAGCAGCTCCTGAGGTCTTTCGCGACGCAACGTCTCAAACAGCGGCGACTGGGTCAGCTCCGTTAGTCGGGAGTCGACATCCTGACCACGCTTTGGTCTCATCAGCAGGTAGATCTTTTTGATTTTCGGACAGCTTCGTAATAGTTTCTCGACGAGGACCTGTTTTGTGTGAAATTGGGATTCTACAAAAATATTCAAGCACACATCTTCATAAATATAGTATACGCGCGCAGCTTCATTCACATCACCCCTGAAAATCTGTCATAATACCAACTTTGACGCACATCCCATAAAAGCTTATTTTTTCTTCTTTTCGGTTCTTTGCGGTCCCTCGGGATTTTTTCGGGATAAAAAGTAGCCTATGTCCTTCCCTGAGATACAACCTTTATCCATGCCAATTTTCAGCTCAGTCCGTTCAGTGGTTTGGGCGTGAAAAGGTAACAAATAGACAGACAGAGTTACTTTCACATTTATAATGTTAAGTATGGATTTTAAGCAGGTAATCAAAATGACTTTCAACAAGCCGCAATCGCGTCATCCGTTAAAGAGTTCCCATACCAATTTCGATCCACAATATTACATAACCTTTATTAGCTTTGTAACAAGAGCCAAGTTTCAAAGCCAATCGCACCAACCAGAAAGATAGATGTAGACACGACACCACCAGCCCATAAACACGACAATTATTGCATTATGCGTCAAAAATTTCCTATAGATGGATAAATCTCACCTTTCCCATGAACCCGGTCCCGCCGGTGACGAATACCGCCTTGTCCGCATAGAAATCGGCGACGGGCACATATTCCTGAGAGCCGAACCCGCCCCCCGCGAGACACGACGCCATCCTACCGCTCTGTTATAGACGACAGATCAGCACGATATCAACATGGCTGGTTGGTTTCACCTGCAACAATCATACATACTTTATTAGACAAGAAACATTGAACCCAATTTTGTTTGTTGCCCTGGTTCTTCACGGTATTGGTCGCGAAGGAACAGGGGTAGAGTCACCTAGTTTTAAGACTATTTTAAGTGACCCCAGCGGTCCTACTGAATAATAATATAGGGGTCATCAAATCAAGAGTAAATAGGTTCCTTCTAGGTAAGCATGCTCCATCTTAGACCTCACTACTGCTTAACATCAGAGTGAGGTCAAATGCTGAACTATTTAATTTAAAAAAAATACAAATACTGCCTCCTTCTGATAGTGTAGATATACCTATTTTAAATTTGTGATCCATTGCTGCTGGGCGATCTTTGACTGTTGGACTAGCGCCACTACGATAAAGTAGCAATCACTGGAACTAAACTGGTAATGTGAAACCAAGAACGTTTCCTACCTGCGTAAGTAATAGGTTTGACTGTCATGTAGAGGCAGCGCTGACGATAATTTTTTAATTGCTTCGTTAACGCTAAGACGAATTTAGCAATAATTGGGCAGATTTTTGCTATCGCTGTTAGACCTCTCGCAGACTACAGACTTTCTATCGGCCGATAGTTGAGATATACTTCGGCTCGTAATGAGTATGGAGAAGTATAGCCCGTCTCAACTATCGGCCGATAGAAAGTCTGTAGTCTGCGAGGGGTCTTACGGTATAGACTCAACTTCGGGCTGAGTCGAGGGCACATCTCAGTACACGGCTCTGCTTTATAACGCATATTATGATTCAAGTATAGTTTTGCGTCAACAGTCAACACACTGGACATTCCATCCACTTTCGCGCACCGCACGCGACACGGTGTCCGAAGAAAGTAAAAGTCAAATCAACTGTACTCGAGTAATTTATTTTGTAGGACAAATATTAAAGCCTTGACAATAAAAGTACTGAACTGTCTACCCCTACAAGAGGCGTGATTTGATGTAAAAAATGTATGTGCCATTGCCATAGCTTATTATGTATCTTCATAAAAAAGCGAAAGTATTTGATTATGAATGTTTCATCGCAAAAACTACTGAATGGATGTAGCATAAAGATAAATTTATAGTCTGGAATAGTACCTACATAGGCTACTTTTTATCCCTGAGGGTAGTTTTCAGGGACCACCGGTTGCACCATGGAGCGCACCTATTAATAGCATTAAGACAAATCTCTAGTGGTTTACAGTGCTATTATAAAACGTATTTTGTTGTATTATTTCTTGTATTTGATAAATAAATAAAAAAAAACCTAGTACCTACTCTATAAATTAGCCTACGTGCTTGTTTTTATAGTGGGAAATAATGCGCCTACATTCGCAAAAAAAGATAAATTTGATTAGATTTCAACCTTTATTATCGCGTTATTGAACTATATTTTTTTTTTTCATATAATACAAGCTCTACCGTTCGCGACTTCGCTTGCGATACCAAGGGAATTACTTACATACATACATAAAATCACGCCTCTTTCCCATAGTGGTAGGCAGAGACCAAGGATCTCCACCCGCTACGATCATGACACACAACTTTCGCCTCATTCACTCTCATTACATTCTTCATACATGCTCATCGGTTTAGGGTACTTTTGACCTGGCCCTTCTCCGTCGCCAATTTGATCCAAGACTTTATAACTATATATTTTTATTATTGTAGCCTCACAGTGCGTCCTACCTGTCATGACCTACGGTGCCGAAACGTGGACACTCACAGTACAGCTAGTCCACCAGTTTAAAGTCGCTCAGCGAGCTATGGAACGAGCTATGCTCGGAGTTTCTCTGAAGGATAGAATCCGAAATGAGACTATCCGACATAGAACCAAAGTTGTCGACATAGCTCAGAGAATTAGCAAGCTGAAGTGGCAGTGGGCTGGCCATATCTGCCGAAGAACCGATAACCGCTGGGGTAAACGAGTTCTTGAGTGGAGACCGCGACTCGGCAAACGTAGTGTAGGACGCCCTCCGGCCAGGTGGAGTGACGATTTGCGAAAGGCTGCTGGCAGAAGCTGGATGCGTCGAGCCGAGGACAGGGCGCAATGGCGCTCATTAGGGGAGGCCTATGTCCAGCAGTGGACTATTAAAGGCTGATGATGATGATGATGATGATGATGATGATGAGCCTCACAGTAAAGGAACTTTATTTTATTGAAATAATTTGACAAAATTCACGTCGAAACGTAGGTAGGTTCATATGTAGGTACTCGCACACAAACAACCATAGCTTCGATTGTCTATTAGCTCAGTGTGCAGATCGTTGCCACGAATCAGCAACACCGTGGGTTCAAATCCCGCTTAGTAGTTAATTTTTTTTTATCATCCAAATAACCAAAAATCTATTAGATTTATGAGATTAAGAATTACCAGTATTTTATATAAATAATCTTCGTTACGTCACTTTGATTTAATTGTTTCTTCTATTTAAATTATCCAGCGTCTAGGTCAAATAGCATAATCTGAAATGTAATCATTAATTTTTCAAACTAAAATACGAGAAAAAGTTAAAATCATTGAAACTACTATAGACATTTTCTTAGATTTTTTGAAGATATCTAAGGGGTCACAGGCCTAGAATGGGGTAGTCAGAGTCAAGTGATACAACTTCCTAGAGTATAATAAATAAAATAAATAATGCTGGACTTTTCACACAGCATCATCTAGTCCCAAAATAAGCAGAGCTTGTGTTATGGGTACTAAGATGACTGATAAATTATTAATAATAAATTATTCGAGATCTCAGCAGCTGATTGTTGTCACCATTACAAAAACAATCACGTGGGTTGGTATTTACCTCAAAGTAATAACTACATGACCAAGAAAATACCCAGTGAGATACCCAAAACTTGGTAAACGTAACACGATCACAAAATAATATCGATCAGTCGAAAAAGCAGTTAGTATTCTCACCGAAGCTGTTATATCAATAACGGACAGACTTTCGAACAGTTTCTAAACCGCCGAAGTAAAAGTAAGCTGCTGTACCTAGCCACTAGTTGAAAAAACAAAGGCCTCAAGTACAGAAATTCACTTTTCAACACGAATCCTTTTACGTACAATCCTTGAACTTGGCGCGTAAAATCATTTTGCCATCAAATAACGCTTGCACTCGCCCGATTACATAAACAGCTGTTTTATCGGTTATTCAGCCTTGATTTTATCGAATTATTGAAATAAAAGTTATCAAGAACAGAAACAGATGTCACGTGACGATTGTCAAAGTCATAGAACTTTTTTTGCGCGGTCGCCAGTGGTAGTTTGGAAATGGTTGGTGTTCAAACTTTACGGATGAGCTTCAAAAAGGTTTTATACAAGTTTCGATATTCAAACTCTTTGCTTGATAATCTGCTAGAGGTTCTCAGAGGTTACATTAACACGCAATGCTACCTCTTTGAAGTAAAAGGCGGTTCCAGCAAAAATATTTAGAAACTTTTTGGATATGTTGTCTTCCCGCCTTTTATTAGGAACTTTAAAACATTGCCTGATAATTTACTGTACGAGTATTATATTGTTGCTTACATACATACATAAAATCACGCCTCTTTCCCAAAGGGGTAGGCAGAGAGCACGGATCTCCACTCACTACGATCCTGACACACAACTTTCGCCTCATTCACTCTCATTACATTCTTCATACATGCTCGTCTGTTTAGGGTACTTTTTACCTAAACAACTTAACTTTTTTTTAATATTGTTGCTTATTTAATCTAATCTCAATAATTTCATAGTAAATTGCTGTTCCTCTGAGGACACTTTGCAAAAGATAACTAGGTATGTACCTAGTTAAGGTATGATAAATTATTCATTACAGTCAATCAATTGTAATATTTACAGGTCCTTACAATACGTTGTCTGTTAAAAATAATAATATTCATTCTTAATATTGAAATAATGCTTCAATCGATATTATTTTGACGACCTCTGTGCCGCAATGGGTGAAAGTCCGCTTGGGACACAGCACAGAAGGTTGCAGGTACGATCCTCGCCGCGGGATAAATGTTTGTATGATCTGCAAATATTTATCTCGGGTCTGGGTGTTTATTTACAAACAAAAAGTATATCAGTTAACTGGTTCCCATAGTACAAGCTTTGCTTAGTTTGGGGCTAGATGATGCTGTGTGAAATGTCCAGCATTACTTATAAAAAAATATATAAAAAAATCGATCAAAAAAATGCGATACGTAAATAACAGTTAAACATTCATTCGGTTAGGTTCGTGTTTTTAAACAGTTGGATCTATTATTATTTATGATTGATGATTAAGGAAAATAAATGGTTTTACAAAATCACGTTGAAAACTGAGTTTTTGCGTCTGATAGTTCCGACAAAATAAAAGTTCTTTACAAACATAACAGTTAAGTACGATGGAAATGTATTATGTAACTATTACATAAATATTATGCTGGTATTATCGGACATAACATCACAATGACGACCCAGTTTATATTGATGACTTCCTCACCACATAGACAGTATTAAAAAGTCTATAGCTCTGTATTCTCTATGATGCCCAGTGGCGTAGCTACCGGCGAGGCGGTGCAGTGCACCTGGGCCCCCAACAAGCTCAAGGGGCCCTCGATTCTGAGTCAGAGCCTTTCCGGAAGGTTTTGTTCTTAGGAAATTAATAAATATGATTATCTATACTAATATTATAAAGAGGAAAGATTTGTTTGTTTGTTTGAAATGAATAGGCTTCGAAATTACTGGACCGATTTGAAAAATTCTTTCACCAATAGAATCCTACATTATCTCCGATGAACATAGGCTATATTTTATCCCGGGAAAGTGATATTTTCCCGAGGGAACGCGGGTAACACCGCAACGGACAGCTTTTTTTCAAAACTAAAATAAATTTGCGAAAAAATTACGAATGAAATGACGAATCAAATCGTGAGTTTTTATAAAAATTCGAAATACGTTTACATTTCGCCACTCCCTGCATATTTTGACTTGGTAAAACGTAAACCGTCCAGATATGGCCCCAGTTTATTTTGCACCAGGGCCCTTGGCTATCTAGCTACACCACTGATGATGCCTAGAGAAAAACCATTGCGTATCTCGCCATCTTGGCTCGGCCAGTTTTCGTACAAAAGCGGGCTACTGGCCACCTCGCCGCATCCCTAGATAATTGTGATTACGATTGCTGATCGCTCATAGGTTTTTAAATAGCGGAACTAGCGCCATTGCGATAAAGTAGCGATCACTGGAACTAAAGTAAAAAGGCAATCATTCTACGTAGGTAATAGATTTGATAGTTCTGGGTTTTGTGTTTGTGCTTCTCAAATAAAAAATATTCTATTCTATTCCTGTCAAGCACAGCGAAAATTGTGCGATTATTGTGCGATATTCATAATCGCAACCGTTAGAAAGCTTAGTAAATTTTCACTACTTGTCTCTGACCCTGAACCTTGAACCTTCTGACTCTATGACCTTAGGTCATCATCATCGCCATAGACGACCTAGGTCAGGCAACAGGAAATACCTTCGCAGCACCCTGAAGAGTTTAATAATTCTTTAATTTGTACTTCATTACTTTTTTTTGTAATTATTGAGGAAAATGATACGCGGCCTCGACCTTTGAAGGTACGATTACTATTTTTTGGGTATATAAGTTCAGGAGTACGTAGCTTAAGTAAGTTCAGGGGCAAAAAATGAATACGATGTAACATGACAAAATGAATACGATATTGACGACTCGCGCGAGCCTGGAACGCGTAGTGAGTACAAAGCTTAAGAAAGTTACACCATGCATGATTTCCTTTAAAAAAATACTATATTTTTGAAGTGTTAAACATTGAAGTGTCCTACGTGACCGATACGCAGCGGCGCGGCGCGATCGAACGCGATCAGTATTTTTGTGAATTTTGACACTATGTATGATTTGACGTAAACTATGTAGAACGATTCGCATTTCGCACGCACATAGGACAGACTCGAATCGAATGTGAATGTGGATGGGTATGTGAGTAGTAGACCTAAGAAAAGATGGATGGATTGTGTGAAAGAAGATTTAGAAAGGAGTGGATATGGAGATGACGAAGGATAGAGGAGAGTGAAGAAACAGAGCATGTTGTGCCGACCCCGCATGAGCGGGATAAGGGCAGGCCAATGATGTAGGACAGACTCGAATCGCACGGCTTCGCTTCGCAATCGCGTTCGCGTCAAGTCGCCCACGTAAGACACAGGGCTACGTAAGACGCAGGGTTATGGATCTTTGAACAAAAATGCTCACTATCAATCCCATCATCCTTAGACCCCTCGCAGACTACAGACTTTCTATCAGCTGATAGTTGAGACGGGCTTTACTTCTCCATACTCATTACGAGCCGAAGTATATTCCGTCTCAACTAATGGCTGATAGAAAGTCTGGAGTCTGCGAGGGGTCTTACTAGACTACCCCCTTAGACAATTTCAAAGGATCGGGAATTAATAATGATTTTAAATCCGATCTATACTTGTTTTATAAAACAATATTTTCCTTTCTTGTTCATTAATTTGGTAAAACCTGAATCAAAATCGGATGTTGAGAAGTGACGTAACACATTCAAGATGTCTGACCCACTAACATGTACAGTGACACAAACTTACCTGAACCTGTGAGAGAGGTGCTGTTATCGCATTTGGTGTTGGCAGAAAAAATACATTTTACAGTAAAATTCGTTAATTCCCCTTTTGGCCACTCGCAGATAGATCTTCTGTCAACTTTTTAAGCTCATTCATTGGTTTTCGTAACGGGACGAGATTGTGTATGGCTATTTCAGGTAATATTTTTTTTTGCATTTAATTTTGTTATTCAGTAAAATATCGGTGGATAAGCTACTTTGGGAAAAGTGTTTCTGGTGAGAAATACCGTGAAAGACTCCTATTAGCCAGATAGTTTACTTTTTAATGTTTTTCCTCGAAATATTTAGAACAAAATCTTCTAACTTTGAAAGAAAAGGTTGCTGTTCAGCTAAAGCCCCACCTGGTACTCGTATACTCGTATATCTGTCAATTGGATTGGAGAGTCGATCGTTATGTCATTACATTTGTAAACTACATGCGTATCGACACTTTACTGAAAACTCACGTGCTTTCAACGACATTACGACGGAGAATTTATTTAAGTTGCTCCTACTACATGACAAAACCAAGTGTGCCTTGAGCTCCTACGGCGAATAAATGAGTATGAGTATTAGGCTGTGTCCCCAGTAGGCAAACTGTTAGCGACCGACTGAGTTTGCGGCGTATCGATTTAGTACGCCCTTCCATATATTTGAAATGGAGTGTCCACAGTTTGCTATAGTTTTGCGCTCACTGTACGCAGTTTGCGGTACGCGCGCCGACTATCTCAGTGAGCGGCCGACTCCCACCAAAACCGGTTCCGGTACGAAAATTGATCTTAGTTTGCAGCTAACTCAAATTTCAGTTCGCCACAAATTTGCGGCTCACTCAGTCGGCCGCTAACAGTTTGCCTACTGGGGACACAGCCTTAGTGTCGGTAGGAAGTTGCAAACGGTTCGTGAGTGTGCATAAAAACTTCCCCATACATCGTACAATACTTCCCAAGTTTAATATAAATTTTATTCCTGAGGCAACTCATCTCGCAAAAACACAAATTCCATTGATGCCACGATTCGAACTCTCAACCTCCGGATTGAAAATCAAGGATACTTCCTAGGCCAACAGTCTTAAAATAAAATAAATAAATAAAATAAAATACGTTTATTTCTGGCACTAAAGACCCATATCACATCAAAAGCAAGTGGAACCGGTAAACACCAAATATCTCCTGTTAGAAGTGAAATAGGGTCAGGGGAATATGAGTCACGGTCAAGTAGCGTTTCAAGTAACTGTGTGCGGTTACATTGACCTTAGAGAAAGTGAGTGCGCACGCACAGCCAACTGTACTGACAATACGAACCTCCTTGTGACTACTGCTCGCCTGGTACACACCTCGATCTTATATATTTTCCAGATCCTTTGGAGATGTCTAGGTAGTCAGAGGTATGCCCAAATACATTGATACATGCCCACATCTTGCAGAAGTTAGTATTACATACGTGACAGGTTGCAAGCCCATCGCCGCTTATAAGCATACTAGCTGGTTTCCTTACGATGTTTTCCTTCACCGTTTACGATTTTAAATGGCATTTTATAATTAAACTCACTTTTTTAAGTTTAATTTATTTACCTTTTACTGTCTATTTTATAAAATGTACTTTTTATAATGTAAATCCTTTATTGGCTGTAAGTTTAGATAAGATGAATCTACTGTTAATATCAAGGGCTGTGGATTTTGTTCAATAAATAACATAAATAAAATAAAGCAAAAATACCAGAATCTATGTTTAACTTTTTATCTGGTTGTGAACGTTCTGTGGCCGAGCGGTGGCACTCCGGCTTTAGGAGGATCGTCTGATCGAATCCCGTCGGAATCCAACATTTTGATAAGACTTTTCATTTCTTAGATTTTTCTATTACCTAAGTACTTCAGAATAACAAGAACTAGTGTGTTGAAAGTGATAGTCACCAAGCCCTCGGCCGGCCAAGCGTGAGTCACAGCTTTCTCTTTCCTTATAAATAAAGTGATTCACTTTAAGTAAAGCTCCTTGAAGTTGCATCATTTCAATCTTAATTTTAAGGCATTTAAAGTTATTTTGAAGATGCCTAACCCGTTCAAACCAACCGTCAAAACATTGTACCTATTGTAAAGTTATAATTTTTTTTTTTTTTAAATAATAATGCTGGACATTTCACACAGCATCATCTAGCACCAAACTAAGCAAAGCTTGTACTATGGGACCCAGATAACTGATATACTACTTATATACTTTTTGTTTGTAAATACATACATCCAGACCCGAGATAAATATCTGCAGATCTTACAAACATTTATCCCGCGGCGGGGATCGAACCCGCAACCTTCTGCGTCACAAGCGGGCTTTCACAAAGGTCGTCAAACTTATAATTTTTTTTATCTTGGACAAAACTTGTCACAAACTTTGCTTTTTTATTTTCTAAAAAATATATTATCGCTCAGTATCGCTTACATAGAAACAAGTCTATCTCAGCTTTACCTAAGGCGTGGTCTTCTTATAAAGTTTCACAAAATGAGGCAAGTGAAATTTAATTTCAACATGGCTTATTATGTAAATGTACGTAATTGTGTGTTAGGAGTAACCTACTGTGATCTTTAGGTCAGTGGTGTTGATTCAGTTTTATCATATTTTAGTAGCCCAATCAATCATGTCATGGGCGGATCCAGGATTTTTTTCTGGGGGGGGCACAAGAAACAAAAACTGGCAAAAATTTCACAATTTATTAATTTTTCGTAGTTAGTTGGTACACAAAAATATCGTCTGAGGGGGGGGGGGGGGATCCCCTGGATCCGCCTATGAATCATGTTAAAAAATATAAGGTTGGGCATTTTTGAGATGGGAAAAAACTATCAAACTTGAGTCACGTGACTGTTGCAACACTATCTCTTACTATACCTTAATTTTATCACACATTGCATCGTCAGAATGGTGGACGCGATAAACTCTCTCCCTGTTATTAATAAACACGAACTTGGTTGGGATTAGAGCTAATCCAAAGCATAAGGCAGTAGTAGGTCAAATCTGTATTAATAAATAAAGACCAAGGAGGAAATACGCTAATCCGACGCTGCTCTCGGAGCAAGAGTTACGCCTAGGTGCAACCTGGTATAGAGATGGAGTAAGCATACTCTATCATGAATTTTGACATTTTACTTCATAATATTCATGTCATATCCAAAAAAAAGGTTGTGCAAATAGGATGGATATGTTGATGGTTTGAGGAAAAATTTAATGAGGTTGGATGGATACCAATTACCATAAATGGGGCGAGTGAAAATTTACAATATTCGTACAATTTCATTTTATGATCTCGAAGAAACTGAATTTAAACTCCAAGTAAGTATAGATTTTGAGGTAAAAAATCATTTAGCATTAGCAAGAAACAAAAAAACAGTTAAAAATGACTAAATACAGTAAATACTTTTTTTATGACTAAAAACTTTTTGGTCAATATTCACTTGACCAAAAATTTTGAGAAGAATAAAACCTCTAACCTCTTTGAATAAAACAGACTATCAAATACAAATTATTGTCTATCTCTGTCATTCATATAATTAGTGACAGAGACAGACAATATTTTGAATGATAATAATATTCGTTCATTCACTCGTTTTTATTTTAAATTTTATGGGTTGCCATAACGCACGCGCTAGTCCCGATGCAAGAAATGTAGGTATTACTGATTCGAGATAACTACCGATTTATTAATAACCTTAAACTCATCATGTTACTCCAAGAAGTAACAGTTCTGAGAGCAGTCTCGGATTTAGATAGAATTAGGGTTTTCTAATTAATAAGGCGGTCTGAGTGAGACAACCCCGAGTTCAAATCTCAGTGAGACAGTAACATTTTGCACCTTATTTTTTTTACTTTTCTTTTAATTTTAGAACTGTTACCTTTTTTTCTTCAGTTTACGTCAAACAGGGCAACGTTTTAGTCAGTGAGCTTATTAATGTAGTCTCTCTTTTGTTTCGGCTCAGGCCCACAGACCTAAAAAAATGTTCGCTACGCTCTCCAAGTCTATGCTCCCTTTAAGCCAGGTCCACAGCCCCGTGTTTTAGTGTTTTCTAACATTTGTTACCATTTTTCCACCAATGGCACGCGCCTGTTCGGTTAATAACATGTTAAAAACACGAAAACACGGCGCTGTGGATCCGGCTTTACTTTCCAGCAAAACTGTTGCAAAAACTATACTTTACACAATGACACCATCCTCATCTACATATCAATGGCACGAAACCGACTGTGTGAGATGACTTGATAGATTTTATAAATATTTGTAAAACCACCTAGTGTTCTTTTGTTTCTGAGAATAATGTTATAGGTATCTCGTAAGTTCCCATAATATATCAAGCTTTGATTCATAAGAAAATGACGGAATAGACGAAAGATAAAACAAATTATAGATGACGTTTTGAACACAAAAGAATTCAATGTTGGACCTCGAAAATTACAAACAACGATGAGGTTTTTAACGCGACTCGGCAAACGTAGTGTAGGACGCCCTCCGGCCAGGTGGAGTGACGATCTGCGAAAGGCTGCTGGCAGAAGCTGGATGCGTCGAGCTGAGGACAGGGCGCAATGGCGCTCATTAGGGAAGGCCTATGTCCAGCAACTGCTATAGGCTGATGATGCTGATGAGGTTTTTTGAGTTTATAGGAAAAGTATCAGTGACTCAGGAGTAAAATTTATATGGGACCTCAAAAATGCCGGAATTATAGGTTATATAATTTACCTAATTATACTTTATTTACATAGAAAGTTCTAGGTACTTTTTAAAGTCAGATCAAAACTACGATAGATTTCAAAATATTTGTTACTAGCTGTACCCACGTTCCTTCCGAAAAACTTCACTTTCCCGGGATCCAATATAGCCTTTGTTCATCAGGGATAATGCAGGATTCTAATGGTAAAAGAATTTTTCAAATCGGTCAAGTAGTTTCGGAGCCTATTCAATTCAAACAAACATACAAATCTTTCCTCTATAATATTAGTATTTGTTAATGGCGCATGCACAAATAGTGCGAACCCAAAAAAATATTTGTTATTGTTTAATCATTACGGAACCCAAAACGAACGATCTACTCGTACTTTCCAATGAGGGTGTTTTTGAGATATTAAGGTATCTTTAGATGGTTCAACTGTTTCTACTGTATTTTGTTAAATCTAATAATACCTGTGGCATATTAGATTTAATAATACCTACTTAGCTTAAGCAATTCTATAAAAAAAATCGCACAAAAAAAGGGCTATAACAGACCATGTTTGTTTGTAAGATTTGTAAATATTTTTCTCGGGTCTGGGTGTTTCTATGTATAATTATGTATTTACAATCAAAAAGTATATTATGTAGTATATCAGATAACTGGTTCCCATAGCACAAGCTTTGCTTAGTTTGGGGCTAGATGATGCTGTGTGAAATGTTAATTTAGCATTATTAATTTATTAAGCAGGTACTTTAAATTATTATTATTATTTATTAATTAATAATGATAAGTCTTTTTAGGGTTAAGCTCGCCTTTGCCATTACTTCCCTATTTTAAGATTTTATGTATATAGGTAATATCTTTGTGCAATATAGAATAAATGAAATTAAATAAGTCTATATGTATTCAAACATGTATGGTGAATACATAAAATAATTTGCTCTGCGTCATACTTATTGATATTAAATCTTTTTTTTTTATCACGAAAAATACTTTCAGACGTAGAAATCCAGAGGTAACTGCATTACAATTTACAATAAATAATTACCAACTGCTGCAAAATTCAATTCCAAACTTATATGTTTATTGTAACCCATGTTTTAAAAAAAAGTACAAAAAGCAATTAAAAATGGGTGGCTTTAAAAGCGATCTTTTCCAGACAAAATGTAGGCTGCGCAATGTTTGTATTAGTCGCGAAGGAACACGAGTTGAACGTATACAGGGTGGTCCACTCAGTGATTTCAAAAAAAAATAAGTTCCTTACATCTAGGGCTATCCGAAAATACCCCATGGTTCTACGATTTTTTGTAGTTTTCGAGTTATAAGCATTTAAAGCTATTTATTGAGAATGTCCGATTGGAACGGATTAAAGTTAAGCAAAAAAAATTTGGGAGTTGTTTTCAAGTTTTTTTTTCTTGTAGAAGAGTTTACTTGAATTGTACTTTCATACATACAAAACTCAGCTTTCTAGCATTAGTGCAAGTTAAAAAAGTTTGGATGCAAAGTTAGGACTTTGTGTTTGAGATAGTCAACGTTAAATTTTCAACATAAAATTAAGGATCCAAAAACACTATATGGTTCCTGAGTATTTTCAAAAACTTCCAGGAACTGTAAGCTTCCGTAATACTATGAAAAAAGTGCTACTTAATACGCTATTTTTGCTGCAATCGGCGTTTAAATGGTACAAACTTGAAAATTCCCAGAGCAATTTGACCCAAGTTGTACATTTTTAACTTGCTCCAAACTATTTATTTTTGACAATATTTTTAATAATTTACAAACAAACAACTTTAAATACTACATAACTTTAAATAATGCATTTTTTATAAATAAATAAATCAAGTAGATCAGATTTTTCAAATCAAATCAAATTTATTTATTTTTATGATACACAGGTTTAAAAAAATATGTTAAAAATAGGTTAATATTCCAACTGTGATCTGCCAGTCGGCGTATAAATTCATGTATATTTTTCTAATAATAAATAATGAATAATTTTTATGATTTATCTATACTAATATTATAAAGAGGAAAGTTTTGTTTGTTTGTTTGTTTGAATTGAACTCCGAAACTACTGGACCGATTTGGAAGAAATATTTTACCATTAGAATCCTACATTATCCCTGATGAACATTAGCTATATTTTATCCCGGGAAAGTGAAGTTAGTTAGTTTATTATAAAATAAAATTATGAAATACATACATACATAAAATCACGCCCCTTTCCGAAAGGGGAAGGCAGAGACCACGGATCTCCACTTGCTACGATCCTATATTATATGTATTATTATGAAATAATAATAAATAAATAATAATAAAACGTATTAAAGGCCTCAGACAATTTCTACTGATACTTGATAATACAGTCGTGATAATGTTTGTTAGTTTTTGATTTTAAAATGTAATAATATTATAAAAATTTAATTATTTACACAAACTATTACATTTTAAATTTTACAAAATCGTGAAACTTTATTTGTAATTATTATGTAATTAAATTATAACGGTACTAATATTTATTATTTAATTGAATTACTGACCGGAAATTACCACAATTTACACTCTTCAAAATCTTAACGCAACTACCACAATTTACACCCTTCGTAATCGTTAAAATAATTATTTATTAAGCTATTAAATTTTATTATTTAATAATATTAAATTCTTACCGCTAAAAATCGTAAATCCGTGTTTCACAATCACTACACACACGTGCTACCGTTAGTAAGGACAGCGAGCGACTGACGATAGCGTCGCGGACCACTTGGTATCAATGGATGGTTCAATTGATGGGTGCCCGCGTATTTAACAAGGCCATTCATTGACCTAAAGGTAAGGAACATATTTTTGGGTACATAGATCAATAATTTATGTATTTACTAAAATTATACAAGTAAGCAAAAAATAGGGACAAGAGAACAATTTTGGGGGAGACTTCGTCCAGCACAATAGGTTACCTATTAAAAAATAAGTAATAAATAAATAATGTGGCTCTTCTGATAAATAATACATAACTAACCCTGCCTCGTCGGTCTAGTATATAAAGATATTATATTTTATTTTTTTACATAAATCTAAAACACAATAAGTCAGGCCATCTGAAAAACGATCTATTTATTTATTTATTTATTTATAGGAAAACCAACAGCTACAATAACTGATAGATTACTTAGATAGAAGCAGAAAGCCAATAACAGGTTTTCACGTATAAGAAACAATTTAGGATACAGTAAGGTCGTGGACGCTAACAAAAACAACTAAGTAACAATACTAAAACTAAAAACAGAAAAGTAACTAACACTAACCACTAATCTAAAACATCACTAACGCCAAAAAAGTCTCTGCTCAACTGCTGCCTAGCCGAATTAACACTCGTGCAGAATAGATCAAGATCCAAACGCTTACACAACTCATTGAAGTCATTGCTCACCCGCACCATAAATGAGTTTTGCCTGTAGTTTGTACTAACTAAAGGAATGTAAATAGGGGGATTCAATCTGAGAAGTCTATAGACAATTCAAATGATCCAGGTTACTGCCGGTCGGATCTTTCTATAAAAATCGTTCTGTAACGTCGCGTGCGCAAGTCACTTACACCACGTGACACACTTCGGTGTCCATTCAAAGAAAGACTTCAACAATTGGATACTTTTACCAGAGGAGGACGGAACCCACGTCCTATTTTTGAGAGACTATTTTTATTAACTAGTACAGTCGGCGACGCGGTTTGATCAACAACAACTCTAAATAAAGGTTTTTAAATGCACCCAGACAGGTGGGCCAAAGTGGTGACTGGTTGGATCCCGGTGGATGGCAGGCGACTCCGGGGCAGGCCTAAAAAGCGATGGCGCGATGACCTGGACGCCTTTGAGAAGGATTGGCGAAAAATCGCAGAAGATCGCGAGGTGTGGAAGGTGACGGGGGAGGCCTTTGCCCAGCTGTGGGACAGTTTAGGCTAATTAAAAAAAAAAAAAAAAAAAAATGCATGCCAAAAATTTAACAGTCTCACCAATAAAAACTATTTATTCCGAAGTTCTATCAGATTTACGCATTGCATAGCTTTACTTTGCGTAAATTCAGAATATGTCAGAAATAATTTCTTACCATTAAACAAGGTGGAACTCTGATGTAACTATCCTTCTGTTAAGTGAAGATGCACAAATCGGCAACATCGCATCCAACGAGAAACCTCAAAATAAGTATCAATTTGTCACAGCTGTGTATATTTGTCAAATTTGACACTTCTTTTTGATTTTTTTTTTTTATTTTTATTTTGGCGGGCATCCGTACTTAGACAAAAACTCCTTGGTGTGAGTAAAATATATACGTACTCTTTGGTGGTAACTATGAATATATTTTTACAGTACCTACTAACATGTATTCTGTGGTTACACTAGATTTAAACAAGGGTGCAAGCTGGTGGAACTTCGGAATAGCGTTTGTGTGAAAGAAATGTCAAAGTTATGCAAGGTATAACTTTCTAATTGGTTTATTGGTAGCCATTTTGCTTATTCTTAAGTTGAACTAAGGAAAAACTTTATGTCACGTTTAATAGTAACACCGTAAGACTATTTTTCTGGTTTAAGATCATTTATTTCTCTTAAGAATAGTAATTCACTTACAGAGAAATCTTAATTCTAGTTTTATTATAATGTTGTTGGGCTTAACGTACTAAGATAAAACTACACAATCGATAATTCACAAATAGAGTTAGCAAAAAGCGGGTACCTACGTAAACTATACAAAACACAAAGTACCTACAAAAAATTTCGTATTGTTGTGGGATGACGACGTAAACAAACTCATGACATGGATCGATCATAACTAGAAGTGGCACTTTTTAGATTTATGTTTTTTTTTTTTAAGTTTTTAATGGAATAAATTAGTTTAACTAAGGCAAAGTAAGTAAGTGGGTATGAACAATAATATTAAGTGTAAGGTACTGATAATTATCACTTAATAATTAGTAGGTAGGTAGCAGGTAGGTAGCAGGTAGGTAGTAGGTAGGTAGTATGTAGGTAGTATGTAGGTAGGTAGGTAGTAGGTAGGTAGCAGGTAGGTAGCAGGTAGGTAGTAGGTAGGTAAAAATCGTATATAATGATTTCCACTGTCGCACTGTTCCCTAACTAGACCATGTTTAAGGTTGTCGTGCGCAAAGATCGAAACACCTCCGCCCTTTGAGTTTTGTCTGATATTATAGTAGTGAGTGTATCCAGGTATCTCAAATATTTTGGCTTCTTTATCCATGTTTCAGTCAGGATCACGACATGTGTCAGGGTTTCCAGTGATTTTAAAATTGTTTTTTGAATTCGTCGAATTTTCCTTCATTTACAACGCTGCGTACATTAGCATATATAATTTTAAAAGTTTTATTACTTGTTTCTACCTTGTCGTAACTATTTGATGTTACACTTTCTGTTTGAAATGCATTGCATACTGCCCGAGGCCCCCGTTCATTAAGGTTTTTGGACGGGAATCAATGATTTTGGGGACCCCTCTTATATATTTTATAGTTAAATTGCTTTCGCCGCTCTCTGTACGACGTTTTAATTCTTCCCTCAGATAGTGGATATAGTCTTTTTGTTTAGGTGTCTGATCATGGAAAATTTTAACATACATACATAAAGTCACGCCTCTTTCCCAAAGGGGTAGGCAGAGACCACGGATCTCCAGTCGCTACGATCCTGACACACAACTTTCGCCTCATTCACTCAAATTTTAACTGTGTCGTTATTTATATGGTTTCTTATGAGAAACCATATAAATAACGACACAGTTAAAATCTCGCTCCAAGAACTGATCTCGCTGATTCCTGAGTCTTGAAGCAGACTTTAATGTGTCGATTCTTTTTGGGGCTGAACCTCCCAAGGCTAATGATTCTGGCAGGCTCGGGACAGTCGGGGTCAATAGTCTTGAGGATTTTGACTATTTCATCTTTATCCGAGTTTGTTCTGACATCAGGTTCTTTTGAGGTTGCTTCTGGCTTGTGTTTTTATTCACTAGCTTTTCAATAATCCTCTTTCATAGTTTTTTGATTCGATGAAAGAATGTCTGTTGTAGTTGTAATGGTCGTAATATTTTCTTTAATTGAGGTTATGTACTTGGAAATGTTATCCATAGACTCCTTTTGGTTAGTGTTGAGTGCGGCCATCATAGTCATCATCTGAGACATGTGTTGTCTCATTTGAGATAGTTCCTCCAAGATTGCTGCGTTATCACTCGTCTCGTTTGCTTCGGAGTGGCGCTCGGTCAGTTTCCATTTTTTCTGGCAGTAAGCTTTTGGTAAAAAGATCGGGCTGTGTGATTTTTATTAACAAGTACAGTCGGCTACATGGTTTGATAGATAATCATAGCAAAATATGACTATCAATAAATATTTCAAAATCCATCCAAAAATTACACCCACATGGGACTTGAACGCGTGACCTTCATGATGATGCATTTTAAAATCTTTAGTGATCCTTAAATGTTAGAATCACTACAAAAAAAACTTAATGGTACTTTAAAAATTAAGTAGATTGAAATTCCGGAGTCCTTGAGACTACGGAAAATCAGTCAAATCAAATTACAAGTTAAATCGAGTCTGGGTGTATGTATATTATACTAGCTGACCCGCGCAACTTCGTCTGCGCATTATTGAACAAAGTAGAGGAGTTTTGAGTGAATCGAGAGTAGGTATATACAAAATATAAAACTCCGTCGCTTGATATACCTAATAATAATATTTTTTTTATATTTATGTTTCTCTCAAGATTCCCATAATAGATAGAGGTAGGGAAAATCTTACCCAGATCTTGCAATGCTAAGAACAAAACGAACACGGTAAATTGGTATAGAATCGCTGAAGAGAGCGGCAATTTTTTTGAAGAAATTGACTCGAAACGTATTTTTTTTTAATAGCAAGTATTGTATGGTTTTGAATTTCGAAATAAAACGATTAACTAATATTACCTACCCGCGACTTCGTCAGCAATATAAAAATATCGAAATCTCTAAGCAAAAATCTCCATTAACTTTTCAAAACTCAAAATCAAAGAAAATTATACTCGATCGTATCTCGATCTCCGCTATAGTAGAAACGCCACCTAGGAGAAAAAGTAAAAAGTAGTTTTGACTTCGGTGATATAGATGGCGTTCTAACTATAGCCAAGGAAAAAATATTTTAATATCAAAAAATCATAACTTCGGAGTTCGGATATATTGATGGGTGGGAATACACATGTTACATGTTTATCATTAATTTTAAAATAATTTATTATGCAAAATACAAAAAAAAATAAAAAAATCAAGAGTGCAAAAAGTGGCTCCGGCGGTCACCCATCCTTTTTATGACCGCGCCCAGGGTTGCTTAACTTTTTTCCCCATACAAACTTTCAACCCTTATTTTTACGCCCCCTTATGGTAATTGACAAAAAAAAGTAGCTTATGTCCATCCCTGGGGTATACTCTTTATCCATGCCAAATTTCAGCTTAATCGGTTGAGCGGCTTGGGCGTGAAAAGGTAACAAACAGACAGACAGACAGAGTTACGTGAAAGTAACATTTATAATATTATAGTATAGTATAGTATGGATTATGTATTTACAAACAAATTAGTATATAGTAGTATTTCAGTCATTTTGTACCCATAACACAAGCTCTGCTTACTTTGGGGCTAGATGATGCTGTGTGAAAAGTCCAGCATTATTAAAAAAAAATTTTGTGGTCTGTGGTGAGTTGGGTTTCATGCGCGAAGTCACAAAATATAAATCATAAAAAATAATAATATATAACATTTTATGATAAAACTACAAAACATTTATTATTAACACGATATTCGTGACTATTGTGTAATTATTTTTGCGAGTTGACACGTGTAAAATTGTTATAACTTTTTTTTCATTTATAAGTCTTCTAAGCCCCCTCGCAGACTGCAGACTTTCTATCGGCCGATAGTTGAGACGGGCTATACTTCTCCATACTCATTACGAGCCGAAGTATGTTCCGTCTCAACTATCGGCCGATAGAAAGTCTGCAGTCTGCGAGGGGACTAAAGCTTAGTGGGGTAATTGCGGGCTGCATAAAATAAAAGAAATATTGGAGTATTTCGATTCCATTTTTTGACTAAGTTGGTGGGTTAATTGTATTGACATTAGAAATTCGTAACTATTACCAATGCTTTGTTTATAAAACTGTAATTTTAAAGTCATTGTCACAATTTTATACGTGTTTGAATGATTGAGGGTACAACTCTCCCGGACTCCCCCTACCCAAAACACAAGCTCTGCTTAGGGGCTAGATGATGCTGTGTGAAAAGTCCAGCATTATTTATTTATATTTTTTTGGCTGTACTAAGCCTTTACCATTTAGTGACCGAGCGAGTATCGCACTTACTAAGGCCAGCCTCCTTACGCATCTCGCGACAGGCGTAATCTCGCAGTCACCGCTGTCAAACTTGTGTTAAACGGACGCAGTTATGCGTAAAGGAACCAATCCCACTCATTTCGATATTGAGTTGTGTGTGAGTGAGTGTGAATTGGTTCCTTTACGCATATCTACGTTCATTTAACACAAGTTTGACAGCGGTGACTACGAGATTACGCCTGTCGCGAGATCCGTAATCAAGGGGTGGTTTTAGTGCTCGACCGTTCGTTCGGTGCGTACGTCGGTTGTATGAAAATTCACAAGTCGTGACAGTGCTCGACCGACGCACGCATAAATTGATACAAATGACAAGCGCGACCGATGTACGCACCGACGTCGGTCGAACACTAAAAACCCAGACTTTTAGCAGCCGATGACCGTTTACACATAAAAAATTGGAGTGCGATACAATATTGTTGCAGTGAAACTATTTCGTGTAAATGCTCTTTTTCTTAAGAATACCATTGATCATTAAGTATTTCCCGAAAAGTACAATATAGGGGTCTTCAAATCAAGAGTAAATAGGTTCCTAGGTAAGCATGCTCCATCTTAGACCTCACTGCTTAACATCAGGCAGACTGAGGCCAAATGCTGACCTATTTAAAAAAAAAAAGTAATTTAAAAACCACATTTCTACCTCCCTTCGTCCCTCAAATAATCTTTTGAATAATAGAACTAGCCCAGGATTTCTCAAACTGGGGTACTCGAACCATTCGACGGTAGGTTCGCGACTAGATTGGAGTAAAGGTGGCTGGATAACTGGCAGGCGCGTGCGGCACGCATGCTAACGCAAAGAAGTATATTAATACCTATTAAAAGGATATTTTAATAAATTTTTGGGCAGCTAGACAGGAAGAATACCCCAAAGTGTCACTCAAAGCTGTGAATTTTCCTTTACCCTTCATAATGTGAGATTGAGTGGTCAAATCTAGCCAAAATTCACTCATTTTGTGACAAGAAAAGAGATATTTTGTCACTGTACCTATTCGTTGCCCTTTAATATTTCTTTAAAAAGGGTTCGCTGTCATCATGAAACTTTAATAGGGGTACGTGGTGCCTAAGTTTGAGAAACCCTGATCTAGCCTATTCATCAAATCAAAGTTTTGTAAGCCCTTCAACTCCTGCGCATTGAGGCCAATTGAGTATTTCCTGTTGGGGTCAATGGTACTTTTTGGTGAATGACCTATTTTTAGATCATCATATTGTATTGTTAGCTAGTGCGGGGTCCATTGAAAATTGACCTATTTTTTAATGCTGACTGTACCTATTTACTATATATTAGATGATTTATACAGCGTCAGGAGGCAACCTATGCCTACACTGAACGGGACGCTGTAGTGCCTGAGACATTGTTTGAGATGGAGTCTTGTAGCACCTGAACCATCCTCTCAGCTTAATCTGCCTTGTCCACAGGAAAGACGTCAATGTGGTGCTGACTAAGCTACGGTATCTCACGATGTTTTCCTTCATCATTTAGAGGTCGAAGCGCATATTTTTACGAAACGCAAAATCCATTGATACACAACCGGGATTCAACCCACGATCTTTGGATTGCAAGTCGAGGCAAAACCCCATTCGGCCAACACGGCTCATATAAAGGAATACTTATAATTATTATACTCGTAATAGGGTTGGGCATCAACAACTAACCTAATTGCTTGCTTAAACTGACTATTTGCACGCAATTGCTAAAATCCAGGAAATATATAATTTGGCTATAAGTTTTTAAAATATGATAACGAGCTGTTCTGATGATGAAGTCAGAAGCTGTTCAACGGAACTCATCAGAAAATAAACTTAACCGAAGTACCGAGTTTCAATTAAAACGCGTAATTTGCTGCGTGCTGGGGTTCCAACGACTCAGCTCTACGTGTCCCGGGTCCACTTCGACGTGAAGCCGGAGGACGTCGTGGAGTATGTGAAGCGGAAGACCCAGCTCACCGTGAGGGTTGTGCAGTTGGCTTCTCACCGTAAAATGAGCTTCAACTCATATATGGTGAGAGTGCCGACTGCCAGTCTATCAACCTACATGGATGCAGCATTTCGGCCGAAGGGTGTTGTGTTCCGACGGTTCCGTGGGCGCCTGCGAGACACCCCGTTTGTGCGTACTGTTGGTACGTAGGTAGTGATAATTTTAGTTTATTATAATCTATATATTTTATATGTATCTCAAGGTATTTATTATAAATATGTTTATTTAATAATTACACTCGAACTGCCGCGATACAGGCCTAGCCTAGTGCGGGGTTCGATGTAAATTATTTATAATAATTGTAATTTTATGTATTAAGTTTTATGAATAAATTGAATTTGACGACCTCTGTGGCGCAGTGGGTGAAAGCCCGCTTGAGACGCAGCAGGTTGCGGGTTCGATCCCCGCCGCGGGATAAATGTTTGTATGATCTGCAAATATTTATCTCGGGTCTGGGTGTTTCTATGTATATATAATATGTATGTGTTTACCTACAAAACAAAAAGTATATAAGTAGTGTATCAGTTCTCTGGTTCCCATAGTACAAGCTATGCTTAGTTTGGGGCTAGATGATGCTGTGTGAAATTGTCCAGCATTATTTATTTATTTAATTGAATTGAATTGAATTGAATTCAATCGGCCGAATTGAAACTCGGTACTTCGGTCAAGTTTCGTGTACTTCGCTCCGCGGTGTTACCCGCTGTCCTTCGGGAATACATTACTTTTAAAATAAATAAAATAAAATAAAATCTTTGTCCACAAAGCTGCAAAACTAAAATGGGACTGGGCGGGACATGTGGCTCGGATGCCGGACAATCTTTGGGCTAAAATAACAACAGATTGGGCCCCCAATACCAGGCGGCGTCGCGGCAGACCCCGGAGAAGATGGCGGGACGATCTCGACAGTCATGCAGATGACTGGCACAGTTTGGCTCAAGATCGAGAGGTGTGGAGAAATGGGAGGGAGGCCTTTGCCCTGCAGTGGGACGAAGCAGGCTAAAAATAAATAATAAATAATAAAATCTTTTTATTTCAGACAACCAGAACTTTTGACTGGACAGATAAGTTTGTGGCCTATTAGTACACCAATTAGTGCCTACTCTCTATGCATAAGATGAGTGTAGTGAGTAAGCTCCTTATTTTGGTCGAAGAATCCCTCGTATCTACATACAAGTCTCTACTTAGAACGAGGAACTCAATGCAGAAACTAATTTAGGTCAGTAAACTTTTTACATTCATATCATATTACTTTCAAGTTCTAGGTTTTAAAAAAGATTGCAGTAGGTTGAGGCTCCTTTCAGTGCTTATTTTTATATACTATCCAAACTTATAAACCCACATAAGAAGCTAAAAAAATTGAATAAATATTTTCATTTTATTTCAATTCACTGTTATTTAAATTGTAGTTATTTTCTAAGTTTTCTTCATGTATTTCTGGCAGCAATATGTTGTTAGCGTTCCAAATTTGAATTTATTTTTCGCCAGTGAAAAAAATTACGTTCAAAGAATAACCAGTCCCAATGCATCAATGTATTCCTAAAGATGCGTACGTCATGTGGTACAAAGATTTTATGATTATTTTCTGAGTCAAATAAAGAAAAATACCTATGTTTTTAAATGAATTAATGAAAAGGTAAGTAATTTTTATAATATGTAAACGTGTTTGTTTTATAATTCCAGTTCCGTTCAGTGTGAATGATATTACGTTCATTTTCAAGAAATGTATCGTCGAACGACCACAGATAAAAAGAAAATTGCAGCATCAATTCCTCCCACGACTAACCTAGAAGACGCAAAGGTCTATCGATTTTTGAGTCGTGTTTGTTTTTTATGGTCCAATGGGCGAATTGCCAAGCCCCCATATTAATTTCGACTATCTGTTCGCCTGTCAAAACAGACATCTTACCCCAAAATCTTGCATTACCGGAATATGACAAATTTTACGTAAGCCGTAAAGAATGAACCGGAAAGCGAGTCCAAAACTCAACCCTATTCTTTGCGATATAAGGTATAAGTTACTATGATACTGATAGAGCTTGTCTTAACGGGGTTCGGCCGGGAGAAAAATCACTGGAAAAATTATCACCAATTTTCTGGCGACCCTGAATTTACACCGCGCATGCCTAAAACCCATTCAGGAACATTATTAGAAAGAGACAAACGCAATGAGAGCGACAGAGATGGGAACAGGATCTCCAAAATTCAGGGAAACCCACATCCCTGAGCGATCATTGAACAAATTACGTGCCGCTAAAGTAATAGTTATGTCATGTTTTTCGTTCTATATTCAAAATTCTTATTCTAATTTCGAACATAGTTTAAAAAGTCTGCAACATTATTTTTTTTCTTACCGACCAGTCATGTTCTTTACAGAATAACTCACTGTTGGAAATAGCGAAACATGTAATGATGCTATTAGCACGGTATGACACTGTTACTAACTGCATTAAGTCTAGATTTTTAGGTCACACAAACCGTCTTAAACTAGTGGGTAAATTGATGGAAGGCGTATGTACTCACCGAGGCTGACTCGACACAGGGAAACTGCACTAAATGCACCGAAAAGGAACCACATACGTCTATTGCACATCTAAACAGTTATAATGATAGGAATTGAATTTTGAGAGATTTCTTCTAGCACGGCATCGGCACTGGGGTTATTTGTATGTAGGTTATTTTTGTTCGCCGCGTTCGTAGCGCGCTGTTATATATATAGTTGGTTTTCTTATGGAACGGTTGTTTTTCGTATTGTGCTATTTGAAACTGGTGTGGTGGTAAAAAAATCAATTGCGAGACGCTTCACTTGGTAGCCATTTTGTGTCTGAGGAGATCGGCAGGGCTAGCCAGTTTGCGCAGGCGTAAAGTGCGCCGCCCGAAAGTCTACGGACATTGTCAAAGAGCAATCTGTTTCTCTATTGTACTCTATTACCTAACTTCATACGATATAAAAAAAAAAACAAATAATTCATACGCCAATTTATTTTCAGATTTTCTTTTTTTTTAGATTTCTTATGGGTTTACATGTGGGTTTACATGTGACGTCACTCGTATTTAGGTATCCTATGACGTAATATGACAAGTCTATCATAACGTCACACTTGCCCGTGACGTTTTGATCGTAAAGCCGGGTTCACAGCACCGTGTTTTCGTGTTTTAAACATGTTATTAGCGAGTGCCATTGCTAACATGTTATAAAACACGAAAACACGGCGCTGTTCCCGGCTTAGTTGTTTTGAGTTTTAAATTTGTTTTTTCTTCGACGTAGCAAAAAATTTTTCTTCGACGTAGCAAAAAATAAATTATGTTGTTAATTCACGCTTATTATAGAAACCTGCAATGTTTTGTTATTAGCTTTAATATGTGAATTATTTTGAATTTAAATTAAATGATGATAATTATCATCTAATAATTATTTAAACTGATTACGTGACATTATTAAGACGTAGACGTGATCTGTTGACGTATGTATTACGTAGGTCTTCTCCTTGTCACGTCACTAGTTCTCGAACCAGTGTGGTGAAATAAAATAAATAAATAATGCTGGGCTTTCCACACAGCATCATCTAGCCCCAAAGTAAACAGAGCTTTGTGTACTACATGGCTGATTGTATACTATTTGTTTGTAAATACGTCCCACTAATTTAATAAAGCTGAAAGTTTGTTTAGATGTTTGTACGTTTGTGTTTCAATCACGCCTAAACCAGTGAGCCGATTTGTATGAAACTTGGAATAGGTGTAGATAGTGACCTGGAATAGCTTATAGGCTATTCAAAATGTTGGTACCGTGAGGGCGAAGCCGCGCGCAGAAGCTAGTTTATAATAAGTACGGAACCCTCAGTGCGCGAGTCCGACTCACACTAGCCCGGTTTACTTTGACTTTGTTAAGTCATAGACAAAAGCTTGCAAATACCTATATTATATCGTAAACAAGGATAATGCACTATCCTGTTATGGTACTGCAGTGACCATAAGTTTTGTTCAGTTCAGGATTTTTTTGTTCCGCTAAAATGCTTCTGCGGCGCCGCGCGCGGCGCCTACGTAAACCGGTGTATAGAGGTTTGTAAGGGGCTCTTTAGCCGACTGCATGAATTGTACGGCGTCACTGAAAACCAGTGCTCCAGCAGACTTGAGCTGCTGGAGCAAATGCTGAGCGGTTTTGCTGAGCCTTGTTTTCCGCTACTTAAATTGTTATACCTACGCGATTAAGTCCCGTTATAAAAATTTAAAATGTCTTCGAGTCGCGAAAGTTTAAAATGTGTATTATACCTACCTGATTCGTGTCCTACTTCTGTCATCATTCATTTTCTTGCCCTTAACCCATTTTTATGTGAGGTCGGCACAACAGGTTTTCTTCTTCCACTCCGCTCTATCAGCCGTCATTTCAACACTCACTCCTTTCTTACCCATATCATCCTTCACACAGTCCATCCATTTCTTTGGTCTGCCTCTTCTGCTACATCCCACATTCAAACCTAACATTCTTCTCGTTACAAGACTCTCTTCCCTCCTCATAACATGCTCATGCCACGACAACCTTACTCCTCAACTTATCCGTCACTGGCGCAACTTTCAAACTTATACAAATATACTCGTTCCTACTTCTGTATTGTAGAGAAAATAAAATTTTATTCTATTCTATCTAGTTATCCAGAAATATCGCAAGTTTCATTGTGTACTAATGTTTCACTGTTGGACACCTGACCCTACACTTGTCCAGTAAAACTCAAAAAGCGATCCTTAGGTACCTACTCCTAACTGTCGACTTGAGTCGAACATCGAAGTCGGTGCGTCAACCTCTCGTAACTTTCGACCTGTTATTTAGTCGAACATTGAAGTCGGTTTTATTTTAGTTTTTAAAACGTACCTAAGTAATTAATTTCACTGTAGTCTTAATTAAATTCACAGACAGGCATTGAATAGAATAATCGAATAGAATAATCGTTTATTTTGAGCAAAAAAAAAGTTTACATTAAAATTTAGGAACTACACTTATCATTAGACACAAAATAGAAAGAAAGAAAGAAATAAAATACATTTATTCAACAAATAAACTAAGTACCTATGAAAAATGACTGTTGAAAAGGCAACTACTCAGCTACTTGCCTAGATCCAGGGATCAGGCGCTTTTTTTTAGTGTTGCCTTAGAGGGAGAGGTGAGGGAAAGGGGGACGGTGTATATATACATATATAATGTGCTGTAACTGTAATGTCTCGGCAACACAAGTCTCTTGAGATCCAGGGTTACACAGGGCAGCGCTAAATAGGTCACCACTCAGCATGTGCTGCAGCAACTTATAGCTGCTGCAGCGCTGATTTTCTGTGGCACCGGTGAGTCCATGTGTCCAACATCTGCACACGCGTGTTCATGTTCATAATACTTATATTAAAATTTATATTAATAAAGGACTTAATAATAAGTAGGTACAAAAACAGAGGCATGTGGGTACGAACTGCCAAGCTCAAGTGGGACTGGGCGGGTCACGTAAGCCGGATGGACCAGGATAAATGGGCCGATTATCATGCCAGAAGGATGGCAGCGTAGAGGTCGCCCTCGGAAACGTTGGCGAGATGATATCGATGCCTTTGGTGGAACGTGGCAGAGGATAGAGACCATTGGAGGAGTTTGGGGGAGACCTTTGCCCAGCAGTGGTTCTCACCAAGCTACATTATACAACGGATGGCTTCTATCTATCCAGCCAGTAACACCCACTGCTGGGTAAAGGCCTCTTCTCTTTCACGCCACTCCTGGCGGTTTTGTGCCAGCCGGATCCACTGCTCTCCTACCGCCCCCACAATGTAGTCTGACCATCGGGCAGGTGGTTTAAGAGCTAGAAATAGTATGTTCGTACGAGTTTAAATTTTTATTATGTACTGTGTATTTCCGCATGCAATGTATTTTGTTATTATGGAATAAAATGAAATGAAATGTTTTTGGCCATGTGTGAAAGAAGATATGGGTAAGAAAGGAGTGGATATGGAGATGACGAGTGATAGAGGAGCGTGGAGAAAGAGAACATGTTGTGCCGACCCCGCATGAGCGGGATAAGGGCAGGCCAATGATGATGATAAAGGCCCCCTGACTGCCGGGACTGACGTTTAACGTGCCCTCCAAAGCACGGAAGTCAGTTATAGGTAATGCCTATATCTATGATCTATCAAGAACGACCAAGCATACCACGAGCGCTTATAAGTGTGGTTTAGGTGCTGGGCGAGCCTAACTTGGGGTAGGTCGGGTACAGGCTGCAAACCCTGACTGCTAAGGAACACGTACCTAGCTGTCTTGACTAAACTATGCTAATCAATGCATCAATCAAACTATGCTAAACTATAATATGCTAATCAAGGACCTTGTGACCTTCTGAAGGTTACACCTACATTGTTATTTAAAAATGTAAGTAAAATGTTATGATGATTTCATTGTTGGTATGTAAAATCTATAACTATAATAAAATTGGTCATTATTTTGTGCTACTATTATTATTATTTTGTGTCGGAATCCAAAATTTTGATAAGACTTTTCATTTCATAATGAAATACCAAGTGTGGATCAGCACTATAAAACAATTACAGAAATTATTTTGTGCTATCCTGACGGTCAGGCGTAGTAGAACAGTTTGTAGTATTGTGTATGTCGCGGTCAGTGCTTTTTTGAATGGTTTTCATGGCGATAGCTACAGACCGACGTCAGTCAGTACTGTACTGACCGTCAGGCTAGCACTAAAGTCCAACTAACTTTAAAAATATGCTAAAATTTGGATGTCAATACATCCACCAATAATACTACAAACTGTTCATATTGATGTTAGTTGCTCTATCACGCTTGTTTTTCTTTCGTGTCAATGGTAGCTACATACATTTAGATATGGGTTGAATAAAACCCCGCCACCATCACTCCAGCGTCCGTGGCATCAATGAGGTCCTTCCTTGTGCAGGTAAGGCACAAAGGGCAAACGATCAGATCATCGTTTGGATAGAGACCCCGCAGTCAGAATGGGTCTGGGAGGGATCGCGATAGCCCCACTTCCACATACTCTCCTTACATCGACCGACTTGGGTCCGCAATCGGTTGATAGACCTCCAATCCGGCCAGAGCAGAAATCCTCACTGAACCGGCCGAATGGATTCCTGAGGGATCGCGGGTGACACCGCGGAGCTCAATGTGTAAATAAAATGTACTTAATTTATTTTGTTGCTTGCAAATAATAAGTAGTTTCTAATGATTTGTCATGTTACAGTATAATATGCCACTGTAACATTGTATTGCTGTAGGTATTATTTTTGCTATAATGCGTCAGAATTGCATTTCTTTTTAATTCCACATGCCATGACTCATTTATTTGTTTTCTATCATAGTAAAACGTAAAAAGGAATTACGACTGTATCCCTTCGGCGCGGTAGACATTCTCTCAGATCTTTTTTTATGCAAGTAGGACTTGTACAAGTAATTTGGAGATGTCTAAGGGGGTAGTCAGATGTCCAAATACATCCCCACATTTTTTTTATGATTCATCATAAAAAAAATGTGGGGATGTATTTGGGGATGTATTTGGGTCGACTCTTGACCTCGAAACTTACATAGGCAAGAATGAGGTCTACGATGGAGTGAGCCTACCCAGAAGGTGCCTATTAACTTTCTTCTTAAAAACAACAGGGTCGATGCTAAGCGGAAATACAGACTTTGAAGATGTCTAAGGGGGTAGTCAGATGTCCAAATACATGCCCATATTTTGCATAAGTATTCCATGGCTGTTGGCTTAATTGAAACCACAGATAAAATAATTTGACAAAAAACTTCAATTTACAGGTAAAGTATTAAAAGGATAGTGAGTCATGGTCACCCTACTTTTACCAGTAGGCATAGATTGTAGGAAACCCATAAACACAATTATTAATATTACACTTGAATCTCAACATAATAATCGAGGGCAAGAAGAAGAATAAGCAATAGGATGTGAAAATGTTTTTAATTGTGCTCCTTACGTTATATTTATTTCAATATAATAATGCTGGTAAGTACGATTTTATTATTCATGTTACGCGAAGACGTGGAAGACCCAGAATGAGATGGCGAGACGAACTTGACTCTCATCTAAGAACATGGCCTGTTACAGCGTTGGATCGTGAGGAGTGAAAGAAGGGAAGGGAGGCCCTGCAGTGGGACGAGAATGGCTTAATAAAAAAAATAAATAACATTATTCATCCGTAATATATGTTCATCCGTGACCACGGGCGCTGCAATGCGTCCGAAACGTCGGAACAAAGAAATAATAAAAATAGGTACGTGATAAATACCCGGTTTAAAAATAATAACATTATTGTCCGAGCGAGCGAAACGTCTCCGTCAACGAGATTAGCTAATGGTTTTGTCCGTCTGTCTGGAAGTCTGTTCTCGTAGGGTCGCATGATTCAACCGATTTTGACGAAAATTGGAACACAGGTTCCTTGTTTTTTTATATCGATGATCTACGGATCGTTCAAAATGATCTATAGTAGCTCAACTGATCCATGTCTGTGTGTTTAATTATTTTTTTTGTATTGTGTGTAGTTATAATACTTTTTTTTTCTTTTGCTGTGTCAGTTTACTAGGTACCTAGTTATGTTCGTCTGTGTGTGTGTTTTCCCAAATATTTTTTTGGTCTATCTATCTATGTCACTGGCATTCGGAAGTTTATTATATTATAGGGATTATAGGTATACCTATATCTATCTGTCAACAATTAACATCTTGGGCGTCGCTATTTTGATATTATCAAGTACCTACTACTACTAGTATTATATTATCTGGGCTACTACCTACTTAAAGAAAGAAAGAAAGAAAGAAAGAAAAAACTTTTATTTATGACATCTATCGTAAAATAACAGACACTTGGGAACTAGAAAATAAATAAATAAATAACGCTGGACATTTCACACAGCATCATCTAACCTCAAACTAAGCAAAGCTTGTACTATGGGAACCAGATAACTGATATACTACTTATATACTTTTTGTTTGTAAATACATACATATTATACATAGAAACACCCAGACCCGAGATCATACAAACATTTATCCCGCGGCGGGGATCGAACCCGCAACCTTCTGCGTCCCAAGCGGGCTTTCACCCACTGCGCCACAGAGGTCGTCAAATATAATAAGTCAATAGAAACACATAAATCGTAAAAAGTAGGTATCTCCAAGCCGTACATAAGCTAAGTTGGTAAGTTCATAAGTTAGTGGCCAATTACGCTGGTGACGGAGTTCTTAGGCCGCCTTAAGGCCTCCGTCAACTGAGACAATCTCTACCTTGGGGACAGTGTGAAGTGATCATTGTTTTTATAATCAACTAGCTGTCCGCCGAGGTGTTACACGCGTTCCCTCAGGAAAACTTCACTTTCCCGGGATAAAATATAGCATACCTATGTTTATCAGGGATAATGCAGGATGGTGAAAGAATTTTTCAAATCCGTCCAGTTGTTTCGGAGCCTATTCAATTCAAACAAACAAATAAACAAATCTTTCCTCTTTATAATACGAGTATTAGTGTATTAGGTGTCATTTTTCTGTAAACATTTATTTTTTTTCAGTTGATTTCACAGTCTCTGCGAGAGATGGCAATCAGAACTTCACGATGTTTGAAGGAGACGTCCCCATCGTTCTGAAGGTGTATGATATCAGGGAAGACATCCGTGGTGGTGACTGCTCGGGCACGTAAGTTATGACAGCATTAAGAGGTCAACGTCAAAAAGTATTTACTCAGTAGGACCGCTGGGATCACTTAGAATAGTCTTACTTAAGCGGGTATCACAGTACACGGTATTCAGGGCCCAAATTAGGGGCTCTAACTCTTATTACACCACTCCTTGTTAGGGTAAGGGACCCTCGGGTCCGCGGCTGGTTGAAGTGGGGACTTCGACTGTCCACGATGCGGACCCCGGGAGGGCGGCGGCGCTCTGTGGCGAGCGCAGCCTTAAGCACCGCGAGGGTGCCGGGCGTGGCTGTGGGTGCCATTCCCGGGACAGTGCTTAGGCAAAATGCGAGAGGGGCACCGGCGTGTTCCGTAGGAGGTCCCGGAGCCCCTTGACATGCATGGAGGCAGACCACGCGTCAGTTTTTAGTCGGTGAGAGTCCGACATACCCTTCCGCTGTCCCCACGGCGGTCGGGTATCCATAATGGATTTTCTGACGTTATAAAAAAATAGGGTAAGGGACCCTGAATACCGTGTAGTGTGATACCCGCTTTAAATGCGCAAGTGCGCAAGCGCAAGCGTGGAGGATCTCTGGTGCGCAGGGTCCGAGCCAGCTCCAACAGCATTCTCACCGTGTTCGCTGATAGGTTTGACTGCATTTACCTGTGTAACTCTAGGACGCATGCCCTAACTAATAATAATAGTTTGATTATGCCAAGTAATTTCTATGGACTAAAATTTGATGTCTGTTCAAATCCTTTGAAGATGTCTAAGGGGGTAGTCAGAGGCATGTCCAAATACATATTTGATAATGACCACATCTTGCAGAAGTTAGTATTCCATAAGTGGCAGGTTGCTAGCCCCTCGCCGCCTATAAGAATACTAACTGGTTTCCTCGCGATGTTTTCCTTCGCCGTTCAGAGCGTGTATAGAGCACATAAATTTTACGAAATGTAAAATCCATTGATGCACGGTTGGGACTCGATCCCACGACCTTCGGATTGAAAGTCGAGGTACAGCCCCATTCGGCCAACACGCCCCTTCTGTTTCTTACCGTAGTAAAAAAAACTACAAACACGGTTTGGTAGTTTTTTTTTTTTTAATTTGGTTTGAGGTTCAAAGTAAGTTGAGGTACTTCGGAAGGCACATTAAATTGTCTGTCCCAGTTACGTCCTTAGCCATGGTGGAGACCTTAAGGCCTAAAAACACCGTCACCCGAGTTGGCCACTTACACGAATCACTTACTACGTATACTCCGGCCAGGTGGAGTGAAGATCTGCGAAAGGCTGCTGGCAGAAGCTGGATGCGTCGAGCTGAGGATGGTTGCGCAATGGTGCTCATTAGGGGAGACCTGTATCCAGTTGTGGACTGCTATAGGCCGATGATAATGATGCATGTTTCTTCGATCTACATACATAAGTGCCTACTTTTGTTCCAGATGTACAATCAACACGAGAACCACGTTACTAACAACTTGTAACTTAATTGATATACCTGGTACACGTCATTTAAATGTAAGTATTAGACACTGGTCCCTCACTATGAGCCTCATAAGAAGGCTTATGTTCGCTCAACGAGCTATGGAAAGGACAATGCTTGGTGTTTCTCTAAGAGATCGAATCAAAAATGACGAAATCCGTAGATGCACTAAAGTCACCGACATAGCCCACAGGATTAGCAAGTTGAAGTGGCAGTGGGCGGGGCACATCCACGGCACATCGCTCGTAGAGCTGATAGCCGTTGGGGCAGAAAAGCTCTCAAGATGGAAAGACGATTTGGTGAATTTTGGTAGGAGCCGTTGGGTGCAGGCTGCACAAGATCGATCGCTGTGGAAATCGATGGGAGCGGCCTATGTTCAGCAGTTGACGTCTTTAGGCTGATATGATGAAGATAATGATTATAAGCTGCAGTATAAATTAAAAAGTATTTATTCAGTAAGACCGCTCAAGGACCGTGGATTCTTCTCCTGTTCCTTCGCGACGAATACCGTGAACCAGGGCAACAAACACGGTTTGGGGCCTACTTTTAGGTGATCCATGAGACGGTTAAGATGTTTATGCCTGACAGCGACTTACGCTATATGTCTTAATTCAGAAGTTATGTAAAAGTCTAAAACGGTATTTAACCGATAAATATGAGCTTATCATGAATTTCGAAGTCCGACGTCAGGGTTCCGTGGCCGAGCGGTTGAAGGCACTCCGGCTTTAGGAGGATCGTCTGATCATCGCGGGGTCGAATCCCGTCGGAACCGAAACTTTTGATAAGACTTTTCATTTCTTAATGAAATACCAAGTGCTTTTAGCATCCAAATGACGTTCACACGTTAAAAATTTCAGTGCGATACTAAATACCGTTTGAAATTCTTCCGTTTATGCTACATTGAAAAAATGAAACTGAAAAAATAAAAATAAATGATTTGTCATTAGTTTTGAATTTCACAGATACTGATCCAAAATCGAGCTCAGAAGTTGTTTTCTGGAGCATGGCAATGCAACTTCTCAACAAGAGGTCTAACATCGTCAGATCAGCCTTTGGAGTATTTTAATTTCAACATGCTAGTCAAAGAAGTAGACTTGACTAGTATACCAGCTGGTCTTCTACCTCATGGTGACGGTAAGAAATTATATCCTTTTCATCCAAGTATAGAGCTTACGCACACAGACACAACGTGCATGTAAGCACACAATTAATAACAACCCGCCTTCAGATGGAACATCTATACTGACAACTTTGGACAATGAGCATGAGTTCACTAGTGAAACGTGTAGATGGCGCTAATCGGTGCTTAACCGATAAATAAATAAATAAATAATGCTGGAAATTTCACACAGCATCATCTAGCCCCAAACTAAGCAAAGCTTGAAATGGGAACCAAAAATAAATCGAGCTTATCAAAGATTTGGATGGTGACAACTAGGATTCTGTGGCCGAGCGGTTAGGCACTCCGCCTTTAGGAGGATCGTCTGATCGATGCGAGTTCTAATCCCGTCGGAATCCAAAATTTTGATATGACTTTTCATTTCTTAATGAAATACCAAGTGTGGATTAGCACTTAGCACTATAAAAAATTACAAAAAATCTATACTGACAAATATAAAAACCAACAACATGTTCTGAATCACTTGTTTAATGACGACATCTTTATATAATGAGGGAAAATCCCTACAATAAATAAAATTACGATTTCGATGATGTAAGCATTTTCGGGGCCCATTTTCAATACTTTCAGAAGGTTGCGGGTTCGATCCCCGCCGTGGGATAAATGTTTGTATGATCTGAAAATATTTATCTCGGGTCTGGGTGTTTCTATGTATAATATTTATGTATTTACAAACAACAAGTATACATATAAGTAGTGTATCAGTTATCTGGTTCCCATATTACAAGCTTTGCTTAGTTTGGGAGCTAGATGATGCTGTGTGAAATGTCCAGCATTATTTATATTTTTAGTATTTTTTTTCTTCTCGAGATGGAGGACACCTCGGTATTAAATGAAGCTCACGGGCCTAGGCCAAGTGAGTATCACTTGTAATTTGTACTGTATTTGGATCGTCCTGTAAAAATTTTCGCACGGTTCTACAAGTATTAAGTATTGCAGCTTTCTGCATCGTTACGAAAATGCTATCATGTAAATCTATAATTTTGAGATAGTGAAATAGATTTTTTGGTACTACTCCCGTACAGGAGAGCACCAATGGGACAATATAGACTTTATTTATCTTCCACATTCTTATTATTTCTTCTTTTAATTCGGTATATTTATGTATTTTTTCAGTTACGGTCTTTTGAATATTATGTGTGTTTGGTATATTATTATTATCTAGTCGAAGTGATCTGAAAGCTGGTGCATATTTTAATCACTGGCAGCCATCAAGCTGAATGGCAATGCTGATCGGTAGAGCCAACACAGCCAGCACAGGTGGAGCCAAACCAGCTCTCTATACAAAAAAAATGGCGCTCCGGGAGTGCCGACAGAAGTGAAAACTTGGACAATTATACATACGTGTGTATTTTTTTAATCGTCAGGAAATATTCTTGAATCGTCACCGGGCGCGGTGGGAAACGCCGTAACGTTCTTTACCGTGTTTATTTACGGAGTTCAAAACTAGATGGCGCTGACGGTAGTGTCGGTACACTGTCAGACCCCTCGCAGACTGCAGACTTTCTATCGACCGATAGTTGAGACGGAATATACTTCTCCATACTCATTACGAACCGAAGTATATTCCGTGTCAACTATCGGCCGATAGAAAGTCTGCAGTCTGAGGGGGCTCAGTCTGAGTTGAATAGATTTTCCCCATCTCAAAAATTCCCAACGCGCCTAAAGAAGTGTTTACTTCAAAAATCATCTTTCTATTAGGGGTAGGCATAACAGAGATATATTTTCACTTAGAAGCGCTCGTGGTCGTGCTTGCTTAGTCGTTCTTGATAGATCGTCGAAGTTAAGCAACGTTCGAAACGGTCTGTAAGTGGATGGGTGACCGCCAGTGGTATTTTCATCTGAGCGCTTCCGTGCTTCGGAGGGCACGTTAAATTGTCGGTCCCGGCTATTTTAGTCGTTAAGCCATGACGGAGGCCTTAAGGCGGCCTAAAAACTCCGTCACCAGAGTTGGCCACTGACTCATACGGACTTACTTACTTAGAACGATCGCGACATCTTTATCTTCATTTCACTCATTACATTTTACATTAACCTCGGTTTATTCCAATTATGTAACAGGAATAAACCTATTTGAGGATTTTGGAATCGTTTTTAGGGTCCCGTACCCAAAGGGTAAAACGGAACCCTAATTACTAAGACTTCGCTGTCTGTCAGTCACCAGGCTGTATCTCATGAACCGTGATAGTAAGACAGTTGTTTATTTATTTCTGTTGCCGCTATCAACAAATATTAAAAACTGATTATCATCCACACCTATATAGTTGATATTCCACTAATTAGAACTAAGCGCTTTGAAAGTTCTTTTATTATGCGCACTGCAAAAATGTGGAATCAGCTTCCAGCGTCTTTGTTTACCCTGTTGTTTTTAAGAAGAGAGTTAATAGGCACCTTCTGGGTAAGCTCGCTCCATCGTAGACCTCATTCTTGCCTATGTAAGTTTCGAGGTCAAGAGAGGACCCATTCATCAAAAAAAATACAAAAAAAACTTATTTAAGGGGCTCTCCCTAACAACAAACCTTATTTTTTTGCCGTTTTTCACGTACGGAACACTTCGTGCGCGAGTCGACTCGCATTTGGCCGGATTTTAAGGAAAATTATAATTACGTTAACGGTGACCATGCTTTGGTTCATTTAAAGATTTTCATGGTACCTATCGTTTTATCCGAGTTGGCTGAATTAGGTAGCTATTCGACTTCAAAACTCGATCATTCCTGTTTCCTCGTTGTCCTCATTGAGGTAGGCAGAGACCATATTTCCACTTGCTCCGATCCTTTTTCATATCATTCACAATTTTTTTCCTGGTGCCTGGCGCAGACAGCGCGGGCGTCTTCCTATGTCACTAAATGAAAATCGAGCACACGGTAGACCTAATTTGTGCTTTATTTCGATGCATTTTGTATGACATTTGAATGGAAAAGGAAGTCGCCAGCGCACTATGCCATTTAGATGTGGCCTGCGCCTTAGGGTACTTTTATCCTTCTTTAAAATGACACCTAAGTGGTGCCCTTTCAGCTGTCCTACACTCCAAACAGAGTGTATGAAACGTCATACACTCTGTTTGGTTAAACACTTGTTCATCCTCTTAACATTATCAAATCAACATATTATGCATTTCTCAATCCTCACCACTACGTCATCTTGCACTCTTCACTGTTCTCATATCACACTATTTCTCTCTATAGAATATTATATGTACAGTCACGGACAATAAGATGTATACACACCATAATGTTTCAACCCATGTACAGGTCAACATGTCCAACAATGTTCTGGTATTTTTATTGATTTCGCCACTAGTTCAATGTGAAATCAATTTCCGCTTTTTGTTTTTATCCTACATCTATTATTTTTAGTGTGATATTAATTTTAAAAGTATGGAGTGTATACATCTTATTATCCGTGACTGTACCTGGTTTGTCACTGTGGGATGTTATTTACTTACTTATGGTCACCCTAACATTTTATCCTCCTGTCATACATTAGTTATGACGCGTTTAAACAGACAACATGTTTTTAATTTTAAGTTTTTTATTTCAATTAATAGTGATTGTTTCATCTGGTAAGTTTTAACATGCTCAGAACTTTACGAATCTACAAAACTAAACGGTGAAGGAAAACATCGTGAGGAAACCAGTTAGTATGGCGGCGATGGGCTTGCTACCTCACGTATGGAATACTAACTTCTGCAAGATGTGGGCATGTGACGTCTCTGACTGACTGCCCCCGTTATCTTCCCTTAGACTTTAGAGAATTCTACTGTGCCTTTGGAATAAAGTCGTGATCTGTGTCGTGTATGTTTGAGTGGGAATGGGGTGAGCGTGTATGTAGGTATGTGTGTGTATGAGTATGAGCGTGTGTCAATGTCTTAAAGCTCCTTTGGTAAGCAATTTCAAAAAGCATTCGATAATTGAAAAACAATACTTTCAGTGCAGTTCAACATAACATCGCCTAAAGTTGTAAACAACTTCACATTGGAGGAAGGCAACCAAACTGTGGAGATGTTCATCACCTTGGAGCAATCCCGCGATGAAAAGTGTGATGGCTGGTAAGTGCTTAAAAATATTGATAGAGTATTCCATATAAATACATTTTATTCCAGAGCGATTAAGTTTTCCCGTAAAACTCAAAACTTTATCCTCACTTTATGCTCTGAGTCATGTCGTGAGTCAAACATTAGTGGCTTCACACGCACAATATTGCGAGTGATACTGCTAATCGCGAAAGAACGCCTAGCTTCAAGCTTCAAAAAAATAATCGCGCGCGATTGCACGTACGGGCTTTCCGGCACGCAATTGTGTGGGAAAGCCGCATGCCGAGGTGACAAGAACTAACGAGTAGGTAATCGCGCGCGAAAGAACGCCTAGTTTCTAACTTCAAAAAATATCGCGCGCGATTGCGTGTAGGTACAGGCTTTTCGGCACGCAATACCTACGCGTAATCCTGCGCGATAGATTGTGCGTGTGAAAGCCGCTTGAAGGCGGTTTTTGTTTTAGTTTTTAAAACGTAATTATTATCTCAGGTGTGAGATGAACAAGAAAGAAAATTTCAATACGACTTTGTGTCAAAAAGTGGAACAATCTTCAATTTTACAGGTATAAATCCATTTTATTTATCCTAATGATGCACTGTGTATGAGCGCTTGCATTGTAGCTTGCTTAGTCATTCTTAATAGATCGTCGAAGTTAAGCAAAGTTCTAAACGGTCAGTAAGTAGATGGGTGACCGCCATTATCTAGTAAAGTAAAATATGTAAGCCTCTTTATCTATGATTTATACAGCATCAGGAGGCAGCCTATACCTGCACTCGGAACGCCTGTAGTGCCTGGGACATTGTTTGAGATGAAATAATATTGGTAAACGCTTGACTATGTGTATGTCGCGCGTGTGTATGGGACAGCTCGAAGGGAAAGGCCTAGGTGAACCTTCTTGGGTCAAATTGGCGACTTTTGGAGAAGGGCCAGGTCAATACCCTAAACCGACGAGCATGAATGAAGAATGTAATGAGAGTGAATGAGGCGAAAGTTGTGTGTCAGGATCGTAGCGAGTGGAGATCCGTGGTCTCTGGCTACCCCTTTGGGAAAGAGGCGTGATTTTATGTATGTATGTACGCTTGAAAGGATGAATGAATAAACACTTTATTGTACACCAAGAAATTAACAAAAACAAAACATTTCAAACAATTACAAGTTCTTAGTACAATGGGTGGCCTTATCGCTGAAAGCCATTTCTTCCAGGCAACCTTTGAATTTATTACTACGTGGTAAAGGCTTAAGTTTTTTTCTTTACTTGCGTGGCTGTTCCTAATCTTTCAAAAAGGTTTTATTTGTATTTTCAGCTTATATTCCAGCCACTTAAAGTGACAAAGTCCCATGCGGGTAGTTGGAAATGCTACTTTAAATACTCAAGCAATATCGGCATACCATTAAATTTTGAGATGAACATGGCCGTACATTCTCCAGATGACTCTACAGGTAGAGGTGTACATAATCTATTTTTCGAAAAAGTTATTTTAAACGTCATGCACACCGTAAAAAAAGTAAAGTAAACTGCTCCGTAGTGGCGGTGGGTTATACAGGGTGTAAAAAGACGTCTACCGAAGCCGAAAGGGGTAGGTACAGCATCCCAACACACAACCGAATCCAAAAGGATTTTCCGAAAAAATCATTATATCCGGAGAAAACAGCGTTTAAAGAGCGCTGTTTGCGTATGTTCTAGGCGCGTTTTTTGACGTAGATTGCTCGATTTTGAGTTTTTAATGTTTTTTTTCTTTTATAAATGAAATGATTAGGTAAATATGGTCATAATATGTTGTACTAGATGTGAATAACAGGAAATAACATAAAATTACTAAACAAAGTCAAAATATTTTTTGCGTTTTTTTTTCGCTTAATATGTTTAGAATCATGGTCTGATTGTAACCCCTCAGTTTTCTCTTTTTACACCCTGTATGTATATGTTTTTCAATGGGGACCTAATCACATCATCATCATCCCCAGCCCGATCTAGTCTACTGCTGGGCATAGGCCTCCCTTTGCTTGTGCTATCCAACACGCTCGCGCCAGTCCCATTCATCTACGACCCACGGCCTTGGTTGTCATCTGCCCATCTCGCCTAATGTATCACAATTGGTACTATTTCAGATGTATGGCTGTACGTGGCGATAGCGGCTGGGGTGCTGGTTATACTGGCCATCATAATTGGACAAACAATATGCATCATCCACTTCAAATCAAAAGGTATAACTAGACCTCACGAGGTTATCCTAGTGTGAGGCCTAGGGCTCAGATGTTGATTATCATCATGATAAGTAGCTTCCTATCTATTTTATCTTTTAACCATTTTACTTTGCCAAAACAGGAGCATCCTATAGCCAAGCTCAGGCGCAGCGTTGTCACTTGTTGCGTTGACGCGCGTGTGCAACTGAATACCGCTACAACACAAAACGGTGACACCGCTGTGCCTGTGTGCGTGATAGGTACTAACTAATTAAGCGTGTTCATATATAATATCAGAGAACTCTAGTGTCAGGATAAACCTAACATAGGATTTAAGACATTACTAACCAGAACAATATGTAATTTTTTTCAATAATAAACACTAAACAATAAACAAAGGCTGGTGGGAAATGGGCCAGGACAGGGATGGTTGGAAGGATATGGGGGAGACCTTTGCCCAGCAGTGGGGAAACATAGGTTAAAAAAAATAAATAAAAAAAAACACTATACAGGGTGTAAAAAGACGTCTACCGAAGCCGAAAGGGGTAGGTACAGCATCCCAACACACAACCAAATCCAAAAGGATTTTCCGAAAAAATCATTATATCCGGAGAAAACAGCGTTTGAAAAGTGCTGTTTGCGTATGTTCTGGGCGCGTTTTTTTACGTAGATTGCTGGATTTTGAGTTTTAACTGTTTCTTTCTTTTACTAGTGAAACTATTAGGTAGGTATGATCTTATTATGTGGTAATAGTAGTAAATAACCGAAAATAAAATAAAATGACTATGCTAAGTAAAAAAAAAAACGCGTTTTTTTATCGCTAAATAAGTTTAGAATCATGGTCTGATTACAACCCCTCAGTTTTCGGTAGCAGTCTTTTTACACCCTGTATATCTAACCTTTACCTTATTACAACCCTGTTGGTACTACCTTGCTCCGTCTTCCCAAACAACAACCTATAGTGCAATTTGTACCTACCCACCTAACTACTTTGTAAACAAGCTGCTACATAAATAAACATTTCAATTTCATTTCACTCTACCACAGATAAAAAGCATCCATAGAGTATTTTCATGTAAAAAGTTCGTATGAGTTAGTGGCCAACTCTGGTGACGGAGTTTTTAGGCCGCCTTACGGCCTGTGTCATGGCTTAGCGGGACCGACATAGCGTGCCCTCCGACGCTCAGATGAAAATGCCACTGGCGGTCACCCATTCGCTTACAGACCGTTTGTTTGAATGTTAACTTTTAACTTCTACAATGTTTTCCTTTACCATTAAAAGCACGTGTAAAAGCGCATATTACGAAACGAAAAATCCATTGATTCACGGCCGGGATTGGCAAGTCGAGGCACAAACAAATTCGGAAAACATGGCGTAAGTAGGTACTCTAGGTACCTAGCTATTTTTGATATCACAGAGACAGTCATTAAATACCTATTAATATTAAATAAATTTCTGCCAATATTATGGGGAAAATGTTGGTAGGTGCTGCCATAAATAGACATTGTGACTGAATAACTGACTGATCTATACCTACGAGCTGTAAATGAAGGAAATTACATTATAATTGTATAATAAACTACCTGATTTCCATATTCATATATTATTATATTTCTGACTACCCCCTTAGACATCTTCAAAGGATCTGGAATATAAAGATCTGAGAGAATGTCTACCGCGCCTTGGGGATACAGTCGTGACCCTGTTCTGTTCTGTTCTTCTGATTTCCATAGCATTTAATATTTTATACATTTATCTAAAAAAACAACTAATATTTTGAAAAAAATAAAAATTTTAAGACACTAATGTTTTTTTTATATTTTTCAGCGAAAGAAGCAGAAATTAATAAGAATTTAACTCCAAACAAAAACACCGATGATAGTCCAGGTGAGCCAAAACAAATGAAACTTCGTCCCACAGCTGGGCAAGGTATCCCCCATATCAATTCAACCTTCTCTCTTTCAAAATCTCCCACCACTGTGACAGCGCTGGGGCACACCAGTGTGTATTTATCCAGCACAATGCTGAGTTAAGCCTTCTTTGCTTGAACTCTGCTGCGCAAATCGTAATTTAGGCATATTATTCGTTTTATTATGTGTTAGTCACCGACATAGCGCACAGGATTAGCAAGCTGAAGTGGCAGTGGGCGGGGCACATAGCTCGTAGAGCTGACGGCCGTTGGGGCAGAAAAGTTCTCGAGTGGAGGCCGGCCGGAAATCGCAGCAGAGGACGGCCCCCCACGAGATGGAAAGACGATCTTGTGAAGGTTGCTGGGAGCCGTTGGGTGCAGGCTGCACAAGATCGATCGCTGTGGAAATCTATGGGGGAGGCCTATGTTCAGCAGTGGACACTAGATGGCTGAGATGATGATGATGATGTGTTAGTAGTGTTTAAGTAAATAAAAATATTTTCTTCCTTTCTTCTTATTTCGGCTTTTCTCAGTTTGAGTTATTCATTCATTCATTCATCGTGTCAATGCGCTCATATTATGCTCTCTATATTAAAGCTTGCTCTAATATGAAGCCACCGCTATGACCCTATCTGAAGCCTCAACAAGGTCTTCCTGGGTGCAGCTGGTTGGCACAAAGGGCAGGAAAGGAGATGCGAAATATTTTGTGTTGGGGCTCCGCACTCACACTGGATTTGGGAAGGATCTTCTATACCCCATTAGGCTAGGTTACTTTTGCATCGATCAACCTGTGTGCGGAGGCTATTGAGCTACTTCCAGATTGGCCAAACCAGTTTATTTTGAGTTATGAAGACTAATCATCTTATTTTACAGATGTTCGCTATGTAAAGAAAAACAGTAGCAATGGCGAAGTTCGAGAAAGTGTTATTTATGAAGCGTTGGATACAGTTATAGGTAAAAAACCTTTGATCAACAATACTCTGATCAAAATAAAAAAACCACCAAAAATATTACCATTTAGACATAATGTTGGGTGATCTTCGCACTAGGCCAAAAAGTATCGCGGCAATTTTATTCATTAAAACTAGCTCGCGAAGCTTCGTCCGCGAGGTACCAACATTTTGAATAGCCTAATGGTATTCCAGATCCTACATCTATTCCAAGTTTCATCCAAATCGGTTCACTGGTTTAGGGTTGATTGAAACACAAACATCCAAATAATATACACAAACTTTGACCTTTATTAAAAAGTACTTATATTAAGTTGACTCTGGGTATTTGTTTTAGTTAGGTATAATAACTACTAGCTAGCTTGATTTGACGTCTCTTTTTAACCGACTTCAAAAAAAGGAGGAGGTTCTCAATTCGCCTGTATGTTTTTTTTTTTTTTTTTTTTTTTGTATTGATTATTTTTAGATGCAAAAAAATCTGCAAGACACATTGAACTTGTTTCGTTTCACGTTGTGTGGCTCTCAACAATTTAGAAACAAAAAAGTCAAGAAAAAAAATTAAACGATAAAACATACAAAAAAATATGTTTTGTCTATTTCCTGTTTAATTATTTCATAAATTATCATAAACGAGCCATAAAATATAAATAAATAAACAATAAACATTTTCTAAAAAACTCCGCCAAATAACAGTACTGAGTAAAATGGAACGTAATCTAATGAAAATCTAAACAATCGATGAATCGATAAGTAAAAAAATAATCGTTGGTTTAGTCATTTTGTCTATGACTATGAATCAACCTTGTAATCGATTGAGATGAATTGATAGTAGTGAAACAAAAATCGATTTTGATAATCTCGATTAAACTTTAGGACATTACTATTAGACTGATTTTGACATTATCTCGAAGTGTCTTGCATACGTTCCGGCGTGAAAAAGACTATAGTAGAATTGGTGGATATAGCTGATCGCACATAATTCTGTCCGCGCCGCAGTCACTTTTCTATAGAAAAAATACTGATGACGTCAGAAAATGCGGCTCGCTTCTGAAGTCTGAGCATTTATGAAATGAAATGAAATAAAATGAAATGAAATGATTGTTATTATTGAATTGACAGTTCGGCTTTTGGTAGATAGTTTTTATGATTATTTAAAAAAAAAAAAACTATTTCCAGGTGGAGCGCCCATTCCCCCACCCATTGAAACCTTACCAGGTAAAAATAATAGTAGGTATCAACATTAATAATAAGGGAGTTAATAATAGTGCCAAAGGGGAGATTAATTCATAGTTAGCCCCCTCGCAGACTGCAGACTTTCTATCGGCCGATAGTTGAGACGGGCTATACTTCTCCATACTCATTACGAGCCGAAGTATATTCCGTCTCTACTATCGTCCGATAAAAAGTCTGCAGTCTGCGAAAGGGCTTAAAGAAATTTTCAGGAATTACCTACCTATCTTACCAAATTAAATATTCGATCTTTACCTAACCCAATGAGAAAGAGGCGTGATTTTAGTCGCAACCACACGCAGAGTACAGTGCCACAAACTTATCTGAAATGAGAAAGGCGCTGATTTCGCATTTGGTGTTGAAAAATAAATTTTACAGTAAAATTCGTTAATTCCTCCTTTGGCCACCGGTCCAGAGCCCGTATTCGTATTCCTTTTTTCGTTCGTTTGATGAATACGGTGCCTCCCACCACGATTTCTGACTTCAAGGGCCAATTTACCGGTTTGGAATATTTGGTCATAAGTTAGGACCGTGTTTTGACGTTTGAAAAATTATCCCTTGAAGTCAGAAATCGTGTTGGGAGGCATCCGAGTATTCATCAAACAAACGAAAAAAGGAACACGAATACCAGCAAGTTTGTGGCACGGTACCTATACAGGGTGTAAAAAGACGTCTACCGGAGCCGAAAGGGGTAGGCACAGCATCCCAACACACAACCAAATCCAAAAGGATTTTCCGAAAAAATCATTATATCCGGAGAAAACAGCGTTTGAAGAGTACTGTTTGCGTATGTTCTGGGCGCGTTGTTTTACGTAGATTGCTGGATTTTGAGTTTTAATTGTTTTTTTCTTTTTTTTTTATGAAATAATTAGGAAGGTATGGTCTTATTATGTCGTACTAGTAGTAAGTTATCGAAAATAACATAGCATGACGAAGCTCAGTAAAAAAATAAAAAATTTTTTTCGCTAAATATGTTTAGAATCATGGTCTGATTGCAACCCCTCAGTTTTCGGAAGCAGTTATTTTACACCCTGTATTTCTTCGCGTAAATAGATAAGTGAGTGATACCCCAAGTGATACTAAGAGCTCATTCGTCCATGTAACATTCCAGAGCTTACGCACACACAAACAACACGCATATGCGTCTACACACACAATTAATACCGACCCATATTTGATCTTTCAGTGATGCCTAAGCCAGGACGCATGTCCAGATCATTTTCGCACAACAACTTATCCGTAAGCCCTGAAGAACGCATAACGAATACGTCACCTCGAATGCCGAAGAACCGACAGGATCAGGGGAAATTCAGTAAGTCTACCTATTTTTAAACGACTTCAAACGTGCTCTGATTGATGAAGGAAAACATCGGGAGGAAACCAGTTCTTATAGGCGGCGATGGGGTTGCAACCTGTCACGTATGGAATAATAACTTCTGCAAAAGGATGTGTTAAAGTATTTGGGCATGCCTCTGACTACCCCTTAGCACCCTCTGCCGCAGTCTGTGCATTGAGCCTATCACAAAGACGTCTCGGTCTTGTGTGTAGATGTGTTTCTGTGTGAGCGATCGATACTGAGCGCTCATTACATGGAGCGTTCCACGCACACAGACACAAAATGTATGTGCATCTACACACACTATCAACAACAACCCGCTTTCCTGAGATAGAGCAACTGTACTTACAAAAGACATCAACGCGCAAGTTTTTTTCCATTCATTTATTTTTGAATTGAATTTTTTTTTCTTTTGGGCATTTTTGAGATGGGAAAAAGCCATTGAACTTGCGATACGTAACCGATAGATACCTCTGTATAAAATCTTGACGTAAAACGTCTTTAAAATCTTGATTATAATATCTTGACGACCTCTGTAGCGCAGTGGGCGAAGGCCCGCCTGCGACGCAAAAGGTTGCGGGTTCGATCCCCGCGGCGGGATCAATGTTTGTATGATCTACAAATATTTGTCTCGGGTCTGGGTGTTTCTATGTATAATATGTATGTATTTACAAAAAAAAAAAAAAAAGTATAAGTAGTATATCAGTCATCTTAGTACCCATAACACAAGCTCTGCTTACTTTGGGGCTAAATGATGCTGTGTGAAAAAGTCCAGCATTATTAAAAAAAGTATATGGATTCATAACTCGGCTTACGATGTGGCATGCGGCATCATATCGCACAGAGTAATATACATCGCATTTTTTTTAAAGTTTAGAACCGCTACTGAAACCGCGTTTAAGTTTATCTATTAATAAATAATGCAAGATAACTTTTTTGTATAGATACAGTTGACAGAATCAAGTCTTTGGAACGAATACGGAAACGACCACCAATGCCGACTCCTGATGAAATATACGAAGGTTTGTTTTCATCATCATCACCATCATCCGCAGCCAGGAATATCCCACTGCTGGGTATAGGCCTCCCTCTGTTTACACAATTCATTCTGGTCCTGTGCCTCACGCATCCAAAGTCTATGCTGCCTCTTGATGTCGTCTACACATTTTCTTGACTCTTGCCACAGAATATTAGCACTTGCACCGTTGAGTTAAAGAAAACAAGAAGCAAGTATCGTGTAAATGCCTAAATGACGTTTTAAATCTGGAAGTTTGTGAATAGTACCTCCAGTAGCGCAACAGTAGATTTTTTAAGACAAAACAGGCAGTAATAATTAAACTTGGGTCAAATTACTCAACCTAAAATTTAAACGCCGATTAAGAAAAAAATAGCCCATTATGTAGCAATTATTTCATGGTATTTACGGAAGCTTACATTCCATAGAAGAGTTTGAACTCAGGAACCATAGTGTTTTTGATTTCTTAATTTTATGTTGAAAATTAAAAGTTGACTATCTCAAACACAAAAAAGTAACTTTGGATTCAAACTTTTTTAACTTGCAGTAATACTAGAAAGCTGAGTTTTGTATGTATGAAATTACAATTCAAGTAAATTATTTTACAAGAAGAAAAACTTGAAAACACCTCCCATTTTTTTTGGATAACTTTAATCCGTTCCAATCGGACATTCTCTATAAATAATATCTCGAAAATTAAAAAAAATCGTAGAGCATACATGGGGTATTTCCGGATAGCCCTGGATGTGAGGAACTTAATTTTTTTCTTTCGTCACTGAGTGGACCACCCCGTATAAGATACCTAATTAGAAATTCTATTTTTACCGAAGCTTATGTTACAGTTATGGCCCCGGGAGACGCTCCTGAACCAGCCAAGCCGGGATGGTGTGAGTATAAAAGAATCACGACTGTATACCCAAGGCACAGTAGACATTTTCAGATCAAACACTCTAGATCCTTTCAAGGGTACCTAGTCAAAAACACGTTTAACAGCCGCCAGTGTGAAATGAAGAATATCTACTAGATAGGTACCCATAACTGGTTTCCTCACGATGTTTTGCATGCACGATGTGATGCACCGCGCACCGCCGGGATTCTAACCCACAACACTTCGAATTGAAAGTCGAGGCACATTACTCGTATAACCCTATTCGGCCAACACGGCTCTACTTTACCATCATCATCATGATTCCAGCCCAACAGGTTTTCCTTTACCACTCCGCTCTATCAGCCGTCATCTCAAAACTCACTCCTTTCTTACCCATATCATCCTTCACACATTCCATTCTTCTTTGGTTGCCTCTTCCGCTACCCTCCACATTCAAACCTAACATTCTTCTCGTCACATAACCCTCTTCCCTCCCCATAACAAGCTCTACTTATCATTTTAATAATTACCTACCTAGTTTTTTAAGAAACAACGTTTTAATTTCAGTTAAAACCAAAACTGTGGAACAATCACCACTTCTCGAAAAGCAGAAAAAAACTCTTTTCGGCCAAAGCCAGCCACTACCACCAGATCCAAGGGTGCCCGCCTCTCCCAAAGCGAGCAGGAAGCCGGCTGTGCCTTTGCCTGGCCCTAGTCGCATGCAAGCTGGACCAGGTACAGCATTTATTTTTATCCTACCCTTGTCCCACATTATGTGTGGTCGGCACATCATTATACTTTTATACCTAATATCTATTTCCCTCTATCTTCGTTAAAAGTGGGCAAGAAGCCAGCTGTGCCTTTTTATTATATTAGAGAACTCTAGTGCCTAGATAAACCTACTTAATTTAGGATTTAAGACACTACTGACCAAAAAAAATGGCATCTTTTCAACAATAAATGCTATCTATTATATCTAGTCACATGCAAGCTGGGCCAGGTACAGTATTCATCATTATTCAGCCCATTTGTTCCATATTAATTTTATAGGACAGAACGATGTCGTTTGCATGGGCGGTAGGTAGGTACTTTTTAGTTTTCCCGGTTTCTCCTGCGTAATTCCCGATCCATCAAGAATTCCGGAATAGTCTATATGACCGACAACCTCCTCTATCTTTTAGTGAAAGTTATTTAAGTTCAGCGATTCCAGAGATTAGCCAGGACAAACAGACATAATTTTAAAGCGTGTGTGTTATTTTGTATCGTGTAAAAAACTAACAGAATGATTTTCCAGGACCGATGCCGGGATCTGGTAGACCTCCAGTTGGAGGCGCCGCCATCATGGGAGCCATGCCAATGCTGCCATCTATGATTGCAGCGGCGAACTTAAAGCCAGGTACCTATGTTTATATTTTTTTAAATAACTATTCAATGGTTACCTATACAGAGTTATTTGTAAAACACCGGTAACCACTCAGCACTGTATTACTATCATCGAAACTATTTTATTCTAAAATGCTAATTATATTTTTTACAGTAAAACATAGACCTTTTGAAGCTCCGTCAGAAGGGTACAGAATGCCACCACCACCAGAAAACCCAAGAGCGCGTGCCTTCAGAACACAAGATACACCCAGACCAGAAATGCAAGACCATCCAAGAACGAACGCATTCCGACCTCAACACTCCCCAAGAATGCCAGAAATGCAGAACCATCCAAGAATGCCCAACACTGCATTCCGGCAAGATCAACCGAGAATGCCATTCAGAATGCCCGAGAGGTTACCTCAGCCAGCAAGAGTGGAGGAGAGTCCCAGAATGCCGGGTTCTGGGTTTAGAATGCCAGACAGGAATGATCAGCCTTACTTGCCGAAACCGGGTCCGGGTGAGTGGTATTTTCACAGCCCTTGAAAGTAACTTTACGTGTCATGCAAATACTATTAATTAGCCTAGTAAGTTCGGCCAAACTCAGTCAGTGGCCAACTCTGGTGTAGGCGCGGTCCGAGGGGGGTGGTCACGGGGGACATGACCCCCCCCCCCCAAAATCGTACACGTCCAATAGTAAAATCCTGTTTATTGTGCAATGAAGTCTATTATTAGTGTAGTGACCCCCCCAAAATTTCAGGCTGCAACCGCGCCTGCTCTGGTGACGGAGTTTATAGGCCGCAATAAGGCCCAGTCATAGCTTATATCCTGGCTATTTCCCGTCAATGGCGGTGGCGGCAAATAGCCAGGATTGTGTTTGTAGATAGGTATAGGTCTACTGAACTTTATTAGTCCCTCTGAAGTCAAATGTGATTCGAATTTAGAATATGAACATTTTTACCATGGAGAACAGCACAAAAAATACCTTTAGGCATGGGCGGATCCAGGACTTTTTTCTGGGGGGGCACAAGAAACAAAAACTGACAAAAATTTCACAATTTATTAATTTTTCGTAGTTAGTAGGTACACAAAAATATCGTCTGGGGGGGGGGGCACAGGGGCACGTGCCCCCCCCCCCCAGACGATATTTTTGTATCCGCCTATGCCTTTAGGTAGGTAATACATTGGATTAAATCGTGTACATAAACATACTCAATGTTTATTTTCAGTGCCATTAACTAAGCCAAAACCACCGGTGCCTCTGCCAGAACCAGAACCCAGTAAGTATCTACCCATTCAGAAATTAAACAAAATAAGTCTCTGTTTTTTTTAGGCTGTGGTGGTTATGGGTGCAAAACAGGAGCTACCTCCAGCCACTGGCCAGACCTTCACGGCATATACCTACCTACATTACCGCATATTAATATAGGTACTCCTTAAAACAGACATAGGTATTTTTACCCTCAAAGAAGCCGTTTGCTTTCACTCCAACCTCTCCAAGTCTCAAGAATTAGTCGGAACCCATAAAGCAGGAACTATTACCTACTTAGGTAACTCATCATCATTCCCTTGCCCTTATCCCACGCTAAGACCTAAGTGGGGTCGGCACAGCATGTATTCTTCCTCTATTCACTCCTATTGCTCGTCAACTTTTCATCCACTCCTTTAATTTTCATATCCTCTCTCACACAATTCCCCCTATACCTTCTTCTTCTTCTTCTTCCTACTTAATAATTTTATCCGAAAATGTTTCAGTTGAATCAGAGCATGAACCAGAATCGTATTACGGATCATCTGACGAAGAATTCGACTGTTACGACGTGTTGCCTGAATACAGGATTTACGGGAACGCTCCCCCGAAGAAAATACAATAGGGCAGACACGATCACACTTGTGTTCAATACCTACCCATCACAGGCCACAGGGTTCTGAGGTCTTGTGGCCTATTTTTGTGAAGATTTAGGCGGACACAAATGAAAAGAAGCATAATCGTGATGCGTCACTAACTTAAGATAGGAACCAGGCCCCCTAATGTATTTGGGTTCTGATATCAATAAGGCTTGAGTACCTCCTCCTCCTAATAATAATGGAAGTAATTGTGTTTGTGTTAGAAAATAATCCTGCTGAGTGGTGTAAAAATACGCTGGGTGTAACTTAGAAGTAACCATACAAAGTTTGGAGTTTAGACCTGGCGTAACTTTACACCACGTTTATTAATGACGGCTTACAGTATTACATGAATGCCCCCAAAAGAAACTACAATAGCACAGGCAGGAACACTATTGTGTCTTTTTGGTAGGTGTAAGAGGTTTCGATTTCCATAATGATGTAGGTAGACGTGTGTCGTGTTTGTATTTGATTAAAACTGGCCAAGTGCGAGTCGGACTCGCGCACGAAGGGTTCCGTACCAGTATCTATAAAAACGGCAAAAAAAAAAACACGTTTGTTGTATAGGAGCCCCTTTATATATATTTTTTCTGTTGTTTAGTATTTGTTGTTATAGCGGCAACAGAAATACATCTATGAAAATTTCAACTGTCTAACTATCACGGTTCATGAGTAGGCAGGTACAGCCTGCTGACAGACAGACAGACAGCGGAGTCTTATAGGGTCCCGTTTTACCCATTGGGCATTTGGGTACGGAACCCTAAAAAGAGTAGGTAAGTATTATTTATTGTAACTGTAATTTAAGATTATGAAATCCTTTATAATTTATGATAGGCAAGTACAAATACTTAGGTATAATTTTAAATCCGCATTTAGGTAATTAGCTTTTAAATCTATGTGAAAGTGTGATGGCGTCGGCTGTGTCAATTTTGGACTTATAAAACTTTAGTAAAGTAAAGTAAATATTTATTTTGCCAATTGTGCTACAGGTTAGGTACGTACATAATATAAATTACTTAAAAATTTGCAAAAACGGATACCACCCAGCATTATGCAAGTGCTGGGCAGTATGCCTACCCTGCACGAGCCCTGGTATTCTGTGGTACCAGATGCGAGCGCGCGACAGACGCTGCAGATAGTCTGCCTGGCTTATTTTGAGAAAAATGGGTAGTTAAGTAGGTAAGTTCGTATGAGTCAATGGCCAACTCTGGTGACGGAGTTTTTACGCCGCCTTGACGCCTCCGCCATAACTTATCGCCGGGACCGACATCACGTGCCCTCCGAATCACGGAAGCGCTCAGATGATATTGCGGCGGTCACCCATCCACTAACAGACCGGTCAGAACGTTAACTTCGACGATCTATCAAGAACGACTAAGCACGACCACGAGCGCTTCGTATTCAGACCACGTCGCTGGTAGATGACAAACACTTTAACATAACATAACATTTATTTTTGTAAATATTTAACATTAAAATAAATTATCTTATAAACATGTTTTTGTCTATTTCATGTCTTCCTCAGTGAGTTCCACTTTGGTCTTCTTCTGTATAATCTCATCAATCTTATGAAGGTCTTTCAATGAGACTTCTCCGGTTCCTCGCTCCATCGGCTTCGGCTGTGAAGGATCCGGTTTCCATCCAAGGAAGTTTATAATCTGATATGTTGCTGGCACTCCTCGGGAATTGTGCTCGGGGAAATCCTGGAAAACAAGAAGAAATTAACATGCGGCAACATATTTTAAAATTAGAATTAAGAATTGTATTTATTGTAAAAAAAAAACTAGTACATTATCAGTGAAAACTGAAAAGTTTTATTTTTATTCTGTGTGTGTGAGAGACGACCTCTGTGGCGCAGTGGGTGAAAGCCACCTGTGACGCAGAAGTTTGCGGGTTCGATCCCCGCGTCGGGATAGATGTAGATGTGATAGACGCAAATATTTATCTCGGGTCTGGGTGTTTCTATGTATAATATGTATGTATTTACAAACAAAAAAGTATATAAGTAGTATATCAGTTATCTGGTTCCCATAGTACAAGCTATGCTTAGTTTGGGGCTAGATGATGCTGTGTGAAATGTCCAGCATTATTTATTTATTTTTGTAAAAACTTTGCTACATGGAGATTCCTAATTGGAAATCATCTATTGAGAGCATACATTGATTTTCCAATGAATTATATGAATAAATAATGCCCGCAATAAGGCCTACTGTGTATTATAATTACCTTGCCATACATTTCATCGTAAATAGCAGCAGCTGCAAACTGAACATCCTTATTGAGCCTAAGAGGTCGATTGTAAGCAGCGTTTGCATCGCCCAAGGCACGCGTATCTCTCATCACATGCCACGCGTCAGGGTACCACAATGTCACCGTGTCTACATCCACTGTCTGCAGGGTGTAGCCTGACCTGAATTAAAAAAGAAAAGTCACTTATAATGTCCACCATTTTGAGCCACTAAAATCCACCATTTTGAGTCCTAAAATCCACCATTTTGAGCCACTAAAATCCCAAATTTTGAGTCACTAAAATCCACCATTTTGAGTCACTAAAATCCCAAATTTTGAGTCACTAAAATCCACCATTTTGAGACACTGGAATCCACCATTTTGAGTCACTAGAATCCACCATTTTGAGAAACTAGAATCCACCATTTTGAGTCACTAAAATCCCAAATTTTGAGTCACTAGAATCCACCATTTTGAGTCAATAAATCCACCATTTTGTGACTCAAATGGTGGATTTGAATGATTAGAAAGCGGTAGATATTAGGGATCAAAATGGTGGATGTTGAAATGGAAGATAATAGTGACACAATAATAGTTTTAGATACTTAAATAGTAGGTTTCACTTTCTTTTTTTATGATGAATGGGTCGACTCTTGACCTCGAAACTTACATAGGCAAGAATGAGGTCTACGATGGAGCGAGCCTACCCAGAAGGTGCCTATTAACTCTTTTAAAAACAACAGGGTCGTAGCTCAGCGGAAATACAGACGCGGGAAGCTGTTTCCACATTTACACTTACGCAAAATAGATTTGCATTTGTTTTATGTAATTGTGACCTGAGCCCTTATTGTCTAACTTGAAATTCATTCCCATTTCCCATTCCAACCAATCACACAATACGAAAATGACGTATTTTGTCGTGATACGTTTTCAAGTTACACATTATGGGCCTCTGCTCTCACTCAAAGACACTGACTCTCCATTACATTAATTCAATTCAATACGTTTATTTCAACTTGATACTTTATGCTAAGCTTATAATATTTATAAGCTTGGAAGTTGCTACATCACTCACGCGGTAAGCAGTCCGCCGATATCCCTCACACTGGTGAAAGGAGAGATATGAGGTGATACTCCACCACTTCTCTCAGTTTCTGCGAGCTGTAGGGCCACACGCAGTTCCGATAATGTATCTCCACCATACACACAAGATAGAAATGCCTGGGAACATATCATCATCATCATCAGCCTATAGCAGTCCACTGCTGGACATAGGCCTCCCCTAATAAGCGTCATTGCGCCCTGCCCTCAGCTCGACGCATCCAGCTTCTGCCAGCGGCCTTTCGCAGATCGTCACTCCACTTGGCCCGAGTCCTACACTACGTTTGCCGAGTTTGGGAACATATTACAAGCGTTTATTTAAGAGGGCTTAAGACATGCTTAAGACTAATCAGCTGATGGTCGACATTGTTGTTTTATAACGGGACGGCTGAAGAGCGAAATCTTTTTTTTTAAGTGAAATCTTCTAAGGCACATTGGGCATTTTTGAGATAGGATAATAACCGTTGAATTTGCGACACTGTAACCGTTGACGTTACTGGTCGGTAAAGATCGACAAACTTCGCCAGAATCTTTAAAGACATCTTCGAAGGCAACTATTACTAATGGGTTACCATTATTAGTACTCACTCCATCTGGTTTCAAGCATTTCATAACTTTATCAAACAGCCCCGGAAGGTCGTTCACCCAATGTAGAACCAATGATGACACTACCAAGTCTATACTGTCATCTGGGAACTGAAATACGAAAAAAAATGCTTTTAACTTTGTAAATCCTACATAATCCTTTGGATATCCTAGATATAAATCTGAATGTGTTTGAATCATTAAAGCTCCATCGTGAGCCAAGTACCAGCAAACCAAGAGAGCACATATTGCCCAATCGCGTCGTGCACAACTGGAACCGGTTACCAGAGTCAGTGATAAGTGCTCTCTCAGTGAACTCTTTCAAGAATAGACTGGACAAATATTTAAAGCGCACTGACAAGGACTAAGATATACACGCATCAGCCTGTGTATTATCTATACTAATATTATAAAAAGGAAAGATTTGTTTGTTTGTTTGAAATGAATAGGCTCCGAAACTACTAGACTGATTTGAAAAAATCTTTCACCAATAGAATCCTACATTATCCCTGATGAACATAGGCTATATTTTATTCCGGGGAAATGAAGTTTTCCCGAGGGATCGCGGGTAACACCGCGGCGGACAGCTAGTAAATAATAATAATAATCATCTCTAATCCAGTGCACCGATTTGGGTAAGACTTTGAATAGGCAAAGTGAATAGCACGAACTGTCAAACTTTTGTCAAGGCAATAAATCTGGTGATTATGTTTTGTCTTCAACCAGCATCATGATGATAAAAACTAGTGCCATGCTAACCTCAATGTTTTCTTCATCCATAATTAATTTTTCCACCTTCACCCCCTCACCGACTAAGGCTTTATCTAGGTGCGTCTGAGATGTATCACACAGTGTAACTTTCTCTACACTGTCTGGGACAAAATGGCGGGAAACGTAGCCTCTGCATGCTCCTGAAATAAAAAATATATTTTTAATAAGTATGTATTGATTGAAATGGGTTGATTTGTGTACAAACTGTTGACCTACTGGCAAAAATGTAAGTATGTAATCTTACAATCTGGGTATAGGTATTTTTTTTCAGCTCTTCACATTCTACAACAGCAGTGATATGGAACTGAGACGTGGGCCTCATAAGAAGGCTCAAGGTCGCTCAACTGTCACGAGCTATGAAAAGGGCTATGCTTGGTGTCTCTCTACGAATCAGGAATGAAGAGATCCGTAGACGCACTAAAGTCACCGACATAGCGCACAGGATTAGCAAGTTGAAGTGGCAGTGTGCGGGCACATAGCTCGTAGAACTGACGGCCGTTGGGGTAGAAAAGTTCTCGAGTGGAGGCCACACACCGGAAAAAACAGCAGAGGACGGCCCCCACTAGATGGAAAGATGATCTTGTTAAGGTTGCTGGGAGCCGTTGGGTGCAGGCTGCACTACGATCGCTGTGGAAATCGATGGGGGAGGCCTATGTTCAGCAGTGGACGATAGATGGCTGAGATGATGATGATGATGACATTCTACAAATAAATTCTAAAGGATTTAAACCTTACCAAGTTCAACAACATTTTTAAAAGTCCTTTTAATATCGAATAAGCGATCTGCGGTACGCCATCCAACCTCTTCTTTAATGTACTCCGCGAGGTGGTAGTCCGGCCTCTGAGCTGAACGTTCCCTCTGCAAAGCCTTGGCTTTTCTATCAAATATATTCATTGTACGATAAACAGAGGCAGCGGTCTTTGTTTTACGAGCAGAAGCACTTTGGTGGCGAACATTTTGGATGCAGTTACGTAAATAATTCGGAGAAAAAGGGCACTTGTTTTGCAGTAGTCTTGAAACGCAGTAGGAGAGTTTTGTTTGCGACATCTTTCAGCCAAGATTTCACTAATAAATTAAAGGAAATCGCATCAAATTCATTTGTTTTTGTTTTGATATTATTTATCGTTCGACATTGACATTGAGGTTATGTTTAACATTGACTGACACTGACATGACATTTAACTTTATAGACTGTATAGGAGTAAGCTCATTTTCTGATTGGCTAGATTGAACGCAGCCTAAAGAAGCATTCTCACTTGACCCCAAGGGCCACTAGTTTTCTAGTCTATGGTAATGGTAGAAAATGGTAGATTTTTGATGTCATGAATGTCAAGATCCCAAATTCGCAATCCTCGATTTTTTAGCCTAGCCAGTCAAAAGAAAATCAAATCACGGCAGCATATTTCATGGCGATGTCCTTACAGTTCCTTTTTTATCTTTTTGGATTAGAAAGTCCAAAAAAACAATAAGTTTATTGAGTGAGTGTTAAAAATCGGTATCGAAAATGTCTGAGCTGTGGCAGGAGCCACTAGAAGTTACCGTGAAATTGGAACCATTTGAAGATGATGGGTCAAGAAGCAGTGAGAATGAAGAGATTGTGCCGGAGATGATGGTATCAGTGCAAGTTGAAGAGCAGGATGATCAAACTTTGGATTTTAGTTCTGTGAGATATTTTCTTCTGTACATAGTAAATAGTAAAGAAAACAATGAAATATTTAACAATTATTGCAAAAAATATTATAATAGTACACCATACCTATATTAATTATAAATAGCATTGGTACAAGTTCCATGATTTTTTAACACCTAGATAAACCAGTATCCTTTGTCTTTGGATTGGATGTGCCTCTGTCTGCCCCCTTGATAAAAATCTACATTTACTATCAAAGTTAATAGGTATAAGTAAAGAAATATTGTTTTATTTTGACATCAGAATGCAAAGTATACATAATATAATCCCCACTAAAATCTTATACTAGCCTATTAGCATTCTTATGATATATTTTTTGGGAATAATTAATTTTATTCTCTAAAAACTATGATAAACAGCTTCTTAACACCATCACCAGAGCATGCGCAAACAAACTTAAGTTACCTCGATTTTTATATCAATCTTTTTTATTTCAGACAACACCAAAACGATCACCCAATAAGAAGGATGCTGCCCAACGAAAGAAGAAACCTCCAGAGACACCTGAAGAGCGTCAAGAGAGGCTGAAACGTGATCGAGCGAGGAAGTCCTGGGCGAGACAGAATGAGACACCGGAACAGAGGAAAGCTAGGCTGGATTACCATAAGAAATACAAGAGGAAGTCACGGGCTAAGCCTAAGGAGTTAATTCCGGTATGCTTAGCTTATCTAAATCAAGGTTCTTAGTGGAATGTTCCCGGAGCAGGCCTGTGAGACAGGAGCTGATTGATGACAAATTTGGTATCAATATCCTTGATGTGGGCCTATTTCAGAGCGTCACCTACATCTGATGTAGCCATCACTAATCTTAACTAATCATCTGCCTCATTAACTAGAAAACCCTAATTCAAGCTAAATCCGAGACTGCTCTCAGTCTTGTTACTTCTAGGAGTAACTTGATTAATTCAATCCCACTCATGTTTGTGAGTTTGTTTGGATGTTTGTGTATCAATCACGCCTAAAGCAGTGAACCGATTTGGATGAAACTTGGAAAAGGCGTTGATGACCTGGAATAGCTTATAGGCTATTCAAAATGTTGGTGCCATGCAGGCGAAGCCGCGCGCAGATGCTAGTGATATAAATAAATCTGTAGTTACCTTGAATCAGTAATACATTATAAATTTCTTACATCGGGATTAGTGTGTGCGTTATGGCAACCCATAAAATTTAAAATAAAAAGTTATAAAACAACCCATTGAACTACTTTCAGCTATAGTATATTAGTTAAATGTATAGTATATTATATTTTTTATTTTTCAGAATGGCACGAACGGTATTTGGAAATGCGACCAGTGCTCCACAAAGTTTGACAACATCACAGGTTGGCAGGAGCATATCAAAACACATCCGTGGAAGGAAGACCATTCTCTGAAGATCAGAAAGTAAGTGAAATTAGAGTACACTGGAATCTGTGTCCCCAAGGCGCGATAGACATTCTCCCAGATCTTTTTATACAGGGTTATTTGTAAAACACCGGTTACCTCTCAGGACTGTATTATTATCATCATAAACAACAACTTTTGTTTTAAGACTTAAAAATTCATCAGATTTTCAAACACAAATACAAATATTTAAATTGAACACTCTAAATGTTGTAAAGTCAAAGAAAAGCAAAATAAAACGGTAGTACAAAGAGATGGGAGCGGGGTTAGGGCGACGGGGGCCGAAATGTGTTAGGTAGGACAATGAAATCTTGAAGGTTTGTTTTTGGTAAATGTATTAACCTGATCGCACATTGATGAGCCGCAGTCATTTTTCTATACAAAAATGTTCTCTATTGAATTGACAGTTCGCCTCGTTCGGATCGGCTGCCATGTGCGAGCACCCATATGTTTTGTAAAAAATCATAAAACAAAAGTTGTTGTTTATGGTGATAGTAATACAGTCCTGAGAGGTTACCGGTGTTTTACTAATAACCCTGTATATTCCAGGTCTTTTGAAGATGTCTGAAGTTATCAATTCATCATCACAGAATACAGGTGTGTGTGATGTCCAAATAAATACATATTTGGCACATGACAACATGTTGCAGAAGTTAGACACTATTATGTGACAGTTTGCAAGCCCATTTCTGCCTTTAAACTGGTTACTTCACGGTGTTTTCCTTCACCGTATAGATTTCGTGGTTATTATTATTATTATCACAGGCAACTCTCAGAGCTGATGCGTATATCTTAGTCCTTGTCAGAGCGCTTTAAATATTTGTCCAGTCTATTCTTGAAAGAGTTCACTGAGGGGGCACTTATCACTGACTCTGGTAACTGGTTGCAGTTGTGCACGACGCAATATGTGCTCTCTTGGATTGCTGGTACTTGACCCACGATGCAGCTTTTATGAGTGTCCCCTCATGATTTATGCACATAAAATTTTTGCCGTAACTAATATCCATTGACACATGGCCGGAATGAGCACTCGCAATATTGAGAATGGAAAGTCAAGCATCTCACTATTCCAAAAAAACTCAATCAATAATCCGGTGTACCGAGACTAACCTTTTTCATCAACTTACGTACATAATAAATAATATCATGACATCACGCAGCTTTCGCTGATTTGCTGTCCTACTACCTACAGTGCCACAAACTTATAAGAGCCGGTGAGAGAGGCGCTGTTATCGCATTTGGTGTTGGCAGAAAAATAAATTATACAGCAAAATTCGTTAGTCCCTCTTTTGGCCACCGTTCCAGATAAGTTTGTGGCACTCTACCTACCGTACCGTGCGTAAATAAGCCGGTCAAAATACATCGGCAATGCGCGTCTCGAACTCCCGCACTCTGCCGCGTTGGCGGTGTTGCGTATTCAGGTAGAAGGGTGAGGGGAAGCGGGGCACCAAATCAGTCTCGTTTGGCGTTTACTGCACACTCTTAAATATTTTCTTATTTCAGATCACAACATGTACAAGAGACAGAGGTACCATTTGACCCTCATGCTGACACAGAGAAGATAGTAGTCAAAGTAGAACCATTAGACTTCGATGATGGCAGCACTTCAAACACATTCGAATCTGACTTCATACAATCCGATCCTATCAATGAATCCGTACAAAAAGATGAACTACCCTACACGATACAATGTGCTATTGTCAGCAAAATGTTCAAAGGACGACCTATCGGTGATATCTGCAAGTTGTACAAAGTTACTCCAGAAGTTGTCAATGAATTGTGGGAAGACAGAGCTAAATATGAAATAGAACAGCCCGGAAGAACTCAACGACATATGAACGCGAAGATCGAAGAGAATATCCTGCAATGGATGCAAGATCAGAAGGATAATCATATACAAATGTCTGGTAGAATGATCCAGAATGCCGCGGAAGGTATTGCCAGAGATTTAGGAGTGTTCACTTTCGATGGTACCAGAAAATGGTTGGACAGATTTAAGAAGAAACATCATATTATGTTCGGGACTAGAAAAAGGGACTATCGAGCGACTCCAGATAATAAAGTTAAAACACAGTTCTTTGTCGATCAATGGGCTGAAGCAAGAGAGGGTTTAAGTGACCATGATATTTATATGGCAGATGAAGTTGGTCTATTTTATAATCCGTCTAAAAATCGCATTCAGAAATTAAGAGGCAAGAAATTTGTGCAAGGCTGTGTGAAAGATAGATTAGCAATATTCCTATGTTCCAATGCATCGGGTACTGATAAAAAGAAACTCCTTGTTTGTGGCTCTGAAGACCCCTTGATAAACTCTTATAGAGATCCGCAAACATTACCTGTTTTGTACGTCCGACATGCCCAAGCACACTTTACTACCAAAATATTCGAAAACTATGTCACTTGCTGGAACAAAGAGTTAGAGCAGTGTAATAAAAAAGCCTTACTTATTCTAGATCGAGCTACTATTCATACAAAATTGCAGCTATCTAATCTGAGGTTACTTTTCGTACCTTACAAGTCTAAAAACAGTCTAGTTCCGGTAAGGAATGGGATTTACACACGGTTCAGAGAAGAATTCAGAAGATTAATCTTAGAAGACAAAGTGATAAAGTGTATGAGTGGTTCAGACAGAAATGTTACATGTTTAGAAGCATTAGGGATGTTAGAAAAAGCTTGGGAGCGAATTCCACCTGAAGTTATAACGAAAAGCATGTTTTCCATAGGCTATGATGTAACGGAACCGAAAGGCGAAAGCAAATTGACGCCACAAGTCGAAGAAGATGAAGAAACTATGTGTGAGATACTTAAGAACTATAATGTAGAACATTACTATACAGACTTGACATTGTTAGATCAATATTTGATTGTCGATGATGATCTTTTGACCGGACAAGGCACAAATCCATCTGTTTTCGGAGGGAATCATAAATCGATTCCTAAAAATGAGGTTGAGGAACATCTACCTATAGGTACTGAAAAACCGGATAACCCAGAAACAGAGGGGACTGTGAAAAAGGAGCGAGCTATGAAAAATCTAGAGATTGTTCGAAAGTATCTACAGTCGAAGGACACTTCGTTCGCGACTTATTGTGCGTTTATGGAAGTTCAGAGCTTCGTAACGCAGCCGCCTAAATGTTCTAATAGGGAATAACACACTCAGTGCCATGACTTGTGTTTTAATCGTTAAATCAAACACGCTCAGTGCTCATAACGCACTTGCTCAGCGTTTTGGAGACGAGAAAGTGGCAGGGAACGCGTTAATGACTAAGGAGACTAGGGAGGTTGCAATGATTGTGTATTAATTATTATGTACATTATTATCATGCTTAAGTATATAATAATTTCAGCTAAATCAAAGTTGTACTGTGTACTTATAGTTTGATTTTATTTAAAGTTACTGTTCTTTAAAATTGTATTATTTAGTAAAAACAGAAAAAAATAATGACATTAGTTTCATTGTGAAAATGTCCGAAATACCTATACAATCATCATCATCATTTCAGCCATCTAGCGTCCACTGCTGAACATAGGCCTCTCCCATCGATTTCCACAGCGCTCGGTCTTGTGCAGCCTGCACCCAACAGCTCCCAATACCTACTTAGTTATTTTTTACTCCAATGGTCCCAGTTTAGCCCTTCGGCTTGAAGCGCTCGTGGTCGTGCTTGCTTAGTCGTTCTTGATAGATCGTCGATGTTAAGCAACGTTCGAAACGGTCTGTAAGTGGATGGGTGACCGCCAGTGGCATTTTCATCTGAGCGCTTCTGTGCTTCGGAGGGCACGTTAAATTGTCGGTCCCGGCCCATGACGGAGGCCTTAAGGCAGCCTAAAAACTCCGTCACCAGAGTTGGCCACTGACTCATACGAACTTACTTTTTGGTTTAGCCCTTTGATTTAGCCAAGCCAAAACGAAGGGTTTTAATTTTAGCAGTCTACTTTTAAGAGTGCGCAGGAAACGCCGAACGAGACGGATTCGTGCCCCACTTCACCTCACCCTTCTGCCTAAATACGCAACACCGCCAACGCGGCAGAGTGCGAGAGTTCGAGTCGCGCATTGCCAATGTATTTTTGCCGGCTTATTTACGCACGGTACGGTAGGTAGTACCTAGGACAGCAAATCAGCGAAAACATGAATATTATTTACTAGCTTCTGCGCGCGGCTTCGCCCGCGTGGTACCAACATTTTGAATATCCTATATGCTATTGGTAGGTAAGTACCTACTCGATTGTTTTAGATTTTTTAGCTGGTAGGATAGGCCTACTAGAATGTCAGCATGAAATAAAATAAAATAATAGGTAATTATTAGGAAGAAGGACATAGCTTCCTACACTAAAGGTACAACTTTACCTATTTTATGAAAAACGATGGGCGATTCCGAGAAAAAGTGACCGTAACGTAATGGATTTCCACCCGGAAAAAAAAATATAAAATGTGAATAAGTAAGAAATTTATGTTTGAATGAAATATGGGCCATCAAAAATTCCGTTACGTCACAAAGTTTAGATATGATTTACATAAAATGCAGTGGGAATTCAAGTTAACCATTTATTTAAGTACCTTCGAAACCCATCAGCCTTCAATTAATACGTCATTCACGTAGGAAATAACATAAAACAAACGACCTCTGTAGCGCAGTGGGCGAAGGCCCGCCTGCGACTCAAATGGTTGCGGGTTCGATCCCCGCGGCGGGACCAATGTTTGTATGATCTACAAATATTTGTCTCGGGTCTGGGTGTTTCTATGTATAATATGTATGTATTTACAAACAAAAAGTATATAAGTAGTATATCAGTCATCTTAGTACCCATAACACAAGCTCTGCTTACTTTGGGGCTAGATGATGCTGTGTGAAAAAGTCCAGCATTATTTATTTATTATTTATTAAACATAATATGTAACAAAACAATTCCTAAACGCTACTTTATGGTAAGTTTAATTGCACATTTTTTGTCTTAACTTTGGTATTATGTATGATAATTATGTCATTTTAAATTTAAACGAAACTTTAGTTATTACTCTACTTATTTGTTTTAAATTTGAGCGTCCTAATTTGCAAATGAATAAAATTAAGTTAAATCTAATATCACAATAATATGTGACAAGTGACGTTAGTGGAAAAGACGTCACGTTTAGGAATTATAGGGCAGGGCTTACATGAACAAAGGGTCAGTACCACCACTAACATAATAATGTGTCAGATAGCCTTAAAGACCAATTATAATAATTATGCTCATGATTTTGAATCAATCAAGAGAGATTTGCACATGAAAAAATGTTATAAAATATTTTACCAGCAAGATATATCAGCCACTCAAACAAATTTAATAAAAATTAACAATTGTAATTTTAATTATTAGGTATTTAGGTACCAAAATCACAAATATTAGTAGCCGAAAAATATTGTTTAGCTATACATGATGAGTTTTTGTATTTTTCGCATTTATTGATGACTAGATATCCGTCGCGGTGTTACCCGCGGTCCCTTGGGAAAACTTCACTTTCCCGTGATAAAATATAGCCTATAATCATCAGAGATAATTGTAGGATTCTAATGGTGAAAGAATTTTTCAAATCAGTCCAGTAGTTTCGGAGCCTATTTAATTCAAACAAACAAACAAATCTTTCCTCTTTATAATATTAGTATATACTATATATTGTTTGTTATCATTATAGAGCATCCAAAAATTCGAAAAAAGAAAAAAATATACTGGGTGTAAAAGACGTCTATCGAAGCCAAAAGGGTAGGTACAGCATCCCAACCCAACACTCAACGAAATCCAAAATCGCCCAGCTGGATGAGCGCTATTAGGCGCGTTGTTTTACATAGATTGCTGTAATTTGTATATTATGTTGTTCTCGTAGTAAATAAGTGGAAAATAACATAAAATGACGTAGCTAAGTAAATTTACGTTTAAATTACCTTTCACTGAAAGTCCCATTCAAATCAGTTCAGCCACTCCAGTTATTAGCCCGGGACACCAGACAGATAGACAAAAAAATTAACAATGTTTGTGTGTGTTTAAGTATCGTGTCGATAACTACACAGACTGAGAAAACAGTTATTTTGAAATCACAGGGAGTTCTTTTGGTGATTACTATCTTCATACAAACAAACTTTTACCAGCATTATTTTATTCTATTCGAAATGCATTATAAGCATCAATAAGTCAGATAATAATATAATAGTAAGCGATATTATTGCAGGCACAATGTAAACCATGCTTAATAGTTCCATTACGTCACATTTTGCTTTCCGCTTATACATCACGTCGCGTTGCGGACGTAACGTAATGATGCCGGTCAATAAACAAACTCAAATAACGTAGTTGTTTATTACATTTCTACTGAATATTGCATTAAATCAAAATCTAGATAGATAAAGTAATTAGTCTTTAAAAGTTGTATGTCTAACGAATACTACTTATCAAGAAAATCCAAGTTCGTGGTGGAAATCAAAAACAGAACATCGTGACGCACGATCTTTCTAATCCATGTCACAGGCGCTAATGCGCCTAAAAATCTAATAAGATGTTTATCTATGGTCTAAAATATTGCCATAATCCTAAAACAACTATTAAAAATCGATATTATTCTCTAAATATCGATTTATGATCGTAGCGTAAGCGGAATTTTCCACCGGTACCGATTTTAGTCTCAAGACAAAATAGTATTTTTTTGGTATTTTGAACTCATAAACGTTGTATTCAGGGTATAAAATTGCATTTCGTGCATAAGATCTTTCTAAAAAGCATAAAATTGACATGCAAAAAGACTATAAAATTTTGCCTTCGGAAATTTCAAAAGTTGGGTGTGACACTCGAAAAAACCGCCTCCCGAGATCTTATTTTACCAATATTTTTGCGAAAAAAATGTATTTATGAGCTTTTTGTTATTTAATTATTATCAGTTTTTGAATTATATTGTACGATGTTGTTAAAAAAACCCTTGTTTAATTATCAATAGCCTGCAGAATATGAGTCGAAAGTTGTGTGACAGGCCATTTTTTTTCGGAATCGCCCGATACCTAGGTAGGTAAATAGAAAAAAAATTGTTTATATTCAAAGTGTGACGCAGACAAGCACAGGTCCGTCCCGCTCGCAATGCCGTAGCCAACTGACTACAGAGCGTTGAGCGGAATGGCAAGATATGCTTTTCTCGTGAGTGAGTAGTACAGAGCGATAGCCGCGCACCGTATTTTATAACGACGTAAGCGCCAAAATAGTTTTTATTTAATTAAAAGTTAATTAAACAACCTATCTAAAAATGAAAACACAAAATTAAAGAATTACTTCAAGGTTTTTTGACAAATCGAAAACCCCAAAGAAAAATTGTCTTGTTCCTGAGATAAATAGCAAATTCTGTGCAAAACATGTATTTTTCAAAAAAATATATTATCGAGAAAATTTTAACCAATCGTGTTTCTAAAAAGAAGCAATCCGAGATAAAAGTTCGAAGTATCATTTCCCTAAATATGAAGGTGGTAGCTTTTACAGATTCTGAGATAAATAACGATTTAGAAGTACAAAATCGTTTCTAGCACACTCTTAAGACGCTCAACGGATGGGCATTCGTGAAGCTAGTCGACGCGCAGTAGACAGTTTGAAGAGAACAGTAGAAGAGTTGACCGCTGTAAGTAGGTAACAAGAAAATCAATAAATCCCAGTAGATCCATTGCCAAAATCTGCCATGGATCTCGTGAGATAATTATTTCTCAGTAGATCCATGCTTCATCGTAGATGTAGGTAAGAGTATTAACCAGTTAAAGTGGAGATGGGCAGGACACTTGGCAAGACGGGAGATGGACAAAGGCGGTTACCGAGTGGTGACGCGAGGGTCATAGAACACCAGCCAGATGGTGTGATGATATTGTGGCGGTAGCAGGAAGGCAATGGATTCGACTGGCGCAGGATCGGAAAGAGTGGCGTGAAAATGAGGGGGCCTATACTCAGCAGTGGGTAGATGTAGGCTGATTAGATAGAGATAGATCCCCCCCGAAGGATTCCGATCTTGTCGCGATGGGGGGGCTTAGTAGCCGTGGATTGGTCACCCACGGCAAAGCTAACAGGAATCCCAGGCGGGGACGCTCCGAGCGGGCTTGCAGTTGGGCCCGCTCTGGATGCGTCTGAGGCGGGTGCGGAGGACGGAGTCATTTCTGTCCCCCGCAGTCAGGCGGGGTCGCGGGAGAAGAGGCGTGTCGGTGTGTCGTTGCCGTTCGCCCTATCTTCCGCGACCAAACGGTGGCGCACCGTTGATGCGTTGGCGGTGGGGCCGCAGTGGAAGAGGAGTGTCGGTGTTACGTTGCCGCTCTCCCTGTCCTCTGCGGCCGTTTGGAGGCTTCTCCACGCGCAGCTCTTTCACTAGAGCACGCAGTGGACGAAGGGAGCGGAGAGCTGTAGTGGTGAGTAGCGGACGCTAGGTGCGGGGGCACCTTCGTCCGCCTTGCACTGCTCACCACGACGCGGGGCCCGCCGTAAGGGCGGGGATCGCCGGAGGGGGACTGGATGTAGAGGCTCTGCCGGTTGCCCGGGCCCCCTCCATTCGAGGCGACGCCGGAAAGGCGCTGGGATGTTTAGTGGGTATACCGGGAGTCCCACATACCCCTCTCGCCCCCCCGGCGGAGGGGATGCATAACGCATTTTACCCAGCGACAAAAAAAAAAAAAAAAGATAGAGATAGATAGATCCATGCTTTGACAGTGTGGATCTACTGAGAATAGGACATCTCCGTTCCGACGTGAGTAAAAACATGCTCTTGCGCATAGTGCTCTTGACATGAATGTGGAGGAATAAAACTTCAGATATTTTCAATTTTTTATATTTAAATAATTTAAAATGACAACTATTTACAGCTTTGCTAAATCACTAACATTTATACTAAATTATATTTATTCTGAATTAGCGGCCTCTCACCTGTCTGCAACCTCCAGGACAGCTGGTGCGGCGGCGGCATCAGCAGAAAATTACAAAACACGGAAATACATATCTATCGGTATATATTTCTGCCTTTTGGAGTGGAAACTTTAGGTCCATGGGGTCCAGAGGCGTGGCTCCTTTTCAGAGAATTATCCAAGAGGTTGATTGACGAGACCAATGACCAAAGGGCTGGTGCTTACCTCGGACAGAGGATAAGTATAGCCATCCAACGAGGTAATGCCGCCAGCCTTTTGGGCACGTTACCTGCGGTCGGTGATTTGAACACTGTTTTTTATCTTTAGTTTAATTAAATTACGTACGTATTTTTATGTTTATTGTTTCGTGTAAATATTTTCATTAATATTTAAAATAAACTTCTGATTAATTTACAGAAACTAAGCTACTACAATATATACTTCTGATTAAGTTAACGATATAAACGATTTGATTTGAAAAGGTAGGTATACAAATAAATGATTCTGAATTTCCAAGAGCTTGATTCTAGATGAAAATTTAATTTAAGACACTGAAAATGTATTTTAGTTTTTTGTAACAGCAAATCTTTTAACAATCATAGATCATAATCTGCTAGTTATCATTTTTTAAAACACAATTTAATCAGCTCAGTTTAAAATAAATCTAGTTTTTGTGTGTGAAACAATCATTCCATTTTTATTTTGGACTTATTTCCTACTTTGAGTTTTAGTATTCAATTTCTAGTTCAATTGATTGTTGAAATTGGCTGTTATGTGAGCTGAATTTGAACATCATCTGACATTTTAAAGTGGGAACAGTTAAGTTTAGATAACATTTACACACAAGTGATGCTAATAAAAGCATTGTCTTGGACAGTCATGGACAATAAGATGTATACACTCCATACTTTTAAAATTAATATCACACTAAAACTAATAGATGTAGGTTAAAAACAAAAAGCAGTGAACTAGTAAACATTATGGAGTGTATACATCTTATTGTCCGTGACTGTATCTACAGTACGTTTAGCAGATCTAGGTATTCATGTTAGCTTCGATGCGCAGATGTATTCCTATTCCACACAAAATTGTCTAGAAAACAGTCTGGGAAAAGGCAATGCCTAGATCTTAGATCATTTAGACGGGGAATCTTACCTTGTAATTTCCCCTCTGCCAAAATGTACATGATTCCGAATCATGTGCGTCGTGCATGATTGTGTTTAAATGCGTTCGTGTGCTACCTCATCCCCGCAAAAATCGACAAAATTTTGGAGGAATTCTGGCAATAGCCGTTCCTTACTTTTTTTGTCTGAGGCCTAGATCCACTTGTATGTACTGTATTAGCTCTTAAAACCTTATTTTATTTACAACTGACTAGTTCTGTAAGGAGGGTGATACATTCTTCCCGAGCACATTCTCCTTGTATTTTAGCTTTTGTACATTTGTAGGGTCTTTCAGTTTCTCATCCTCTGTCAGCCTATCTAGTCGCTGATCTTGCACTGGTTCTGAAAGTAATAAGTTGCACTAGCTGCATTCTATGGTTTTACCTGCAGTCCAATCACTGTTCGAAGATCTTTGTTCCTCCAGGGTAGAAAAACATTAAATAAATATGTATTTGAAAGAAAACTAATTAAATACTAATTTCTGCAAGATGTGGGCATATATCAAATATGTATTTGGACATGCCTCTGACTAACCCCCTTAGATATCTTCAAAAGATCTGAGAGAATGTCTACCGCGCCTTGAGGATACAGTCGTGACCCTGTTTACTGTCTGTGTTTCAGTAAGTTATTAAATACTCACTGTTGTATGGCGTGTATCGGTCAGATAATAAACTTTCTAAATTATATCCAATGACACCGACCACAGCCGCTACAGGCAAGGTGATATACGCCGCGTTACTTCTCAGTATTTGTAATAGAATAGGCCACATCTGGAAATATTCAAATTATTTTATTTATTGCGACCCAGACAGGAGCCAGCACAAATAACAATGGAACGTTTCCGTGCTTCAAGGCACGATAAATTGTTGGTACTCGCTCCTGATCATCTTTCCACATCTCTTATTTACGATTGTCTGTATGAGTATTGTCCTGACTGAAAGTTTAAAGCTAAAAATTAAAATAACCTAACATTCTCAATGCACAAGTATTTTTACCTAAAACTCTTTCACTTGTAACATTTAGAACATAGCGAATAATACTCACTGTTATGTACTTGGTTTTGCTATTTACTTGAAAATTTTAATAGTTTCGCAGTGCGGTTTGTTTTCTATTTTTTTTTTTTGCGGATTATAGAGTAGTGCCAGCCAGCTGATCCTGTAAACTCAAAACTGACAGTCGGCTGACACATGACTTAGAATATTGCGTTCAGAAAAGTAAGCTACTCAGACCAATGATGTTGTATCTTCGATCATTAAGGTAGGGATGCGCCATAACTTGTATTTCCCCTCTGTCAAATGTACACGACTCCGAGTCGTTTCAGTTTATAAAAACTACTTCGGTAGCCATTTTGACACAATACTTCTGAACCTGAGCGAGAACAGAGCTGCCATAAAATGCCTATTTGTGCTGTATTTTGTTATCGAAACAAGTCGGCAACATCAAATTTCAAAAGTGACGGCATCTCTTTTCATTTGTGAGTATTTAATTTGTAACATAATTATTAATTTCCTTATGAATTTATGATATTTATATTTGAGTAATTTGAATTTTCCGCCATAAGAATGAATGAATAAGTCTATTCACGTGACTACAATACTATGTAATAATCTATGTAGCGAGTCAGGGATGTCACTTAGTTTTTTCAAAATCAAAACACGTTTATTTTAATCTAGTTACATTTTAATTGCGTTTCTATAATGTGTTCCATAATTTTTAACATTTAATAAACTGCCAACAGTTCAGTTATTAAAAGAGAGTTGTAGAATGCGTGAGCTGGTATATATGCGGTTCCTTAAGAAACTTGTTCTGGGTGCTTAGGAAGTGAACATACTAAAAGTACTGATGTCTAGGAGGTGAGCCGGAGTGGGAGGGAGTTGACTAATTTATCAAAAACGGTGCGTTTCAATGCAATTATTATGCCAAATTAATTTACTTATGCTAAATGAAAGATCATAAAATTTTCTTCAACTCCATACCCTTTTCCAGAATTTCCAACCGTTTTCAAGCTCCGTAAAAATTTTCTTTTTTATCTTTAAGTTAGGTTTTTTTAACCTTTGTAGCTTAACATGACTGGTTCTGATGTTATAAAGCTGAAAAGGAATGTAGCTTCCTTTTATTCTTCCGGAGCGTGTAGCTTGCCTTTTTCCGGAGCGTGTGTCTCAAAACCGCAAAACCTGATGAAAATTCGGAATATTATATTACAAAAGTCGTAGAGAATTATATGATCTTTCATTTAATTTACAAACTTTTTGTCATACGACGCACCGCTATCGGAATATAAGCGAAAAGCCCAAAAGTGGGAACTTTGATCCCCCCTCCCCCAATCCGACATAATAACTATGCATATATTGTGAATTAAAAATAAAATGAAACCACGCAAAATAATTATAGGTAATTTATTTTAAAACATAGTAATAATTATTTCAAATTGATGACAACCCTAACTTGACTAGTTGAAATGTTCTATAGTGCAGTGGTATTGATATCGATGATTTAAATGAATGAACGGAAGATGAACATTTTTAAAAGTTTTGTATGTACCTACTTTTCTTTGCTTGTTGATTTTATGTTCCCAAGAGATTATTAAAGAAAAATGGAAACAAGCATGCAATAGACATCCATCCTGGACGCCTACTCGGACTATACAGGTGGATTTTTGAGATGGGCCATGGAGGGCAGGTACCTTAACCATTGTAGCTACAAGAAAACGCTCTTAGAAGACCTTCCCTATCTTTTTGAGATATTTTAAACTGCATTCGCAGATTTTGAAAAAATGTACAGACAGCGACAAAAATGGCAAAAGGAAAAAAAAATTGATTCCAATCTATTCAGTTTCAGGTAAACATCAAAAGACTTTATGGGGTCGTTTGAGTACTAGAAAATTCAGAAATTGTCAAAAACTTTTCCTATACTTTTGTACTAAAATCGATTCAGTTTCATGTAAGGATCGAAAAAGCCTATGGGACCATTTGAGGTTTAAGTACTACAAAAGCAACAAACATCCCTACAGAAACGACTGTCAAGCAAAAGTCTAGTGATGCAACATCCCAAGGGCTACCCAAATCACCCCCATGTATGTTCAACGATTTTTTGTAGTTTAGAAGATATTCATGTTTTTGTGACATTGCAGCAACAGTGGTCCTGCATCACTGGACTTCCGCTTGACTGTCGTTCCTATGACATCCTGTATATACTTACATATGGCAGAAGTAGCTATAATTGTAATGAAGGTTCAAGGCTATTAGATTTAAATAAACTAGTTTTACAGTACCTAAGTATTCAGAAAATATAAGTTCCTACCTATGTAAACTCGTCATCGTCAACGTATAAAGACGCCTCTTTGGGGCGCACTTGAAATCCTTTCGCCACACTGGTTCGAAAGAACTAGTGGGACGACATCAATAGACCGATAGCTTACACACATTAATAGTTTCGAAATTCGATATTTTGGTGGCACTGTACAATAAAATTTTACGGTCTAACCGATTTTTCCTTGTTATTAACTTATCTACTACATTGTAAAGCATTGATAAGTTAATTTTATTCACAATGCAAAATATACGATTAATAGAAACTGAGAAATGGAAGAAATAATTTGTCATCATTCACTCATTCACGCATATAATCGATAACGATAATATTATTGACGTTCCCTTCCCTAATTTTCTTGATGTGTGCTACTTTCTGTTTTACGTCGCTACATTATGTTTATACGAAATTTGCAATAGTGTGTGTAAAAATGAGAGTGTGTTGTATTTTTTATGTAGTGTGTTTGTGTAGCGATACAAAAACGAAATGCGTATGTGTGTGTAAAATGCGTTAGTGTGCTACCTCGTCCCCCGCAAAAATTGACAGAAAATTTTGTATGAGGACTTCCTTCAATCAGACGTCCCCTTTATATTTCGTCCGAGTGTTGTATACTTTATACCTCGGACCAAGAATCACACTGGACAGAGCCTGCGACGTTGCCGCTCTTGTATCTGTGTAACAACCTAGTAGTCATGTATCTTTGTCTATCTCACGGAGCTTAGCTCCGAGTAAAAGAGATAGCTAGTGTACGTTTGGCAACGCCGCACTGTAGGTGTAAGTCGTGTCAGTTTATGACTACCTTGGTAGTCAAAACAATGCGAGAACGTAAGAGAAAAATCAAGAAATACTTAAAAAATACTGTGTTTAGGCTTAAATTGAATGGATAAATTGAAAATATGTCATGTTCAGCTGTGTATTGTTCATCAAGAACTACAAAAGGAGGAGTAAAAGACCCGGAATTGTCATTTCATGCGTAAGTTTTTGATAACATTTTCCCTCGACAAAAATGCTAAAATAATGAGTTCATAACTATAAAAACAGTAGTAATAGCATTGTAGCAATCTAGTTATTATGTTCATAAGTGATTATGATTCAAAATACTGTAAAAACCACCAATAAATAGCCTAAATAAATTTAGCTTCTTTGCTAGTGATGCGCGTAGAGTCAAGTCTAGTTTTATCGATAGTATTCAACTTTCATGTTTGTTAAATTTAACGATTAACTTTTAGGTTCCCAAAATGCCCAGAAATAAGAACCGAGTGGATCAAAGCTGTTAGACGTGATAACTGGGAGCCTGCAAAACATTCCAAGCTTTGTTCAAAACACTTTGATGAATCCTGTTTTATCAACGGCTTATCAATTAAAAAACTCAAGAGTGAAGCAGTACCAACCATTTCTGAAGGACATCCAGTATACTATCAACCGGTAAGTTCTTCGAATGTAAAAATAAACTACATTCAGGGAACTATAACAGGGAAACGCTCTTAGGAGACCTTCCCTAACTTTTTGAGATATTTTGAACTGCATTCACAGATATCGAAAAAAAATTATAGTCAGATCCCCTAAGAGCGTTTTCCTGTTGCTATAACGGTTAAGGTACCTGTCCTCCGTGGCCCATCTCAAAAATCCACCTGTATTATCAGTTATCTAGTACTAATAACCAAGCTCTGCATAGCTTGGGGCTAGATGGTGCTGTATGGATTGTCCTGCATTATTTATTATTTATTTACTCTCTGTGTTAATACACTGCCCTACTGCGGGTCTATGATAGATTATTCTTTAGTCAGGTTAATAGATTTTCAAAATGAATGTTGCAGGTAGCGAAGAAAAGAAAACCACCTCAGCGCAGAGATGAAATTCAATTGATTACTCCTAGAAATTTGTAATGAAGAATGCAGTCGCTGAAAGCAGCGTCAGAAATATGTATACAAAATTAATATTATTTAAAGGTCACTAAAGGTCAAGTCATTGTAAACTAACTGTTGTAATCTCTCATTGATGTACCTAAAGTAAAGTAAAAGAAAATTTTCTGAAAATGTTGTTAATAAATAGCTTAGACAATAAATAGCTTAGTTAGATGGATAAATTGTTTTCCGGTGTTATAAGATTGTTTAATAATATAAAATATTATATTTATTGTACATATCAATTTTAATGAAAGTTTAATAAAGATTTAGACTTGATTAAGACCAATTAAAATGCTTTTTTTTTCATTTCGTCTTTATTCTATCGATAGGCTCGACAGCAAAGTCACATCTCTAGTCACGCACACTAATACAATTCTGCAACCGCACACTAGCAAAAAATGGACACGCGTAAAACGAAATCACTCTGTCCAGTATGATACTTGGTCCTAGCTTTATACCATTTCTCTGACTCAGACAAGTATTTCTGAACGAACAAAAAGGTTTCAAAGATAAATTTTGATCGAAGGATCAAAGATCATTTTCTAGGCGAAAATAATAGAAAAACTGGAATCAGACCAATTTTTATTTTCAAATATTTTTAAACTTACAAAAAATATCGTAGTTCGCTAAACACATACATACAAACCTAATAATCGATCTAGACAGTAGGTATGTAAACTTAGTATGTACTATCATTTTATATATTTAGGTACAAAAGTAAAAATGAAAGAACTCATTTTAGAGATATTTCAAATAAATCCTATGATGAAAATAACATACCTTACCTACCTAACTAAACATTTCACCGAAAAAATCTCAAAACTTAATAATAAAAAAGACGTGCAGAACGCACAACCGATCTTTGTCTCTCTGAAGTTAGGTGCACTAAACGATTGCGCAGGTTTGGTAGAGTAGGCGAGATAACACGATGCAACAAACTATGCGAGTGAGCGAGGCAGCTAAACAGCGCTGTCTTCGGCGTCATCAAAAATGGCTTCTGCGCAGCTACTTCAGAGTGCTAATGATTGGTTGTGCGTATTGTTCCCAAAAAAACAAACCTTACTTTGTTTGGGCCAAGATTGTGCAACGAGTATTTTATGGCAGCAACTTCTCAATCAACTCAAAACAAATGCTTAATAGGAAAAATATTGGAATTTTTGTACTAACACAATACTTACCTTTTATTAAGACAACATTTAAAATAAATTTTACACTTAATTAACTAACATATGGTAACCAAGCACCAGACTTTATGTCCATTCACGCCTACTCAATATTTACATTACATTTGAAATGCATTGAGATAAGATACTAAAAAGTCACAATCTATAACTGACTGATGACATTTGCTCGAATGTAGACGATAACTCACTTGAATAAGTGTTCAATGTCGCTCGTACGCAAAAACAAAAACTCGGCGCACTGCGTAGCGTACGCCGAGTTTTGGCGCGGACATTTTATTTGTCAGATTGTAACTAGTAGTATCATATCACAATGTTGAAATGGATTAGATTATTACAAATACATTAGAGATCTTTACAATGTCTGAGGGAAATTGAGGGAATAGGCTACATGTTCACTAGTTAAAAATCATTCATGTGGCAGGTTTCCAAGCTCATCACATGTACAGAATTAATATTATATCTGTTTGTTATTTAAAAACTTTTCACTATATCAGGCAACAAAATCCGAATGGGATGGAGAATTAATGTTTTATCATGAATGAGAAAGACAACGCGATAGATGCGCAGTCTTTCCAGCAGCAGATCCTAACAAACTTAAAAAATGTACTTAGTCATATTTGGTACCAAACTTCATAACTATAGCATTTTTCACGTAGGAACGTATCCCTGACACATATAACTTTTACGTTTTACGCTGTACAACAATGAAAAATTTTGAAATAGATAAAATCTAGTGATAATACTAAAAGATACAACTTCAATAAAAAAGGATTTTGTCTATTTCCTTTATAATTATTTCAGATATTAACACAAAAGCGCCTTGTCACGGAACCGTTCCTACGTGAAAAGGACTATAGATAAAATATACCCAGGCACTTTGAGCTATTCCTGAGACAATCTAGAAAATAACTAACATTTTTCAAATACCTACAACTATAAAAAAATACTCCTTAAATTTTAGAAATCATCTCTTAAAATACTTATTTAAAACTTTATTATGTAGATGTAAGTACTTAAATAAAAAATATTCCTAAATATTAGGCGGTAACTTTTACAAAGACCGAGTTTATCAATAATCAATAATCTCCGATCCGAAGTAAATAGGAATAAAAAAATTATGTTTCCCCGAGGGAAATTTACACTTGTCCGGGACAAAAAATAGATTTTTGTTTAATCCGGTATACGCTAACCATAGTAAATTTCAACCCAAACTCTCCCTTTCCTAATTTCCTTCCCTTTCCCTCCCGGCATGACTAAAAAAACACATCCATCAAAACTTTCTCATTTAACATTTATATTGCAGGTTCAGTTTTGGGTTCAGCCTTGATAATAATTGGTTGAAATTCCGTTTTGACATCATCCATTACCGGCTCAACTTTGATATTACAAGGAGATCCTTCTGTTTTTATCTTCTGTAAACTGTAACAAATAAATAGTTTCAGCGTTCGATTCGTAGCTCAAGCAAAAATTGTTAAAAGTATTTTTTTATGAGTCAGTGGCCAACTCTTGTGCCAGTTTTAGGCTGCTTTAAGCCCTCCGGCTTACCGACTTAATAGCCGGGACCGACATAATGTGCCCTCAGAAGCACGGAAGCGATCAGTTGATATTGCCATTAGCGGTCACCCATCCACTTACTGACCGTACTGGATGTTGCTTGACCTTCGGGAAAACTTCACTTCTCCGGGATAAAATATAGCCTATGTTCATCGGGGATAATGTAGGATTCTATTGGTGAAAGAATTTTTCAAATCGGTCCAGTAGTTTCGGAGCCTATTCATTTCAAACAAACAAATTAAATCTTTCCTCTTTATAATATTATTATTTATTATTTCAGCCTGTATTGGCCCACTGCAGGGCAAAGGCCTCCCTCCCTTTTTTCCAGTTTTTCCTATCCATGGCTGCAGTGGGCCAATCTGGAAGATGCACATCTAACTCGTCCCGCCATCTCCGTGGTGGTCTGCTGCGTGGACGTCTTTATAATATTAGTATAGATTAAATTATGAACTACATTAATGTTTTTTTACCTTTTTTTAATTGCAGTCTGGCTCTTGGTCTGCCTCTTCCATGTCATATGTGCAGGTTGGCAGTATCTTTCATTACTTTTTAATGTGACATTGTGAGCTACGACCATATGATCCAACTGAAAGTAAGTTTTTTGAAGTTGAGAGTACACACGGTCTCGGGAATATTGCACTTTTCCCATTGAGTAAGGATACAATCTTTAACTGGCAACACTCAAAAAATGTCCGAGCACCGTTCTTTGATGACATTTGCTCGAATTTAGACGTTATCTCACTTGAATAAGTGTTCAATGTCGCTTGTACGCAAAAACAAAAACTCAGCGCACTGCGTAGCGTACGCCGAGTTTTGGTGCGGACATTTTATTTGTCAGATTGTAACTCTTTATAGTATCCTAGCTCTGACTTTTCCAGGATAAAAGGCCTATGCGTTAATTCAAAGAACTCTGTGGCGCAGTGGGTGACAGCCCGCTTGTGACGCAGAAGGTTGCGGGTTCGATCCCCGCCGGATAAATGTTTGTATGATCTGCAAATATTTATCTCGGGTCTGGGTGTTTCTATGTATAGTATGAATGTATTTACAAACAAAAAAGTATACAGGGTTATTTGTAAAACACCGGTAACCTCTCAGGACTGTGTTACTATCATCATTATTATTATTATTATTATTATTTATAATACACAGGCAGCTCTCAGAGCTGATGCGTGTATATCTTAGTCCTTGTCAGTGCGCTTTAAATATTTGTCCAGTCTATTCTTGAAAGAGTTCACTGAACCACAACTTTTGTTCTACAGACAAACTGAGCGCTTCTGTGCCCTCCACTGGTCACCCATCCACTTACTAACTGTTTAGAATGTCACGTATGGAATACCAACTTCCGCAAGATGTGGGCATGTATCAAATATGTATTTGTACACATTGAGTTATAATGTACTACGTACGTAGTATGTACGTACGTAGTACATTATAACTCAATGTTTGTACATGCCTCTGACTACCTTAGACATCTTCAAAGGATCTGGAATATAAAAGATCTGAGAGAATGTCTACCGCGCCTCGGAGATACAGTCGTGACCCTGTTTTTTTTATAATGTTGCTTAACTTCAACAATCTATCAGGAACGACTTAAGTATAAGCTAGACGAAAGCTTCTTATTATTATTATTATTTATAATACACAGGCAGCTCTCAGAGCTGATGCGTGTATATCTTAGTCCTTGTCAGTGCGCTTTAAATATTTGTCCAGTCTATTCTTGAAAGAGTTCACTGAGGGGGCACTTATCACTGACTCTGTAGACTGACACTGTCTCTGTCTCTTAGTATTGAATAACTTTTTCGCTTACCAACAACCGTTTCTTTGGAAAGTGTTGCTGGCAGTTGTAGTATGTGCAAAAGAATCCAGTGTGAGTTGATTTCGCATGTCGAATCATATCACTCTCTGTATTGAAAACACGAGGGCAATAATAACATTGGATATGTTTGTCTTGTTTACATTTACGGCTGAAAAAAGAATAAGTATATGTAAAAACTAATAAACTTGACAAAGTTATGTCATGCATAACCTATGAATACCCATACTTTAATATTATTATGTTATAAATTTTGCACACCAGGTGGATGGTAGAATATATAAGGCACAACAGATGTAAATTGACAACCAAAATTGTAACCTATATTCTGGCAAAATAAATACTTTCTTTCTTTCTTTTACTAAAACAATCAGACAAACAAACAAACAAAACAATCGGACTATTTCAACATTGTGATATAGACATATCAGCAACAGCTGCTCGTCTATCATCGATAGATAAATAAATAAATAAAAAATTGTATTGGTTATTTTTTTTACGAAAGCCCGCTTCGGACGCAGAAGGTTGCGGGTTCGATCCCCGCCGAGGGATAAATGTTTGATGATCTGCAAATATTTATTTTGGGTCTGGTTGTTTCTATGTATAATATGTATGTATTTACAAACAAAAAGCGTATAAGTATGAATGAATGAATGGATGAAAATACTTTATTTTAGAATGCACACCTTATAACTTTATAATGTTAATGTAAAGATTGTTAAAAAATATAAGTAGTTACCTCCTCTTCTTTTTTTTACTGTGGTGTTCCAAGTTCTGAATTATGTGTTCCGAGTGACTAAGCATATGGTCAAAATGTAGATATTTATCAGAGAAAGTCTTGTTGCAGCATCTGTATATTATATTTACATCATTTGATTCCATTTTACACTTTGTCTCCTGCATTTTAAACTTCTTCTGAAATATACACAATTATAATATTATTATTATTTATAACAACCTCTGTGGGTTAAAGCCCCCTTGGGATGCAGAAGGTTGCGGGTTCGATCCCCGCCAGGGGATAAATGTTTGTATGATCTGCAAATATTTATCATGGGTCTGGGTGTTTCTATGTAGTCTATACTAATATTATAAAGAGGAAAGATTTGTTTGTTTGAATTGAATAGGCTGCGAAACTACTGGCACGATTTGAAAGATTCTTTCACCATTAGAATCTTACATTATCAGCTTAGCGAATGCTTGTTGTGTCACTACACTATTTTCTTTCAAATTAGTGTGGTGAAAGGTGCACCTCAAAGAGGTCAATGCTCAAACATACGAGTTACGAGTTGTCGAGTCTAGAATTCAACTATTCATGCCTTTAATTCTACTCAAAAAAGAAATGCAACAGGTAGGTAAGGTACTTACATTAAATGGCATAACATATTTATTTTCAGTTTTAAAAATAGTTTGTTCTGCATTAGATGCATGTGAATAATCATTGTATTCACATTTTACTTCAACTGGCTCAGTTTTTATATTATCCGTAGATATTTCTTGCTTTACGTGGGCTGCCATTGCTCGTGGTGATTTTCTTGGGCTATCATCAATAACAATGTATGACGAGTTAGGATATTCACTTTTAATTGTTAAATCGCACAATTCACTGACTCTAGAATTACTGCGCATTTCTGAATTTCCCGACTGGTATTCGGATTTTATTTGAACTCCAAACTTGCTGTTGTTGGCGTCTAACTTTTCGGCGTTATGTAGCGGTTGACACTGAATAGTAACCAATGTCCTGCGGTCCATATGGTTCCTTGTGCTCATCGTTTATTTTTTTTACTTTGTATTCACAATTCCAGAACAAAAAATCAGTTTTTTTTGAAGCTAATTGTAAGTAAATCAAAAAACGATTTGAAAGCAAAGTGGAAAGGAAACAGCTGTTTTCATTTCAGTCAGACAGATCTTTCTAAACAAACATAGACAACGACTTCTTTCAACCAAGCTCAATTTCTATTGGATGATTAACTTTGAACGCATCCTTCTTTTATTTATTTATTTATTTTTAGCCTGCTTCGTCCCACTGCAGGGCAAAGGCCTCCCTCCCCTTTCTCCACCGCACTGGACCAGCGTGGTAGGTTATGGTCCAAACCCCTCCAAAAATAATCCACACCAATACAGATTGGGCCCCTAATATCCTTCTTTTACGTTTTAAAAAATAAAAAGAGTACAGAATAGAAATTGTGGATCGTTGTGGATTTTTTTTCATTTTAATATTTTACACTTTGCAGATTTGAATGAAATTCAGAATGTAATTCGGTTTTAGAATTTTACATAAAAGTTATTTTACCTATGACACTGACACTATATAATTAAATAGTAGAAACTGGTATAAAATAATTCTACCCTGGCAAGAAATTACATGTCAACAATGGAATTAAAAAAAAAACACTGTCATTGAACCGCCCGAAAAAAACCAACGCGCATCGCTTCTCTTTTGGAATTTATGGTAGCGTAACAAGGCTCCCTTTGTGTTAGCCGGATAATTATCGCGTGAAATTCGACTGGAAACCGCGTAAACAATGCTTTGCTAGTGTTTACCTCCGCCCTAGGACATTTACTACACGAATACGATAGCTTGCAACGCGAAATAAAGATCAATAACACAGAATCAAAATGCGTCCATAGCGTCTTCAATGGAGAGTAAGTCGGGAGTAGGAATTCAAGACCACTGGATGAAAAGTATGATGGAACCGGCGTCTAGCGACAAAAGTTCAGTAAAACACGAGAAAATGGCTGAGCAGTACAATGGTGATACCGACAGGATTCTCAAGAGATATCGCTGTGATGTCTGCGAGATGACATTCGAAGGTTTGGAGTTTCTGATGCTGCATAAGAAGTTCCATGGTGGTGAGAAGGACGAGCCGCCTATGGAGCCCGAGCCACAGCCGACTTCTAAGTCCGGGCCGAAGAGACGTCGCAAATTTAAATGTGATAAATGCGATGTAAAAGTAAACTCGCAGTACCATCTTGATATACACAAGAGCAAGCACGAAGGAGCTGCTTCGAAAAAGTTTATCTGTGAGATCTGTGATCGCAGCTTTGTGGCTGCTCAGTTCTTAAAAAGCCACATGCAAACTCACTCGGCTACAAGTACTATTAACTGTGAGATCTGTGAGAAAAGCTTCACAGGCCAAGCTTATTTAAAACTTCACATGCAGCTGCACAACGACATTAAGAAGTTTAAATGCTCCAAGTGCGATGATATGTTTCCGACGAAAAACTGTCTCAAAATCCACATGAAAAAGCACACTAAAGTCAAGAACTTCAAATGTGATCTCTGTCAGAAACTGTTTGTCTCCAAAATAACGATGGAGAAGCATCGTCAGACGCATGAGGGTCAGCCGATTGACTGTCTTGTGAAATGCAACCAGTGCGATCGTACCCTGCATTCGTCATTATTACGAACGCATATGACTCGAGCCCACCCAGCTTTGCATGAAGATGATGTAAAACGACCATACAAATGTATGACATGTGGAAAGAGTTTCATTGTTAAAATTAATCTCAATCTCCACATTAGAGTCGTTCATCCGGATCTGGCAGAACCTGAAGATGATGATGAGGATGTAATGACAGACAACTCGTAGATTTTATATTTTAATTTTAGGCTGTGTAACATGTATTATGTACTATCAAATATACTTTTTTATGCTATCTTGTTTTTTACTCCTATAGTACCTTAGCAAGTTGATATGCATGAAAATAAATAGAAAAAGGTCACCAATTTTGTTGATCTGACAGAACACTACTCGGGTCTCAATAAGTGTCAACAACATAGGAACTATCAAGAAGGTTCAATGCTAAATCCATGGGAACTATGTTCTTGTCATAAATATTTATCAAAATAAAATTAATCACTGTAGAACTCACAGTATTCTTATCAACAAAACTATCATTTCTTTAATATAATTTTAAATTATTTAATATTCAATCTTTCTTCTCTTCTGGTGCTGGTTCCACTTCCTCTTTAACTTCCTTCTTTGATTCGGCTTCAGCTTGCTGTAAAGAAAATATATTTAAGTAAAAAAATCGGTGGTATCTGTAATAAATCCCAAGTATCTTTTAATAGACCTATTTAGATTATTGATATGAACGTGAGTTGTTAATAAAAAAATCAAATCATTTGAAAGGGCTAAATTAATTAAAATAAAATTAATAACTGGAAAACTGTCTTTCTCCACCTCAACTAATTCTGAATGAAAACCACCCGATAGATGGCGCTATCCACCAAAACTGGGGAGTCATGTCAAAATATTTCCCCAAAACAATTCAAATAAATTATTTATTCATTATTCGGTACATAATTGTATGTAAATTCAATTATTTTATTAGATTTATTTATTGTGTGTATTACCTGTTATATTTTTATCGATAAATAAATCGTAATCAAATATAGCTTTACTACTCGCCGATAGATGGCGCCAGCAGTGATAAAAATTAAATTCCCGCGATTAAATTTTGATTGGAATCCGCCTTACCGCAGCTTTGTTTAAATCCTCTTCTTTCTTCTTCTGCAGGTCCTTGCTGACATCTCTGATCAGCTGGAGCTCATCCAGCTGCTTCTGGTTGAGGTCATCGAAGACTTTTACGACTTCTAGTTCTGTGTTTGACATGGCTTTTTGGAATTTAGCGTAGCGGGAAATTATAATGTCGTAACGCTCATCACTGACCTGACGGTATTGGTTGTTCGTCATTTTGTTCTGTGAAAAATGTATTAAAGGGTAGAGTTTTTGAGTCATAACAATTATACCTTAGATTATTAGAATTGGGGCAGACCTTTACCCAGCAGTGGGACAGTATAGGTTGAATATAAAAAATAAAACAATTATACCTACCTAGTTGAATAATCCACATAACGAGGTGCCGTACGCTAACAATGAAAACGCAAAATCGCAACTTTTCAGGAGAGCAGTTTTATTGTTTTAGTAGTTTTTATTTATTACTCGCTACTACAAGTTTAACAATTTATAATTATTTTAAACAGAAATAAGGGCCAAAGGAAGATATTAAAATTAAATAAAAAAAAACAGAAACTAGAACGACCTAGTACAGGCTTTATTTTGTTTTGTTTGCATTTGACAGCGATAAAATTCTACAAAGTTAGTTTAGAAAACTGGTAGGTAAGTAAGTACTAGGTATAGGGGGTAAAGTAGGTAGGTATAATCAATAGCTTACCGTTACGTTAGAGTCAGTCGGGTACAAAAATAACAATGATATCTACGCACGTCCCTGAAATTACACTACAATAATAATGCTAAGTTTTTGTACATTTTATTGTCAGGTGTCGTCAACCTTATTCTCGTTTTAACGTCATACACCCTTTTCCTGGATACGTTTCGTTGTACTTAGGTAGGTAAATACCTAATACGCAAATTAATTTTAGGTATGTAGGTAATCCTACGTAAAGAGGTAGGTATTCTTTCAGAATATCAAGTAGGTGCTGGACAAACTTAATCAGTACCTACTACCACGTACTAGGTAGGTAGGTAGGTAAGTAATTTTAAAGTAAGGTACCTACGAGGTAATAGATAGATAGATAGATAATTCTTTATTGTCACACCTTAATATAAATGACAAAATTAAAAAAACTTAAGTCTAAATTCAGTGGCACAATGGGCGGCCTTATCACTCAGAGTGATCTCTTCCAGGCAACCTTTGGATGGACTGGATAGAAGAGAACGAGAGAGGAGGCGGTGTTACAATTACAAACAAAAACTTAATATAACTTAATAGTTTTTTTTTTAAGTAAGTTAGTTAAATAAATAATGCTGGACATTTCACACAGCATAATCTAGCCCCAAACTGGGCCCAAACTAAACAAAGCTTGTACTATGGGAACCAAATAACTGATATACCTACTACTTCTAAACTTTTTGTTTGTAAATACATAGGTACATAATATTATACATAGAAACATCCAGACCTGAGATAAATATTTGCAGATCATACAAACATTTATCCCGTGGCGGGGATCGAACCCGCAACCTTCTGCGTCCCAAGCGGGCTTTCACCCATTGCGCCATTTGCGCCACGCCACAGAGGTCGTCAAGTTAGCTTACAATATTTTTGTAACCAAATCGTTCACTACTTCTGGAGTCAAAGCGTCAATAAAATTAATAAACATCAAATAAATCGCTTTAATTCAATGTTAATTATATTTACATTAATTAGATACCTTTAAGTAGGTACTACAGACGACAACTTTCGAGCGTATGAATAGTGTAGTAGGTATATGGATGCAAAGAAGCCAATACGGAACAATCTAATTTGAACACCATGAAGGCGCTAGTAGTAATACAAATACACTGAATCCCATACCAGTCTACAAACACTCAGAAAATTCAACTTCAAAGTCAAAGTCAAAAAACATTTATTCAGTAGGACCGCTGGAATCACTTAGAATAGTCTTAAAACTAATTTTACACCTGTTCTTTCGCGACCAATACCGTGATGAATCAGGGCAACAAACACGGTTTGGGGCCTATCATTATTTTCTTTTCGAACACAGCACCATTGAAAAGGACACGATAGTTCCTATGATCCTTATTGGACTGTCTGTAGGCACACTGCATGTTGGCGGTACCTTTTGAATCAACATATACATAATTAAAAAAAATCATGCTCGTAGTTAAACAACACCATTACGTATATTATAGTATGAATAAAATATAGATGTAGGAGGTAGGTATGCACTATGTTGCCTGATTAAGCCCAAAAAAACAGTGCTTAGGTTGGTAATTCACTTCAAAATATATTGTAAAGAATAAGATTTATTAAAAACCTACACCCAATAAAATCTGCACTTTTCCAATAAGTCTTATAAGAATACGCGTGTATTCGCGTAGAACGGAACGCAAAACCACCCCAGGGTAATGACTCACAACTCACCCCCACCCGAAAACTCCCGACAAATCCCGAGTGTCGCCACCGCGCGTACTCCGCACTAAAAACATAAAATTTCATCCACATTCTTATGTAACTATAAAAAATATATTTTTCTACAAAACCTTAAGATATTAATAGTTGTGTGGGATGAAATTAACAGTGATAGTGCTTTATACGTTGCGGTACAATGTTGAAGCGTGGTGATAAAATTATTGATTTTTCGGTGACGTGCACGAGTCTCGATTGCGGATTTACACAGTGTTATTATTAGATTGTGTTTTAGTGATTCTGTAAGTAATTGTGTACTTTTCACAAGCTAGACATACGAATTTAGTTCGATTTCAATGACTTTAATCATTTTGAAAATTGAAAAATTTAAATTGAGGACGAAATTAAAAATTGCCTGGTAATAATTTAGGATTTATCAGAAACATTGAGGCTTAATTTATTCTTTATTTTATTTTTTTCATTCGCCTTAAGGTAGTATATCAGTTATCTGGATCCCATAGTACAAGCTTTGCTTAGTTTGGGGCTAGATGATGCTGTGTGAAAATGTCCAGCATTATTTATTTATTAAGTAGTAGTAGTACGTACAATACATAATAATAAAAAATAATAAGTAGAAACATACCGGCACTATTTGTATATACCTCATGTAACTTAAAAACTTGGGTTCTCGCACAAAAAAAAATAATGCATTGTTTTTAATATATTTAGTTAAGCTTACATTCCTAATTAATCTGGGGCTTAAGTTATTACCTTATTAGTCAACGAAAAACATGGTCAATACTCCAATGTCTTTTCTGCCTGCTTACCTTGACATCTCTATGGTAGAGTAAAATTACATTTTCGTTTTGAGTTTTATCACAGGAATAAAATGAACTGTCACTTACTATTTTTATAGTTAGTGTTAGTAAGATACGGTAGTCTTGGTAAGCAGACTGAGGATATAAGATTAAAGATGCTGAGTAGATGGTGTAGGTTAATCAGTTAGGCAAGCCATAAGTTCCATCTATCCCAGAAGCTAGCTAGTAAGAAGTAGGTAGGTACCAAGGAAGTTTCCAAACTATTAATTATCTAGGCTATTAGGTAGGCATATTCTTAATAGTAGGAATAGAAAATCTTCGGTACCTACGTAGGTAGGTATATATTTGCATCAGTAGGTAGGAATAATACCATTCTAACAGACGTGAAACGCGATTTTTTTATATAACTAAATAAATAATATTTTACCCAACCATTTAAACCACATAAATCAAAGTAAGGATAGCTTGAGTGTTGTGTTTTTAAAATTACGAGTAGGTAGGTAGGTATATGTACCTAGGTACTTTCATAGAATACCTGCATACCTACATAAAAAATATCCAGACCTATCATAGCATGTAGAATTGAACTTGCACCTCCTGCGTCACACACCTCGCCCACTGTACCACAGAGGTCGTCATTCATGGGCATGATAGGTTTCTATTAGCGAGGATTTCTACTAGAATCCAATTAGGAACTATGTATTTATTTACCTTCTTACAATGTGTTACAAGATTTAGAAAAGGTATTATGTATACCTAGGCTTTTTTTTTACACAGCATCATCTAGCCCCAAAGTAAGCAGAGCTTGTGTTATGGGTACTAAGATGACTGATAAAACAGTATATTTATAAGTAGTATAAATATACTTTTTTATAGCTATTACTAGCTTCTGTGCGCAGCTTCACCCGCGTAGTACCAACATTTTGAATAGCCTATGCTATTCCAGGTCATTATCTACGCCTATTCCAAGTTTCATCCAAATCGGTTCACTGGTTTAGGCGTATTTGAAATAACATACAAACATCAAACTCACAAACTTTCAGCTTTATTATATGAATGGGATGATTGGCCAGCTACCACGTAGGTACTGTAGCTACCTATTAATAATTATTATAAAATATTAATAAAAACTTTAGTGATCCATAAGGGTGCCAAAACACGTATAATTTTGTTTTTTTTAATAATATTTTTAGCTAAGTAAATTAAATCCGATCATTATTTATTTGCACAATATATTATTATAATATTAGTAATTAGGTAGCTACATAATGCTACTCTACATACTAACAAATAACAAAACAAACAAATAACAAATAAATTTATTTAACAAAAGAAATTACAAGTTATAAACTATTACTAGAGGTCCCCGCACGAGGGCTAGCCTGTGTCGCGGGAAACCGAAAAACAAAAAGGCGATTTCCGGGAAAAAAATTATTAAAAAGAAATGGATAGCACTTTACAAGGTAGACTTATACTATGTATATACTCTTTATTATTATTATATTTCATCCTCACCTTCAACACGGCGTGGTTTATTTTTTTACGCAGCCAGTCGTCAAATGCCAATGTAGGTATAGTGGACAATTTTAATCTAAAGGCCAGATTACAAGTAGCGAGTAAATTCAATTCAATTTATTCAAAAAACTGAATACCTACATAAATAATAATAAATAAGTAAACCTTATAAAACATAATAAAGAACATAACATAAATAGATGGGTGAGCACAATGATATACTACCTAATTACCCAAAAGAGTTGATCCCAAATTCCCAAATCGAGCGCTCGGCCAAGTAGGTAAGTAAAGTACCTACCTACTCGGTGATCATTAAGTATCATTAAGTCAGCAACGCAAGTTAATTAATAGTAGTTTTTTTATTTTGCCACTGCTGGGCATGTTTTTCAATTCATTTCAAGATTTTTTTCAAAATAAATTCAATTTTTAATATTTTTATTCTGATTTCTGGGGAAAAAACATTCCATAACATACGGATGCATACGGATTCCGGAATTTATATTTGTGAAACATCAAAATTGACGTTACAACACAACCACTTGGCTGTCTCACCACATCTCGGTACCTAACGTGTACGTAACCATTCCTAGAATTGTAGTTGGCAACTCGCCAGTGGTAACGAGCACTAACATAAAGCCTATTGTTGCCATGTCGACTGTCGAGTCGATTGTGTGCCTCTCAACATCTCAAAATAGATCTAAGTATAATATTTATAGAGGACTTCGAAGTAGAGATCAAAGAACCTCCTGAATAACTCAAAATAGATTCTATGATCACCAAAACCACAAAAATTTGATTCTTAGGGCATTATTATCGTAAAACCTTAGCTCCTTTTCGGCGATGGGCTTGCAACCTGTCACGTATAGAATACTAACTCGGCGATGGGCTTGCAACCTGTCACGTATAGAATACTAACTTCTGCAAGATGTGGGCAAATATCAAATATGTATTTGTACATGCCTCTGACTACCCCCTTAGACATCTTCAAAGGATCTGGAATATAAAGATCTGAGAGAATGTCTACCGCGCCTTGGGGATACAGTCGTGACCCTGTTGTCCTTTTTTCAACACTGAAGGCGATTTCTAGGTAGATAGGTAGTTACTTATAGTTAAACTAGCTCTCTCTTAGGCCTTTACATCTATATATTGTATTAGATGATTTATACAGCGTCAGGAGGCAACCTATGCCCACACTGAACGGGACGCTGTAGTGCCTGGGACATTGTTTGAGATGGAATAGGCTTGCCCAGCACCTAAGCCTTAATCAGCCCACAGGAAAGACAACTTGTGGAGCTGATTAAGCTGCAGGTTTCCTCACTATAGCTATGATGGGTAACTCTCTCCAGGTATTTATTATTGTACCTAAACTAAGGGCAATAATAAATTTATGGTATAATTACCATTATCTGCCAAAAATTCAACAAAAACCATTTGATTGCAGGGGGGAAAATACATTTTAGAATGCATGCTATTTTACATTAACGTATTTTATCTTATCATACTTTTATCTCTCGCTGGAGGCTGCCAAGTGAAGTTCTCGCCTGCATTTTTAAAGTTTTCTACTTTTTATTTTATACTTACAGACACTAGATATGTAGGTATCTGAGTACCTAAATACATGGCATGGGTACTTAATGAAAGGTTATTGAAATCGATTCTAAATTCAAATCTTCGCCAACAGTTAAAAATCAGCATGACCGTCCGATTCGAATTTCAAAATGGGCGCGGCAGTGATGGCGCCGGAAACGGCCAACCCAAAAACTGACATTTACTAGTGATGTGCCGGTGTTTTGATGTTGACTCGGTCTTGCAAGATTGAAGATGGAAAGCGGTGGTTCTGCGGCCACGGAGGCCTACCAGTATGTGGGCCCTTTCAGATTGGAGAAGACATTGGGGAAGGGGCAAACAGGTAAAATATTTTACTTTTTAACTTATATTAATATAAGTAGATAGATACTTTAGTCACCAATTGGTAGGTACAGTCGGCAACGAAAGTTGACTAACATTTGATGTTTCACAAATCTGAATATTTACGAATTTCGTAACATCATGACCAAAATGTTTACTAGTATTTGAAAAGTCTTAGTTCGTAATAATTTCCCAAGAAAAGTTTATTTTTTCTTAGATATTGAAAACAAAAGATATTTTAAAATGTCCAACTGTTAATAGACTTTCGTTCCTACCTATTGAACTACAGAAACAAAGTAGCAGACGGCAGTATTTTTTGTGAATAGCGTAAGATCACCTAGGCTTGTTTTTAAAATTATTCACAGTGAATTCGAACAATTACTCATGCCGTATGAATGTCATTGAAATAACCTAGAAAGTTAATTTAATTATGATCACTGGGTTTCTCGTAAATTGAATGTATAAAACCAATTTTTTTGCATTGAACGCTTATTGGCACTCTGCCATGATGCAGATCCCAGGTGCAGAAAACACCTGATATTTAACCAAGAGCATTGGGTATCACCTCACTTTCGTTTGAGTGCTTAACTAATTTAGACTTGGAACAGAAGCAGAAAGAATCAGGAGTAAATCGTCTAGTTCCCAAGGCTATTTGATCAGTGTGACTGTGATCCTAGTGAAATGATTGTTGACGTTGACCTAGATACCTCTAAATAAATAAAAAAAGACCTAAAGTAAATTTTGTTTTTTATTCCTGCAGGTTGTGAGTCTATGGCACTATGGTCTACTAATTGTAAGAGTCTAGATTGAATATGCAATCAATTTGACTACCTAACCGTAATAAATAAAACATATGACATTATTTTTACTATATTTACATCGTCTTTAAGTTAAGAAAATGAAAATTATTCTATATCCCTGTATCTTTGCACTCGCTTCTTCTGTTCAGATTCTTCTACGATAGCCTGAAGCAGATTATTTGTTAGGAATCCATCTGAAAATAATATTTTTTTATTAACAACTTTAATCTTGCGTCGAAGGAATGGGGACAGGTCAATTTATTTAAAAAACTTAACATTATAAATAATATAAATACTTTACCACGAACCCCGCACTAGGCTGCTAAGCCTGTAGGTATCGCAGAAGATGCAATGAAACAAAAATGGCTGATAAGTTGGAAATATCTAAAAAGCAAAGTAAGATTGATGTTTCGGACGATTTTTTTAGTTCCCCTTTTTCCTACCTAAACAGATTTTGCTGTCGTCCAACCTACTTGCTTATTTATTGAAAAACAATGTGTCTATTTGGTTCTTGTCGGTCAACGAAGTCAATCAATTCAGACCGCATTGGACCTGGCTTCCCGCCAAATTGGGCGGGTAATGTTGTATTTATGCACATTAGGGATTGACTCTGTCTCAAACTTAATACAAGCTAGGTGGATGAACAGTATTGCATAAATTTTATGAGCTATCTTTCGCTTGCTTTTTTTTTAAATTGGATTTAATTTGGATTCTAACAGTGAAAGAATTTTTCAAATCGGTCCTTTAGTTTCGGAGCCTATTCAATTCAAACAAACAAATCATTCCTCTTTATAATATTAGTATAGACAAGCATTCAAAAAAATTATGCACATTCAAGTTTATTCGAAACCCAATCAACCAACTCAAACACAAACTAAGACAGTCTTTGTTCGTTTTCTATTCAAGCCCTAAGTGTTGTAGAAGCCTACTATTATTTTTACATTTACCTATAGCTACAACATCAATTTCCACTGAAATTGCACACTGCATTCGAACCGTTCGAACATTTCAACATTTCAGTCCTTTTCGAGCTTGTTGACACTCCCGGCGGGTCAACCTTTCATGTCAATACTTCCGGTAGAATAGGGTCAGCTAGTGTTGCCTACATATTTTATAAAAAAGTTTTTAGGTTAAGTAGAGTCCGCACTGAGGCGCCATTATGGGCGCCATGAAACTCCTGCAGAATTATGTCTATGTAATTCGTGCAAAAGAAAACCTAGGTACAATAAGTAACTATTTCTAGTAACTAGAAGGATAGATTAGAGGACACTTATGCAGACAAGAGTCTCTATAATCTATCAAATCACTGGCAGGCGGATTAGAACTTACTAAAATTGGCCAAGCTGCTGTACCTATCCCTGATGGGCGCCAGAGACACATTTAGGGGCATCACGTCTATCCTAGCTGCGAATTCGTCCAGTGGAGCCCCGGCGCATAGCGAATAGCCGATGATGATGATGAATCTGAAGAAGATGATAAAACTCAAAATATTTTCTCTAAACTCAAATCATCTAATGGTCAATCATTGAGTTATAATGTACCTACTTACGTACTCGATGTGGTCAATCAACTATTTTACAGACACTATTGCTGCTTACTTTGGGGCTAGATGATGCTGTGTGAAAAGCCCAGCATTATTTATTATTATTATTACTCTATCCCCGAACATTTTTATTAGAACGTTCTTGGTGGACTGGCAACTTGACGACACAACCAGAGGACACCACCACTCCGTCATGCGAGCGAAAGCAAACATAAAAGAAGCTAATTACGGTAAAAAGTGCCATCTAAATGTTTCCAGTTGCAATTTATGAGGTGACTCAGTATACAAATTCTAGTATGTCCTATCAAAATTCGTATGCTGAGTTACCCTCATAAATATCGACTGGAAACACTTAAACGGCACCTTTTACCATAATTAGCTTCTTTTGTCTTTGCTTTTGCTCGCATGGCGCGGTGGTATCCATTGGTTGTATCTTCAAGTTGCGAGAACAATCTAATAAAAGCGCTCAATGACAGAATTGTGCGGGTAAAATAGTTGATTGACCCAACTGCCATAAAATGTGGGATAAGAGGAGATTGGTAGGTCGCTCTGAGCTTTTTCTTGTTCCTTATTACTAAAACTCGTACTCACCCGTAAATAAACATAACTTAGAATTAATTTCACAGCCAATCGTATCAATTGCCAAGGACCAACTAAGTTGTTACGATGCTTAAAGAGATTCAGTTGATTTGGACACTGTAGAGTTGATACACACCCCGTGAGAAAATTCAATAATTAATACGTCCAATAGTTATGGGCATGTAATGAGAAGGGAATAATGTCATGTGACCAGAAGAGTACTTGGTATGAATGTGGATGGACATACGAGTAGAGGTAGGCCGAAGAAGAGATGGATGGATTGTGTGAAAGATGATTTAAGTAAGAAAGGAGTGAGTGAGATGACGGCTGATAGAGGGAAATGGAAGAGGAATAATGTTGTTATGCCGGCCCCACATGAGTGGGACAAGGGCAAGAAGATGACGACCAATAGTTATCGGCATTAGATTTTTAGGCAAGTTTGGACCTAAATTAAGAGCCAAGTAGGCGCCAGCGTGAACATAGGGAGGCCTACGCAGCTGTGGGATACTATTGACTGCGGATGATGGATGATGACGTGCAGTATAAGAACTCTAACTTTTTCTTTCTTTCTTTCTAACGTTCGCTACTTATAGAGTACCTACGTATTGTTACCAAGTCAACCTACCAAGCCAAACGAAGTTTCAAGTCATTATCACCGACCTCCTGTTAAGAAGATTCGAAGATTAGGTACAAAAAATTCCCAAAAAAAAGTCCTATAATTTTATAAATTAACACTTAGGTATTTCATTGAGAAATGAAATGAAAAGTCTTATCAAAATTTTGGATTCCGACGGGATTCGAGCCCGCAACGATCAGACGATCCTTCTAAAGCCAATGAAAAACCGTCCTTGTTGTTTTAAAAGTATCAGCTCTATATTGTTCACCTTGGATTGTACAGATGTACACACTCTTTTCATAGAAACTGAAAGTCGATGCTCTTCGTTTCCGAGAATAGTAGAAAATTCTCTTGCTTGAAAAATTTCTTTTGCAAAATACCTATGGTCACAGTAATTAGGTATTAGAATAAGTAGGACCTACCGTAGTCTCTCTGTGTTCTGTGGTATAGGTATCTCACAGACGATTCGTCTGTGAGGTACCTACCTAGTACGTCTGAGAGGTACCTACATGCGTAGGTGTTTTATTTAATCGAGATTTATATATATCTATATTATATTTTATACATACATACATACATACTCTCTCTGTCTCACTCTGTCTAATGATGTTGACTTCGTTGGAGTTCCTGAGGCTAAAGGTGAAGCCACTGTCCATGTGGTGATGACCCTGGCACGAAAGCTGGGAGTATCACTTAATGAAGATGACGTCGTTAGTGCTGACCGAGTTGGTGCTGTGCGCGACGAGACTACTGGACGTGCTCGTTCTCGACCAATAGCCGTCAGATTTGTGCGGCGTGCGGTCCGCGATGAATTGCTCCGGGCTGCCCGTGTACGCCGTGGTGTCTCTACTGGCGATGCTGGCCTGGCGGGCGAGTCCCGTAGGTTCTACGTTAATGAACGCCTTACGCGGGAAAATCGATCACTCTTCTTGAGGGCACGTGAAATTGGAGCGCGCCTTAAATGGAGATTTGTCTGGACCAAGGATGGTCGTGTCTACGCCCGACAGCATCAGAGTGAAGACTCTCCACGCCATCGCCTGCGCTGCGAGGCTGACCTCGTACGGGTTTTTGGTGCAGAAGCAGTTGGTGCGGCTGGTGGAAATGTTACATCATAAACTCCTTTTATTACGTCATGTAATATTACTGTTTCTATTTTTTGTTGAGTCTCATTTTACTGTGCTTTTTTTCCTTTGTTTATTTTGTTTTTGCTGTTATTGTTTTGCTTCTGTTAAGAATTCATTAGTGTCTGCCTTCTCATCCTCTCACAACTCACCTAATCACCTATTACACTCTGCTTTTGAACGTGCTTACACCACTACTGCTTACTTCCCATCTGATATAAGTAGTACTCGTATTTCTCCACTTTCCCACGTGATACTTACAATTAGTATTGATATTACGTTTCTTTAATGATGGCTGCAAGAAATAACTTATTAAAAGTAGCTTTATATAATGCGGGATCGCTTAACACTTCAGGTACTGAATTTACGTTAAGGGTCGAGCAGTTTTTGCCTGAAATACTTGCAATTAATGAGTCCTGGCTGAAAGATGGATGCGCTGCACTTGCTCCAAAAATACCTGGCTATCGCTTTAAAATGAAACCTCGTCCGAGTAATGTTTTGCGTGGCTGGGGAGGTGGACTTGCTTTTTACATTCGAAGCGGTGTCAGAGTTCGCTATTTGGAACATCCACCTTCAACAGTTGAGCAGTGGTGGTTATCTACCAATGCAAATGGTCTTCGGATTGTGATTGGTACGGCATATCGCCCGCATTGGCAGTCAGTCGACTTATTCTTTGATGAACTAACTAATACTATTACATCGTTAAACCAAGTCGATAAGATCATTCTACTTGGAGATTTCAATATAACAAAAAAATCAGACCAGGGTAAACTCGATTGCTTTTTACAAAGCCTGAGTCTAAAACAATTTGTTACCGAACCGACGCATTTCACTGACCACAGTGCCACCATCATTGATCTTGTCTGTACAAACATTAAGGTTAACTTAATTGAAGTAGTTAATATTACTGGAACACGAGGACATGCAATGATAAATGTCACATTGAATGTACGTAAGGCAAAGCCTAAACCTCAGTTTATTTCTTACCGGCCAATCAGAGATATTAATATGGATCTATTCAATGAAATGCTTTACTCTCTTGATTGGGAAAGCATACAATACATGACTTGTATAGACGACATGGTCACTACATACAATAGACTGATTAATGCATTATTTGACAGACATGCACCAATGAAGACAGGTCAAATTAAAGAAAAGCCTTCACCTTGGGTGACGGACACGGTGAAATTGATGCTTGAGCTGAAAAGCGATGCCTTTAAACAATATCGTTCCACTGGTCTTAGTTCTCATAAGGATTACTTTAAATCTCTTAAGAAACTCGTAGAACAGGCTATGTTTGCTGAAAAGCGAGCTTTTTTCGACATGGAAATTAATAATCACGCACAAAACTCTAAAGTTCTTTGGAAAAAATTAAAGAATAATGTTCTAAACGACTCCAATAAAAATGAGGATTTGCCAATCTCTCTTAATAATCCAGACCTAATAAATCAGCATTTTTTGAACGTCCCTGGCTCTGACACTGTTTCGCTTTCCATGTTGAGCTACTTTGAGCACCATAGATTTTGCAATGCGACTCTAAAACTTACTCCAGTCAGCGAGCACGACGTATCTAAAGCGTTGATGTTAATAAAATCAAATGCTCAAGGAATTGATCAGATCAACATGGACATGATCTTGCTCACTTTGCCCCATACACTGCCTTTTATAACTGCAATTATAAATAAATCAATAGTTTCTTGTAAATTTCCATCCTTATGGAAGACTAGTCTTATAAAACCTATTCCAAAAGTCTCAAATCCTTCTCAGTTCAAGGATCTCAGACCTATTAGCATTTTGCCATGCTTATCTAAAGTCTTAGAACGAATAGTATTTACTCAGACCTCAAAATTTATTGAAGATAACAATATTTTACCTCCAATGCAATCGGGATTCAGAAGGGGAGTCAGTACAGCTACTGCACTTCTCGATGTTGTTGACAATGTGCTCGCTGCGCAAGATTCTGGCAAGAGCACCGTCTTGGTCCTCCTCGACTTTTCCCGCGCTTTTGACTGTATCAATGTACCCTTGCTGCTTTCCAAAATGGCCTCTTATGGTTTTAGTGAATCCACTATTATGTGGTTTGACAGTTATTTAAAGGATAGAAGCCAAATAGTTCAGATACGCAGTAGTGATGGTAGTTCAAGATGTTCGGCAGCTTCAGGTGTTATAAGAGGGGTGCCACAGGGATCTATACTTGGTCCTCTACTTTTCATTCTTTATACAGCTGATATAATTAAACAGATTCAGCACTCACAATACCATCTTTACGCGGATGATGTACAGATCTATGTTCACACTGAACCCTCCAAAGTAGGTGCGGCCATCCATCTTCTAAATTCTGACCTTGATAGAATAGCTTCCTGGTCACTTAAAAACTGTCTTGCTTTAAATCCTTCTAAATCTAAATTTATGGTGCTAGGTTCTAAGAAACAAATAGAGTCCACCCTGTCGCATCAACCTGTTGTTAGTATACATGGTAACCCTGTTGAGTACGCTACTGAAGTTCGCAATCTCGGTGTTCTGATGGACAATACGTTACGTTTTGAAAACCACATAGTCAATGTGTCACGAAGTTGCTTCTATCGCCTTAAGGTTATGTACAAAGTGCGGCATTTGCTTAGCGAGGATGTTAGGTTGACACTGTGCGAGTCCCTAATTCTGTCCAAGCTAAACTATGGTGATATTGTTACGGGACCGTGTCTGCTAAATAAAACGAAAAAGCTAATTCAACGCGTCCAGAATGCGTGCCTTCGTTTTTGTTATAAAATCCCGCCTAGAAGTCATATTAGTCCTTATATTAATCGTGCAAAGTTATTGAATATGACAAGTCGGAGAAGTCTGCATATGGCAAGCCTTCTAAACACTATCATTAGGTATGAACACCCTTACTACTTATATAAAAAACTTGAATGGCGTCATAACAACCGCAGGCAAGATCCTAGACCAGCTAACAGGTTTAAATTAGTCACACCTTATCACAAGACACGTGCTTTTGAAGGAAGCTTCCGCTACCAGGCTACCAAATGCTGGAATAATTTGCCCCCTCCACTGAGAAATACACTTTCAAAAGCTACTTTCAAATCTCACTACAAAAGGCTTCTCCTTGAGGGGCAGCTTGATAGCGGCTTAGCTTCCTAGCACTAAATGGTTGCACACATACCTACACTACACGCAGACACTTCACACTGACACTACACAATCACCTACTCTGTTATGCCTCCCTACTACTTACATCCTTTTTTTGCTCACAACTATCCACCCTTACATACACTACACACACATTACACATCTCACATGCATACACTTTCCTTTTACATTACACACACTAGGTACAAAAAGCTCACACTAGCGCTGCCCTGTGTAACCTTGGCTCTCAAGAGACTTGTGTTACCGGGACATTACAGTTACAGCACATTACACACACCGTCCCCCTTCCCCTCTCCCCTCCCTCTAAGGCGACACTGAAAAACAGCGCCTGATCCTTGGATCTAGGCATTTTGCTGAGTAGTTGCCGTTTCAACAATCATTTTTCATTTGTTTTTTTTTAATTTATTATTTGTTTTATTTTCTTACCTACTTAGTTGATTAGTTGAATAAATGTATTTTCTTTCTTTCTTTCTTTCTTTCTTTACATACATAAAATCACGCCTCTTTCCCAAAGGGGTAGGCAGAGACCACGGATCTCCACTCGCTACGATCCTATTATATATGTATCTTAAGGTATTTATTATAAATTACACTCGAACTGCCGCGATACAGGCCTAGCCTAGTGCGGGGTTCGATGTAAATTATTTATAAGAATTGTAATTTTATGTATTAAGTTTTATGAATAAATTGAAAATTGAATTGAATTGAATTTATAATTTTAAAAATGTTATTGGGCATGATTCACATAGTTAGGTACACTCAGCAAAAAATGTGGTCTACCACCCTACGGTTGAGGTTCATTTGAATGTTATGAAACAACAAAAGGTTTATTTTACTATTATGACAGTTAGAAAAGTAAATTTCACAGAAACTGTTGTCAAAGGTGGTAAACCATTTTATTTGCTGACCGTACATAAGTCTCTTCTAAGAAAAAATTGCGAATTTGCGGCCACTGTGGAATCGAGCCAAATAAGCCATAACTAATTGGGATTTTTTTCATTCTATTTTCAGGTTTAGTCAAATTAGGCGTCCACTGCGTCACAGGCAAAAAGGTTGCAGTCAAGATCATAAACAGGGAAAAACTAAGCGAATCCGTTTTGATGAAGGTAATTTTTTTTAAGAACCCCTCCCTATAGACGATTCTGGAATGTTTTGTGAAAGCGCCATCTAGTATCGAGTAGCAAATAAACTAGCTTGTATCGATTTCCGGTTGATATTATTTAGTGGGTTTTTATTTTAGCTAGGTATTAGAAATCAGATAATCAGTTGTGTAATTTTATGAAAAATGTTGAAATTGTCTAATCAAAACTGCGTGATTTGAATTTTCTATGATAATAAATAAATAAATAATGCTGGACATTTCATTAATTTTGGTTCATCTAATAATTGGCTCTTATTGTTTCAGGTCGAACGAGAAATAGCAATTATGAAACTCATAGAACACCCACACGTTTTAGGACTATCCGATGTTTACGAAAACAAAAAATATTTGTAAGTTTAGTTAGATGACGCAGAAGCACTATAAATATAGTAACGCCATCTAGCGGTGTAAAGACTTACTTCAAATATAAACTCATAAAATCTTGTTTTTCCAATTGCGTAGCTAGTTTTTTATAGTGTATTAAAATGTTTTTATTATTTACAGGTATTTAGTATTAGAACACGTAAGCGGTGGCGAGCTGTTCGATTATTTAGTAAAGAAAGGAAGGCTGACTCCTAAAGAGGCGAGAAGGTTTTTTAGACAAATTATATCAGCGCTGGATTTCTGTCACAGTCATTCAATATGGTAAGAATTTAAATTACTTATTGAAAAGATTGTGCACGAGAAACGAATCCGCACTCTACAGGTACCTACCGTTCGGCCCTAAGCAAAGTTAGGTACCTAGAGTACCTACCTACTACTTGGTATGGTAGGTAGGAACCTACCTAGGATTTATGCTCACTCTCCTTTTGAAAGCCTAGTGATTTGTTTTACTAGTAGAACTACTAGTATTATATCTGGGCTAGCAGTAGCAATTACTTTGCCAATGCTATTAAAGGTGCTGTCAAATCTCTAAGGGCTCTTGAGATTTTGAGGTAGGTGGGTAACCTGCCATAGAAGGAAAAGTGGAAGGAAGACGAGGAAGAGGCAGGCCTAGAATCAGTTTCATGAGTCAGATAAAGGAGAAGATCGCTGTCATGTCGTATAAAGAAGTAAAGGAATCCGCATTGGAAAGGGAGAGGTGGAGGAAGTTGCATCATTGCACCGACAAGAGCTGAGCTCTTAAGTTTAATGATGATGATGGGTAACCGGTAACTTACATTATAGCGCCACTTTATCTGGACCGGTGGCCAAAAGAGGAACTAACGAATTATACTTGTAAAATTTATTTTCCGCCAACACCAAATGCGCTAACAGCGCCTCTCTGACCGGTTCAGATAAAGTGGCACCGTACGTACCTACCTAGGTATAGGTATCCTTCTACCGCCTAATGCAATAAAATTATTCTGATTCTGATTCTTAATGTCTCTACTTTAGAATAGAGTAGGTAAAATGACATTTGAGTTTCGGCAAAAATGTCTTTGTCGAAGTTAAGCAACGTTCGAAACGGTCTGTAATTGGATGGGTGACCGCCAGTGGCATTTTCATCTGAGCGCTTCCGTGCTTCGGAGGGCACGTTAAATTGTCGGTCCCGTCGTTAAGCCATGACGGAGGCCTTAAGGCGGCCTAAAATCTCCGTCATCAGAGTTGGCCACTGACTCATACGAACTTACTATTCAGCCATACCTAGAGATACTTAAAAGGTGGCCATGACAAGCAGACAGAAGAAGTGCTGGTTTTATCAGAAACCTTTGATTTATAAAACTTCTCAGCCACCGCGACCTGAAACCGGAGAATCTACTCCTGGATGAGCGAAACAACATCAAGATAGCTGACTTCGGCATGGCGTCGCTCCAGCCAGCCGGCTCGCTTCTAGAAACTTCCTGCGGGAGCCCACACTACGCGTGCCCTGAAGTTATTCGGGTGAGTTTATCAGTTTATCTGAGCTAGTACGTACCTATTTTTTAAGCCAATGGTACCTATACGTACTCTTTGGCCAAGGCTAGGTAGGTATACGTACTCTTTGGACAAGGCTAGGTATACCTACATACTCTTTGGTCTAAGCTATGTACCATGCTAAATCTATGATGCGTACATTTTAACTAATTTGAGGGAAGGAACTACTATTTTTAATATCTTTAATTTGAGGGAAGCTTTTTTTTGCTTCGTTCTGTATATTCTAGTGTTGTGTTACCTTATTTACATTAAGTTATAGTTTTGTTACGTACATATTTTCTAACGACTGTTTGTTTTCCTAAGAAAAAAAAAAAAAATACCGATATAGGTAAATCTTGTACAGTCAGCAAACTAAGTTAACAGTCTGATTTCTTAAAACGCCATTTTGTTTTCTATTTCTAAGAAAACTTTTCTTGAGATAACATGGGCTGCGCTTATTCTTCAAATAATGCAAAATATTGGTAAAAATGTTACAGATTTTCGAAATATTGAGACTTGTGAAATGTTAAGCGACTGTCGTAACTGACTGTACCTCCCATAGTAAAGAAAACAGTTTTTTTTTTTCAGAAAGATATTTTAATAACTTCCACGCAACATAGGTACAAGTATACAGAAGTTCTAACTTACAAAAAACTTAACAAAATGTTAAATAACTAATTTACATTTAATTACCTAATTTAGTAATCTAATTAAGTACTTTTCATGTTAATATATTAGTTACCTATGTATATCTTAGATTATGTACTGTAACTACAAAAATACAGAACATACATACATAATATAAATAGTTTTCATTAATGGTGACACGTTGCAAGCACTACCTAATTGAACAATGATACTTGGAAATCCTATCGCCATCACACAAATATTTAATAGATATAAATATTCTATAATACTATTCAAAAACCCACCAAAACCTCTTGAATCTTCTTGTAAAGAAAACATAAAAATTCTTTAAAAGAATTAATTCAACTTTTTTACCAAGCCCTCCTCTTATAAACCGTAGTAAAGTTTGACCCGGCAGGTGGCGCTGTTGAAAGCCAAAGAGATTCCTAATCACCATAATGACAATTCATAATTCAAATACAAAAAATTTGCTAGGTATCTTCCCACAGATTAATTTCTAAAAAACTTAAATTTTTGTACATAATTCAAGGGAGCATATTACATTCAATCTTGCAATTTATTTCGATTTACAAAATCAAAATGCTATTATTCGCAAAATTTGTAGAAATGTACAACAAATTCCTAACATAAGCATTAAACCATAGGAAAGGTCAATTAATTTGACCTCAAAAAACATTCTCAACTGGAAAGAGTTCCTTTAGGGTTAAGAGTTCAATGTAACAATTTATTCAATCAACTTGAGTCATTATTGTGGACACAATACTTATGATGGAATTTATCATTGCAATCAAAAAGTTTATCCTACTACAATCATTTTTATCAATCTGATGGTTTGTTGTTTGCTTGTTTTAAGAATTAAGAAATGCAGAGACAACAAACTAGACACACGCTCATAAAAAAGTAATAATTAAAAACATTTCTTTATGAGTCTGTATTGAGACAAAATCGTTTTATTTTTATATTTATAATCTATGGAACCTAAAAGCTAGGTAATAAGTTACGTATGTAGAACTCTGACCGGAAATCGCAGCAGAGGACGGCCCCCCACGAGATGGAAAGACGATCTTGTAAAGGTTGCTGGGAGCCGTTGGGTGCAGGCTGCACAAGATCGATCGCTGTGGAAATCTATGGGGGAGGCCTATGTTCAGCAGTGGACACTAGATGGCTGAGATGATGATGTAGAACTATACCATAATTCTACAGCGATTAGTTTATAAACACCAATCTGATCATAATTGTAGGCAAAATCTTTTGAAAGTCATAAAAAATCATCAATTAAACTGTCTACCTCTCTAGTCATCATCAACTCTTTGTTTCTTGCTAGAATTGGATGGTGTTTGGGGAGGTGACGATGCCGTCTCTCTTCTCTTGCCAGAATGCCTGGCGCAAGTATTCCCCGAAAGCCTATTCGAACTAGACCTGTCTCTATTAGGAGAAAACTGTTTCAACATCTCCACATCGTTGAATATAACTTGAGCGCCGCCTCCACAAGTCGGAACAACGTCTCCTTTGTACAGTTTAGTTTCCAACTCGCCATCTGTGTCTTGTTCTTGAGAGATAAGACAGTATTTCGATGTTTTGGAATTTGCGATGTCTTTAACGCTTGTAAGTTTGCTTACAACTTTGCTGTTGACTATGTTAGGCTTCATAACTGTGCCCATTGGGACGAGTTTATTCGGCGCGTGTTCAACCCAGCCTTTGCCATCTGCGGATAGCGATCGCCGATGTCTTGGGTTGGCGATCGCGACCCCGCGGCGAGATGACGCTGGTGTTTCTCTCGAATCTCTCGTCTCTCTTGTTTGTGGGCAGGAACTGAAGGGAGTTAGCAGATGTGCTGGTAATGCTCTAGGCGTGGAACCAGGAGTGAAATCTTTTGTTTGAGCAGCCATATCGTTCCTCTGATAATCTTTCTGATACTCGTTTCCGTCGCCTCGGTCTACGTTTAGAACTTTATCGATGATGCGTAATCTGTTTTCCTTTTCTTCCACCTCATTACGAAGTTTTTCGTTCTCTGAATTTATTTCTTTAGCTTTTTCGTGTTCCGCGGCAATTTTGTAGTTGTACTTTCGTTCTAGCACTTTCTTTTGTTTCTCTTTTTCCAGTTTGTTTTGATTGAGGAGTAGGTCTTTTTCCTGCAGTTCGCGCTTCAAGGCGGAGGTGTATTCTGTCATCTCTGTCAGTTTTCTTTGATAAGAGAGAGAGGTATTCTCTGTGGAGGTCAAACGGTCTTCTAAAGCTCTGATTCTTCGTTCGGATTCGTTTAGCTGAGCTTTCAATGACTGGTTCTCACTCCTGACCTCCATAGAATCTTTCTCCAGACCAAGCAAAGCTGATCTAAGTCGTTCATCTTTAATTTGTTTGCTGCGTTTCAGAGTTTCACGTCTATTGATCCTCATCTCCAAATGTGCCATCAGTTCTTTGATGATATGAGCTGCTTTGGAGCTGGTGAGCTCTAGGCTTGGGAAGTCCGGTCCTAAGCTGTAGACTAGACCCAGATCTAGCTCTAATTCCTTGGCTTCAGGGCGAGCTATATTATCCCGAGCTGCATTGAAGAGCTTGTTGGCTTTGCGACGTCCAGACGTCAGTCCCATATTCGCAGCAACATCTATTACCTGTGGCTTAGCTACTTCGACTTCTGCTGCCATTTCTGCGAACCTCATGACTTGGAGGGTCTCATCGTAGTCCTCTGCTCTTGGGTTTGCACACACAACCATTCTAACCTGACCTTCTCCTTCAAAGAAGTTTTTGAATAGATGTGTGATCTTTGATTCGCGATATGGGACCATATTGTTAGTGCCGTTGATCTGATTTTCCCTCAACGCCTCCATGCAAGTTCGGAGCGTCATGAGACTTTTGTTTATATTCCCAGCTTCCCTCAATCTTTGGCCAGTGTTCTTTGTGCGGTTGGTACGTTCACTTCCAGCTAGATCAACCATACTGAGTTGGCTTATTGATAGGAACTTCTTATTTTGTATCACAGCCTCTCCCATCTCATCCACTGGTGCCTGCACCAATCTTATTGTGAAAACCGAGTGACTCCTGCTTGATTCCGCATTCAATGTTGTATGGGCCATTCGTTTCCGTTTCAAGCCGAGGTAGAAAGCATCAAATGCCTCTTCCGCTGACTTTATCTCCACCTCAGTGACTCCATGTACGTACATGTTATGTGCTGCGTCTTCTCTTATAATCTTCACAGGTAGGTTCCGACCAGTGGGTCCGTCATCAAGCAAGTCAAAGACGCTGTTATTGTAGATTTCAACGTACGTCACAAATACTCCATACTGGTTGTCTTCATTGATTCCTCCAATCTTGGTCACGTCTGATGATGACATGGCTAAATCTGGATTTGAATTGTTTTTCTTACCAGATTTGAATTTGTGTAGTTCCTGTTGCCGTTCCAACATGGCCTCTGCCTCTGATTGGACATCGAACATGTTCATTTTATCCGGTTTGTACACGTACTTGTGTGCTTGGTAGTCGTTTATAGTCTTGAATATGATGTTCAGACATCGCGGTAGAATCCCGCAGTTCTGAGGCTCACCGGTCATTGTGAAGGTTTTACCGCTGCCTGTGACTCCGTATGTGAATAATAATCCATTTTTACCCTTTATCAGGCCTTCTACGAGCGGCAGGGCGACTTTATCAAAGACCTCTTGTTGATTCGTTTCGGGCGGGAAAACCTCCTTGAAAGTGTACTTCATACTTTTGTTGCTCTCGTTTCTGTATGTTATAGCTGTAGCTGGTGGGCTCAGCAGAACTGTAGTGGGCGAAATTATCTTCATACATGATGAATCTGATTCTCTTTGCATGGGGCGCAACCGGCAAAAAACTTGTACAGGATCTCGATCGCCTTGGGCTAAGTTTTGGCGGCTCCGAGCAGGCGTCCGCATGTCGTTCAACCTTTGTTTCGATTTAGCAGACTTCATTCTTACAGTTCTATGATTTCACATGAAAAATAACACCTTGTTTTCACGAAAATTACAATTTCAACCGTTCGGGTAAAATCAAAGCAACGACCGTTGATGAATTATCAATATTATGCGGCTGATTTACGAAAAACGTGCGTTCGCCTGTGAATTATTCTCTCTCTCTTTCGAAAGCAAAGGAATTTATATTTGCTTTCTAGTAGAGCCGTTGACGGTTACAAGGCTATTTTATTAAGTCGCATTGCACTACACCCAGGATGTTGTCATTCTAAATTTTTTATGTAAATGCTTCCAACTCTAAATTTTATATTTGCCTATAAATTTTTATGCAACGGGTTTACAGTGTATATATAAATTGATTTAAGAAATAGGATAATGTTATCAAATTATGCTTTTAACAAGTGTCACTAAATATTAACCTACCAATCGAGGTGTCGATATCGTAGTCATTTTATTTTCTCATATAGGTAGATAGATAGATAGATAGAAAATATTTTATTGTACACCACAATGGACATTATAAAATACAAACAAAGATACAAGAAAACATTTAAAGCGAAGTACAATGGGCGGTCTTATCGCTGTGAGCGATTTCTTCCAGACAACCTTAGGATGAACTGGATTAAAGGAAGGCAAAAAGGCGGTGTAAATAAAATATGTTTTTAAAAACAAATAAATAAATAATAATAAATAAATATATACCTACTATGTACGAATAACTATAATTTATAAATAAATACATTAATCCTAATAAATAAGTATAAGTAGGTAGGTTAATTTACAGTGATATTTAAGAATATAGGCATAAACCTTCAGGTGATCTCGTTTTTAATGTTTGTTTGCAATATCAAACATGAACACGGCAGAAACTGCGATTACCTACAGTTCTTCCAATGGATCTAGGCATTCGTTAAGTTAGCCGTTTGTCTGTCCGCAATGAGCGCTTTTTCACACAAAATTGTGTTCTGCGCAGACAAACGGCTAACTTCACGAATGCCTGGATCCGTTGGGCCAACTGTACTTATTTATTTATTTAGATACATATAAAATATACCATTACACCATTTATTTAGTCATTTATTTATTTATTAAAAACTTAGGCTAACATTACAGATAATCTAATAGCTAAGGCGTTATCCTAGTGAGATCTTTAATTAAATCTTAAACTTAACTTATATAAAGAAGGGCACAAGTGGTACAAAAATAAACAAAACTAAAAACTCTCTGTAAATAAACAATAGGTATATTTAAAAACTCTTAATAAAAAATAAAAATAACATTCTCTTAAAATATTATCTTAAATTCGTTATATCTTTTTACCTAATAGCACTAAGGTTAGGTTAGGTGCATTATAAGCAAAAATATATTATAGTAAGATTTGTCTTTTGCTAAGGGTAAGGGTAAATCTAGTTTTAGTGGAAACATATTTTTTGCTCCATGTTGGCACTACCGAAAATCGAAATCAATAACGCCAACTAAATAAAAAAAACGTTTAATTCTTCGCAGATTTTGAGTTTAGTTAGCGTCAATTAATAAAAGAAAGAAGCGAAATAAATAACCACCAGAATTTGTATTAGGGAATAAAGCTATGTACCTGAACGTCTTCAGACAATGATCTTTTATTCTTCAGAAAATTAAATTAACCAAAAAGAGAAATAAAGACATTTTTGAAAATGATTATTCAGACATTAAAAGGTACGTACAACGGAACGGTGATACGAACGAGAACAAAACAAAAACAAACAACATTTTTATTTGTTTGTTTTGATTTAGATTTTCGACCGGCAAAAGAATTTGGTTTTCTTTTCAGGGTGAAAAATACGATGGCCGTCGAGCAGACGTTTGGTCATGTGGAGTTATCCTGTACGCGCTGCTGGTCGGCGCGCTACCATTTGATGACGATAACTTACGCCAGCTCCTTGAAAAGGTAACCACCGAAACGAAACAGCTAATTCTGAAAGAAACGAAATTACTTTTCACTCGAGATCTGTGGCCCAATGGTTGGATGATATTATCAATATTGTCCGTAAAAGCGTGTGACGTTACCGGACAGAGTGGCGTTCTAGCTATATTTTTCGGCTTTCTGCATATTATACGAAGGAAAAGGAATAAAAAAAAATGTACCATACTCGCATTAAAATCAGATTAGTATAGGCACTATTGTAGAACATGCATTCTTTCCAGTTTTGTCATAAATTGATGTAAAACTTAATAAATATTTGTAATTCCAGGTTAAAAGGGGAGTGTTCCATGTACCTCATTTTGTGCCTCCCGACTGCCAACAACTCCTGAGAGGGATGATTGAAGTCAACCCTGAGAAACGAATGACGGTATGGCTTTCAATCCATTTTTAGGCTTCTGTACCTAAAGGGTAAAACGGGACCTTATTACTATGATTTCAAAGAAAAGATGGATGGACTGTGTGAAGGATGATGTGGGTAAGCAAGGAGCGAGTGTTGAGATGACGGCTGATAGAGCAGAGTGGAAGACCCCTGTACCTGTTGTAGTGACCCCTGTACCTGTTGTAGTGACCCCGACTGTGGGATAAAGGCAGGGTAATGATGTGTTTTTGTTTCAGTTGGCAGAGATCACGCGACACCCGTGGGTGACAGCAGGCGGTCGCGGCGAGCTCGAACAAGAGCTGCCGATGATGGAGGTGGTGCAAACTCGAGTGCTACCTACAGCAGACGCTATAGATCCTGATGTTTTACAGGTATTTTTTTTTATTAAATAGGTCGACATCGAACCAAGGTCGTAGATGTAGGTATGCGCATCGCAAGTCTCAAGTGGAGATGGGCAGGACACCTGGCTAGACGGAAAGACGGAAGATGGACTACAGCGATTACGAAATGGTGGCCCAGAGATGCCGAAACACCACGAGGCAGACCTCGTTAATATAGCTGGGAAAGCGTGGGAAAGGACTGCACAGACCGAAAAGAATGGCGTTATAGAGAGGAGGCCTATACTCAGCAGTGGGTGCAATAGAAATAGGTCAGCATTTGACCTCATTTGGCCTGATGCAATAGTGTAGTGAGGTCTAAGATGAAGCATGCTTTTCTAGAAGATACCTATTTACTCTTGATTTGAAGACCCCATATATTGTACTTTTCGGGAAATAAAGATGAGTTTCACAATTTGGCACAATTTATTAAAAAGAGATAGAAGCTTACAGAAAAATCCAAAGCGCTTAACTATCTTAAATTAACATAACTTAAATATACTCTTAAATTTTTATACATGGAGCATAGACTGTCACTGAAAATATCGATATGCTGGAACTCAAGAAGAAAATTATTCAATAGGTTTAACGGCCGCAATGTTGGCTCATTACTTGCGTGAAAGGTTCGTGTAGAGTGACAGGAGAACAACTTATGCCGACGACGGCCGCAGCGCACATAGTTATTAGGGACATATAGTGTCATACTACTTAGTATAGTTGGATTTACTTTATTACGCAGTATCAAACAATAGTGCATGGCCAATTGGACTAGAGTATATACTTAGGTATAAAAAGATTCTGATGGACTATGAAGTACTAGCTGCGCTCCCGCGGTGTGACCCGCGGTCCCTCGGGATTTTTTCGGGATAAAAAGTAGCCTATGTCCTTCCCTGGGATACAACCTTTGACCATGCCAATTTTCAGCCTAATCTGTTCAGCGGTTTGGGCGTGAAAAGGTAACAAACAGACAGAGTTACTTTCACATTTATATTAGAAGATTATGTATGTTGACTAGCTGAGTTCACAAAATATTTTTTTGTCCAATTTTTTTAAGATATCAACTCTTACAGAAGCTTAGGAGAAGATCCATCATGATTTTGTTCTTCAGTCTCAAAAGTTTATTTAGTTTTTTTTTATGAAATGTATTTCTTTTTCAGGCCATATGCAGTTTAGGCTGTTTCAAGCAGAGAGACAAGCTGATACAAGAATTGCTAAGTCCACAGTAAGTTCTACCTCTTCCATTTAATCAGGGGGTATTTTAATTCGTTCGAGAGGCGTATTCGTTACCTTTGTTTTTTTATGTAACCTATGCTCCCACTGCTGGGCAAAGGTCTCCCCCAACTCTCTCCGACCGTCCCTCTCCTTTGATAGGTTCCACCACTATCAAAGGCGCTTCCTTGGCCGTCTTACCTTTTATATAAGAGAGAAGAAATCTATTATTTTACAAGGTTTCGTTTTTGGCCTCTCTAGGCCTTGTCAGCAGTCAAGACACGATGCGATTACAAGCCATACCATATCGTATCGCACGGCAATTTTTCACGTGTAAACGCTCATCGTATGCGATCCATAGCTAGCGCGACGCTCGGCTCGTCTCGGCACGTTCAATGATGATACTTAGCAAATCGTACGAAAAATCGTATCGTGTAAATGCACTTATGCAATTTGGAATAGACGTTGGTCTGTTAGTATAGTTGTTTAGTTTATCTATGTATTATTTCAGCCACAACAGAAAAAAAAGCCTTTAAGTAAATCTGTATTAGATGATTGATACGTTGTCAGGAGGGCTATGCGTACACTCGGACGCTAGTGCCTGGGACATTGTTTGAGATGGAGGCTTGTAGCACCTAAACCATCCTCTCAGCTTAATTTGCCTTTTCCACAGGAAAGACAACGTCAATACGTGTGGAGTCTAAGCTGCGGGTTTCCTCACGATGTTTTCCTTCACCATTAAGAGCTTTTATTAAAGTGCAGTCACAACAAAGTTTATTTACATATTTATGTATTATTACAGCCATAACACAGAGAAAGTGATATACTTCCTTCTCCTGGAACGCAAGCGTCGCAGGCCAGCGCGGGACGACGAGCCGCGGCCCCCCGCGCCCCCCGCGCCGCCCGACCCGCCGAGGAAGCGGCTCGATACATGCCGGGTGGGTGACCTATACTATACATGCAGGTGTAGGCTAAATCCCACAAACATTGGTCCTGCCGCGGGGATCGAACCCGCAATCTTTTGCGTCGCAAGCAGGCCTTCGCCCACTGCACCACAGAGGTCGTCAAAAATCCCACTATCCACTAATATAATAAAGCTGAAAGTTTGTGATTTTGTTTAGATGTTTGTATGTTTGTGTTTCAATCACGCCTAAACCAGTGAACCGATTTGGATGAAACTTGGAATAGGCGTAGATAGAGACCTGGAATAGCTTAAAGGCTATTCAAATTGGTACAGCCGGCGAAGCGTAGTAGCTAGTTTTACATAATTGAGGGTAGAGCTACCTTTTCTTTTGTAGTTAGGTTTGGTTCATTAGTTTTGAGGAAAAAAATAATCCAAAGTCAAAGTTAGAAAGCATTTATTAAATGTAATGATCGTCGAAGTAAAGCAACGTTCGAAACGGTCTGTATGTGGATGGGTGACCGCCAGTGGCATTTTCATCTGAGCGCTTCCGTGCTTCAGAGGGCACGTTAAATTGTCGGTCCCGGCTGTTTAAGTCGTTAAGCCATGACGGAGGCCTTAAGGCGGCCTAAAAACTCCGTCACCAGATTTGGCCACTGACTCATACGAACTTACTTTAATGTAATGCCGTGAAGAATCAGGGCAACAAACACGGTTTGGAGCCTATCATTCCTTTAGGTGATCCATCTTAAAACTAAAAGTCAAGCTCCAGTGGGGAGCCAGTCAAAGAGAATCGAGACACGTCAAAGTAAGTTTCGATGCTCATACTGTTTTTTGTTACGACCTATTTTATCCCACTTCGGGCTGCTCCTCCGAAAATTACCACCGGTATCTTTAGCAATCTTCCATCACTACCTTTCAAACCCATTTATACACAGCTATTTTATGACCAAAAAAAATTAAGGACAGTTGCAGCAGGTGCAGAAAATGATAATGGCATAGTCCGAACTTTTTTTTATTTAACTATCACTGTACGGAATACCGCACAATAGTTAGTAAGCTAGGTCAAGGTGCTGCTAAGCAAACAACATACCTACGCATACCTACATGCATTTTTGCTGCACATGCTTATAATTATATTTTATTTATAGTGATTTCTTAAAAATAAACAGACAAGTGTCGAACTTGCACTCTTGGGTTTGTTTTCGTACTTTAAACTTTCCCTCATAACTGTAAGACGCTACAGTTTTTGGTCCTTCGAGCCGGAAAGTTATCGAGGATTGTAGTCAACCAAAACCGAATAAAATTTTATGAAAACTGTACAAATAAGTACTACAGACAACAATGGCGTACAGACTCTCATTCGAACTATGTTCTCGTATCATCCCCAGTCAGTAAAACCGCAGTAGCTATCATAAATCCATGTCTGACTCGTCTCGTCTCCTTTTGAGGTTATAATTATTTTTTTCTCTTTTTTGAGTTTTAACTACATAAATGTGATCAGTAACAGACACCGAGACCGTGTTTAATTTTTTTTTGGTAATTACAAAATAGCGGTGTATAGTTTGCTAGCGCTTCGCACGCGTGTAATGCTGATGCTAAATATTAGGGTTCAGCCAGCGTTTGCAATGTAAGCGCGAAAAATGTATTAGTAATTCACGACATCACATTAGATTCCTCTAAAATTATCAGTGTTCCTCTACTATATTATGCATGTATTATACATATAAACCTTTCTCTGGAATCACTCTATCTATGGAAAAAAATCGCATCAAAATCCGTTGCGTAGTTTTAAAGATTTAAGCATACATAGGGACAGAGAAAGCGACTTTGTTTTATACTATGTAGTGATTTAATCGTACTATATTGTTTCCAGGTAAATGGACAACAGGCGCATTTCGGACAGATCAGTGAGGGGTCACCCATCACACCGAGACGATCGCAATTTAGGTATAAATACGAACAACGCTCATTATTGTTAATGAATAGTCAAAACGCAACATGAAATAATGGAACGAAAACATCGGAAATTACATCACAACCGAACAAGCAATGGCGTATATGGTAACTGGAACCGAATGGCAGACAGATTGACATTTCAAAATGGCGTCGTTAGTTCCTCTTTTGGCCACCGGGCCAGATATCTTTGTAGCGCTCTATCTGTCTATCTAATGTCATTACTGTCATTTTTATCAATTTCCCGGTACCTAGACAATCGCCATGCTAAGGGGGCAGATGCCGCTATAACAAATACTAAAAACCAGAATTGAATAACTATTTATGGGGGCTCCCATACAACAAACGTGATTTGTTTGTCGTTTTTATAGATAGCACAAAACCCTTCGTGCGCGAATCCGACTCGCACTTGGCCGGTTTTTAATGAAATATAATTGCCTGTATTTGAATGTTAGTACATAGTAGTGTATATGATATATAACGTGTGATTGAGGGCAGGTTTGCCCGCAGTCGTTCTGCATCGAGCCGGAGGCACGACGGACGCAGCTCGCCTCAACTCTCCGCTAGCCCACCTGGTGAGTTATTTATACACCGCTATTTTTTAATTACCAAAAAAATTTTAAACATGGTCTCAGTGTCTGTTACTGATCACATTTATGTAGTTAAAACTCAAAAAAAGAGAAAAAAAAAATTATAACCTCAAAAGGAGACGAGACGACATGGATTTATGATAGCTACTGCGGTTTTACTGACTGGGGACGATACGAGAACCTAGTTCGAATGAGAGTCTGTACGCGATTGTTGTCTATACTACTTATTTGTACAGTTTTCATAAAATTTTGTTCGGTTTTGGTTGACTACAATCCTCGATAACTTGGTGATAGTTCAATAAAATAAAGTTCTGACCATGCCATTATCATTTTCTGCATCTGTTGTAACTACCCTTAAAATTTTTTTGGTAGTCATAAAATAGCGGTGTATAGTAGATTTTTAGACATTGTACCACAAGAGAGCAAAATTAGTTTTTGCTGCGAGTGCTGAGTTTGAATCCCGAACAAACGAAGGATTCTATGTTAGAATCCTGAGTGTAGTGAGAGATTCAAAAGCATAAGCAACAAAATATTTTGCTCTCGTGTGATACATACAACTTTTCACCTTACTAGCGAAAAAATACTAGATTTTTTGTAATTTAATAGTGCTAATCCACACTTGGTATTTCATTTAGAAATGAAAAGTCTTATCAAAATTTTCGATTCGATTCGAACCCGCGATGATATTAACCGATAAATATGAGCTTATCAAGAATTGCTAAATCGACGCATGTGGTTCTGTGGCCGAGCGGTCGAAGGCACTCCGGCTTTAGGAGGATCGTCTAATCATTCATCATTGAGCCTAATAACTATTCGCAGCAGGTCACACGCCTCACAGAGTGTCATCTCTGGGAGGTACTCCCGCCACTCCTGGATCTCCATTAGGTAATTATTATAAATTTTAATATTATTTAGACCCCTCGCAGACTACAAACTTTCTATCGGCCGGTTGAGACGGAATATACTTTGGCTCGTAATTAGTATGGAGAAGTATAGCCCGTCTCAACTATCGGCCGATAGAAAGTCTGTAGTCTGCGAGGGGGCATTCTCAATTCCATTCAATTAGTCCGAGTAAATAGTTTTTTTTTTAAATACAACTTTTAAATAAATATCCAATTATCCATACTAATATTATAAATGTGAAAGTAACTCTGTCTGTCTGTCTGTTTGTTACCTTTTCACGCCCAAACCACTGAACAGATTAGGCTGAAAATTGGCATGGATAAAGGTTGTATCCCAGGGAAGGACATAGGCTACTTTTATCCCGAAAAAATACAGAGGGACCGCGGGAGCGCAGCTAGTTATAAATATAACTTATTTGCATTGAAATAAGTTCAATTCATAGACCATAACTTGTAGAATAGAATAAACATTTATTTGGCACAAACACACACAAGAAAGCACTAAAGGAAAAAGAAAACAAACAATATAAATGACGACCTCTGTAGCGCAGTGGGCGAAGGCCCGCCTGCGACGCAAAAGGTTGCGGGTTCGATCCCCGCGGCGGGACCAATGTTTGTATGATCTACAAATATTTGTCTCGGGGTCTGGGTGTTTCTATGTATAATATGTATGTATTTACAAACAAAAAGTATAGTAGTATATCAGTCATCTTAGTACCCATAACACAAGCTCTGCTTACTTTGGGGCTAGATGTGGGAAAAGTCCAGCATTATTTATTTATTTAAATGTAGGTAGGAAACATCAGACTTATGAAATAGAACATGTTTAAAAACAAACAATAACAAAGATGAGTCTATATAGCCCGAACATAAAGTCAAGGGTTCAAGTGCTATTAGCCCCCAGTGTATATCCTTGTAGGACCTGAGGTTGAGAATTATGAACCTTCCTGCTTTAGAAGTCGGTTAAAATGTCTATTAATGATTTGTGTTTGTCAGCATCACCATCAGTAAGGGAACATCATCACCAGAGAGCAAACTCCACCGGACCAACTATCAGTCTTAATATCAGTGAGTATTCTTCCATAAAGTCTTTTTAACGGCGGAACGTATGCTGAAGAAGGGCCAGGTCAAAAGTACCCTAAACCGACGAGCATGTATGAAGAATGTAATGAGAGTGAATGAGGCGAAAGTTGTGTGTCAGGATCGTAGCGAGTGGAGATCCGTGCTCTCTGCCTACCCCGCAGGGAAAGAGGCGTGACTTTATGTATGTATGTATGTACGTATGCTGACACTTTGAGATGATGTCAAAGTCAGTCAAATAGTAATGTCCTACAGAATCGAGATTATCAAAAATCTATTTTTATCTCACTACGGTCAATTCATCTCAATCGGTTATAAGGTTCTTTCTAAGGTTCAGGATAAAATTACTAAACCAACGATTATTTTTTCACTAATCGATACATCGATTGTTTCGATTTTCAGTTTCGCACTCTAATAGGTTACGTTCCATTTTACTCAGTATTTGATGGATTTTTGAAGAAAATGTTCATTATTTATTTATTTATATTTCATGGCTCGTTTATAATTATTTATGAAATAATTAAACAGGAAATAGACAAAAACTTTTTTTTGTATGTTTTATCGTTTCATCATCACGGTAAGTATAGCTTATTTTGTTAGAGATTTATTTATTTATTTATTAATATAATCCTTTGCACGACTAATGTCCAAAATAAAAAATGTCCAACTAGAACTGATGACCAAACCAAATTTTGTCCAACACCAATTTTGTCCAATCAGAATTTCGTCCAACACGAATTTTGTCCAATATGAATTTTATCCAACACGAATTTTGTCCAATATGAATTTTGTCCAACACGAATTTTGTCCAATCAGAATTTCGTCCAACACGAATTTTGTCCAATATGAATTTTATCCAACACGAATTTTGTCCAATATGAATTTTGTCCAACACGAATTTTGTCCAATATGAATTTCGTCCAACACGAATTTCATCCAATATGAGATTTGTCCAACACGAATTTTGTCCAATATGATTTTGTTTATAATAATATTATTAATTATTAGGTGGCGAGCCAGGTGAAGCTGTGATAATAATTAACGAGTCTCCAATGGTCGGTTCGTCTGTTGCCGTGAGACCACACAGCCCATCGCAATCACATAGAGGTAATATTATCCTCTTATATGTGACGACACGTTATGGAGATGATGCTGAGAATGTCCAGCATTATTTAATTTATTTATTTATTGTATTTTATCCCAGTTTTTGCCCGAAGAGTGGAGTTCCAACTCCACTCTTCGGGCAAAAACTGGGATTGCAGATGTGGGAGAAAAAACTGCAAACTTAAAATGGAGCTGGGCGGGGCACGTGAGTCGTATGGATGGCGAAAGGTGGGCAGGGATTGTCACGCCATGGGTGCCTGCAGATGGGCGACGAAGCCGGGGCAGGCCGAGGAAACCTTGGCGTGACGACCTGGATGCCTTTCAAGACGACTGATGGGACGTGGCAGAAGACCGTGATAGATGGAAACAATTGGGGGAGACCTTTGCCCAGCAGTGGGAAAGTATAGGTTAATAAAAAAAAAAAAATTGTATTTTATGTAATTGCAGTTCGAGAAAGGTCGTCACTCCCCGGGCCGCCTAGTTCTCAGCCCGCGGTGCCGCCATCTTTGTTCCCGAACCTGGCAACTATGACAGGTAAGTTCAAGTAATCAGTCAACAATACATCTATTAAAGTTTTTATAGTGATCGTTCTTGATAGATCGGGACGGATATACATGTGGAAGTAGCTCTGTCTGTCTGTCTGTTTGTTACCTTTTCACGCCAGGTTGTAAGATCTTGACATTATTATGTACTGTATTCTGCAAATAAATGATTCATTTGATTTGATATCCCAGGGAAGGACATAGGCTACTTTTTATCCCGGAAAAATCCCGAGGGACCGCGGTTCACACCGCGGGAGCGCAGCTAGTAATCTTACTAATATTATAAATGCAAAAGTCTGTGTGCGCGAATGTTTGACGACCTCTGTGGCGCAGTGGGTGAAAGCCCGCTTGGGACGCAGAAGGTTGCGGGTTCGATCCCCGCCCTGGGACAAATGTTTGTATGATCTACAGATATTTATCTCGGGTCTGGGTGTCTATGTATAATATGTATGTATTTACAAACAAAAAGTATATAAGTAGTATATCTGGTTCCCATAGTACAAGCTTTGCTTAGTTTGGGGCTAGATGATGATGTGTGAAATTTCCAGCATTATTTATTTACTAGCTGACCCGCGCAACTTCGTCTGCGCATTATTAGGAACAAAGTAGAGGAGTTTTGAGTGAATCGAGAGTAGGTATATACAAAATATAAAACTCCGTCGCTTGATATAATAATAATATTTTTTTTATATTTATGTTTCTCTCAAGAATCCCTTAATAGTAGAGGTAGGGAAAATCTTACCCAGATGTTGCAATGCTAAGAACAAAACGAATACGGTAATTGGTATAGAATCGCTGAAGCGAGCGGCAATTTTTTTGAAGAAATTGACTCGAAACATAATTTTTTTTGAATAGCAAGTACCTACTGTATGGTGTTGAATTTCGAAATAAAACGATTAACTAATATTACCTACCCGCGACTTCGTCAGCAATATAAAAATATCGAAAACTCTAAGCAAAAATCTCCATTAACTTTTCAAAACTCAAAATCGAAGAAAATTATACTCGATCGTATTTCGAAAAACGTTTTTAGAAGCGCCACCTAGGAGAAAAAGTGTAAAGTAGTTTTGACCTCTAGACCGATAGATGGCGTTCTAACTATAGCCAAGGAAAAAATATTTTAATATCAAAAAATCATAACTTCGGAGTTCGGATATATTGATGGGTGGGAATACACATGTTACATGTTTATCATTAATTTTAAAATAATTTATTATGCAAAATAAAAAAAAAAGTAAAAAAATCTAGAGTGCAAAAAGTGGCTTCGGCGGTCACCCATCCTTTTTATGACCGCGCCCAGGGTTGCTTAACTTTTTTCCCCATACAAACTTCCAACCCTTATTTTCCCGCCCCTTATGGTAATTGACAAAAAAAAGTAGCCTATGTCCATCCCTGGGGTATACTCTTTATCCATGCCAAATTTCAGCTTAATCGGTTCAGCGGTTTGGGCGTGAAAAGGTAACAAACAGACAGACAGACAGACAGACAGACAGACAGACAGACAGACAGAGTTACTTTCACATTTATAATATTAAGTATGGATTTGTTGCCACGTATCTCCGTCACGATTTAACCGAATGCAATTTGGAACGTCGATTGTTTAAATACTGGAATAACATTTAGGCGTATAATAAATAAATAATGCTACAAGTTCTAATAGCTAGCTGCGCTCCCGCGGTGTGATACGTTGTGGCCCCCATGCCTCGTCTCGTTTTTAGGTTATAATTTTTTTTCTAATTTTTTGGTAATTAAAAAATATACCTCGTATTTTACAACATCGTGCGGAAACCAGTTAGAATTCTTACAGGCGGCGATGGGCTCGCGACCTGTCACGTATGGAATACCAACTTCTGCAAGATGTGGGCATTTATCTATTATGTATTCGAACATTCCTCTGACTACCTTAGACATCTTCAAAGGATCTGGAATATATAAAAGATCTGAGAAAATGTCTACCGCGCCTTGGGGATACAGTCGTGACCCTGTTTACGTTTACCTCGTATTTTACAGGTGTAAGTGGCGGCGCGGGCGGCGCGGCGGCCCCTTGGAGAGTCCGATTGGCTACTATCAAAAACTCCTTCCTAGGCTCACCCAGGTTCCACAGGAGGAAAATGCAAGGTAACTTATCATATAGAATGTTTATACACCGCTATTTTGTAACTACCAATAAAAAAAAATTAAGGGTAACTACCAATTAAGGGTAGTTGCAGCAGATGCAGAAAATGATAGATAGATAGAAGATAGAAAATACTTTATTGTACACCACATGGACATTACAAAATACAAACAAAGATACAAGAAAACATTTAAAGCGAAGTACAATGGGCGGTCTTATCGCTGTGAGCGATTTCTTCCAGACAACCTTAGGATGAACTGGATTAAAGGAAGGCAAAAAGGCGGTGTAAATAAAATATGTTGCATGATAATGATAATAGCATGGTCAGTTTTTTATATTGAACTATCACAAAGTTGTCGAGGATTGTTGTCAACGAAAACCTCTTTAAACCAGGTGAGTTTTCTTGAACGCCCTCTTCATTATTTTCCATATTTGAAAATATCGAAAAAGAATTGGAAATAAATGCAGTTTTAATTTTTAAGGGGGGTAGTCAGAGGCATGTACAAAACATATACAGAGTGTAAAAAGACAACTACCGAATACTGAATGGTTGCAATCTCACATATTTAGCGAAAAAATACGCAAAAAAAAAATCGACTTAGCTTAGTAATTTCATGTTATTTTCGGTTACTACTAGTACAACATAATAAGACCATACCTACCTAATAACTTAATAACAGAAAAAAACAGTTAAAACTAAAAATCCAGCAATCTACGTAAAACAACGCGCCCAGAACATACGCAAAAACAGTACTCTTCAAACGCTATTTTCTCCGGATATAATGATTTTTTCGGAAAATCCTTTTGGATTTGGTTGTGTGATGGGATGCTGTACCTACCCCTTTCGGCTTCGGTAGACGTCTTTTTACACCCTGTATTTGCTACATGCCCACATCTTGCAGAAGTTAGTATTCCATACGTGACAGATTGCAAGTTCATCGCCGCCTATAAGAATACTAACTGGTTTCCTCACGATGTTTTCCTTCACCGTTCTGACTACTCCCTTAGACATCTTCAAAGGATCTGAAATATAAAAGGATCTAACGGACTACCTACTGAAATTAAAAATAAAATTAACCAGAAAAATATAAAACCAGTTTTAATCAAATATTACTTAAGCCTTCAAAAAGGTGGAGCACTCTGTATATGAGTGGCGCACTCACACACGGATGTGGCGCTCTAGTCGCACGCAAACGACGATAGTTACCGTGTCATATTTCGGCTTGCGCTGCAAAACGCATTCATGATGATGTAAATGTGTTCGCGCTCTGTGTGTGTGTGCGTGAATGTTGTTTGTCATTGTGTCATACTCAAATCATGTGATATTGTGTACTACATAACTACCTTATTTTTGTTACGAGAACTTAGTGTCTAGTCAAACTTATCCTAGTTTAAAGACACTACCTACCTGAATATGTATGTTACTTTTTTTGAATAAACATCTATCTATCTATCTATCTGAGAGAATGTCTACTGTGCCTTGGGAATACAGTCGTGACCCTGTTTTTTTAAAATCTAAATCGAGCCCGTTACTCTTAAGGCTCAATGCACATTGAATTGGGAAGCGACGCGTCAATTAGTTTTATAGCAAGCCATTATAAACCTTATGAACAATAATACAAGATATAGAATCGCTTGTAGAATTAGCGAGATCTGGCGAAGGCATCTGCCGCGTTGGCCCGAGTGGTTCATTCTACAAGCGTTTCTATATCTTGTACCATTGTTCATAAGGTTTATAATGGCTTGCAATAAAATAATTGACGCATCGCTTGCCAATTCAATTAATGATTAAACGAACTTACCCTGTACGTGAAGTTCTATCATAATTATACGAAGTGCTTAGTCTGAAAAGATTAGTACATTAGAATATTATAGAACACAATGTAGTTTCGCATAATAAGTAACTCCACTTCCACTAAAGTTTAGAAAAATTGTTGGCAATGTCAACAATACAGGCTTTTTTTTTTTTTTTTTGTGGGTAGGTACGTCCGTGTAGCTCATTTTCTTGCTACCGCTGGCTCTTCATTTAGTTTAGATAATAATTAACACTACGATATTTTCAAGACCACTTGGGTGATGGGGAGGGTGGGTTTTGGTACTAATCTTTTCAGACTAAGCACTTCGTATAATTATGATAGAACTTCACGTACAGGGTAAGTTCGTTTAATCATTAATTATACTTGTGCTTAGTCTTCAAGATTAGTACATTAGAATATTATAGAACACAATGTAGATGTTGAGAGAGTAGGTATGAGAAAATATCGTCAATAAAAATAATGAATAAATATTTAGAAGTATTACTTTATTCATTGATATCAACCAAATGTTTTAATTAAGTTTTAAACTTAGAATCATTTTAAACAACATAAGTAATCTATCTTATTGCCTACTTATGTATCTATTCGATTACAACAATGTTTTTAATCAGTCAGAGCATTAGAACAGATTGTTCTTGCCAATTTCATGTTATCTTCATTGCGGATAACAGGCCTATTATAAAATTTGGCAAAGGTAGTAGAGTTGTCGTGCCACCCTGCTGTTTGTCTTATTAAGTCTATAGTAACTCCTAGTTTATGAGCCTTAGAAGTCGCAGCGTGGCGAGTGCTATGAGAAGAAAACACAGACACGTCAATTCCACTATCTTTCAATGTACATTTAACCCATCTACTGAGTGTTTGCGTGGAAACACATTTGTATGGTTTACGGCTACTAATAAAGAGTTCGTTAGATTTACGTATGTCTTTAGTTTTATTCATGTAAGTGATAAGGGTCACTGCTGGGCAAATACCAGGTCGCTCGTTGAAGAAAGGCAAGTATAGTGTCGGTTGTTTGGATCCGATTTTAGAAGTTTTAATCAAATCTGTTATTCTTATAATAATATGATTGTTTAAAACTACTATTTGGTCAGTTTTGATTTTAGACAGTGTTTGTATCCTATGAGCTGTCACAAGTGCAAGCAATGTAACACACTTTTTTGAAAGTTGATCGAGAGAAAGAGTTTCATTGGGATATAATGATTCTAGGTAGTCTAGAACCACATTGACATCCCAAGTAGCGTTATAACGTGGTAGTGGTGGTCTTAACCTATAAACACCCTTGCAAAATCTGGATATTCTGTCATCATCTGATATGTTTCCTACAATGAGAGAAAGTGCACATCTGTGCGTATTTATAGTCCCATATTGACCACCTTCATTAAATAATTTTGTCAAAAATTCTATAATCATGGGTACAGATGGTTTGTACATATTAATATCATTTTGATTGCAAAAAACAAACCATCGTTTGAGACAAACATCATATTGTTTTAGAGTATTATCAGATAGGGAGGCCAGTACGATGTCTAGGGCGGAAGGAGGAATGAGTCGTTGCAGCATCGCCGTCCGCACAATACTCCGGCAACCAGGGTAGTTTGCTGTATGTTCCGGTTGCTGCAATTAGGAATTATGACATCACAGAAATTTAATTTAATTAAATTTGTCGAAAGCATTCGCATAAAGAGTGGGTACCATGGTTGCGCGGGCCAAAAGGGTACAACGACGATACCTTTAGCTTTATCAGAAATTATTTTGCGTAAAGTTTTGAGCACAATTGCTATTGGAGGAAAAGCATAGAATGAATGTTTGGACCAATCTAATGTGAATGCATCGATAGCGTAAGCATCGGGATCTCTGTAATGTGACACAAATCTGGGACATTTTTTATTATTGCGTGTAGCGAATAAATCAATTTGAGGCATTGTGAAGTTATCAATTATTTTTTGAAAACCAGATTCCGATATTTGCCATTCTGTGTCGGGATGAATTCGTCTAGATTCCCTATCGGCATAAACATTTTCTGACGATTTAATGTATGAAGCTACTACAAATATTTTACGGGCTTCGCACCACTGCCATATATCCTTTGTTACCTTGGTCAAGTGGGGGTATTGAATACCCCCCATTCGGTTTATATAACTGATGGCAGTGGTGTTATCAACTCTCAGTAATATTTGACAGTTGTAAAGATCTTTTGCAAATACTTTTAGGGCAAAATACGCTGCCAAAAGCTCGAGAAGGTTTATGTGCAATAAAACTTCGCTATCTGACCACTGACCACTAGCTGTTTGTTCGTGGCATGCTGCTCCCCACCCAGTAGTTGAGGCGTCAGAGAATATCTCTAACACATAATTGTCAGTTCTAATTTTATGGACCGAATGATCAATGGCAGTTAGCCACCAGTTTATGTCTGGTAATAGTGACCTAGGTAAAGTCATATATTTCTCATAATCTTCAATACCTTGTAAATTAAGGAATTTGCATCGTTCAAATTGCTTGGTGTAAAGCCACCCATATTCTATGGCGGGGCAGGCTGAAATTAATAGACCTATAACTTGGGCAAATTTCCTAATTTTGCAACGCTTTAGATTTTTGATGTTTATTAACTCTGATTTTATACGCTCTCTCTTATCTGAGGGTAATCTTAATTGCCATTTATGTGTGTCTATGATATACCCCAAATATTTGCAAGTCATTGATGGAATTGTGACACTTTTTTCATAATTGATTATAAAACCTAGTGTTTCTAATAAACCTTGGGTAGTTTTGATATTTTGCAAACATTCTTGGTAGGTATAACCAGTCAAAAATAAATCGTCTAAATAAATCGACGATAAATAGCCACAAGAACGTAGTAACTGAATAACCGGTTTCATTAGCTTTGTAAATATGTATGGGGCTGTACATATACCGAATGGGAGTACATTAAATTCATATAATTTTTCATTTATATAAAACCGAAGGTATTTTCTAGAATCTGGATGGATTTTAATGAGAAAATACGCATCTTTTAAATCTAGAGTGGCTATATAACAGTCCTTCATTATAAGCTTAAGAGATGTGCGAATGTCTTCTAGCTTAAAATGTTGCGTTTTAATAAATTGATTTAAGCTCTTTAAATTTAAGATAAAACGCATCTTGCCGTTCGGTTTCGGTATTAGAAATACACGCGATACATATTGCCCGTCGCAAGGTTCACATTCAGAAATGGCACCGATAGATAATAAGTTTTGAATACTTTTTACAATGTGAATTTTTTCACAATCTGAAAACTTATTTGGAGGCGGTAGAACAGATTGCAGGACAGGGCGGACAAATTTAATTTTGTACCCATTTATCCATGACAAGATAGAAATATCTTGGGTTATTAAGGTCCAATACTTATAGTAGTGGGCAAGTCTGCCAGCATAACGTACCGGGTCTACTGGCGGCGGGTCTGCTTCGGTCGCTGCCTGTAGCTGTGCGACGAGGTCCCGCGCTGCTGCGTGTTCTGAGGGGCAGACGGCTGGTGGTGGCGTGGCGGCTGGGCTGGCGGCTGTCTGCGAGCCGGGGCCCTCGCCTTCCAGTTTAAATATCTGGCCGTTGTGTTAGTTGCAGGTGTCTTAGATTTCTTTTCCGCTTCCGGCTTAAGGTCAGCAGAAGATTTCGATACGGCTTTGGCGGTTTTTAGAGTTTCGGTAAAATTGCTTCCGAAAAGGTATTTGTCAATTTTAGTTTTAGACAATTGTTCTTTTAATTCCTTTTTAACAGTATAGAGCGTAAAATTACGCCTAGTTTCTGATTCAGAATGCTGGATGTCGCAAAATATGCGACCTACCTCCATAAGATCTTTGATCAGGGCATTGTTTTTGTCTTTGGTAAGGAGTTGATCGGATATTATTTTTCCCAGGGCGGAAATACCAGCTGCCATCTGCTTCTGGCGAGATTCAATGGCCTTGTCTCTTTTAACTACCGGTTCAGTAAGGGCCGCTTTAATTTCTAGATTAAGCTGCGGTGCATCGATATTTGTGCAGTTACTCGGTACCAAGTATTTTTTGATAAGGTCTTTTCGAGTTTCCTTGTCTAATCCAGACGTAGCAATGTGAGCAAATCTGCTAGCTACTTCCTTGTTTATGTCAGGACCATATTCTTGGGTAACCGACGGGTCGGCTCCCAATATCTCTAATAGTTCTGAGTTCATTGTGGAATCTTCCAAATCACATGGAGCCATCAAATTATTCATATCCGCTGACGGATTTGTTTCCTTATCTTGTGTCAAGGAATTTTCTGTATTACCCTCTGGGGGTAGTTCAATAATTTCGATATCCGATACATCGGCTTGTACAGTGATTTCTTCTAAGTCTAGACAAAGGAAAACAATAGGGTAATTCCAATATGATGTGATGGTACAAAAATACCTACTAAGATTTTTTATTCAAATGACTAAAATGTGGCGAGATAATCCCTCAGATTACTCTGTTACATTAAAATCAAGCATGGCCTTTGGCAGCCGTTCATTCAATGCGGCGAGATAGTCCCGCAGACTACTCTGATGCATACAATCAATTTAGGTTATGTCATAACCATCAGTCTAATGCGGCGAGATAACCCTATAGGTTACTCTGATGCACTTTTAAACTAGGTAGGTAGGAACCTAGTTATTTTTCTACCGTTGGCTATAAAATAATTGCGGCGAAACAGTCCCTCAGACTGCCCTGGTGCAATTTGTAGATAGACAGTTTTATATCACTCATTAGGATGGTAAGTGGTACTTACTGTTCGGGGACTGACGAGGTTCCGGTGATGGTGTCCTTGATGTATGTGAAGAACTCGAGGATGATGAGGATGAACTTGTCGGAACACAGTTACTTGTTGGATGACGCGATCGTTTTACTTGTTTTTCCAATTTACGTAATTTGTTAACAATATAATCTAGCTTATTTTCACTAGCACGTTTCGGCATGGTAACTGTTTAGTGTGATATTCCGGGAACAAAGTGAAGTGGATGAGCACTAAAAAGCGAATGAAGAGCCAGCGGTAGCAAGAAAATGAGCTACACGGACGTACCTACCCACAAAAAAAAAAAAAAAAAAAAAGCCTGTATTGTTGACATTGCCAACAATTTTTCTAAACTTTAGTGGAAGTGGAGTTACTTATTATGCGAAACTACATTGTGTTCTATAATATTCTAATGTACTAATCTTGAAGACTAAGCACAAGTATAATGCGGCTTGAGCCTAACAAATTTTTTCCATAACCGCCGTTAAGATTTAGTATTTAGTAGTGTAAGATTAAAATAAAAACTTCAGAGACACATATCGTTTGGTCGTACTTACCTTTTTACCTTGTTAAAAGCTCATTATACGTATTACAGCGTCTTCAGAAGAGGTCCATCTCACGCCGGAATCCTCGCCGGAGCTGACCAAGCGATCGTGGTTCGGATCGCTGCTCCTATCCGCGGATAAGGAGGAAACCTTCACCGCACTGGTCAAAGGGAAGCCGCTGGCCACCGTGAAAGCCGATCTTATACATGCGTTTTTAAGTGTGAGTAATTAATAAGTTGGTAGGTGAACGACCCACAAAAACAATTACATCAATTTTTTATTTTTTATTTATTTGTTTAACCCAATTCTTGAATTAAGTTAGTTTAAAATGAAAGATCCTATACAGGTAAAAAGACGTCTACCGCTGTCTATGCACGTAGTTTTTGCTTTGCAGTGGTGAGCTGTGACGTCATAACAGCCGCCATGACACCGACGAGCGTTTTGGCGTGAATTTCAAATTTTAATTTTAAATTTGATTTTTATGTTTGAAATCCTTTATTTTCTACTGAAATATGATATTTTTCTCACATAACAAATCATTCTGCACAACATAGAATTGATTTTGAAATGTTGTCATCATATAATACCTATATTTATTTGCAGATAGCGGAGCTTTCTCACAGTGTGCTAAGTCCAATGTCGTTTCGTGTTGAATACAAGCGAGGGTCCAACGCGCCGGCCATGTTTCAACGACACGTTCGATTTCAGGCAAGTTTTATATCTACATTATACAGGGTGTAAAAAGACGTCTACCGAAGCCGAAAGGGGTAGGTACAGCATCCCAACACACAACCAAATCCAAAAGGATTTTCCGAAATAATCATTATATCAGGAGAAAACAGCGTTAGAATATTACTATTTGCGTATGTTTTGGACGCGTTGTTTTACGTAGTATGCTGGATTTTGAGTTTTAATTGTTTTTTCTTTTTTAAATGAAATTATTAGGTGGGTATGGTCTTATTATGTCGATCTAGTAGTAAATAACCGAAAATAAAATAGCATGACGAAGCTAAGTCAAAAATTTATTTTGCGTTTTTTTTCGCAAAATATGTTTAGAATCATGGTCTGATTGCAACCCCTCAGTTTTCGGTAGCAGTCTTTTTACACCCTGTATTTTTTTTCAAAAACTTACGATTAGATTTGCTAAGCTACTTTCGGAAAAGTGTTCCTATAGTCCTTTTCACGTAGGAACGGTTCCGTGACAAGGCGCTTTTATGTTAATATCTGAATTAATTAAAAAGGAAATAGACAAAATCCTTTTTTATTGAAGTTGTATCTTTTAGTATCATCACTAGATTTGATTTATTTCAAAATTTTTCATTGTTGTACAGCGTAAAACGTAAAAGTTATGTGTCAGGGATACGTTCCTACGTGAAAAATACTAAAATGGGAAATAGCGTCGATTGAGACCTGTTTTTTACTGATATTGTTTTTTTTTAGAGGTGTCATTTTTAGGCTGACTGTACATTTTTTCAAAAATCCAAAAATGCAGTTGTTTTTATTTTCAAAATATTCCTATAGTTTTCTAAGAACAAAACCTAACTACAAAAGAAATGGTAGCTGCCTTGAATGTTGTAAAATTTTGCCACACCCTGTATTTTGATTAGATAAAGGTACTCGCCACTTCCACATATCCCTACTAAATATCCCTACTGGTAGGATAGAACGGATTTTTTCCACACATTACGCTTATTTTAGATCTTAATTATGTTTTCAGGTGGATATATCGACAATAACAAAAGCGCCCGGAGAGAACGGAAAGGAGTATCTCTACGCGATCACATTTACCTTATTATCAGGTGAATTGTAACTTCTTCAGGCGCCATTGCCAGTTTTGAGATGAGAAAAAAATATTGGATTCGCCTCGAAAAGATCACGTGCGAGTCACGTGACTGATCACCGGCACGGGGTTATTTGGGTCAATCAACTATTTTACCCACCCAATTCTGTCATTGATCATTTTTATTAGATCGTTCTTTGCAGACTGGCAACTTGAAGACACAACCAATGGATACCACCGCGCCATGCGAGCGAAAGCAAGTTACCCTCATACATTGCAACTGGAAACACTTAGATGGCACCTTTTATCGTAATTAGCTTCTTTTATGTTTGCTTTCGCTCGCATGACGCAGTGGTGGTGTTCTCAGGTTGTGTCGTCAAGTTGCCAGTCCACCAAGAAGGATCTAATAAAAATGTTCGGGGACACAATAGTGTGGGTAAAATAGATAGATAAAAAAATTATTTGGGAAAACACACACACAGACGAACATAACTAGTTACATAGTATACTGACACAGCAAAAAAAAAATGTATTAGATCTACTACACACAAAACAAAAAAAAATAATTAAATATAATTTCTGTAATTGTTTTATAGTGCTGATCCACACTTGGTATTTCATTATGAAATGAAAAGTCTTATCAGAAATTATAGATTTAGCTAAAGCGACATCTCTTAGTCATTTGATTCTGAATGTAATTTCAGACAATGAGCATGAGTTCACTAGTGAACGTGTAGATGGCGCTAATCGGTGCTCAACCGAAAAAATATGAGACTTATCAAAAATTTGGACACCGACAAGTAGGATTTCGTGGCCGAGCGGTTAGGCACTCCGGCTTTAGGAGGATCGTCTGATCGATGCGGGTTCGAATCCCGTCGGAATCCAAAATTTTTATAAGACTTTTCATTTCATAATAATTAAATATATTATTAAATCTACTACAAACAATGACAGAAAAGTATGAAAAGAAAACAAAAAAAGTTGATTGGCCCATTTGTCAATTTTGGAACCGTCCAAGTTTTCATTTCTTGAGTGCCACTGTTTTATTTTGTGTATTCTGGTTCAAATGATTTGTGTATTCCGTAATAAGTTTAGTGTAGTGTGTATCAAATAATAATATATTATGTATATTACAGGCAATATCCGTCGTTTCCGTCGTGTATGCGAGGTGGTGCAGTCGGCAGTGTGTCGCGCGCCCGGCTCCGGCCGCGCGCCGCCTCTGCAGCCGCCTTCGCCGAGACTGAGGCGACATCTACCGCACGGTAATATAAAAAATACAAACATACCAAGATTTTATTATTAAATAAATAATGCTGGACTGACTAAAATGTCGACTAAAATATTAAATAACGAATAACATCAAAAATGGTCTAGGGACGTAACAGAATAGTGTCCAAGAAGCTACAAAAGAAAGAAAGGAAGACCGTGTCGGAGGTGGGAGGATGACATAAGAAATATAGCGGGCATTGCTTGGGGAAGGCAAGCGCTGAACCGCACACAGTGGCAAACTCTGGGGGAGGCCTATGCTGGAAAGCAAGACGATCTGCACGCACCGGTGTCAATTTAAATAATATTTTATAGTTTTAAGTAAACTTATTGTAAGATTGTTAAAATAGAGGCTATCATTATCATTATAACATCAAAAATATTAAGACATAATATGATGTTTTAAATTTTATTACGGGACTTAATCGCGTAGGTTTTTTTTGTTTTTTTTTGTTAATTTAAAATGTCTTGGAGTCGCGAAAGTTTAAAATGTGTATAATATGATGTTATTTTAACAGCTGGTAATGAGATCCCGGACAGTCCGGAAACACCACAACATGTATCAGACCACGACAGCGACAGTTCCGTCTTCGACCAGATCAAGAGTCCCACCAGTCACACATCTATAGACCAACTCGACCAGGTAATGACATCTTTATAATAGTTTAAATTAGTTTAAAAAACTAAAATTCGATTAATAATAAATTATTAATGCTGAAATTTCACACAGCATCAGCTAGCCCAAAGTAAGCAGAGCTTGTGTTATGGGTACTACATGACTGATATACTACTTATACAGGGTGTAAAAAGACGTCTACCGAAGCCGAAAGGGGTAGGTACAGCATCCCAATAGACAACCAAATCCAAAAGGATTTTCCGAAATATGCACTAAATCCGGAACAAACAGCGTTTGAAGAGTACTGTTTGCGTATGTTTTGGGCGCGTTTTTTTACGTAGATTGCTGGATTTTGAGTTTTCAATGTTTTTTTCTTTTATAAATGAAATTATTAGGTAGGTATGGTCTTATTATGTTGTAATAGTAGTAAATAGCCGAAAATAACATAGCATGACGAAGCTGAGTCAAAAAAATTTTTTGCGTTTTTTTTTTCGCTAAATATGTTTAGAATCATGGTCTGATTACAACCCCTCAGTTTTCGGTAGCAGTCTTTTTACACCCTGTATACTCTTTGTAAACACATACATATTATACACCCAGACCCGAGACAAATATTTGTAGATCATACAAACATTGGTCCCGAGGCGGGGATCGAACCAGGGCCTTCGCCCACTGCGCTACAGAGATCGTCAAATTATAAGTATTTATGCTTATTTTTAACGACCTCTGTGGCGCAGTGGATGAAAGCCCGCTTGGGACGCAAAAGGTTGCGGGTTCGATCCCCGTCGCGGGATAAATGTTTGTATGATCTGCAAATATTTATCTCGGGTCTGGGTGTTTTTATGTATAATATGTATGTAATGTATTTACAAACAAAAAGCAGTAGTATATCAGTTATCTGGTTCCCATAGTACAAGCTTTGCTTAGTTTGGGGCTAGATGATGCTGTGTGAAATGTCCAGCATTATTTATTTTATTTAGACATAGACATAGACAGACATTTATTCACTACTTTGGCACACAATACAATCACTAGAATAAAAAAAATCAAGAAGCATAATAAAAAATGAAAAGAATGAATTGATTTTTTCTTTTTTTCTTTCAGAACGGAACACATCCCCTGGGATCCAGTTCATCTGTTACAAGTGGTTCAAGCGGGTACAAAGTAAGTATAAATATCATTTTAACTTATCGTTCGTTAACTTGACACATTTTTTCGAACTTTTTAGGCTCAAGACATATTGAATTGGCAAGCGACGCCTCAATTAGTTTTATAGCGCACCATTATAAACCTTATGAACAATGGTACTGTTGCATACTTGTTTGATACATGTTGCATACATGTTTTATACTTGTTGCATACATGTTTGATACATGTTGCATACATGTTTTATACTTGTTGCATACATGTTTGATACTTGTTGCATACATGTTTTATACTTATACATGTTGCATACATGTTTTATACTTCTTGCATACATGTTGCATACATGTTTTATACTTGTTGCATACATGTTTGATACTTGTTGCATACATGTTTTATACTTGTTGCATACTTGTTTGATACATGTTGCATACTTGTTTGATACTTGTTGCATACATGTTTTATACTAGTTGCATACATGTTTTGTACTTGTTTTATACTTGTTGCATACTTGTTTGATACATGTTGCATACATGTTTTATACTTGTTGCATACATGTTTTATACTTGTTGCATACATGTTTGATACATGTCGCATACATGTTTTATACATGTTGCATACTTGTTTGATACATGTTGGCGGTACAAGATATGGAAACGCTTGTAGAATGAACCGCACGAAAGTGCTCGAGCCAGCGCGGCCCGCTAGATGGCTTCGCCAGACCTCGTTTATTCTACAAGCGTACCATTCTTCATAAGGTACCATTGTTCATAAGGTTTATAATGGTGCGCTATAAAACTAATTGACACGCGCAATTCAATATGCATTGAGCCCATAGACGACTTAGCCTACACTAAGCATCACAAGGAAGGAAAGAAAGAAACTTAAAAGGGTACTGCTTACGCCGCTAATATTTTATTTTTTATTTTTTTTATTTTGAATTTTCGGTAAACTAACAGCTAGGTAAATTTATAAAACATTAAAATAACACTGTAAGGTAACACATGCCAGCATAGGCATAGCAACTGCTTAAACTTTGCCCCGCCCCTTTGCAGTTCATCATTCCGCTGCAGACAGCCACAGTGATACATTATCCGTTTCAACTGTTATAATGCCGTATTGTACAGTGAAATATTGTGGGGCGTGAAGCATAACGTCTAGTCTCACCATTTTTGAAATAATTATTTACCAAAAATTCAAACAAAATGCACGCGATGATGTATTTTTGGCATCCCTTTTCTGTAATAGTGAATTCACATATCACTATCTCGCTTTCTCTTTGGCACGTGTAAACTAGACACAATGCAAGCAAGCAAAAAATATTTGTTACGTTTACCACAGATAACACAAACTAAAGACTACGCTTATGCGGGCTTTACAAACATAGACTAGACAAACCCCAAATCTTAGTAATTTTATTACCAACCCTGGGCTCGCGTTTGATTTGCTTGACACTTTCAAGTAGGCTTGTGCTTGCTCGGTTAGTACAGAGAGCGCTCCGTACTAGTACAATCGTTGTGAAGAACTAGATCGGACTTCTAGTACTATTAGTACATCTAGTACAGTAGATCTTCGGTTCTATAATGAGTCGCTCGGTCGGTACTAAACTAAAGATCGAATGAAACGCCCGCCACCGTGATATCTCTGTCTCTTTTATTACCGCTTACTCGCCTAATGAGTCTATCTCTGTCTGCGCTTGACAAACCAATCAGACACTGACATGTGAATACATTTCTAACAGTTCTTTTTCCGAACGATCGAATGAACTAGAGTCCTAATAGGATCGTGTAGTTCTTTTCATTCCGTCCTAGTACAAGGGTAGATACGCATGCCGATTTGAACCCTATTACAGTGCAGGAAGGCGCAGTTATGATAATTTCCTTAACGAAACGATCGAATGAACTAGTGTACTAGAGTACTAATAGTCCTATTAGGACCGAGTTATGTGAACTAGCTCAACTAGTACACTTGTGGGAATGAATTCCTATTAGTACTTAGTTCAGGAACTACACAAGCCTACTTTCAAGGTGCATTAGTATGTTCCGAGATGGCAAGCGTGGCGGACGCTGTGGTTTGATTGCTTCGGTCGTTGTTTATGTGTACGTTTTTATTTGAAAAATATGCACAGCAAAACATTAAACCCACTTACATTCGGATATTATATAACTATAGTCTTTTTCACGCCGGAACGTATGCATGACACATTGAACTTGTTTCGTTTCACGTTGTGTAGTTTACAACAATTTTGAAACAAAAAAATCAAGATAAAGAATTAAACGATAAAACATACAAAAAAAAATGTTTTTGTCTATTTCCTCTTTAATTATTTCATAAATTATTATAAACGAGCCATAAAATATAAATAAATAAACAATAAACATTTTCTAAAAAACTCCGCCAAATAACAGTACTGAGTAAAATGGAACGTAACCTATTAGAGAGTGCGAAAATGAAGATCGAAACAATCGATGAATCGATAAGTAAATCAATAATCGTTGGTTTAGTAATTTTGTCTATGAATGAACCTTATAATCGAATGAGATGAATTGATAGTAGTGAAACAAATATCGATTAAACTTTAGGACATTACTATTTGACTGATTTTGACATCATCTCGAAGTGTCATGCATACGTTCCGCCGTGAAAAAGACTATAGTAGGTATTTTGTACACTCAAACCACTATTTAGAGTATTTAGGCAGGTCAAATCAAAATCAAATTGTTTATTTAGGAAACTAAAACATGGTAAGTACAAACAAAATATAGGAAACCATAATGTCCGTTTGTAAAACTGTGTCGCAGAAATTAGCGCCCACCTCCGATTACAGAGATTATTTCAAAAACAAAGTAGGTACATAATTAACAAATCTTAAAATTAGGCGTAGGAATTGTACCTTACAACCCGGTCACAATATCTGTGCACCTGACCTCGTGACGTCATATCGGCGGTAACCGTACTAACTACTAACCGCACTGTCGCACCGGGGAGTGCGCGGAGAGGTGACAGGGGAAGCGGGAGAGGCGCCGCATTCCAGCGAGGTGCACAGATATTCTGACCGGGTATTATTTTTACCTGTATTATTTTTATATTCAGTAAAAACGTAAACTCAATTATCGTGATTGATCTCAGACGAACTGATTGCTAGATAAGTGTAGTATCCCATCACTAGTGATCACGACCTCTGTAGCGCAGTGGGTGAAGGCCCGCCTGCGACGCAAAAGGTTGCGGGTTCGATCCCCGCGGCGGGACCACTGTTAGTATGATCTACTAATATTTGTCTCGGGTCTGGGTTTTTCTATGTATGTATTTACAAACAAAAAATATATAAGTAGTATATCAGTCATCTTAGTACCCATAACACAAGCTCTGCTTACTTTGGGGCTAGATGATGCTGTGTGAACAGTTCAGCATTATTTATTTATTTATTTTAACATTCACTTGGCATTCACTGTCATTATCAACTTCGACATGACGTTGAACTAACCAATAGAAACGATTCAACTCCCCCGGCACACCGCTTCAACTTGGTGATTTTGTTTTCGTACTGAAATTCGTCAATGAGGCGTCTTTATCTAATTGGTTTGTGATTGAGCTAACTTGAAATCCATTCCCAGTTTGATAACTGGGTGATTGGTCGAGCTCAATGGGGATGATTCCCCATTGAGCTCGACCAATCACACAATACGAAAATGACGTGTTTTGTAATTTTCGTGTTATGTGATTGGTTGAATTGAAGAAAGTAAAGCTTTAAAATCTCCCATTGTTTATAAACTTCTGTCGTTGACCGTGCAATATATTTTATTGTAAAATAAGATTGAAAGGAGCTTTGAATCCAAATTCTAAACTATCAATTATATTGCACAATAATCCGAACTGCGCAATGTTTTTAGCACTTCTTGTTCATAACTTTATTCAGGAATTGGGTTCAACAAATAAATTAAAAAATATTTATGTAATGATTTTTTATTATGAAAATCCCGAGAAAATCGATAATGACTATCCTTTCGATTCATTGTTGCTTCCTGTATAACTTAGTCCATTCGAGCGTGCATGTGTGCGCTCGGATGTAGCCGGGCTGCGATTGGTGGAATATCTGTTCTTCTTGAAAATCATTATGCAATATGTCCTATAAAATCAATAAAAGATACATTTTGAAGTGAAAACTTATATCGGCTTAGGAATTAAATTGATACGGTCAAACGTCTCAACCCAAAAATGAAGCCCTGTCAGTTTTTGTAATTTTAAATGAAAGACCCTGTATTAAGACTGAGAAATATTACGCAATACTGACCCAATAAAATTAAACTCTGAAAACTTTCGTTGAATCATTGCGCAATTTTCAATATTAACCCTAAACAAAAATCATATTGCACAATATAATTGATCATCTGGGGGCCTTTAGATTAAACAATAGATAATTTATTGAAATAATAACATAATAAACAATGTGGAACATAATCAGTCATTGGATGCCAGCAGAGCGTGCGGCGCCGGCCGACGGAGCCCGCCTCCGCGTCCCTAGACCGCGAGATCATGGCCTGCGGGCGCGACCTACCCGGTGAGTACTGACGGAGCCTCCCTAGACCGCGAGATCATGGCCTGCGGGCGCGACCTACCCGGTGAGTACTGACGGAGCCTCCCTAGACCGCGAGATCATGGCCTGCGGGCGCGACCTACCCGGTGAGTACTGACGGAGCCTCCCTAGCCCGCGAGATCATGGCCTGCGGGCGCGACCTACCCGGTGAGTACTGACGGAGCCTCCCTAGACCGCGAGATCATGGCCTGCGGGCGCGACCTACCCGGTGAGTACTGACGGAGCCTCCCTAGACCGCGAGATCATGGCCTGCGGGCGCGACCTACCCGGTGAGTACTGACGGAGCCTCCCTAGACCGCGAGATCATGGCCTGCGGGCGCGACCTACCCGGTGAGTACTGACGGAGCCTCCCTAGACCGCGAGATCATGGCCTGCGGGCGCGACCTACCCGGTGAGTACTGACGGAGCCTCCCTAGACCGCGAGATCATGGCCTGCGGGCGCGACCTACCCGGTGAGTACTGACGGAGCCTCCCTAGACCGCGAGATCATGGCCTGCGGGCGCGACCTACCCGGTGAGTACTGACGGAGCCTCCCTAGACCGCGAGATCATGGCCTGCGGGCGCGACCTACCCGGTGAGTACTGACGGAGCCTCCCTAGACCGCGAGATCATGGCCTGCGGGCGCGACCTACCCGGTGAGTACTGACGGAGCCTCCCTAGACCGCGAGATCATGGCCTGCGGGCGCGACCTACCCGGTGAGTACTGCCGGAGCCCACCTCCGCGTCTGTAAATGTCATTACGGATTGTACCGTAGAGGCTAGGTATGATAAGCAGTCAGATTTATTAAAAACTTTGTCAAACATTTATACCTTTTCTTATACAAACTTTTTCTCCTAGGCACTAATACGAAACGGTCATCATCTGAATGTCGCGACACTACGTCTTCCCCGCGACGTGGCCTGGAATCTCGCGACTCTTCAATAAAAGATGAGTTGCGACGCAATAATTCGTTGCGCGACAATCGACGTGACATTTTGTCGCGCGACAGAGACGTGACGCCTGCTACTTCTATCGCGTGAGTCAAAAATCGCCCTTTTGGGTAAAATTTCAACATAAGTCTGTTGCGTGAGATTTGGGTAAAAGTCGCCCATATTAAACATTCAATATACTATGGAAGATATTGGATCATTGAACAAAATATGGGTAAAGCAAATGCGTAAATAACCCGTTGGGTAAAAGTGGCCCCGTTTTTTGTATTTTGTTATCCGATTTCAAAATATTTCTTTCATAATGTTTTGATCTCAGCGAATGGGACCACCTTGAAGGTATCTTGTTAAATATTCAATAAGATATAACAGAAATTAACCGTGAAATAAAATCCTGCTAATTGGACATTAAGTGATTAATATTTTGAATACGGTTCAACACTTCGTCAGGTAAATACGTGTAATTATTCATGTAAAGAAAATTCAAGTCAAAAGAAAATCAAAATAACAATATCTTGGGTGACATTTACTATTCATATTTTTGTGACAGTAACCAGTAATAAACATTGGGTAAGAATGATACCACTCAAATTGTTAAAAATCAGCAAAAAAATACTAAAGAGTGTGTAGTATTTTCTGTCCATATGCTGTAAATTACAAGTCTAGGTAAAAATTACCCATGTTAAAACTATACTAGAATGTAAATATCCTCTAATCAATGGGTAAAAAGGTTTATGTAAAGCCATATGAAAATAAGAATCCTATGACAGTACAATTTAAGGTGATTTTGGTCAAATGAAAGCCAATTTTTATGTAGTTTTATTTTATAATCTATCATTTTGAAGTCATTTTCTATAAAGAATAGTTGAACATAGCAAAATTAATGCTTATGCTAAGCTTACAGACAAATTCGGTGATGATATGAATGCTAACATTTTCAGGATACAAAATTTAAGATAAAAATTACCTGATTAAACAATTTTGCACTTAAAAATTTGAAATATATTCACTTCACACTAAGTCTTTTATGCAAATCGATTAAAGTCCAAAATTGCATACGCATACACTATCTTCTAAATTTTACTATTAACTTCATATGTTTCTATCTTGATTCATGAATTGATTCGATTATAAAATCACTAAAAAACACTTAAATAAAAGCTATTCTTTGCCAAAATGATATTTATCACAGAAAATAAAATGAAATGTTTGGACGTGATTCGTAGAGAATCTGGGGTGGGTTAAAAATAAACTTGATAATTATTCGCCCAAAATTAGTGAAATCCTATAATAAGAATATACATATAGCTGTATTTAGCTTTTAATAAAAAAAGTAATTAAAAAAGTATCGGAAACCGGCCATATAAATAATACCCAATTATGTACTGATTTATTTAGTGTTAATATAAGCTGATTACGCCATAGACAAATTATAATTAGTATATTTTAACTAATACTCGCGCTGTGTATTTGAAAATATAAAAATACGTTCGTCCTATAATATGACAGACACGTTTTTAGGGTGGCAATAGCTTCATTACATTGATAATCGCAAAATAACATTTGGGTAACCAAATGTTACCCAAATGTTTCGCGATTACCCCCGTTTATAATTTGGGTAAAACCGACCCATGTGTTTAAGAATTAGATATGTATGACTGTGAAATTATATTATTTTGAGCATTTAATGTACCCTAAAAGCAAGTTGTCTCTTCATCTACTGCCGCTAGCAATGCTTAGGTAATTATAGCGTAGATCGCACCGCGTTGGCTCTTAGACTTGGTGAAAAAATCTTAATAAGATTAAAAAATATACTTTTACTGATATTAATGCGAAATTTGGTGTTCTGTCTGGATGTTAGAAGTATGTAAGTGATTACAAAAAAGTATGTTTACAGACTGGTTTGAAAATAATAAACAAAAAATGTATTTCTGTCTGTTTGTTCCGGCTAATCTTTGAAACGGCTGGACCGATTCTAACGGAACTTTCATTGGCATTAGTTAAAGAGTAACGCAGGTTTTATTTTAGAAATAGAGTTTCACGCAAAATAAATAACTCGACCCCTGTGGCGCAGTGGGTGAAAGCCCGCTTGGGACGCAGAAGTTTGCGGGTTCGATCCCCGCCGTGGGATAAATGTTTGTATGATCTGCAATTATTTATCTCGGGTCTGGGTGTTTTGTTTTATTTACAAAAAAAAGTATAAAAGTAGTATATCAGTTATCTGGGTCCCATAGTACAAGCTATGCTTAGTTTGGGGCTAGATGATGCTGTGTGAAATGTCCAGCATTATTATGATGACAAAAATAAGGCTAGACCTATGTTCCCTGTAGCGTATAGGCTATTGGAGCTGATATAAGATATTTTCACCAAATTTTGAGCCAAAGCTTGTAGTTTCCTTTCCGAATATTAAATATGCATATAAGCGCCATATTACTTTTATTGTTAGAATACCCACATAGCTATCTGTTTCATAAAATAACGCATTTTTGGAAAAACAGTATTGAGTGTTCATTTTATGCACTAAAAATAGTTATTCATATAATTAAAAATGCCATCTTATTGCATAACTCATATTTTGTTATTGTAATAGTCATATATTTTGTATTAATCATATGACTTTCAAATGTATTCTTGTTTATAGTTGGTATATTAATTTCCTTCATCGGGATCTAAATTAAAACATTTAAACATTTTTTTGTTACTATATTTGTGAATATATGTAAATATATTGACGTACATTAACCCATATAAATTATAAAGTTACATTAAGCGCATATTTAAAAGTGTTCACTCATTTCGGAAAGTATTCAATTGAATGTATTGTGTGATTGTTTAGTGCGCAAGTTAACTTAAAACCAGCAACTATGGTTATAATAATATAAAATATCTAATAAATGTTTTATAATATAAACATAGTTGTTAGTTATTTATAAGAGTAGACGCGGAGTTCTTTAGTGTGATTGATTAATACGCACATGTTTTAAAATGGGTTTTTGTGATATTAAATTATGTTAAAATTATTATATTAATCTCATTCACGATAACATAAAAATATGTTTATTTTATTTAAAAACTCATATACTTAAAAAAATTAAATAATGTCTAGGTAGGTAAATTGTATATTATCATTATTAATAATGTGTTAAACGATACTTAATTAGATAACATTTTATTATTATGTTTGCGTGGAAATTTCTCATGATGAAAACTAGTCCAATAAATATGTTGGTCATATACTTTTATTTTGCAATATATGCTTTGCTTATGATAATTAAATATACATGGAAGTAATGCTTGTTGAAATTATTTATTATTAATATGTTTTTTATTTATTTCTTAAGTTAAATGTGCCTATTCTACATATTAGTTAAAATATGTATTTATATTAAAACTAGTTATTACATTTATTTAAGTAAACTGAATGCAATACATACATAGTTGACCTGAGTTGTAACATATCATGAAACATTCTCATCAAATAAATTAAATGAATTTTCAGAAAGTCATATAAAACATATTATATTGTCTAACTTAACTGGATGATGCTATAAAAGCATCTTACGGTTGTTTTGTTAAATATAAATTACCTATTTGTTAAACTTTCAGCATCTTCCTGTCAGTTGAGTTAGACAATAATTTATTTGTCATGTTCTAATTTTGATCTCATAAAATCATGTAATTATATAAATTGTTTAATATAAATTAAGTTTCTGAGGATAACTGTCACGACTTTCAATAATAAGAGCATTTAGGTAACGCATATAAAACAATCGATTGGTTATTGTAACAAAAAATACTTTTAACTTATTTTCATGTTTCTAAATGCACTCATATATTATAATATGTAGTGGTCCTTAGTTGTAGAATAAAATCCCCGCTTGAATAATATATAAAATGCTATTTTATAAAAGTCGTGTCAGTGTAAGACCCAAAATACATATAAAATGTGCTTTGTATTACGTGTTTGTATATTTTGTATATCTAGTCATTTGTTATTTACTAGTCTAATTGATATTGCATATAATTAATTTAAGAACGCCTGATTGCCACGGAGAATATATTTTAAAAAGTAATTTTTGTACTCCGATTGTATTACGAAACGATATTTCTTGTTTTACATTTAAACTCGTATATTTTTAAATGTAAAACAATTTTAAATACAAATGACGCATAATTTAAATGCAATTTTACATTTAATATGAGTATATGTGTTTACATGTGATATGAATTGTTGAATCTCATTTAAATGTGTTCGTGTCAACTGTATTATACTAAAATACCTTGTTTCTGTAAATCTTTCTTCGGTGAACGAGCGAAACTTTGATTTTTAAAATGTCCTTAAAACTTTTAAGTCATCAAAAGTCAACTTTAATAGATAGATAGATAGATAGATAATTCTTTATTGCATTACCACACAGCGAACAAGATATACAAGAAAAATACACTTAACTATAGGTAGACAACTGGCGGCCTTATCGCTGAAAGCGATCTCTTCCAGGCAACCATTTACGTGAGAAAAACATTATAGGCATAAATGGAAGGCGGTTTGCATAATATAACTTTAGGTTTAGATAAGGTATTAACATCGTATGAACTTTAATTCATTCCTCAACAAAGATGTAGGAAGTAAACTCATTTTTTTTGTTGATTTAAGATTGGTGTCTGAGCAATTAGAGTTTTGTGAGTTAATTATGACAGTTCCTGTGGACCACGATTAACCTGAGATGATGGTTTAGGTGCTACAAGCCTCCATCTCAGACAATGTCCCAGGCACTAGCGTCCGAGTGTAGGGATAGCCCTCCTGACAACGTATCAATCATCTAGTATAGATGTAAAGGCCTAACCTTTATTTCATGGTCTGTTAAATAGTTTTGTGTATAGAATATAATGTTTATTGAAAATCAAAGTATTGCTCGCAAACCAAATCTAATGCTTTAGTTCACTGGCTTATAACAAGTTATCTATATAACTATATACTGAACGGTCTCTATACATTAATTTATAATTTTATTGTTAAAAAAATATATATTACGTAGCATCACCAATTGGTAGCCCCCCTGCAGTACAAACCGCCTCACTAACCCTGCGTCTTACGTGGGCGACTTGACGCGAACGCGATTGCGAAGCGATTCGATGCGGCGCGGCGAGTCTGTCCTACGTGCGTGCGAATCTTCCTACATAGTTAACGTCAAATCATACATCATCATTCATCATCATTTCCCTGCCCTTATCCCACTTTTATGTGGGGTCGGCACAACAGGTTTTCCTCTTCCACTCCGCTCTATCAGTCATCTCAACACTCGCTCCTTTCTTACCCATATCATCCTTCACACAGTCCATCCATCTTTTATTTGGTCTGCCTCTTCTGCTACATCCCTCTACAGTAAACCTAACATTCGTCTCGTAACATGACCCTCTTCTCTCCTCATAACATGCCCATACCACGACAACCTATTACTCTTCAACTTATCCGTCCTATCCGTTAAATATACTCATTCCTGATTTTGTCCATTCTCGTAACTCCACACATCCATCTCAACATTCGCATTTCCGCAACATGTACAGTACGGCCGGCGGATCTAGACCGGTCTGAAGTTGCGCTGTGCGCAGGTTACCCCGCGTCTTACCACCTATTCGACCCTAAAAGTGACTACTGCGCAGCGTTGCGACGAACTTAACGCCGGTCTAGATCCGCCGGCCGTACTGTACTCTTCTTTCATCCGTCACTTTGGTTGCCCAACACTCTGATCCATACAATACGACAGGTCTAATGTTCGTCTTGTTAACGTCAAATCATACATAGTGTCAAAATTCGCAAAAACTGATCGCGTTCGATTCAATACGCGCCGCGCCGCTGCGCACCGGTCACGTAGGACACTTCAATAGTAAATCGACTGTTTTCCGCGCCGCTTCGGGTTAGATCGCCCACGTAAGACAGAGAAGAGAGAGGTAAGGGGGTTACCAATTGGTGACGCTAACTGTACTGATTTATGATGAAGGCCATACAAGTTTCCACAAATAGACATTAAAATATAAATATGCTGCTATTTTTATAGGGATAAAAGTAATGCTATTTTTCCCGCTCTTAAAACTCTTAGTAACCAATGTATTTCAGGGTATGAGCTACCTACATAACAAATTAATCTAGATTGAGGAAAAAAACAAAGCATGACGTACTAAATCAAAGCTAAATTCAGTCCTCGTGACAAAAAAGTTTTTTGAACCGTAGACCCTTTGCTCCTAGTATAGTCACAAATCCTCAAAACATTTTCTTATACTTATCGTTCATCAAATAGTGTGATAAGGGAACAGTGTGGAGTGAAAGAAGATGTAGTGTTGAGGATCGAGAAAGGTATGTTAAGATGGTTTGGGCATGTAGAGAGGATGGATGACAGTCGTTTGACAAAGCAAGTGTATGAGGCGAGTGTGCATGGGACAGCTGGAAGGGGAAGGCCTAGGCGAACTTTCTTGGATCAAATTGGCGACATTTTGGAGAAGGGCCAGGTCAAAAGTACCCTAAACCGACGAGCATGTATGAAGAATGTAATGAGAGTGAATGAGGCGAAAGTTGTGTGTCAGGATCGTAGCGAGTGGAGATCCGTGGTCTCTGCCTACCCCACAGGGAAAGAGGCGTGACTTTATGTAAGTATGTATCGTTCATCACGAAAAAACGTCCAATGCTATTCAAAATAACGGCCTGAGCTGTTATTTACCGAGACGGTTTTGCTGCGCTGACACTAAATCTATAATAATTCTTGATGGAAGGTTTTTCATCTATATTACCTGTCATCTATATGGACTGCAACGAATAGTTGAAAAAATTCGCTATATTGATTCAGCCGTTGTCAAGTTTTGATACAACATTATTTATGTAGGTAGGTTAGGTACTAACTTTTTATGTACAGGTTATAAGTAAGTGAACTTTAGCCTAACTGTAATATATTCGAATTAAGAACCGCTGAACGCTATACTGTATCTGCTTAAGATAAAATTGGTTAAATAAAAAAAATAAACGAAAACTAATATTATCATGCGTTTTTACATATTCTTTGAGCTATACTTACCTACTACAAACACTACACTTCAACCAACAGAGTTGCAGTTTCTGTACTGTAAATTTTTTTTTCTACCCTATATGTCCCTATGTCTATGGAGAGACGACCTCGACTCCTTCGATAGTGGGTGGTGGGAGCTATCGAAGGAGAGAGATGGTTGGTAGGAATTGGGGGAGACCTTTGCCCAGTAGTGGGACGGTATAGGTTGAAAAAAAAAAAAAAAAAAAACTGTCCCACTGCTGGGCCAAGGTTTCTCTCAACTCAGTCGAGGGTCATCCTATTGCAAAATCTAACATATTATTATCTACTGAAACATCGTGAGGAAACCAGTAGTATTCTTATAGGCGGCGATAGACTTGCAACCTGTCACGTATGGAATTCTAACTTCTGCAAGATGTGGGCATGTATTAATATGTATTTGTACATGCCTCTGACTACCGTAGACATCTTCAAAGGATCTGGAATATAAAAGATCTGAGAGAATGTCTACCGCGCCTTGGGATACAGTCGTGACCCTGTTTACGTTTATCATCTACTGCTCAACTTCTCTTGGTTTATACATTCCTGGTACAGTCCGCGGCAGAAGTTCATGAGGAATAGGCATGATGTCAATTTTTAAAGATCTGTTCTATGTTCAGAATGATTTGTTATGTGAAAAATTATCATATTTCAGTAGAAAATAAAGGTTTTCAAACATAAAAATCAAATTTAAAATTGAAATTTACCTACGAGTGTTTTACTTACTTGATTGCGTTATCGGAAATTTAGATTGGGAAAATATCAGCACTATCTTTTGGTAGTCGTTCATAACTAATGAAAACTACGTTATCGCGATCGAGTAGGCTAAAAAACTCGTAGTCCCTCTGGCGACTAATCGCGCGGGCGAGGCATGCTCTCTGCGAGTCGACGGACCTCCGCGTGCCGCTCGCTTCGAAGGTACGCGAACCACCGCGTCTCCCACAAACGCCGCACGCGCGACTCGTACACTATGTCGTACACACTATCTTGCCACACTGAAACAACAACAACTTTTTAGGGATTCAGTTTTGCGGCACAAGAAACGAAGCGTTCTGATAATCCTGAGTGTGTATAAATAACAATAGAGTCTACTCTCTACGTTCTGCTTAGACGTATGGAAGCGGCTCCCTGCGCTCGCATCGCTTACCTATAGCAAAGTGTACGTACCTGCTTCCTTGGGCAGTGGGCAGGCGGGCCGGGCCGCGACATCGGGTTCGGACGATGCTCCTGGAAATCAATTTTATATGTAGGTATTGTGGTATGGACTCTTATAAAAAATACTCTAATTATATCTATAGGTAGGTACTCTAATAAATACTAGACTAGATAGGTACTAGACTAATACTCTGTCTGTTTCAACCTCGAAGCGTTCTATTTCGCGCCTGTGTGAGAGTCCTCTCTGTATTCTGTGGTGAGAGTAAGGACGAGGCTCGCTACGCTCGCCTCGTTTCGCGCTAAGTGAAGTAAGGGATGTGGGGAAGTACCTCAAGCAGTCACGAGACCGGATTCTCTTGATGTCTTGCCGTAGTAGGTAACGTGAACTTCGATTCCTTTATAGTGAGAGTGCCGACGCATCGACTCTCGGCGTTTATGGACAGCGGGTTTTGGCCGAAAGGTGTCGTCTAAAGAAAGTTTATTGGACGCCTGTCAAACGACACTGCGCTTGCGTCATCGAAGCGTCGATGACTTATGTTAATCTTCGATCAATAAATGTTAGTCTATAAGGTAGGTAGGTATTACATGGGTCCTCTTAAGTTACTTTTTGTACACCTTCCTTGTTTAGCTACTACCTAAAAGTGCACGTACCTGCTTCCCTGGGCGGCGGGCAGGGGGGGCAGGCCGCAACCTCAGGCACGGACGAAGCTCCTGGAAATCAAGGTTACATGTGGCGTGGACACTATCAAACTTAGGCGTTAAGATACATCTTTAGGAGGCAGGAGGCAACCTATAGGTACGTTTTTACCTAGGTACCTACACCTAAAGGGACGCTCAGTACTTACCTAGGACATAGTTTAAGATGGAATAAGCAGAACATCTAAACCATCCTCGGTAATACGTGTGGAACTTGCTGAGCTTGGATTGGATCATGGACTCTAGACATTGGCATATCTTTGTTCTGTGGCTTGGGCCCGACAAAAACACGACCGAAGTTGCGATTATTGACCTCAAGTATAAATTTTTCAGTTTGGAATAAATACATGAACATTTCAAGTTTCCCAAATCGAAATATTTCTGAAATCTGTATTATCATGACCAACATTTTGACAAGTAGGTAGTTAATAATTAACTCTCAGTCCATTGTCATTTTCCAAGCTTTATTTTTTCTTAGCAATCGATAAGCGCTTAAAAAACGCTTAAAAAATCTGTTAATCAAGTTTGGATGAAAATCTTTTCGACCGAATACATACAATGTTAGGGAAATGCCCATTTAGCTGAAATATCGGATTTATCACTGTAGACTCTACAGTGCGTAATTATGCGTAGACAGACAGTCTACACCGTAGAGTGTCTACGCATTAATACGTAGTATATCCGTAGCGTAGACACTCTACGATGTAGATTATCTACGCATCAGTTCATGCGTAGACACTCTACGGCGTAGTGTCTACGCAGTGTCTACGTATTATAATTTGCGTACAAACAATCGAAGATACATATTGAGCTGGTGGGACTGTTGTAAAGGACAGACAGACACCCTTCACCAGAGTCCCCCAACTCACAAACTTGCCTGCGGAACTCGCTCCTTCGTAGATCTCTTCGTAAATAGGCTCGCTAACCTTCCTCGCGCGTGTGAGAGTAGATCTTCTCTTGCTCTTCCTTCTCCACACTGTAGAGAAAAAAACATGTCGCTGCTGGGGCCTTTCAAGTGATGAATTTGAAATTTCGTTGAATATTCGGATGTATCCTACTACTAGCTACGTTTCGGTCAACCTACAAACTCGGTTCTCACCTAAATTGGTCCTTGAAGTCTGAAATCGTAGAAGGAAACATCCGAATACCTGCTCAGCGAAATTTCGGATTCATCGCTTGAAAGTTAGGCCTCTTTCAGAAACCAAGACATTTCTTAGTACTTAGTACCTACTGATTTTTTTGCATGCCTCCCGAAATTGTATAAATTATTATTTTTTCCAAAAGTGGGACATTCGTTGTCAAACACAAGTGCTATTTTTAAAATTCAGGGCTCAAGAGGATGTAGGTATAGGGCTATTAACAGAAAATAAACTTGTAAGAGTAAAAAATTCAATAAATTTAAAACGAAGTGAGACTAGACTAGTCGAAATCTTACCTACTTTATATTTTATCTGTGCTTTACTTACCAATAACTGCAGCGATTGCAGAAATAATCAAAACGAGAGCGACGGAGCAGCCAATGATCAACAACTGATCGGGTCCAGAACTCTCTGTGAGGTGAAAGTTGTTCAAAGTCAATAAGCAATCACTTAATGTTATCCTACTATAGGTACCTAACGTACTACCCGTATCACAGGGTACGGCTGACATTATTCAGATAGTAGGTAGTAGGTAGTGGGTTCGAATCCGATCGTGAACCAATGAATTTTTCTGTCCAAAATGTGCACTATGCAAGTTGGTTTTTAGGGTTCCGTACCCAAAGGGTAAAACGGGAACCCTATTACTAAGACTCCGCGGTCCGTCCGTCTGTCCGTCTGCCACCAAGCTGTATTCGTAGTATCTAATGAACCGTGATAGTTAGACAGTTGAAATTTTCAACAAAACAGAAATTTTCTGTTGCCGTTATCACCAACTGACCTGTCACCAACTGGTAACCCCCGCAGTAGTAACCGCCTTAACTAAGGGGTTACCAGTTGGTGTCGCTGACTGTACGTACGTAGGTTAGGTATCTTTGACTTACCTGATGATGATGATGTGTCAACCGCCGATTCATGTTGTATGCTTCTGTTTTTAAAGTCAGCAACTGCAACCCAATTTACTGTACATTATTTTTCGAAGTTAGCGAGGTGTGGAAATACGATAGGTGGTTTTTTACTTTAGGTACAGTACCTAAGTGTTGAGGTAGGTATAGGGTACCTACTTCACAACCCCCCGAAGGATTCCAATCTTGTAGCGATGGGCGGGCTCAGTAGCCGTGGATTGGGAGAGCCACGGTGAAGCTTAAAAGGAATCCCGGGCGGGGACGCCCTGGATGCGCCCTGGAGGGTGGGGTCACGGGAGAAAAGGCGTGTCGGTGTGTCGTTGCCGCTCGCCCTATCTTCCGCGACCAAACGGGGCGCACCGTTTGATGCGTTGGCGGCGGGGCCGCAGTGGAAGAGGAGTGTCGGTATTTCGTTGTCGATCTCCCTGTCCTCTGCGGCCGTTTTGAGGAGTAGCTTCTCCACGCATCCCTCTGACTCGCAGAAGGCGCAGTGGATGAAGCTAAGACGTGCTGGTAGGCTCGTAGGCGGCGGAACACATAAGAGGTGGCAGGCGGTGATACCTCCTCTGGAGAGTGCGTGGTACGCAATATCGCTGCCTTCGCTACTCTTGCCCGGCATCATGGGATGTGGGTGCCTTGGCGACTTGGTCGGATAAGCACTGACCGACTTGCCTTGGCACCAGTCCCTTGTATGGTCTGGATGAGGAGGCCGCGGAGTGGGTTCGGAGCGAGGCCGAACCTGCTCGGGATGTAAGGCGGGAACGCACCGCCTGCCCCGCGAGGGGGCGAGTGGTATCCCCTGCCCAACAGGGGACTTTTCGGGTCTGCGGGCGGTCGGAGTGAGGGCTCTTGCTGCTCATCATGCAGATTTCGGGAGGGCGGCGACACTATTAGGCAGGTGTCGTCATGAGCTCTGCACACGTGGTTTAACAGCCGCGTGTGTGGGTGCCGGGCGTGGCTGTGGGTGCCATTACCGGGATTGTGTTTAAGGCAAAATGCGAGAGGGGCACCGCGTGCGTTCCGTAGGAGATCCCGGAGCCCTTCGTTATGCATAGAGGCTGGCTATCGGGTAGTTTTTAGTGGGTCGTCGAGTGCTCGACAGCCCCACACACCCCAATTACGTTCCCTCGACGTAATTGGATGCCTGTGAGCAGATTTTCTATCCGTAAAAAAAAGGGTACCTACTTCACAAATAGGTATTACCCCAGATAATAGGATTACTTACCTGGTTAAGTTATAAAGGTAGGTAGGTACTTACGTTCTATGGGTTGACAAGTGGTATGTGGGTAGTAAGTTGAAAATCCTTTAGCAGGACGTAGTAGTCTGCAAACACAAATCGGTCCATTTTTCATGTTACTCATACAGTCATTGTCTTCACTACAATCTCCGCCGCCGCATGGGTTTACTACGCATGTTCTATTTTTACAAACCTCGTATGATCTACATTCAGAACTGTCTGCACATATAAGTTGGCATTCCTTGTACGGATTTCCAGTGTAACCTGGTGGGCATGAGCATTCAGGGCCTATTTCAGTGTGGCGTTCAGTGCCATTTAATATAGTGCTAATAGTAACATCACATCTTGCTTCTGTGCCACATGATATATCAGAACAAGAGTCATCACATCTTTTGTCGACACAAGCTGAGCTTTCACCGCAGTCGCTGTCGTAGATGCAGCAGGGCCTGATTAACCCTTAGGCTAATTAGGCTGCAGCCTAGGGCGCGAGGATCGGGGGGGGCGCGATGAAATCGTATCTTCGCAAGCACTATAAATCTAGTTTTCACACCCGGTCCAAGAAAACCATACATTTTTTCGTCTCACATTCTTAACAGAAAGTAAACCATTTCTCCCTCCTAAAAAACAAAATGGCCGGCGGGAGGTAAAGGTTGTATGGGATTTCATTTCTCCCTCTGAACCTCATGTGAACAGATAAGTAATTTCGAACTTCAACATTTCTATTAAAATTTTTACTATTGAGTCCACACCCAATAGAACTTATACGAAAAAAAAAACATACATAAACCCGAACATAGAACCTCCTCCTTTTTTTGAAGTCGGTTAAAAAAGAAAAAATGTGGCAACTAATCTTTTTCTTCCGAATTTATTTTTGATGTTTCTATGAAAATGTTTACCATAGAGACCTGCACCAAGTAGAATTTATTCAAATTTAAGGAAAAAGTGTGGCTAATGCCTCCAAACTATTGAGCGATCTAATGTTGTTGCATATTACCTAATGCTAAAATATTTTTTGAGAACGAAAGGACGACCTCAATAAAATATTTTTTGAGAATAAACGGACGACCTCGACTCCTTCGATAGCGGGTGGTGGGAGCTATCGAAGGAGAGAGATGGTTGGAAAGAATTGGGGGAGACCTTTGCCCAGCAGTGGGACAGTATAGGTTGAATAAAAAAAAACGAATTGATTATTATTATTCTACCTATAAAACCTGACTTGCTTGCTATTTTCTGGGTGTAAATATTCACTAGTTTTCTCGCAGTACCTATGTGTGAAAAGCAGAGTATTCACCTCGGGGTTAAAGCTGTCTTAGTCTTGGGCGCTCTTGAATCCCTCGCTGTCTCAGGATTCTAGTAACTATAAACACCCTCGCTGTTGCTCGGGAGTTAACTAAAGAATCCTTCGATGCGCTTGGGATTCAATATGGCGCCCGTGACATAATACACTGCTTTATCCCCGTGGTGAATATAATCTACTATTAATCAAGGGACGCGACAGCGCGGCTCGACGCCAAGTATTAAAAGAAAAGCGTACCACGTATTGTCTTAACCATGCACGCCATATTTTTGCATCGACTATGTGGTGCGTTTCCAAACTAGTTAATTGTCGATACATACAATCTTGCGCTCCACGCTCCGTCAGCAAAAACTTACAGCGCTCTCGCTAATGTACATAGAAAGTGTTTTTTTACAAACTATTAAATTTGAAAAAATTGTAGAAAGATTTGCAAACGCTAAAGAACGAAAAAAGACTTTTGTATAAGCTTATAATAATTACTATAATTTTCAAATAAATCACTAAACAGTTGCAAAAAATTTTCACTTGTATGATGCCTGCCTCTCGTCTTTTTTTACATATAACAACAGAAGTATAAATATTTAAAAAATACTTAAAGTCGAAGCCACTTCACATACTAGATGACCACGCTCATGCATCGCCGCAGCGCAACAACTAAGTAGTCTACATAAACTGAGCCAATACAAGTCATGCGGCCAAACACGACATGGATTTGGTTTTCTACAAGATAGCCTGCAGGGTGCACTATGTTTTTATATAAACCCACTTCTACTAATTGCGTTTGCTATAACTTCAGCAGCTATAACCGAATATAGCTATAACGGTTCAATTCTTATATACTAGTTTCGTTATAAAACCACTTTTACTAATTTGTGATTTATATAACTGTACTATATTCTCTAATCGTAAAATACATAATTGTTTTTATTAAAACGACCATTAGCGATACATTTAATGTGTTATAAAGTTTATCACATCTAATTGCATTATTACTAATAGTATTTTGCTATAATAATATTCAATAAGTAAACTGTACCTATCTACACCATGAATAGCGCCTTAGACCAATACCAACCAGGTGAATTTTTAAGAGCGATTGCTTCAAACCTTTATTTAAAATAGTACGAGTATTAAGGACTACCTATAGATCTAAATAAAATAATTCTATTAATTTTGCATGCATTTATTTTTTCGTTTTTTTTTATTTTTTCTACCTATAACGATAAGGTTATAATAGGGACAAGTCGGTTTGGTCACTATGGAAACCATGCTCGTCGCTACGCTCCTTGCAACCTATTCTACAGGTCTGTTATCCTGTTATGGCAACACTAAATTTATAGAAAGTTCCTATTTAGAGCAATTATCATTTTATGTCATATTTTAGTTATATTTATAATAATTATATAAACTGCACGATATAGCAATATTAAAGTATATTATATGATACAGTTATAACAAAAAAACTTTATAGAATATGGACCTATAGTAAATAAGTGTTCGAACTAATACAACAATTATAGCCAATAATATTTAGAACAACTGCACTTAGATCAAATACACGTTATGTCTATACTTATGTATAGCAAACACTATTAGTACAAGTGGGTTTATAGAAAAAGTATGAACACCAGCCTGCAGTCATGTGTCATGATTTAGGTCATTTTGGACGCGCAGATTAAAAGACAACGTCAGTTTCGTTTGCAGATCGATCTGCAAACTTACAATAAGTAGTATGACTACGAATCATGTTAACTTTTTTACAAACAAAGACAAAAGTAAGTAATATACTACTGTTGCCGACCGTAACACACATGGTGGGGGCGCGTCCTGATTATTAGCCTAAGGCGGTCAGAACTCTTGATCAGCCGCTGTAGATGCATTCGTCTTTTTGTGGCAATTTAACTATGTACACTGGTCTGCAATATGGTGGCGTTCCCTTGAAGCCAGGCGAGCAAGTACATAGTACATCTGTGCTTCTGAGATCATCAATGCAACGAGAGTTCAGGCCACACGGAGAAGGTTCACAAGAATTACTTGATATTTTAATTGTATCTAAAATATAAGAAAATAACCATTTTAGTAAGTAGGTAGGTACTACATACCCACATACATAAAATCACGCCACTTTCCCTGCGGGGTAGGCAGAGAGCACGGATTTCCACTCGCTACGATCCTGACACACAACTTTCGCCTCATTCACTCTCATTACATTCTTCATACATACATGGCGGGAAAGCAACAGTGTGCATTCACAGATTGAGTTTATTTAAATGTTTTTTTTCTGTTTCCTCCTAAATGTGTTAAAAAACGTCGTACGATATACGTGCGTATTGGTTATAACATGCTCGGCTCAATTACGCCCTCGCCTGCGGCTCGGGCTGAAATTCCGCCTCGCATGTTATAACCATCTTTTTAACACCCTTGCTCGTAAAGCTGATGTAATTCCACCGGTTTTAGATATGTAAAGCGGGTCATAACAAACGCGTGTGTTATCAAAGCAAATAGTTATGTTATAGTCCATACAATAGTACATTACGATATTAGTGCGTAAAGATGGTTATAACATGCGAGGCGGAATTTCAGCCCGAGCCGCAGGCGAGGGCGTAATTGAGCCGAGCATGTTATAACCAATACGCACGTATATCGTACGACGTTTTTTAACACATTTGCGAGGAAACAGAAAAAAAAACATTTAAATAAAGTCAATCTGTGAATGCAGCATGTTGCTTTCCCGCCATTTGAACAGACTGCCTACTGAGTGGCGCCGCGCGGCGATTAGTTCTCCTTTGAATAGCAACAGCGCGCTGCTCACTAGCTGGAGGCACGACTCCAGCTCGGCGGCGATCAGTTCCATATTTGAAATGGCAAATAATGCTGTTATGGAATTTGTATGGACTATAACATAACTATTTGCTTTGATAACACACGCGTTTGTTATGACCCGCTTTACATATCTAAAACCGGTGGAATTACATCAGCTTTACGAGCAAGGGTGTTAAAAATTCCATAACAGCATTATTTGCCATTTCAAATATGGAACTGATCGCCGCCGAGCTGGAGTCGTGCCTCCAGCTAGTGAGCAGCGCGCTGTTGCTATTCAAATTTCGAACTAATCGCGCGGCGCCAGTCAGTAGGCAGCGCTAGCGCGCTGTTAAAATGGCGGGAAAGCAACAGTGTGCATTCACAGATTGAGTTTATTTAAATGTTTTTTTAACACCCTTGCTCGTAAAGCTGATGTAATTCCACCGGTTTTAAATATGTAAAGCGGGTCATAACAAACGCGTGTGTTATCAAAGCAAATAGTTATGTTATAGTCCATACAAATTCCATAACAGCATTATTTGCCATTTCAAATATGGAACTGATCGCCGCCGAGCTGGAGTCGTGCCTCCAGCTAGTGAGCAGCGCGCTGTTGCTATTCAAATTTCGAACTAATCGCCGCACGGCGCCAGTAGGCAGCGCTAGCGCGCTGTTAAAATGGCGGGAAAGCAACAGTGTGCATTCACAGATTGAGTATAATTAAAATGTTTTTTTTTTCTGTTTCCTCGCAAATGTGTTAAAAAACGTCGTACGATATACGTGCGTATTGGTTATAACATGCTCGGCTCAATTACGCCCTCGCCTGCGGCTCGGGCTGAAATTCCGCCTCGCATGTTATAACCATCTTTACGCACTAATATCGTAATGTACTATTTTTTTCTGTTTCCTCGCAAATGTGTTAAAAAACGTCGTACGATATACGTGCGTATTCCATCCAACCATCTTTACGCACTAATATCGTAATGTACTATTAATAACAGTAGTCTTGGGGCTTTTCAAAATTTTTAATTTTGTATATTTTGCAATTGATCTTTCAAACTCCTTTCAGATTGCGTGGCTTCGAATTAGAATAGAATAGAATAGTTTATTATGCACAATTTAAAATTATTACACAGATTACATACAATTTTTTATGAAACTAATTTATACACTAGTTAAAATGTAAGTAATAGTAAGTTTGTAATAATAACATTAATAAATTAAAGGTCCCAGATGCCTAAACTAGACTGAAAGCCTGTAAGATAGACATCTGTGTTCCCCCAAAAGAACTGCACCAAATTACACTTAGTTTTGTGAAGTGATCTAATTTGTGTAATTCTACAAAATAGTAATAAGATGAAATATACTATAATTTTTAAACAATTATATAAAATTAATCTCTAGGTTAGATTCATCATGGCTTGATTGAATTTACAAATAAATAATAATAGTTGTAGATTAAGAATTAAAATGATAGAATGTGTATATATGTATGTGTGATTAAGTGTGTATATATTCGTATGTGTGTGTCAGTGTGTGTGTAAGTGTGTGTGTGTGTGTAAGTGTGTGTTTAAAGGATACACCTATTTCATTATTTGAAGTAATTTTTCCGTTTCATCATAAGATAGTTTAAGTAAAATTTCTGTAATACGGGTTTTTAGATGATAATTATTTAAATTTTGCAAGGAATTGGTCTAGTAGGATGTTTATCATTAAAATTAAAATAATTTATTATGCAAAATACAAAAAAAAGTAAAAAAAATCTAGAGTGCAAAAAGTGGCTGATCCTTTTTATGACCGCGCCCAGGGTTGCTTAACTTTTTTCCCCATACAAACTTCCAACCCTTATTTTCCCGCCCCCTTATAGTAATTGACAAAAAAAAGTATCCTATGTCCGTCTCCTGGCTCTAAGCTACCTCCCTACCAATTTTCAGCCAAATCTGTTCTGCCGTTCTTGAGTTATAAGTGGTGTAACTAACACGACTTTCTTTTATATATATAGATGCCAGTTGTCTAACGATTATCGGAATGATGATCATTACACACAAAGTTATTTTATAAGTCTGCCGGGGGACTTTTTCAGAATTTTAGCATGTTTTTGGCTTTTTTTTCGCTCCATGTAATGTATTTTGATGTGTTTCTTTTAGGCCCCTATTTTGTTCTGCTTACCTCATTGAAATATATGCTTTGTTTTTTTAGAACAAGATTTTTACTTGTTTAGGTCCATGTCAAAGGCTTCCTTTTTGTCATCGACATCCTGAATTTTTCAAAGTATAATATTTAAATATTGATGAAAAATAACAGTTTAATGCATAATTAAGTGAAATACTCGGAAACTGTTCCCAATATTTACATTTTTTTAAAGACAATAAAAAGTTGCTATGATTGGACCGGTCCAATGGTGGAACTCTCAAGTGGTCCATTGATAGGAACTGTAGGTACTCAAGGAGAAGAAACCATGTTAAATCTAAACTAACACGAATAGACAAAATTTAAAAACGCACATAGAATCACAATAAAATTGTCTAATATTTCGTAGCAACACATGCAGTTAAACATGAATACAATGTTAGATACTATGACTACTATGTTTCATTAGTGTTCTCATGTAAGTGACGCATTGTGTCTTTTTGAGAATAAAAATGTCTTTAAACCTAAACCTAGTAGATACACCAACTTGTTCAGAGTCAAAATTTAAGATTTTGCCTTCCGAAAACAGACTCACATACGTCACTAATCGCCACTTCTTGCAACGTCGCTGAGACGTTTCTATTGGTTTTGCTGTCGCTCGCTATCATAGTTTTGGAAATACATCGGTGGTCCAATGAAAGCTCTGGTCCAATGATGGCAACCTTCCCCTACCTTCAATACGCACAACCAATAAGCTCTCTGAAGTAGGTAGACTGCGCAGAACCCATTTTTGATAGCACCTAAAAGACGAAGGCATGCCTTTGGTCATTTTTTTGAATGGACATTTTTAAACCGTTTGTTATTATCATAATTTCACATTAGTCATGCACAGACTAACTTTAAAAAGACAAAGATCAGTTATACCTACGTACTGTACCTAGGTATCTACAGGTAGCCAGGTACAATCAGCGTCACCGATTGGTAGCCCCTTTGTAAGGGGTCGTCCATTAATCACCTGAGGCTCGAAAGGTTCGGAAAAAATCATTGCTGGGTGCTAAAGCGGCTGTTACACAGAAGAGTTTCTCGCACGCGAGCGGCGCAAAATCGTATGCGATTATCCCTCGGCAAAACTCGCCATTCGAGTCTCGCCTGCATTTTGACAGAAACTCAGTTTGTTTACACAGGCTCAGGAGAGCTTAGATATCGAGAATCGTATTCGAGAGGCGAGCCTCGAAGCATTTGTTTACACTAGGCGACCATATTATTGCCTAGAAGAAATCGCCACTCGCATGCGAAAAACTCTCCTTGTGTGACAGCCGTTAGTTATGTGTACCTACTCACCTGATGAACATTCTGCTATAATAATTAAAAGTAAATAACTCACAAAACGCAACATGCTTGAAACGTCTCCAACGAAACAAATTTCAATAAGTATTGAATAGTTAATTATTTTTCGCTGATTTAATTCAAATTCAAATTGTTTATTTAGGAACAAAAACACGGCACAAACAAAACATATACCTAGTTAACGATAATTTCCGTATTAGTTTTTAAAACTGTGTCGCGGAAATTAACGCCCATTTATAAATTTAATGTAATGCACTTAACAATAACTTATTTATTTTCCTCAAATTAGTTCACCTGCAGGCACTGATAGTTAATTTTATATTAGCAATTATTTGTTTTTACCCGACTGTCAAAGGAAGGGTTATGTTTTTCGCGCAAATCTTGTATGTAGGTACATTATGTAGGTCTCGAGGGACTGGAGAGGGACCCCTGGGGCCGCCCGTACAAGGTTGTACTGGGCAAGCTCCGACCATGGGTCCCTCCGTTGACGGAAACCCTGGACCCTGTGTTCGTAGGGGGAGTGGTTGATACGCTCTTCCCTAGGGTCCAGGACAGTCCCCATACCCCCGTATCTTCGTCGGACCCGACCATCTGGGTCGACGAATTGGTGGTATCCGACGAGGAGTTGGACCGAGCCGTCAAGCGTCTTAAGGCCCGTAATACAGCGCCTGGCCCTGACGGGATTCCGGGTCGGGCCTTGGCGCTAGCTCTATCCGCCGGACTGGGGGACAGGCTGAGGCGGCTGTTCGACAGCTGCCTCCGCACCGGTGTTTTCCCCCAGGATTGGAAGGAGGCAAGGTTGGTCCTCTTGAAGAAGGACGGCAGGGCCGCAGACTCTCCTTCTGCGTACCGTCCCATCTGCCTGCTGGACGAGGTCGGCAAATTGTTCGAGAGAATAATTGCCGACCGTCTATGCTCGCATCTGTCGCAGGAAGGTCCCGACTTGTCGGAATACCAGTTTGGTTTCCGACGTGCGCGTTCGACAGTGGACGCGATTCTCCGCGTCCGTACACTGTCGGACCAGGTAGTGTCCCGGGGCGGGAGCGTGTTGGCGGTGTCCTTCGATATCGTGAACGCCTTCAACTCCTTGCCCTGGAGGGCGATCAGGGAGGCGCTTGTGTATCACGGAGCGCCCCTCTACCTGCAGCGCATAGTCGGCGCCTACCTGCGCGACAGATGTGTGCAGTATGTGGGCAGGGACGGTACCCGTATACGGAGGGAGGTGTCATGTGGGGTTCCACAGGGGTCCGTGTTAGGCCCCCTCCTATGGAACCTCGCGTACGATGCGGTCTTGCGCGTCGATCTCCCACCCAGCGTACGAGTGGTCTGCTACGCGGACAATACACTCGTACTTGCTGGCGGAGACTCCTTCGACAGGACCAAAGAGCTCGCCGATATAGGGGTGGCATGTGTCGTGGACAAGATCCACGAGCTGGGTCTGCGGATAGCGCCTCACAAGACCGAGGCGCTATGGTTCCACAAACTCCCGAGGGGGAGGGAACCACCCAGCTTGTCGGTTCGCGTAGGTGACGTTGACGTCCAGGTGGGGCCGTACCTCAAGTACCTTGGCCTCACTCTGGACAGTCGCTGGGACTTCGGGGAGCACTTCAGACGCTCCGTCCCCCGGATCCAGAGGGTAGTGGGTGCTCTGCACAGACTGCTGCCCAATCTCGGGGGACCCAGGGAGGGTGTTCGCCGCCTGTATGGCGGGGTCGTGCGATCGATGGCCCTCTACGGAGCGCCCGTCTGGTCGGGGAGGCTGACGGGTGTTAGGCGCTACAGGCAGCTCTATAGCAGCCTACAGCGTCCTATGGCCATTCGAATCGCGCGAGGATACCGGACCATCTCGTTCGAGGCGGCGACCATCTTAGCGCGGTTCCCGCCCCTTGACATCTTGGCGGCGATGGACGCACGTGTGTACGTTCGTCTCCGCCAGGACGATGGGAGCGGAGCCGCGCCTGCTGAAGTGCGGGTGCAGGAGCGCCGGCGTGCACTCGGGATGTGGCGCGAGCGGCTCGACGAGCCGCGGAGCTCGCGCCAACGCATCGTCAGCGCAGTGGCGCCAAACTTCGAAGCCTGGCTGGGAAGGGAATATGGGAACGTCACCTATAGACTTACTCAGGTACTCACCGGACACGGTTGTTTCGGTGAGTACCTGAGTAGGATCGGACGCGAACCGACACCACAATGTCCCCACTGTGGGTCAGACCTGGACTCCGCTCAGCACACGTTGGAGCACTGCTCGGCGTGGTGCGAGGAGCGTGGAGTCTTGGTCAACAGGATCGGGCAGGATCTCAGTCTGCCAAGCGTAGTTGCAGCTATGCTGGTAGACGACACGGCCTGGAGGGCCGTGGCCTCTTTCTGTGAAGCCGTTCTGGTCCAGAAAGAGGCGGCTGAGCGGGATCGTGAGAGGGCCGATCCCGCTCGGAGAAGGAGGCGGAGGCGGGGCGCTAACGGCCGTCCCGCACCGCCTGCCCCTCCGTGAGGGGGGCGGAGTGGTATCCCCTGCCAAACAGGGGACTTTCCGGGTCCGCGGGTGGTTGAAGTGGGGACTTCGACTGTCCACGATGCGGACCCCGGGAGGGCGGCGGCGCTCTGTGGCGAGCGCCGCCGTAAGCACCGCGAGGGTGCCGGGCGTGGCTGTGGGTGCCATTCCCGGGACAGTGCTTAGGCAAAATGCGAGAGGGGCACCGCTGTGTTCCGTAGGAGATCGCGGAGCCCCTTGACAGGCATGGAGGCCGGCCACGCGTCAGTTTTTAGTCGGTGAGAGTCCGACATAACCCTTCCGCTGTCCCCACGGTGGTCGGGTATCCATAATGGATTTTCTGACGTTATAAAAAAAAAAAAAAAAAATTCTTTTCACACTACCCGCTCGAAAAGCTTACTTTTTTCGCCATACAGCCCCATGTCAAAATAAGTCATTTCACCTCGGGGTTAAAGCTGTCTTATAGTCTTTTTCACGCCGGAACGTATGCAGAGGCGTCTTTACCTATGGTGCAGGGTGTGCGGCGCACACGGGCGCCGGGTCTAAGGGGGCGCCGAGCGCTCTGCGCCCTCTAATGCGACACCTCCAAAGATGCGTCGATGCCGGCGCTCTCAAAGACCCTGCGCTCGTGTGCGCCGCACACCCGCCGCCGCACCCCGTCGACTACGGGCGCGCGGTAGCAAAGCGAGGCTACTCCTTTTCCTACCTACCTACCTACCTAACGTGAAATCAGCCTTAAAACAGATAATTAAAGATTAAATTGGCGTAATGTCGCATCGCTAGCAAAGGCGCGTGCCGGCTTCGGCACCTGTTTGTTTGGATTCGTTTGACAACACGCCGTACGCCGACAATCATTGCTAACTCGGCTGTATGAGAATGCTAAGTTCAAATTAAAATTCCCAGGGACGTGCGGCGGTCATTTTCAAAGGCTTGTGTACGCTTGCCGCAATTTTTGTTTTACCGCCTCACCGTAGTTTTGTGAAATAAGCCTTGATGCAATTGGATTATTATTTTTATTATTTAGCCCGTGTCGTCCCACTGCAGGGCAAAAGCCTCCCTTCCCTCCTACCACTCTTCGCGATTTAACGCAGCAACAGGCCAAGTTCTCAGGTGAGAGTATAGCTCGTCCCGCCATCTCATCCTAGGTCTTCCAAGTCTGCGCGTCATATTTTGTGGGGTCCACTGTGTGGCTCGTTTTGCCCACAAATCGTTCGACATGCGGCAGACGTGTCCGGCCCAGTTCCACTTCAGGCTGGCGGCTTTGTCACAAACGTCAACAATTCTGGTTTTAGAGCGTAGTATAGGTACTGTTCCGCAGGCGGTCTGACAGCCCCTTCCTTCCTAAAAACACTTTTTGCTTCCCGACATCATTTAAAATTGCACTATTTGCATCCGAATTTCCGGTTGAAAATATAACTGTTATAATAAATAATTATTAATATACTGTATTCCATTTTGACCCCGCTCCTACTAGACTAGAGGGCGCCAGGGTACTGGTTGCACTCGGGCGCCACAAGGGCTAGAGACGCCTCTGAACGTATGCAAGACACATTGAACTTGTTTCGTTTCACGTTGTGTAGCTCACAACAATTTTGGAACAAAAAAATCAAGAAAAAAAATTAGTCGATAAAACATACAAAAAAAAATGTTTTTGTCTATTTCCTGTTTCATTATTTCATAAATTATCATAAACGAGCCATAAAATATAAATAAATAAACAATAAAAAAATTCTAAAAAACGCCGCCAAATAACAGTACTGAGTAAAATGGAACGTAATCTATTAGAGAGTACGAAAATGAAAATCGAAACAATCGATGAATAAGTAAAAAAATAATCGTTGGTTTAGTAATTTTTCACCTTACTAGCTCAAAAAGGGCGCTTTTGCCGCGTAAAAACAGTGAGCAAAACTCTACTTTGCTCACACTGTGAGGAAAAGTGATTTGAATTTAGAATGCTGCGAGCAACCAATGAGAATCGAATATTACAGGCCGCAGCGTGCGCACTGGCCAAGTGGCGGCGGCCAGGGGGTCTGGTTGTTGGACTTTAGTCTGCCACTTGAGGGCCAAAATAATAATAATAGCGGGAATTATTGACGTCCTCTGTAGCGCAGTGGGCGAAGGCCCGCCTGCGACGCAAAAAGTTGCGGGTTCGATCCCCGCGGCGGGACCAATGTTTGTATGATCTACAAATATTTGTCTCGGGTCTGGGTGTTTCTATGTATAATATAAAAGTTTAAAAGTAGTATATCAGTCATCTTAGTACCCATAACACAGGCTCTGCTTACTTTGGGGCTAGATGATGCTGAGTGAAAAAGTCCAGCATTATATTATTATATACGAGTACAATTGGTTTTCCTTTACATCTTGTATTTTTTCGCTAGTGAGGTGAAAAGTTGTATGTATCACACGAGAGCAAAATATTTTGTTGCTTATGCTTTTGAATCTCTCACTACACTCAGGATTCTCTACTATAGAATCCTTCGTTTGTTCGAGATTCAAACTCAGCACTCGCAACAAAAACGAATTTTGCTCTCTTGTGGTACAATGTACTATTTCACCTTACTAGCTCAAAAAGGGCGCTTTTGCCGCGTAAAAACAGTGAGCAAAACTCTACTTTGCTCACACTATGAGGAAAAGTGATTTGAATTTAGAATGCTGCAAGCAACCAATGAGAATCGAATATTACAGGCCGCAGCGTGCGCCCGGCGAGGCGGCGGCGGCCGAGGTGCTCTGGTGGCAGGTCTTTAGCCTGCCACTTGAGGGGCAAAAAAATAATAATGGCGAGAATCGGTTTTCCTTACATCTTCTATTTTTTCGCTAGTAAGGTGAAAAGTTGTATGTATCACACGAGAGCAAAATATTTTGTTGCTTGTGCTTTTGAATCCCTTACTACACTCAGGATTCTAACTTAGAATCACTCGCTACGCTCGTGATTCAAATATAGAATCCCTCGTTTGTTCGGGATTCAAACTCTGCACTCGCAACAAAAACGAATTTTGCTCTCTTGTGGTACAATGTACTATAGTCTATCAATGAACCTTGTAATCGATTGAGATGAATTGATAGTAGTGAAACAAAAATCGATTTTGATAATCTCGATTAAACTTTAGGACATTACTATTAGACTGATTTTGACATTATCTCGAAGTGTCTTGCATACGTTCCGGCGTGAAAAAAACTATAGTCTTGGGCGCTCTTAAATCCAGCGGCTGATCAAGAGTTCTGACCGCCTTAGGCTAATAATCAGGACGCGCCCCCACCATGTGTGTTACGGTCGGCAACAGTAGTATATTACTTACTTTTGTCTTTGTTTGTAAAAAAGTTAACATGATTCGTAGTCATACTACTTATTGTAAGTTTGCAGATCGATCTGCAAACGAAACTGACGTTGTCTTTTAATCTGCGCGTCCAAAATGACCTAAATCATGACACATGACTGCAGGCTGGTGTTCATACTTTTTCTATAAACCCACTTGTACTAATAGTGTTTGCTATACATAAGTATAGACATAACGTGTATTTGATCTAAGTGCAGTTGTTCTAAATATTATTGGCTATAATTGTTGTATTAGTTCGAACACTTATTTACTATAGGTCCATATTCTATAAAGTTTTTTTGTTATAACTGTATCATATAATATACTTTAATATTGCTATATCGTGCAGTTTATATAATTATTATAAATATAACTAAAATATGACATAAAATGATAATTGCTCTAAATAGGAACTTTCTATAAATTTAGTGTTGCCATAACAGGATAACAGACCTGTAGAATAGGTTGCAAGGAGCGTAGCGACGAGCATGGTTTCCATAGTGACCAAACCGACTTGTCCCTATTATAACCTTATCGTTATAGGTAGAAAAAATAAAAAAAAACGAAAAAATAAATGCATGCAAAATTAATAGAATTATTTTATTTAGATCTATAGGTAGTCCTTAATACTCGTACTATTTTAAATAAAGGTTTGAAGCAATCGCTCTTAAAAATTCACCTGGTTGGTATTGGTCTAAGGCGCTATTCATGGTGTAGATAGGTACAGTTTACTTATTGAATATTATTATAGCAAAATACTATTAGTAATAATGCAATTAGATGTGATAAACTTTATAACACATTAAATGTATCGCTAATGGTCGTTTTAATAAAAACAATTATGTATTTTACGATTAGAGAATATAGTACAGTTATATAAATCACAAATTAGTAAAAGTGGTTTTATAACGAAACTAGTATATAAGAATTGAACCGTTATAGCTATATTCGGTTATAGCTGCTGAAGTTATAGCAAACGCAATTAGTAGAAGTGGGTTTATATAAAAACATAGTGCACCCTGCAGGCTATCTTGTAGAAAACCAAATCCATGTCGTGTTTGGCCGCATGACTTGTATTGGCTCAGTTTATGTAGACTACTTAGTTGTTGCGCTGCGGCGATGCATGAGCGTGGTCATCTAGTATGTGAAGTGGCTTCGACTTTAAGTATTTTTTAAATATTTATACTTCTGTTGTTATATGTAAAAAAAGACGAGAGGCAGGCATCATACAAGTGAAAATTTTTTGCAACTGTTTAGTGATTTATTTGAAAATTATAGTAATTATTATAAGCTTATACAAAAGTCTTTTTTCGTTCTTTAGCGTTTGCAAATCTTTCTACAATTTTTTCAAATTTAATAGTTTGTAAAAAAACACTTTCTATGTACATTAGCGAGAGCGCTGTAAGTTTTTGCTGACGGAGCGTGGAGCGCAAGATTGTATGTATCGACAATTAACTAGTTTGGAAACGCACCACATAGTCGATGCAAAAATATGGCGTGCATGGTTAAGACAATACGTGGTACGCTTTTCTTTTAATACTTGGCGTCGAGCCGCGCTGTCGCGTCCCTTGATTAATAGTAGATTATATTCACCACGGGGATAAAGCAGTGTATTATGTCACGGGCGCCATATTGAATCCCAAGCGCATCGAAGGATTCTTTAGTTAACTCCCGAGCAACAGCGAGGGTGTTTATAGTTACTAGAATCCTGAGACAGCGAGGGATTCAAGAGCGCCCAAGACTAAGACAGCTTTAACCCCGAGGTGAATACTCTGCTTTTCACACATAGGTACTGCGAGAAAACTAGTGAATATTTACACCCAGAAAATAGCAAGCAAGTCAGGTTTTATAGGTAGAATAATAATAATCAATTCGTTTTTTTTTATTCAACCTATACTGTCCCACTGCTGGGCAAAGGTCTCCCCCAATTCTTTCCAACCATCTCTCTCCTTCGATAGCTCCCACCACCCGCTATCGAAGGAGTCGAGGTCGTCCGTTTATTCTCAAAAAATATTTTATTGAGGTCGTCCTTTCGTTCTCAAAAAATATTTTAGCATTAGGTAATATGCAACAACATTAGATCGCTCAATAGTTTGGAGGCATTAGCCACACTTTTTCCTTAAATTTGAATAAATTCTACTTGGTGCAGGTCTCTATGGTAAACATTTTCATAGAAACATCAAAAATAAATTCGGAAGAAAAAGATTAGTTGCCACATTTTTTCTTTTTTAACCGACTTCAAAAAAAGGAGGAGGTTCTATGTTCGGGTTTATGTATGTTTTTTTTTTCGTATAAGTTCTATTGGGTGTGGACTCAATAGTAAAAATTTTAATAGAAATGTTGAAGTTCGAAATTACTTATCTGTTCACATGAGGTTCAGAGGGAGAAATGAAATCCCATACAACCTTTACCTCCCGCCGGCCATTTTGTTTTTTAGGAGGGAGAAATGGTTTACTTTCTGTTAAGAATGTGAGACGAAAAAATGTATGGTTTTCTTGGACCGGGTGTGAAAACTAGATTTATAGTGCTTGCGAAGATACGATTTCATCGCGCCCCCCCCGATCCTCGCGCCCTAGGCTGCAGCCTAATTAGCCTAAGGGTTAATCAGGCCCTGCTTAAATCCCTCGCTGTCTCAGAATTCTAGTCATAAACACCCTCCCTTACGCTCGGGAGTTAACTAAAGAATCCTTCGATGCGCTTGGGATTCAATATGGCGCCCGTGACATACACTGCTTTATCCCCTTGGTGAATAATCTACTATTGTTCCCTCTTGTCAGTTGACTGACTGGATGGATTTCGACATTTACTTAGGGTATCGTTAGATTCGTCATAATAATTCAAATGTCATAATATGATAGGTTTAAAAACAACTATGCCTACCTACCTGCTCAGCAATGATTGTAGGTACGAGTAATGTCGTAGTTATGTGAACAACACTGTGGCTTATAGTATCGAAAATTATAAGGAAATAACACAAAACTGTGGGAATAGTCTCTAAAATTATGTGAAACTACAGAAAACAATAGTTTTTCATTAGTTGTTTAAGTTTAATTAGAACTTGAATTAATAAATAATGCTGGACAATTTCACACAGCATCATCTAGCCCCAAACTAAGCATAATATGGGAACCAGATAACTGATACACTACTTATATACTTTTTGTTTGTAAATACATACATATTATACATAGAAACACCCAGACCCGAGATAAATATTTGCAGATCATACAAACATTTATCCCGCGACGGGGATCGAACCCGCAACCTGCTGCGTCTCAAGCGGGCTTTCACCCACTGCGCCACAGAGGTCGTCAGTCATCAATTGGTAATACTTACACAAAAAATATTTTAATTTTACAACCACCTTATTTTACCCATAATAATAATAAAATAAACACCGGTGAGGGTAGGTCAAAGAAAAGATACAAAACAAGAAATCATATTTAAAATAAGACCTCAAATTCCGAGATGTACCTACCTACACTTTTTTTGAAAAAACGCTCTACCTAATTTATATGCTCAACTATGACTAGACTTTGCACTTATATATGTAGGTAGGTGAAATTGTATTTTAATGTAAAAATTTTAAATTGTATGAACCCTTGTTTATTGAAATAAATAAATTAATTTGAATTTGAAAAACAGTACAAATACTTAAAAACTACGACAAATATTATTAAATATACCCTACTCTAACATAAGTCAAAGTCAAAAGCATTTATTCAGTAGGACCGCTGGGATCACTTAAGGTGCGTTTACACGATGCGTTTTCTCGTACGTTTTGCTAAGCCGCGCTAGGCCACGCCCATTCGTTGAACTAAATCTAGTTAGTAGTCAGCGCATTCACACGCAAAACGCAAAACGCATGACCAGGTAACTTATCTGTATGCTATGGTTCTGTATCGCAGACCCCGCCCCCTTTTTTTGCTATAAAAATACATTTATAAATTTCAACCTATTTGACTAAGGATTATTGGTGTAGTGGTCTTGTACAATGACTATTTACTGGGATGATCATGATGTTCAAGTTCGATTCCATGTGAGAGAAAAATACTTTTTGCGTTTTTTCAAGTTTGCTTCATTTTAAATAATGAAATTTTTATAATGGCGAACATTGCCTTCAGTTTTATTCCTACTTTTAAATGATGGCCAAAAAAAAACATTTGGTTACGATGTGAACTTACCTAATTTTGGAACCTACACCTGGTTGGTGGATCTTTATCCCTAAGGTGCACCTATGGGTAAAATTGTCGGTCCGTCGTTAAGCCATGACGGAGGCCTTAAGGCGGCCTAAAAACTCCGTCGCCAGAGTTGGCCACTTACTCATACGAACTTACTTACTTACCTATGGGTAGGTAGGTATAGGTACCTACCTACTACACCTAAGTTACTTAGATAACTACCTACCTACCTATTTCTCCAAGTCACACGCATCACAGATATCGCTCGCAGTAGGTAGTAGCACAGTAGTAGGTAGGTTAGGTACCTTCTCGCAATAGTGACCTACATAAGAAGGTACCAAGTAGGTACTTGGTTTTAGGTAAGTACCAACATTAATATAGGTACTTAGGTAGGTAAGGTAGGTAATAAATAAATGTAGACTCCTATCTCTCTGTATTCTGTGCTTCTACCTAGGTAGGTAGAAACTGTCACAACGAAATAAGAAGCTTGTAGGTAACTGTGTATGTAATGTCAAATAGGTACCTACCTACCTACCTTCCCCTTTGATAATCAATATAATTTAAGTGTCTTCTGAAATCTTTGATATCTATCTAATCTAAGTTTCACCATTAGAATCTAAGTTACCGTGTTTTGGCATAACACGGTATAGTGGTTGTATACTATACATATATAGGTGGTGTATACGTTGTTTAGGTGTCAGGTTTAAAGACATTTATTCTCATACAAACAATACAGTTCTTTTATAATGAGATACAAAAATATACTTATAATTAATTATAGTTACGATTTCTCACTTCTGGAGCCGGAGCTATTCTATGCCGTATCGCAGATAGATAAGATTGACTCTAATATAGTATATTGACACTTAGCAAGCGCAGCATAAAGGTAGGAGGAGGGCGGGGGGGGGGGGGGGGTGTAGATAATTATAAAGTGTATACATACTTCTTTAGTTTAGATTTGAATAGATTTATGTTATCGCATTCTTTTATGTCATTAGGCAGTTGGTTATAAAGTTGTACTCCCTGAGATGTTATTGTTGTATGACCATAGTTTGTTCGGGGTATAACTTGATTCAGTTTATGTTTATTTCTAAGATTGTGCGTATTTGGTTTTTTATGGAGTTGTATGCCGGTTCGAATGGAGTTATTTAAAATATTTTTAATTAAGATACAAGTAGAATACACGTAAAGTTGATGAATGTTTAGGAGTCTTGTTTTTTTATAAATCATTTTGGTAGGCATTAAATAAGGATAATGGTGTAAAACTTTAATTATTTTGTTTTGGGTTCTTTGTAGTGGCATAAGGTTTGTTATGGCAGCGGATCCCCATATTTCTACCTATGTAAAAGTGTCTACCTATGTAAATAAAACAAGTGTAGGAAGGTTAGGTACCTACCTATGAGAAGCCTACCTACTTTTTTCTAGGTGAGTCTAGTTGCATGCATACCTAATAAATGTTTCCCAAATAGTAGGTAGGTCGTAGTCGTTCTTGCTAGATAGATCTTCGAATAAATGGATGGGTGACCGCTAGTGGCATTTCTATCTGAAAGTTTCCGTGCTTCGGAGGGCAAGTTTAACTGTCGAACTCGGCTTCGGACTCAGCCTAAAAACTCCACCAGAGTTTGCCACTGACTCACACCCACGAACTTAGTCAGGTACCTACGTAGGTAGAGGTACGTTATCCTTAAAATAAAAAAAAATCTTTATTTCTGACATTTTTGATGTTATTAGATACCTAAGTATTATAATAATATATGGCCTTTTAATAGGTTAAATTACCATCTAGTTAATAGTACTTAGATATCTCTGTTCGGACCTTGAGTTTTTATTAAAAAGTTTATGAAACTGAGATGTTCGCCATTAACATAAAAAAATGCAAATTTCTAATGAAGCAAAAATAAAAATAGTGCAAGGAATCGAACCAGCATACCCCATCTTGGTAACCGCACTCAAGACCACTTGACCAAAGTTTCCTTGACTCGAGCGACGAAATTTAGGTAAGATTCATACTACCAAAAAACGTATGGTCTCACCGCAGAACGTACGCGAAAACGCATGACTATGTAACTCTTCCTGTATCAATGGTAAATATCCACCAATTTTACAGTAACCATACGTTAAGATTTCTCCAGACCTGTCGTTTTATTTTAGAATTATTTGGAATTTTCTAAGATACAAAACAAGTTCAAGATTATTTTTTATGTAGGAAAATAATCAAATTCACGTAATTTAGACTATTACATTGAAGATAAAAATATCAATGTGTACATTTAAGTTTGTGAGCTACTTGTGTACCAATATAATATCTCTTGTCATGGAAGAAACTCCGAGCCCACGCCCACGTATCTTTTCCATTAAAATTGTATTTTTTGTCTGGCATTTGTCCGCGTTTTCAATTTTTCGTGTGGTAACCCTGCCGCATGCGGCCGCCGCGCCGCATGCTACTTAGTTAGTACCCGGCGCGCCGGCTACTTACTAAGACAAAACGCATGCGATGAGCGTTTACACGTGAAAAATTGCCGTGCGATGCGATATCGCATGGGTTGAAAACGCATCGTCTAAATGCACCTTTAGAATAGTCTTAAAACTAATTTTACTCCTGTTCTTGCGCGACCAATACCGTGAAGAATCAGGGCAACAAACACGGTCTGGGGCCTATCATTATTTTAGGTGATCCATGGATCCATTGAGTTGGAGCAAGTCCCAAGCTTTTTTGTCATCCAAATAATCAGATATCTTATAATAGGCTTTTTACAGAGATGACGTTTAATTATGTATGTTATATCCCAGATAATATAATACTAGTAGTTATATGCAGTTTTAAAGCCTATATAAAACATACGTAGTTCTTGGACTTACAGGGCTGACTGTCACCAACTCAAAAATATCTTTTTTATTGCATTTTTAGATGATTCACCATAAAACTTATACATAACCAAAGTAGACACTAGGTATTTACTTCAAAAAACTAAAAGTGAAGTACTTATGTACCTACCTAAATAATATATAATTAAGTATCGTTTAACATAAATAAGTGTTGGTTAAATAAAAAAAAACGAAAACTAATTATTATTATCTACTGCTCGTTGCACTGCACGTTGTGGTACGGTTGCGGTGTGAATTCTAATCGCGCGGGCGAGGCATGCTCTCTGCGAGTCGACGGACCTCCGCGCGCCGCTCGCTTCGAAGGTACGCGAACCACCGCGTCTCCCACAAACGCCGCACGCGCGACTCGTACACTATGTCGTACACACTATCTTGCCACACTGAAACAACAACAACTTTTTAAGGATTCAGTTTTGCGGCACAAGATTTCTGATAATCCTGAGTGTGTATAAATAACAATAGAGTCTACTCTTTACGTTCTGCTTAGAGGTATGGAAGCGGCTCCCTGCGCTCGCATCGCTTATAGCAAAGTGTACGTACCTGCTTCCTTGGGCAGTGGGCAGGCAGGCCGGGCCGCGACATCGGGTTCGGGCGATGCTCCTGGAAATCAATTTTATATGTAGGTATTGTGGTATGGACTCTTATAAAAAATACTCTAATTATATCTATAGGTAGGTACTCTAATAAATACTAGACTAGATAGGTACTAGACTAATACTCTGTCTGTTTCAACCTCGAAGCGTTCTATTTCGCGCCTGTGTGAGAGAGTCCTCTCTGTATTCTGTGGTGAGAGTAAGGACGCGGCTCGCTACGCTCGCCTCGTTTCGAGCTAAGTGAAGTAAAGGAAGGGATGTGGGGAATACCTCAAGCAGGCAGGAGACCGGATTCTCTTGGTGTCTTGCCGTAGTAGGTAACGTGAACTTCGATTCCTTTATAGTGAGAGTGCCGACGCAACGACTCTTGGCGATTAGGTATGGACAGCGGGTTTTGGCCGAAAGGTGTCGTCTACAGAAAGTTTATTGGACGCCCGTCAAACGACACTGCGCTTGCGTCATCGAAGCGTCGATGACTTATGTTAATTAAATATTTTTATCTATGTTTATCTTCGATCAATAAATGTTAGTCTATAGGGTAGGTAGGTATTACATGGGCCCTCATTAAGTTACTTCTCGTACATCTTCCTTGTTTAGCTAACTAAAAGTGCACGTACCTGCTTCCCTGGGCGGCGGGCAGGGGGGGCGGGCCGCAGCCTCAGGCACGGACGAAGCTCCTGGAAATCAAGGTTACATGTGGCGTGGACACTATCAAACTTAGGCGTTAAGATACATCTTTAGGAGGCAGGAGGCAACCTATACGTTTGTACCTAGGTACCTAAACCTAAAGGGACGCTCAGTACCTACCTAGGACATAGTTTAAGATGGAATAAGCAGAACATCTAAACCATCCTCGGTAATACGTGTGGAACTTGCTGAGCTTGGATTGGATCATGGACTCTAGACATTGGCATATCTTTGTTCTGTGGTTTGGGCTCGATAACAACACGACCGAAGTTGCGAAAGTATCTATTTTTCAGTTTGGAATAAATACATAAACATTTCAAGTTCCCAAATCGAAATATTTCTGAAATCTGTATTATCATGACCAACATTTTGACAAGAGAGTTAATTATTAACTAATTAACTCTCAGTCCATTGTCATTTTCCAAGCTTTATTTTTTCTTAGCAATCGATAAGCGCTTAAAAAACGCTTAAAAAATGCTTAAAATATCTGTTAATCAAGTTTTGATGCTGACCCTATAGGTTAATCTTTTCGACCGAATACATACAATGTTAGGGAAATGCCCATTTAGCTGAAATATCGGATTTATCACTGTAGACTCTACAGTGCGTAATTATGCTACGTATTAATGTCTACGCATTAATACGTAGTATATCCGTAGCGTAGACACTCTACGATGTAGAGTATCTACGCATCAGTTGATGCGTAGCGTAGACACTCTACGATGTAGAGTATCTACGCATCAGTTCATGCGTAGACACGTTACGGCGTAGTGTCTACGCAGTGTCTGCGTATTATAATTTGCGTACAAACAATCGACGATATATCTACATATTGAGCTGGTGGGACTGTTGTAAAGGACAGACAGACACCCTTCACCAGAGTCCCCCAACTCACAAACTTGCCTGCGGAACTCGCTCCTTCGTAGATCTCTTCGTAAATAGGCTCGCTAACCTTCCTCGCGCGTGTGAGAGCAGATCTTCTCTTGCTCTTCCTTCTCCACACTGTATAGAAAAAAACATGTCGCTGCTGGGACCTTTCAAGTGATGAATTTGAAATTTCGCCGAATATTCGGATGTATCCTACTACTAGCTACGTTTCGGTCGATAAGATCAACCTACAAACTCGGTCCTCACCTAAATTGGTCCTTGAAGTCTGAAATCGTAGAAGGAAACATCCGAATACCTGCTCAGCGAAATTTCGGATTCATCGCTTGAGAGTGAGGCCTCTTTCAGAAACCATGACATTTCTTAGTACTTAGTACTGATTTTTTTGCATGCCTCCCGAAATTGTATAAATTATTATTTTTTCCAAAAGTGGGACAGTCGTTGTCAAACACAAGTGCTATTTTTAAAATTCAGGGCTCAAGAGGATGTAGGTATAGGGCTATTAACAGAAAATAAACTTGTAAGAGTAAAAAATTCAATAAATTTAAAACGAAGTGAGACTAGTCGAAATCTTACCTACTTTATATTTTATCTGTGCTTTACTTACCAATAACTGCAGCAGTTGCAGAAATAATCAGAACAGGAGCGACGGAGCAGCCAATGATCAACAACTGATCGGGTCCAGAACTCTCTGTCAGGTGAAAGTTGTTCAAAGTCAATAAGCAATCACTTGATGTTATCCTTCTATAGGTACCTAACGTAGTACCCGTATCAAAGGGTACGGCTGACATTGTTCAGATAGTAGGTAGTGGGTTCGAATCCGGTCCTGCACCAATGAATTTTTCTGTCCAAAATGTGCACTATGCAAGTTGGTTTTTAGGGTTCCGTACCCAAAGGGTAAAACGGGAACCCTATTTAGTAATAGGGATCCCGTACGTCTGTCCGTTTGAATAGCCTATATGCTATTCCAGGTCACTCTCCATCTACGCCTATTCCAAGTTTCATCCAAATCGGTTCACTGGTTTAGGCGTGATTGAAACACAAATACAGACATCTAAACAAACTCACAAACTTTTAGCTCTGCGATTTCACCGGATGAGCCTCCAGGTTCTGTTCTGGATGAGGTTGCCGCCACGCTGCAGGGTGTGGTAATCTCCTGGATGCGGTCTGCCAGATCGGAGAGTTCTACCAGTGAAAGTGTAGTTTGGGATGCCAGCACTGTTTGGATGTTGTTGGGCAGGCGGTTGCTCCAGATGGTCCGTATGAAGTCGTCAGGAACGGATGGTCCAGCTAGGTCCTGTAAGTGGCGCAGGAATTGTGACGGTTTCCTGTCACCGAGTTCTTCATGTGTCAGCAGCTGCTTCACCTTCTTCTCATGGGAAGCTGACAGACGACGGATCAGCTCTGCCTTTATCTTCTCGTAGCGATTGCGTGCCGGAGGATTAATAATGATGTCCTTCACGGCTTTAGCGTGCGGCAAATCCAGGTTGGTGATGACGCTGCTGAATTTTTCAGCGTCGTCAGTTATTTTACGGCTCTCAAACTGACCTTCTAAAAGCGCGAACCATATCTCCGGGTCATCAGGACTGAAAGGAGGAACTTTTATTTTGGGTTTATAAAAGTCGGATGACGCAGTGGAAACGCACACTTTTTTCGCTTTGCGCGTGGTAATGTTCCTGTCTGCGCCATTTTGAGACTGGCCCGAATCACTGCTCGAATCTTTACTAATTTTCAATCAGATGTCCTTATCGGGGTCACCAGTTATGGATGAAGATGTGCAGTCCTATGAGTAACTTGTTGTTACCTACGTGGTTGTCTGCGGCAAGTCCGGGGGTGTTAATAAGACGATCCAAAATACACAACGAAAAGTTTATTACGTAGGCACAAACAGTCACAAGCACAAACAGTTAGGTACACACAGGAAAGAACAGTAAACCATAGTTTTAGAAGGAATAGGAAAAAGAGTAAGATAGTGTTTAGAGTTCAAAGCGTAAATATAACGTTAGCGAAGAAACTTAGCAAAAAGCTCGCGCGACACGGGATTCCGTTCAGAGGTCTGTAGCGGACTGCCGCGTGGGTCCATGCGCTCGCGCATCTCGCTCGCGCCTGCAGGTGCGTCGGAGTGTCCCGTTCGCACTCGCCATTGCAACGGCAAAATGCAAGGCTAGCGAATTTGAAGATTGCGCGATTCCACTGCACCACGCGTTCGACGATAAAATATCGGATGATAAATAATTAATATATAATATATGATGTACTTGTAAATAGATAGTTAGTAAATAGATGTAAATATAGGTAAGTACATATTATTACTATGTTGGTTAATAATTATATACAAAGTAAATAAATGTAAATATAGTATTAAGTAGGTAACACAATATGGATCCTACAAGCTTTATTATATTAAGGGGGATAGTACAGAACCCTTCGTGCGCGAGTCCGACTCGCACTTGGCCGGTTTTTTTCAAAATGGTGACGGAAAACTATTGTAAGTTAGGAAAGTAGCCTACTTGAGGCTACTTTACTAGTTCAAAAGAATTACTTAGTGACACGACAAGACACCTTAGGTACATACTGTAACTACCTAGGTAGACAAACTGGAGTCTCATTTATATTACATTGATATCTACGTAGTACTTAGTACGCTTAGTACTTAGTACGCTCAAAATCAAAGTTAAAAAATTACATATGTACGGTACGTACGGTCAGCGTACGTCACCAACTGGTAAACCCCGCAGTAGTAACCGCCTTACTAAGGGGGTCACCAGTAGGTGACGCTGACTGTACGTACGTAGGTTAGGTATCTATGACTTACCTGATGATGAGGATGCATCAACCACCGAGTCATGTTGTATGCTTCTATTTTTAAAGTCATCAACTGCAACCCAATTTACTGTACATTATTTTTCGAAGTTAGCTAACTGTCGAAATAAAGAACTGTCGAAGAACAGTCCAAAAAAAGAAACAAAAAAATATGTAAATAAAATTAGTGCAGTAAGTTACTGTTCTATCTACTAGAACCACGATTTGCTGATACATGTTCGACGAAATTAGGAAAAAGTTTGTCAATCTTAGTCGAAGAGAACTGTCAGAGTGTCGGTAACAGCCCCCCTAGCCATGTTACAAATCGAAATGGAATAGAAATCGAATCGACAGATAACGCCGAGACTCCACCAGCGTCATCAATTGTCAATACTGCATACATTTTATGTCGCGCATTGTGGCACGTGAGTTCCTGGCATTATGTCAAACTGTAACATGGCTAGGGGGGCAGGTCACATGACTCGCGGCGCGAGTCCAATAATTGTTTACCATCTCAAAAAAATAATTTATTAGGTAGGTAGGTAGGTACACTATTATTTAATTAAATTAGGTAGGTAGGTACCTTTACCTAAGTACGTTTTCGTTTTATCAAACAAAATCTGTCTACTTGTCATATAAGTAAAGTACTTACAAAACTTAGGCTTAAACTTATGTAAGTATAGGTACCTAAGGCCGTTAATAATAAATCATAAAATTTTTGGAGTTTAGACCTGGTAAATACTGTAACTACCTAGTTAGACAAACTGGACTCATTTATGATACCTATGTAGTACTTAGTAGGTGACACTCAAAATCAAAGTTAAAAAAATTACATTGTACGGTACGTACGGTCAGCGTACGTCACCAACTGGTAACCCCCGCAGTAGTAACCGCCTTACTAAGGGGGTCACCAGTTGGTGACGCTGACTGTACGTACGTCGGTTAGGTATCTATGACTTACCTGATGATGAGGATGCATCAACCGCCGAGTCAAGTTGTATGCTTCTGTTTTTCAATTCATCAACTGCAACCCAATTTACTGTACATTATTTTTCGAAGTTAGCGAGCTGGAGCACGTGACTGATGGCATGGATGGGGGTTCGCAGGTGGACGTGATCTATACGGACTTTGAAAAAGCATTTGATCGTGTAGATCACGTCATACTCTTGCGAAGGATCTCTGAGCTCGGCATTTGTGGTAATCTTCTGAGATGGTTTGAATCATACTTGCGAAACCGGTCTCAGGCAGTAGTTGTGGGTGGTTTTTGCTCTGACTTTGTAGAGATCTCTTCAGGTGTCCCGCAGGGTTCCATTTTGGGGCCCCTTTTGTATGCATCTTATTTGTATGATATTGGCAAGTGTTTAAAGTATGCAAAATTTCTTATGTATGCTGATGATACAAAAATTTACATGAAAATAGAAAATCTTACAGATTGCGCAAAGCTTCAAGAGGATATGGATAGGCTGTGCACTTATAATAATAATAATCGAATCAGTATTAAGTAAGTGTCACTATGTGTCATTTACGCGTAAAATTAATCCTACAAACTTTGACTATGAAATCAATGGAGTAAAATTAACTAAGGAATCATCTGTCAGAGATCTGGGAGTTTTAATGGATGCTAAATTAACATTTTCGGATCACAATGCTAGTGTCGTCGGTAAAGCGTACAAAAGCTTAGGGTTCATTCTAAGAGTATGTCGCCCCTTCTCAGATGTGGGTTGTCTTAAAATCTTGTATTACTCGTATGTAAGAAGTATTCTTGAATACTGTAGTATTATTTGGCATCCTCAGTACATAATATTATATCCAAGGGATTGAGAGCATACAGAATCCATACTTCCATACTATCCATACTAATCCATCCATACTATACTATACTATATACTATTATACTATATACTATACTATATACTATATATACTATCCATCCATACTAATATTATAAATGTGAAAGTAACTCTGTCTGTCTGTCTGTCTGTCTGTCTGTTTGTTACCTTTTCACGCCCAAACCGCTGAACCGATTAAGCTGAAATTTGGCATGGATAAAGAGTATACCCCAGGGATGGACATAGGCTACTTTTTTTTGTCAATTACCATAAGGGGGCGGGAAAATAAGGGTTGGAAGTTTGTATGGGGAAAAAAGTTAAGCAACCCTGGGCGCGGTCATAATAAGGATGGGTGACCGCCCGAAGCCACTTTTTGCACTCTAAATTTTTTCGTTTTTTTTTGTATTTTGCATAATAAATTATTTTAAAATTAATGATAAACATGTGACATGTGTGTTCCCACCCATCAATATATCCGAACTCCGAAGTTATGATTTTTTGATATTAAAATATTTTTCCTTGGCTAAAGTAAGAACGCCATCTATCGGTCTAGAGGTCAAAACTACTTTACACTTTTTTCCTAGGTGGCGTTTTTACTATGGCGGAGATCGAGTATAATTTTCTTTGATTTTGAGTTTTGAAAAGTTAATGGAGATTTTTGCTAAGAGTTTTCGATATTTTTATATTGCTGACGAAGTCGCGGGTAGGTAGCTAGGTAGGTATTGCCGCTCGCTTCGGCAAATCTGACACCAGTTGCCGCTATCGTGTTGTTCTTAACATTGCAAGATCTGGGTAAGATTTTCCCTACCTCTATCTATTAAGGGATTCTTGAGAGAAACATAACGCAATATTAGTTAATAATTTTATTTCGAAATTTTAAACCACACAGTTCTTGCTATAAAAAAATACGTTTCGAGTCAATTTCTTCAAAAACTCTCTCTCTCTTCAAAAACTCGCTGCGCTCGCTTCAGCGATTCTGTACCAATTACCGTATTCGTTTTGTTCTTAGTATTGCAAGATCTGGGTAAGATTTTTCCTACCTTTATCTATTAAATGATTAAAAAAACATATATATATATAATATTATTATTTTTTTTTATATATAAGAAAACATATATAAAAAAAAATATTATATCATGCGACGGAGTTTTATATTTTTAACCGACTTCAAAAAAGGAGGAGGTTCTATGTTCGGCTGTATGTATTTTTTTTTTTTTTAACCGACTTCAAAAAAGGAGGAGGTTCTATGTTCGGCTGTATGTATTTTTTTTTTTTTTTTTTATGTATGTTCATCGATATCTCCGTCAGTTGTGAACCGATTTCCAAAATTATTTTTTTGTTTGAAAGGGTATGCTACCATAGTGGTCCCATAAAAATTTTACTCCTGAGGGATTGATAGTTTTCCCGTAAAACTCAAAAAATCACCGAACTTTCCGAAAAATGTGGACCGATTTCCAAAATTTTTTTTTGTGCTTGAAAGGGTATCCGTCTCTAGGTGGTCCTCATACTTTTTTTTCCTGAGGGATTGATAGTTTTCCTGTAAAACTCAAAAAACCTCATTCTCACTACACAATCTGAGTCAAACATTGAATAGTTTGACATGTTTATACTCTCGAGGTGGTCCCATTTAAATTTTATTCCTGAGGGATTGATAGTTTTCCCGTAAAACTCAAAAAACCTCATTCTCACTCTAACTTCTTTAATCTTGACTATTCCAATATCTAACCTAACCTACTATATTATTTACACTTGCACTTTATTTACACAAAAAATTGAAAAATAAAAATTTTTGAAAAAAAAATGGAACCGACTTCTCATAACACAAACAGACACTAAGAACCTTCTATGTACCTACACTAAAAAGAGAAAAATAAGAATATACACATGCAATAATTATCATTTACAGTATTCAATTAATAAATTATTATGCTAAATTATATTTGAAGTCGGTGCCAACTACGAGTATTCTACTCTAACAACTCGATACAAGTTTGCACCCAAATTCTATTGTACTCGTAATTTCTTCTTAGATGTAAATGCATAGGTAGTTGGCACCGACTTCAAATATAATTTAGCATAATAATTTATTAATTGAATACTGTAAATGATAATTATTGCATGTGTATATTCTTATTTTTCTCTTTTTAGTGTAGGTACATAGAAGGTTCTTAGTGTCTGTTTGTGTTATGAGAAGTCGGTTCCATTTTTTTTTCAAAAATTTTTATGTACTCTCGATTCACTCAAAACTCCTCCACTTTGTTCCTAATAATGCGCAGACGAAGTTGCGCGGGTCAGCTAGTAATATTATAAATGCGAAAGTAACTCTGTCTGTCTGTCTGTCTGTTTGTTACCTTTTCACGCCCAAACCGCTGACCAGATTAAGCTGAAATTTGGCATGGATAAAGATTATACCCCAGGGACGGACATAGGCTACTTTTTTTTTTAAAATAATCATAAGGGGGCTTGAAAATAAAGGTTGCAAGTTTGTATGGGAAAAAAAGTTAAGCAACCCTGGGCGCCGCCATAAAGATGATGGGTGACCGCCCGGGGCCACTTTTTGCACGCCAGATTTTTTTTAATTTTTTTTTTATTTTGCATGATAAATGATTTTAAAATTAATGATAAACATGTAACATGTACATTCCCATTCATCAAAACATCCGAACTTTTTAAACTTTCGTGATTTGGTGATATAATTCTTATTTTAAACAGGGTTTAAACCTATAAATCACGAAGGTACCTATTGTTATTCTTTCTTTTTTCCGACGTTTAGGACGCTGTAAAACGTCGGAAAAAAGGGTAGGATAAAGGTACGTGATAAATACCCGGTTTAAAATAAGAATTAATACATGTATCCGAAGTTATGATTTTCCTTGACTTTGGTTAGAACGCCATCTATATCGCCGAGTTTTCGATTCTTTTTGTTGGTTTTCAAGTAATTACCTAATGTTATTTTATTTTGCTACCTTGAGCGGGTTTCAGGAACCAGCTAGAAACTAAAATATTTTTTCCTTGGCGTTTATTTTACCTGGTAATTTAGAAGTTTCAGTTGTAACGCAACTAGATGGCGCTGCTAATTTTGACCGATTTCTAGATCGCGCTATCGTTGCGTTTTTGCAAAGTTTACCTTAGCTCAAAATTTCTTAGCTCATTTCGTTTGAATTATTTCAAAATTCGCTTTTTCCTTTGGTTGGTGTTTGGATTTGTTTGGAGTTTTGGATATTATTTACGTTGATTGAAGTCTGTCTGTCTGTTGAACATTATATTATATAAGATATAAAGTAGTACCTCATAGTAGGTAAATAGTTATAATTTAGTTTTCTATTAGTTGTAATGTAAGTTAGTTTTCTTTGTGTAGGGTCGAGTGTTCAACAATGAAACACTAAAAATTCAGAGTCTCATATCATTCTCATTTTTGTAGATATGGATTCCGTTTTTTATAGGAAGAAAGTCTACTTATTTAGGTATAATGTGGCATCTATAGTGAAATGGGTTTGCTCAATTAAACAGTTGCGTACATTACATCAGGTATCATTTATTTAAGTGTTTCGTATTGTACATTCGAGTATTTCTCATATCTCAACCTGTAATAATCTTTTATTCCCTTCTACAAAAACAGTGATGTTTTACAAGTCCCATCTGACATGACGCCATAATTTTTACCGCCGTCAGTTGTCAGTGTTTCCATCTCGAAAAGAAAAACTGGACATCCCTTGTTTCAAAAGTTGCCAGCTAATTTATTATTATAGTTATTTATTTGAACCTTCTCTAATACTCAAAGAGCGTGAGCTATTTATATTTAATGTTCAGTCGTTCTTTTCTTACAATATCATACAACTAAATTACTAATCTAACAGCTCGTCCATCCTGATAAATGTTCACGTCCTCGTGAAAACTTATCAAGACTCGCTTGGTCTACGTACTGAGATCATTTGATACCTAGATAACTACTTGTTTACAAGTGTACCTACCGAAAAGAGAAAAAATATATATATAATAAAAACTTTTAAACTAAATAAAGCCCTGACGTACATAAGTACCTAACTGTTATTAACATTAACGGTTTTAAATAATCCTATCCTATATTTATTTATAATAACAATATTATTATCATCACGCATAAAACTAATCAAGTTATTACAATGATGCAAAAGTACCTGACACCAAAATCATCCATTTCAACGGTAGGTAATTACTTAAAACTAATTTTTCTAACTCAAAATAGTTCTTGCTAAAATGACACTTAAAACAAAATAAGACTTAACTTTCTGGATACTTTGTGCTTAAAATATCAGTCAATATGAGTATCACAATATTAATTTACTTTAGATCTTAAATAAATAGCACACTTAGCTCAAAACACTTTATATATAAAAAAAATAAAAATGGCACACTTTGTGTTTAATAAAATGTTTAAATTCACGGTACACATTACGCTTAACACACTTAGTGTGTTTAGAAGTGAAATAATAGGGCGTACTTTGAGCTTAGCACACTTGAGTGCTTAAATTATTGTCGCACCTTGCGCTTAAATTAGTGGTGCACTTTGCAATTAAATTAATGGCGCACTTTGCGTTTAACACACTTTGTGGTTGAATTATTGTCGCACCTTGCGCTTAAATTAAAATAATATTTGTTTAATTGGTTAGAGCGTAAACATTTTAGTTATCGTCACTATTATTTGCGCTTAAATTAGTGGTGCACTTTGCAATTAAATTAATGGTGCACTTTGCGTTTAACACACTTTGTGGTTGAATTATTGTCGCACCTTGCGCTTAAATTAAAATAATATTTGTTTAATTGGTTAGAGCGTAAACATTTTAGTTATCGTCACTATTATTTGCGCTTAAATTAGTGGTGCACTTTGCAAGTAAATTAATGGCGCACTTTGCGTTTAACACACTTTGTGGTTGAATTATTGTCGCACCTTGCGCTTAAATTAAAATAATATTTGTTTAATTGGTTAGAGCGTAAACATTTTAGTTATCGTCACTATTATTTGCGCTTAAATTAGTGGTGCACTTTGCAATTAAATTAATGGCGCACTTTGCGTTTAACACACTTTGTGGTTGAATTATTGTCGCACCTTGCGCTTAAATTAAAATAATATTTGTTTAATTGGTTAGAGCGTAAACATTTCAGTTATCGTCACTATTACTTAGCTCATCGTCAGTACTATCTGAGGATACATCGTTATCTTTTTCATTAAAGCAAGTCCAGGGATATATTTTATCAACTGCGAAAACTCCGGTATAACTACTTCTTCCTTTTTTTGTTATTGGTGTGTCAACAATCTCATACCTATCGTTGCCTAACACCTTAGTAACTTTATACGGCCCCGATAGTTTTGGTAAGAGTTTCCTACTTTTTCCTATTGTGTGACTTGTCCTTTCAACTCTTACTAAATCTCCGACCTTATATTTTTTTGCTTCCTTTCTTCTCCGGTCAAACCTACATTTTTGCATTTCTTGAGATTTACTAACAAACCTATCTACTTCTGATCTAATTTGTGCGAGGTTCTCAGCTGAGCTCACGATACTTTCCTTACCTCGATCTTTATTTATTACGAACTCATCTATGTGCCTAGTTGTAATATCATTAATGTTAACATTTGACTGAGTATCGTTAATAATATTACCTAACGAATGGGTACCAACCATATCCGACTTATCATTTCCTACAACAGTCAATGATTTATCTGCTTCTGGACTCAGTTCAGTGATATCAAGTTGATCAGAATTGCTTTCGTTTACAAGGATATCAGGTTGAATTTCTGATAAAATTTGACCTTCATTAGTGTTAGTAAGTTTAAGACCAAACAATACTTCTGATGGTGATTTCCCAGTGCCCTTGTTAATCGTATTGTTTAATCCCCATTGTACCTGCAACAATCTATCGTCCCACAATCGTTCATCATGGCCATGGTTCTGAGCAGCAATTGAGTCCAATATTGTACGATTGTACCTCTCTACTTGCCCATTTGCTCGTGGAGAGGCCACTGCATTCTGAATATGCCGAATCCCAAGTTCTTGCATGAAAGATTTGAACTTAGAGCTTGTAAAGGAGGTACCCCTATCACTAATGAGACGAACACATAACCCAAACGTTCCAAAGTAGTCCCTTAATATTGTTATGGTAGTATTAGTTTTTGTATTTTTAACTGCTTTTAGTACGATGAATTTAGTATAGGCGTCAATTATTACTAGAATGTATGAATTTTTACGTTTACTAGTCACAAATGGTCCTACGTGGTCCACATGAATTGTGTGAAACGGTGTAGCAATTTTTGGAATTGAGTGAAGAAAACCCTCTTTCTTACCTGCCGGGACCTTGTTATGAGCACACTCAAGACATGCATTCACATATTTCTTCACGAATTTTCGCATGCGCGAAAACCAATAATGTTCTTTAATTCTTTCATATGTTTTCTCGAATCCGAAGTGTCCTATCTGATCGTGGTTTTTCTGTAAGATTTGCCATCTACATCCTTTTGGGACGACCCACCTTAGGCCCTGTTCAGTAATTCGATAAACTTTATCTCTTTTTATAACGAAGTTTTTCCTTATATCGAGTATGTTGTCATATTCAGAGTTTGTCAAGATATCTTTAATGCGTTTTAATTCAGAGTCATTCCCTTGAACCGTTGCTAACCAGTCATTATCAATACTCATGACGTCACGACATTCAACTGTTTCAATGATACCTACCTCGTCATTAACAGGATTTCTGCTTAAAGCATCTACATGAATCATTTTATCGCCAGATCTATATAGAATGTTACAATCGAATTCTTGAATTAAGCTCCACCATCTAGCTACGCGCGGAATCATATCTCGTTTTAAGAAAGTTGCCCTCAAAGAATTGCAATCAGTTACGACTGTAAAATTTAATCCTAGAACATATGCCCGAAATTTCGTTAGTGACGCTATAACGGCAAGGGTCTCAAGTTCGTAAGAAGAAAAGTGAGACTCCTCCGGAGAGGTCTGCCTGCTATAGTAAGCAATCGGTCTAAAAGTAGTGTCAGCCTGTTTTTGCATTAAAACCCCTCCTACGCCATGTTTACTCGCATCAGTGTGAACCTGAGTTTCTGCTGTGGGGTCGTATAGAGCTAGTACGGGCTTCGAAGACAGAATAGCCTTGATTTGTTCAAAACTACTCTGCTGCTCTGTTTCCCATACCCAAATGGCATCCTTCCTTAACAGTTTTGTCAAAGGTCGTGCAAGCTCGGCAAACCCTTTGATAAATCGCCTAAAAAAACTAGCTAAACCTATAATTTGCCTCACGTTATGTACATCTTTTGGAGTAGGAAAATTAACAACTGCTTCTACTTTTCGCGAACCCGGCTTTATTCCATTACCTGACACTTCAAAACCCAAATAATCAACTTCTTGTTTGAAAAAATAACATTTCTGTGGCTTAAGGGTCAAACCGGCTTGTCTTAGTTTATCTAATACACATCGGAGCCTTTCTAAACCCTGCTCGAACGTTTTGGACGGCACCAGAATATCGTCCATGTAAGCTAGAGCTGTATCAAACCTAGCATTACCTAAAACCATGTTAATTGTCTTTTGAAAGACTGCTGGCGCGTTTGCTAACCCAAAAGGCATACGATTGAACTCGAACTGGCCATCTGGGGTAACAAACGCGGATTTAGACTTAGATTCCTCACTTATCGGTATCTGGTAGTATCCAGACGCTAAATCCAAAGCGTTGAAATAAAAATTGCCAGAGAGACGGTCTATCTGATCTTCTATGCGTGGTATGGGATAATGATGCTTTTCTGTTTTTCTATTTAAGGCACGATAATCCACGCATAGTCGTTTATCTCCTGTTTTCTTTTTCACTAATATTATTGGTGACGCGTAAGGCGAAGTAGACTCTCTTATTATATCATGACTCATCAAATCTTCTATCATAGACCTAACTTCAGCTCTTTCCGTATGACTAAGTCGATAAGGGCGATAAACAACAGGTGTGGAATCTTTCAACTCTATATCCATACTGGTGACATTAGTGCAGCCTAATTCCGATAAGTTAGTGGCAAAACAGTCCCTATATTCATTAATTAAATTGATCAGCTGCTTCTTTTCATTTTCATTAAGATTATTTCCAATGTTTAGTTCCTTTAATTCTATAGGTTTACTCTCCGTACATATTTTACTAACATTCAAACATTTATGATTATTGGGAAGTGCTAAATAAGTATATCCCCGAGCTATAACTTCCTTCATTTTAAAATGAATATGATTGCATTTATCATTCTCAATATTTATATAACCTATCCCATATTTTAATTTAATAACTCCACCCTTGACTTGGTATTTAATTCTTTGGCTGTTTTCAATGTATATATTACCCGTAAAATTGTTATCAGCACTGATTTTAATCGACACACTACCGTATACGTTGACGAGGCCATTTACTCGCAAAACGACTCGTGTTTCCTTCTGTACTAGCTTAGATGTAATTGTTAGTTGCTGGTCGTCTTTGTATATTTCTATGTGGGGCTGTTCTGTCACTGTTTGGCCAACTAGTGCTTCATAATTGAGATAACGATCTGGTACTATAACTAACTCGACACTTACGCTCATATTGTCTATCATCAAATCAACGTTACACCTGCCTATCGATTGGATAATCGAGTTTCCGAAACCTCGTAAGTTTGGTAATTCTACATAACTCCATTCATTAATATTAACTAGTTTTCTTGCAACCGATTCTTGAATCAGTGAACATTGGCTACCCAAGTCAACGTATGCATTTATGTTTATACCGTTAATTTTAATCATTTTTCTAAATTTATTATCCATTATATTCTCATCGCCTAGTCATAATGTTTTCACTTCGAAATTACCCTTCCAAACTTCTTTCGTGCAGTTTGGATCATTATGCCCAACTCTTTTGCACTTTTGACATTTTACTATAGGCTTTTTACAACTTGTCACTATGTGTCCAAACTCGTGGCAGTTGAAACACTTTATTGGCCTGTTCGAATCATGTTTTTGTGGTTTACGCAACAAGTCAGTTACTGGTCGGAGCATTTTTTTATTGTTTTTATCAAACCTCTCATGCTTAACACTCTTAAGGTACCCTAATAACTTATCAGTATCCTCAAACCCAACAGCTTCTGCACCATACCTGACGGACCGATCTTCTATACCATAAACTACACAATCTATAGCATGTCTTCCATTAATATCGCATCGATTTAATAAAATCAATTTCTCGTAGTAGTATTCTTCTAAGTCTTCACCGAACTTTGCCTTTTTCTCTAACATTTCAGACAAAAGGCGACCATAATTTTCATAAACAGGAAATGCTGATTTTAATTTTTCTTGCCAAACATCCCATGTATGCATGACTGACGGTTGACCCTCATACCAACGTTTGGCTGTTCCTGACAGTTTTGGTAAAGCATAATGAGCAGTTTGTTTACTGTCCCAACCGTAAATCTCTGCGCATTCGTTAACTTTATTCAACCATGTAATTATTGTTTGATTTTTTATCTTAGGATCAAACTCAGGTACCACATTTACTGCCGAAAACTTGTCTTTGCTTTGGGGATTTACGGTTGTGATAGCTTGCAACGCCTTTTGAAAAATATTTATTAAATCATTATTATTCGAATCAGAGTGATTGGAGTTAGATTGTTTAAAAGATTCTCCTGATAACTCAACATGCTGAGGTATTTCTGAGCTATTAACATTTTTCTTTTGAGTACTGTCCGATGTAACTTTACATACATTTCTTACATCTATATTACAAGAATGGTGATGAGGTGAAGGAGTATTCGGAGTCCTCCTAGAATGCCTACTATTGTTCGACTGATGTCTGCTCCGTGAACGACTTCTACCACGAGAATAAGCCTCCTCTCGTGACCGCTGTGCACTACGCAGTCTAGATTCGTTACGTCGCCGATGTCTTCTATCTCTTATACGGGAATCTGACCTTGAACGCGGTCGCCGTTTGCGCGTATCCCTGGATGACACACGTGGCCTGCTGCAGCGAGACCGAGAACGCCTGTCTCGTGTGCGGGACCCATGTCTCGTAGGTGATCGTGCCCGAGACCGCGGTCGCCGTGATCTCATCTCTTTGGGCATTGGAGCGAATGAAATAATCCCAATATAAAATCGTTTTGAAGTTTACCTTTATTTACGTATTACAAACCAATACCGAGCAATGGCGTGTTTTCCTCCCAATTTCTGACTGAAATGGGTTTGCTCAATTAAACAGTTGCGTACATTACATCAGGTATCATTTATTTAAGTGTTTCGTATTGTACATTCGAGTATTTCTCATATCTCAACCTGTAATAATCTTTTATTCCCTTCTACAAAAACAGTGATGTTTTACAAGTCCCATCTGACATGACGCCATAATTTTTACCGCCGTCAGTTGTCAGTGTTTCCATCTCGAAAAGAAAAACTGGACATCCCTTGTTTCAAAAGTTGCCAGCTAATTTATTATTATAGTTATTTATTTGAACCTTCTCTAATACTCAAAGAGCGTGAGCTATTTATATTTAATGTTCAGTCGTTCTTTTCTTACAATATCATACAACTAAATTACTAATCTAACAATAGTTTAAGCAATAAATAGATACATAACCAAAAACAAGGATTTAAAAAAAAAATGGGAATTGTTTCGTTGTGTCCACCCAGGTGTACACAATGAAACAGGCTTTGTCCTACAATGAAACACTGATATTACTATTGACTTCTTGTCTTTAGTGTGGTTATTAGAGATAGTAAATGAAAAAAAATGTTAAATTTCAATCAAACAAAATTCAAAATAGCTCCACAGACACGTTGTTCCGCAACCGAAGTGCACGCAAACTGAGGTGTTGCGGGGGGTGTAGGAGGCGGACAGGGCTAGGCATAGAGCACCATCTGGCAACGTCGCATTTCCGAAATATGACGCTGTTTCATTGTGTACGACTGTTTCAATGTTAGACACTCGACCCTACTTATTTAGATTTAACTTTGTTCTGTGTGTTATATTAATATTATTAGGTAATAATTACGTTTTAAAACTAAAAGAAAAACCGACTTCAATGTTCGACATTACACACGGCGTGACTCAGGGAATCAATAAGTCATCCATAAAAATCTAAATAAGAATAAGTTTTTTTTAAATATCATCAAGTACAAGCTTTTAATGGATTACCGTGATCTGATTGAACTCACCGATGTAAGTACAACATTTCATTTCAATCAACCTATTTTCTGAGGAGTTCCGTTCTCCATCATCGGATCAGCTCGCAGTCATCATATTTCAAATTAGTAGATGATACTTGACCGATGTAGTGAGTTTCAACTCAATCAACCTATTAACTGAGGAGTTCCATTCTTCATCATCAGATCAGCTCGCTGTCACTATATTTTAAAATTGTAGATGATACTTGATCTACAAACCGAGTTTCAACTAAATCGGTCGATTATCTGAGGAGTTCCCTCCATCATCAGATCAGCTCGCTGTCACCATTTTTGAAAATTTTAGATGATACTCAATCTACGAACCGAGTTTCAACTCAATCGGCCTATTGTCTGAGGAGTTCCCTGGAACAGCTCTTGACTCCATCATCAGATAAGCTTGAAAGAAATAATGCTAAACAGATAATGCTTAGGCTCCACCGGCGTCTAAAGGCAATAATTACCAAAACTGCATACATTTTATGTCAATATGAAATGAAAAGTCTTATCAAAATTTTTGATTTTTGATCGATGCGGGTTCGAATCCCGTCGGAATCCAAAATTTTGATAAGACTTTTCATTTCATAATGAAATACCAAGTGTGGATCAGCACTATAAAACAATTACAGAAATTATTTTATGTCAAGTCTCGCGACACGTGAGTTCCTGGCATTAGTAAATTGTCAATTTGACGTATTGCATAGAGAGTCCTTAGATGATCAAACGCGGCCGCTCCGCTAGAAAAGATAGAATGTTTTCAAGTAGTAAGGTTTTTTTATCGTACTTTCCTTCTTGCTCATAAGTTCATAGCAATAAGTTAAAGAGAGTCAAGTATATTACTATCAAGGCAGTTTTGTCCTTTCCGTACACACTAATTTGTTCCATAGAGAATTATAGATTTTAATAGAGATGTGAACTTATGTGTCATCGAAAATATTGTTTGTCGATAAAATTTTCTAAAATTACTGGTTCGGAAGAACTAGTGACACGACAAGAAGAAGTTAAAAGTTGATTATAGCTATTACCCAGATACCTATTATTTAAAATACAGGGTGGTCCACTCAGTGACGTCAATAGGAAAAATAATAAGTTTCTCACATCCATCCAATCCAGGGCTATCCAGAAATACCCCATGTACCTATGTTCTACGATTTTTTTTAGTTTTCGAGTTATACGCATTTAAAGCTTTATAATGAGAATGTCCGATTGGAACGAATTAGTTATCAAAAAAAAGGGAGAATTTTCAAATTTATTTTCTTGTTAAAAAATTAACTTGAATTGTACTTTCATACATACAAAACTCAGCTGTCTAGCATTAGTGCAAGTTAAAAAAGTTTAGATCCAAAGTTCCGATATTGTGTTTGAGATAGTCAACGTTTAATTTTCAACATAAAACTCAGACGAATTAGACGAAGACATAAAATTAGGAATCCAAAAATTTGAGTATTTTCAAAAACTTCCAGGGACTGTAAGCTTTCGTAATACCATGAACAAAGTGCTACTTAGGGGGCTTTTTTGTTGAAGTCAATGAGGACAAAGTCAAAAAGTACCTATTTATTATGTAACAATATTTTTAAAGTAGGTACCAATCCTAATCTACTGATTGGGTTTCCACAATATTCACCGATGGGTATGGAGTAGGTATGTTGTGTTCAGGAATATCACTAACACCCGATTAGTAGGTACCACGAGACCTGTGGTGGACCACGGGCAGGGACTGGCTATTACTTACCTGTATGTATGTGCCTATATTTCAGTCGTTTAATTGAATTTTCTTTAAAGTATAACTCAGTTTACCTACCTACTATTAGGTTCAAGCCACATTGAATTGGCAAGCGACGCGTCAATTATTTTATTGCAAGCCATTATAAACCTTATGAACAGTGGTACAAGATATAGAAACGCTTGTAGAATGAACCACTCGGGCCAGTGCGGCCCACTAGATGGCTTCGCCAGATCTCGTTGATTCTACAAGCAATTCTATATCTTGTTCCATTTGTCATAAGGTTTATAATGATATAAAACTTGCTATAAAACTAATTGACGCGTCGCTTCCCAATTCAATGTGCATTGAGCCTTACATAATACTATTAACTTAGGTTTAGAATCATTTAAAGCTAGATGAATCTAAGCGCCTTATTCCTGGATCAATCCAAGAAGGACCATCAAGAAACTTGCAGTTTGATTCCTTCCATTCCAACCATTAGTTTAAATTATAATTTTTGCATTTCCTTCTTACAAAGCGCTTCTTGCGGTTTGGAGCCCCATTCGTCTATATTATTATTACGGTTTCCTGAAACAGTTTTAGATTTACGTTAGCGTTAACCAAACATGAATGAGGTATTTTGCTCCTATTCTAATAATAAAGTTCTACCTACTAGGTAGGTATAACTTTTTTATCAATCACTAAACAAACAAACGTTTATTCATTCATTCAAACATACATACAAATCTGATCCGAAAGGGGGCGCTGGGAACCGGGACACAGAAAATCTAGTCCGGCTCTTAGCGCACATCATTATTGTTTACGCAAGCATAAGTAGGTACAATCACATACCTAAGTTATACTATTATTATTATAAGTAAATTTAATTGTTTGTTACTTTACTTTAAGCTTGTAATTGTATAATACTTGTCTCTAAATAAAAATTATCTTATCTTAAAACTTACTAGAATGTTAATTGCAGCCTTCTAGCCATTTAATTAAGTATTTATTATTTGTACTAAATTCCATAAATCCGGAAAAAAAATTAAAAGAAGTTCAGCCCCACCAACATAAAACTATCGATGTCGATAGAATCGAGTACAACACTATGATAACAAATATGATTTGTATATTTTGCCTATAGCATTCGATTAATCCTTATTAAACAAGATTCCATGATAGTATTTTGTATGAAATTATCCCCCGAATGCATTAAAATTAAGACTTTGTTATTACAATACCAAAAAACACTTACCGTTGGTAGCGTAAGATTTCATCATTATTTTGGCGTCTTGATGAATGAAACCTACAGCATGGCACTGCACAAGACATAGTTTAGATCATTAATTTTACTTGTTTCTAATTTTTTCTCAAAAACTTTCAGTAATTGTAACAAAATTTTATTTTATTTGATTTCATCAAAATGACGTTTCCATGTAAACAATCCATGGATACGGAAGAATGTCACTCAACAAGAAGGTAAACTTTCAGTGTCTCTGACCTCTTTAATTTGGTTTCTTTTGGTTTCTTTATGTAACCCACATGTAACCAGAAACCCTGTACGGAAAGGACAAAACTGCCTGGGTAGTAATATACTTGACTCTCTTTAACATAATGCTATAAACATAAGAGTAATAAGCAAAGTACGATAAAAATCACTTGCTACGTCAACAAATTTTTAACTTCCACCCTTGAGAGAGTCTTAGACTTATCTGTCGATTCGATTTACAATGGCTAGGAGGGAAGGTTTTTAGAGTTTTACGGGCAAATTATCAAACCCTCAGGAATAAAATTTATATGGGACCACCTCTGGAGTATACCCTTTCAAACATAAAAATAATTTTGTAAATCGGGCCACAATTGGCTGAGTAATCGCGTAACATGATACAAAAAAAAAAAAAAAAAAAAACATACAGGCGAATTGAGAACCTCCTCCTTTTTTTGAAGTCGGTTAAAAATAGTTATAATTTAGTTTTCTATTAGTTGTAATGCAAGTTAGTTTTCTTTGTGTACATATTTAGATTTAACTTTGTTCTGTGTGTTATAATAATATAATTGGGTTATTTTTTATTTGTTCACATTTCGGTATAGGTATGTTTTATGTTTGTTTAGTGTAGGAATTGATTAGTAAGTAGTACATACTTACGTTTTATATAGGTGTTTTGGTTGTATCAAAATGCCTCGCAAGCGTAAATCTGAGCTATCGCGTAGCTCTAGCAGATCGCGAGCTGCAAAAATCGCTAGAAACCAGGAATCTCAGGAGCAGTCTCAATCCCGTTTGAATTTAAACGCTGAGCGTATGGCGGCTTTTAGGGCTGATGAGACCATAGAACAGACGCAAAATCGACAGCTTTTAGATGCTGAGCGTCACGCGTCTCTCAGGGCTGCTGAGACATCACAACAGACTCAGACCCGGCAGATTTTGGATGCTGAGCGTCACATCGATCTCAGGGCTTCTGAATCAATGGAGCAGACGCAGAACCGGCAGATTTTGGATGCAGAGCGCCACAGGTCTCTCAGGGCTGCTGAGATATCAGAACAGACGCAAACTCGACAGTTTTTGGATGCTGAGCGTCACATCGATCTCAGGGCTTCTGAATCAATGGAGCAGACGCAGAACCGGCAGATTTTGGATGCAGAGCGCCACAGGTCTCTCAGGGCTGCTGAGATATCAGAACAGACGCAAACTCGACAGATTTTGGATGCTGAGCGTCACATCGATCTCAGGGCTTCTGAATCAATGGAGCAGACGCAGAACCGGCAGATTTTGGATGCAGAGCGCCACAGGTCTCTCAGGGCTGCTGAGATATCAGAACAGACGCAAACTCGACAGATTTTGGATGCTGAGCGTCACGCGTCTTTCAGGGCTGCTGAAACATAAGAGCAGACGCAAACTCGACAGATTTTGGATGCTGAGCGTCACGCGTCTCTCAGGGCCGCTGAGACATCAGAACAGACTCAGATCCGGCAGATTTTGGATGCAGAGCGTCATATGGCTCTAAGGGAAGCCGAGAGCTCAGAACAGACTCAGACCCGGCGAGCTTTAGATGCTGAGCATCATATGTCTCGGATTATTGCTGAGACGCCTGATGAAACACAAAGACGTCGTATTTTAAATGCCGAACGACAATCAGAGAGAAGACGTGCTTTTACACGCAATACATGGGAGGTATTTAATGATGCCGCTTTTGACTATGATCCGTTGATTGACTATGTTAACCATCGATTAGTTATTATAGATAGAATGAATAAAAAATGTAGATATTGTGAAGCACTCAAATGGACAGAAGGAACTCCAGGAATGTGTTGTTCCGGTGGAAAAGTTTCAATTCAATCACTTGGTGAGCCAGAGGAACCACTAAAATCTTTACTTTTGTATGACAGCAATGAATCGCGGCGCTTTTTGAACAGAATAAGAAAATACAATTCTTGCTTTCAGATGACATCTTTTGGTGTAGATAAGCAAGTCGTTATGCCTGGATTTTCACCTACTTTTACAATCCAGGGACAAATTTACCATAGGATTGGCTCTTTGCTTCCGAATCATAATGAACAACATAAATTTTTACAAATTTATTTCATGGGGGATGAAAATAACGAGGTCGATCGTAGGTGTCAAAATATTCAAGGAGTTGATAGAGATACAGTTTTAAGCATACAAAGGATGTTGCATGAACATAACCGCCTCATCAACACATTTAAAACTGCTTTAGAAAGAATGCCGGGAGAAGATTATAAGTTAGTGATGCACCCTGACCGTACGCCAAGTGGAGAACATGAAAGACGATATAATACACCATTAATAAACGAAGTCGCAGCCATGGTTACAGGAGAACAGTTTGCTACCCGTGACATAATTTTACACGCCCGGGATGACGTATTGACCTTTTTAAATATTAATGACCCTTACTAAATATTAATGGATATTGTAACCAATATCCATTAATATTTAGTAAGGGTCAAGAAGGGTATCATTTCCAAATTTCACAAGTTAATCCTGTAACAAATCTACCCTTGCCTAATAAAAAAGTATCATCTATGGATTTTTATGCTCAACATGATGATACGAGAAAACGATTTTAACATTATTCCACGATGCAGACAGCTAGCCAATCAGTTTTATGTGGATATGTACGTAAAGGTTGAAAGCGAACGATTACGATTCATATCATTAAATCAAAGTAAGCTAAGAGCAGAGAATTACATTCATCTTCAAGATGCTGTATTAAATGACGCTAATGTGAATCCTAACAATTTAGGAAGAATGGTTATTTTACCCTCTTCATTTGTAAATAGCCCACGCTACTTACACGAATATACTCAGGACGCATTTGCTTATGTGCGTGCATATGGACGTCCTGATTTATTTGTTACCTTCACATGCAACCCGACCTGGCCTGAGATAGTCGATGAGTTGATGCCGGGACAGAAAGCCATTGGTAGGCATGATATAGTTGCAAGAGTTTTTAGATTGAAAGTAAAAAAACTTATGAAAGTTATAAATAAAGGCAAGATCTTTGGAGAAGTGTTGTGTTTCATGTATTCTATAGAATGGCAAAAGCGTGGCTTACCACATGTCCATATTCTACTGTGGTTAAAAGATAAGTTGAGACCCGACCAAATTGATAAGGTCATCAGCGCAGAAATTCCGGATTCAAGCATAGACAAAGAGCTCCATGATATTGTTGTTAAAAACATGATTCACGGCCCATGTGGACCGGAGAATCCTCAATCTCCGTGCATGAAAGACGGAAGATGCACCAAAAAATTTCCACGGACACTTCTCAATGAGACCGTCCACAATGAAAACGGATACCCACTGTATCGTAGAAGAGCGCCAGCAGACGGAGGTCGAACAACTTCTATGAAGCTTCGTAATGACAGTTATGTTACTGTTGATAATAGTTGGGTGGTTCCGTATTCGCCTATTTTATCTAAACTGTTTAATGCCCATATTAATGTAGAGGCGTGCAGTTCAGTGCGTGCTATAAAATATATCTGTAAATATATTAACAAAGGTAGCGATCAAGCTATCTTCAATTTCCGAAACAGTGAGCTCGCAAATCCCGTTGATGAAGTACATGCATATCAGTCTGGTCGCTATGTTAGCAGCAACGAAGCCGTGTGGCGGCTGTTAGGTTTTCCATTACATGAACGAAATCCCACCGTTACACATCTCAATGTGCACTTAGAGAATGGTGAACGAGTCTATTTCACTGAAAATAATTTCCATGATCGTATCTCCAGCCCGCCAAAAACCACACTCACTGCTTTTTTCGAACTTTGTAGAATAGATGAATTTGCAAAAACTCTTCTGTATGTGGATGTACCTCGATATTACACCTGGAATACATCTATAAAAGAATGGAAACGACGAGTTCAAGGAATTCCTGTTCAGAATTAGCCTGGTGTTAAATGTGGAGATGCTTTAGGAAGAGTATATACGGTTCATGTCAGCAGCATGGAATGTTTTTGCCTGAGAATGCTTCTTCACCATGTAAAAGGACCAACTTCATTCAATGATCTCAGAAGACACAATAATCAGGAATTTTCAACATTTAGGGAAACATGTGAGGCAAGGGGTTTGTTGGAAAATGACAATCATTAGGATATAACACTGGAAGAGGCTGCACAGTGTAGATCTGCGACTGAGGTAAGGAAGCTATTTGCTATATTAATAGCAACATGTGGGCTTTCTAATCCTCAACAATTGTGGGAAAAGTACAAAACTGATATGTCGGATGATATTTTGCATAGGTTACAAGAAAATAATCCAACTATCACGATCAATGATCTAATTTACAATGATGCCTTAACAAAGATTGAAGATCAAGTGATAACGATTACTGGAAAAGATTTATCAGATTTTGGAATGAGCAGGCCACATAGGACTGGGGAAGTCAGTAGTGATTTACTACGAGAACTCGATTACGATACTGCTTCCCTACAAGAACAAGTAACTGAGTCCGTCCCACATTTGAATGCGGAACAACGATTAGTTTTTGATAATATTGTACAAAAAATTGAAAAAAATGAAGGTGGTCTAAAATCAAAATCAAAATCAAAAATCATTTATTCAGTAGGACCACAGGGATCACTTAGAATAGTCTTAAAACTAATTTTACTCCTGTTCTTTCGCGACCAATACCGTGAAGAATCAGGGCAACAAACACGGTCTGGGGCCTATCATTTTTTTAGGTGATCCATGGATCCATTGAGTTGGAGCAAGTCCCAAGCTTTTTTGTCATCCAAATAATCTGATATCTTATAATAGGCTTTTTTACAGAGATGACGTTTAATTGTATTTTTAAATTTAGTGATCGATAAATTTTGCAATTCGCTTGGGACTTTGTTATAGAAGCTTACACATTGCCCTTTAAATGATTTCATAATTTTATCTAATCTAGTAGTGGGAACAGCGAGTTTATCCTTATTTCTAGTGTTTACATCATGATTATCGCTTTTTTTCTTAAATGATTCAATATTTTTACGAACATACATCAGATTTTCATATATGTACTGACAGGGTACTGTCAGTATGAATATATCTTTAAATTTATTTCTAAGCGAATCTCTGGGACCCATATTGTAAATTGCTCGAACAGCCCTCTTCTGCAACACAAACACGGTGTTAATGTCTGCAGCAGTCCCCCACAATAAAATGCCGTAAGACATAATGCTGTGAAAGTAGCTGAAATAGACTAATCTGGCAGTATCTACGTCCGTGTAATGACGTATCTTTTTAACTGCGTATGCTGCAGAAGCAAGTCTCTTCGACAATCCATCTATGTGTGGGCCCCATTGTAGCTTACTATCTAAGGTTATGCCTAAAAATGTAGTGGTGTCCACAAGATCTATCTGTTCATTTTTTATTATTACATTGGTTTTTATTGGTTTTACATTTGGTAGTATGAAGCGAATACATTTAGTTTTCTTCTCGTTTAATAATAAATTATTAACATTGAACCAATTTACAACCTTAGAGATTGCATTGTTCACTTCGTCAAAGTTAACCTGTTTACGTTTCAACTTAAATATAAGTGAAGTGTCATCTGCAAACAGGACAATCTCGTGGTTGTCGTTTACAAGTTTTGGTAGGTCATTAATGTAAATTAAAAAAAGGAATGGACCTAATATTGATCCTTGTGGTACACCCATTGTCACCACTGACTCCGGAGAACGCTTCTCATTTACGTCAACTCTTTGTATTCTGTCACTTAAGTAGGAAGTGAAAAGGTTGAGAGCAACACCCCTAACACCATAGTGGTAGAGTTTCCTAATTAATGTTTCATGATGTACACAATCAAATGCTTTAGATAAATCACAAAAAATACCAAGCGCATCATGAGAGTCTTCCCAAGAATTAAAAATATGAGATATTAGATCAACACCGGCATCAGTTGTTGATCGTCCCCTTGTAAATCCAAATTGTTTGCTGTCAAGTAAGTTGTTAATATTAAAATGTCTTTGTAATTGAATAAGTATAAGTTTCTCAAAGATTTTACTAAAAGTTGGTAAAACTGATATTGGTCGAAAATTGCTAGGGTCAGAGTGAGTACCAGATTTAAAAAGAGGCGATATTTTACTATATTTCATCAGATCAGGAAACACACCACTATCAATACATTTGTTAAATATGAGAGCTAGTTCAGGTGCAATGATGTTAATCAATGGTTTTACGACGCTAACGGAAATTCCCCAGAGGTCTGTGGTTTTTTTTACATTAATGAGATTGAAAGCTTTGATGATGTCTTTATAATCCACATAATCGAAGGAGAATTTGATGTTACATTCAGGTATGTTATCTTTTAGAAATGACTCTGCGATTATGTGGGAAGAGTTCAAACATTTTGTAGTAGAGACTGGAATGTCAGTAAAAAAAGTTTCGAATGCCTTGGCTACGGCATCGTCTTGGTTTACGATGGAATCACCAATTTTAAGTTTGTAGGTATTATTATGAACCTTAACATTTCCAGTCTCACTATTAATAATATTCCAAGTAGCTTTTATTTTATTTTGACTATTTTTAATTTTATTGCCTATATGCAGTGATTTAGCTGTGCGACACACATTTTGAAAACTTTTGAATATCTTCTAACTCTTTCCTTAAACTCTTCACTAAAATTATGTTGTTTTTCGCTATAAAGTTCATACAATTTTTGTCTGCTTTTATGGATCCCCGCTGTTGCCCACTCACAAAAGTTTGAACCTTCAGTAACCATAATCGATTTAGATGTATATATTGAGTTAAATTGGTAGGTAAATTCATTAAAAAATTTATTGTACAAGTAATTTGGGTTATCATCGTCATAAAATAGGGTTTCTAGTCTGGTTGCTAATTTTGATTTAAACTTTTCCAATCGATTATTGGTCATTGGTACATAAGTAATTTTTCTCCTTACATTTTGCTTTATTTGATTTTGAATTTTAATTAATTGACCAAGATGGTCGGATTTAAACTTACTTACTAAACTTTTATCAATTATTTTAACATTTGTAAAAATATTATCTATACATGTGGCAGAAGTAGCTGTAATTCTTGTAGGTTCCATAAATGAAGGTTCAAGGTTAAATGACTTAAATAAACTAGTTAATCTGGTATTATAAGAGTTATTTTCTAACAGGTTTACATTAAAATCGCCACATACTAGGATTTGTTTCTTACATTTGGTTATTTTAAACAGAATTTCTTCCATAACTTTTTCAAAAGTATTAAATGTAGCGGATGGTGGGCTATAGGCGCTTATAACAATTAATTGCTCCAACTCTACGCACGCGATTTCAATGTGTCTTTCTACAGAGTGGTGGACAATATCTTTGCGTTCTTTAAATTTAAAACTCTTGTTTAATAATATTAGTGAGCCACCTCGAATAAAATGAACTCTGCAGAAAGCACTACCAACCTGGTGATCACTGAAATTAAACATAAGCTCATGACTTTTCAGGCAATGTTCTGTAATACATACAATGTCAATATTATTTGAGGTCATGTACAAGTCCAGTTCTAATTCTTTACCGCGTAAACCTTCAAAATTTTGATGCACCAAGTTAGTAAGATTTACATTTGATTTTTTATTTTGACTCTCTATTTTATTATTATTATTTGACTTTATTGCAATGCTAGAGGTTCTCTCTATTGTCTTAAGATTTAATTTAAATGGCTTGGATAAACTTCCAAAGCCATGTTAGGCATGTCAGTTTTCTGCTCAATAGAAGCAGATTGAATGGCCAAGTTTTTGGCTGTTATACTAAAATAATAAGATAGCGAAACAGCTACCTGTCGTTGGTCAAAATGGGATAGGTAATAGCTACCTTTGGTCAAATAATAATTTTTACTAACAATATTGTTAGAGTCAATTACATGTATTAAATTATTATTGCATGATATTGTATGCAAAGTCATATTTAACCTATATCTAAGTTCGTTTTCTGCTTGTGGCAAGCTGTTGCTGTAGGGGAATGTAAACATTACAATTTTATTTACATTTAATGTACACAGTGTCTCAAAATATTTTATTAATTCAACTTTATTTACATTTCCCCTATTCCCAACCCAAATTACTATGTTGGAGCTATTGTTGAATTTATTTTTAGTTATTAAACGCATGATATCATGTAGATTTGACCCGGGCAAGCAATTATTTAAAACCGAGTGTCCCATTCTTATATTTAAGAGCTGGCCCATATTTTTTCCTATTTCATCGCTGTACATATTAGTTTGTTGTGTATTTTTGCACAACTTAGGTGAACTGACACTCAGCGGGGAGGCTGACTCGGTGACACTCACTGGTTCTGGAGTCGCAGGGCGTTGGCAGCCACAAGAGTGGTTGGCCACAAATGAATCATAGCGGTCTTTGTTGCTATGTGAAAGTTGGAGTAGCTCATCCATGGCCAGTGAGTACTCCCGCATCGCCTCCTGGGACTTTTCATAGCGAGTAGTGATGGATCTCAAAGATGCCTCAACGCTGGCCAGTTCACTTTGAAGATGTTGAATGTCAGATTCATACTGAATTTTATTATTTTCTAATTGCAATGTGCACATTTGCAAGTTATCCAATATTTCTATTTTATTTGTTTTATTTCTAATCTTATGAACTACACATTTTTGATTTTTAAGCATTCTCTTAGTTTTAGTAATAAATTTGTTGATTTTAACATATTTTTTAAGTTTATTATTGCTCAGTGTATTTCTAGTGCATGCTGCAGAAGCCCTTACTGAGTCATCATTGGTCAAGTCAATTATTACAGCCTGAGTACCACAGCATGCACCAGAAATTTGGCCTTGAACCCTATCAGCCGATACTAGCTCTTCGAATAAAGTTTGGGTTTTCAGTGTGGCAGAGCACTGTGCGGCCTCTTCCAGCTGTGTGATATGTTGGTGGGCATCACACAACTCCTTCTCTAGGGTAGAAGTTCTCTTCAGAGCCTGTTCGTACTCAATACCACACTGGTCGAACCCCTCAATAACTAAATGAAGTTTGTCCCGTTCATCAATAACACAAGTTAGTTGTGAGTGTAACACCGATAGCTCACTTTTGAGTTTTTTATTATTGTCTAACGTGTCTAACAAAATCTTTTCATTGTCTTCTCTTTCAATATTCAATTGGTTGCACAAATCCTTGGCAGCCTTTAATTCTTGTAAAGCCTGTTGGAGCTTGCAGTCCTCCTGGCGAGACAAGGTTCTGCGAGTCATCATTATTAGACGGGTGAGGATGGTATTTACCTAATATTATCAAAATACCAAGGATGAGTCAACGCAATTGAGGTTAAGTTTGGACTAAGTATTTGTACTTACATGATTTTGGACTAAGTTTATGCACTGGAAATTGTATTCCGATGTATTATAACACGCCAGCTAGCATCAAACACTTCCAAACCGAGAAAACAAGAATAAAATTCAAAATATTTCAAATCGGTAAACCGAAACCGAACAAGTTTGTAATCGGCCAAATCACTTGAACAACACAGTTTTTATGCATAAAATTATTTGTACACTTTATTTTTGTTGTAATTTAGCGATGAAATAGTCTGTTTTTTTTAGATGCCCCGGGAGGCACAGGAAAAACTTATCTTTTAAACCTTCTTTTAGGGCAAATCCGAAAAGACAGAGGAGTTGCTGTTGCTGTTGCCTCCTCTGGAATAGCTGCAACATTACTGAATGGTGGTCGAACGGCACATTCGGTACTCAAACTGCCATTGAACTTAGCTCACGAGGAAATGCCAGTTTGCAACATTAGCAAAAACAGCGAACGGGGACGAATGTTGCAACAATGTAAGCTGTTGGTTTGGGATGAATGCACAATGTCCCACGAAAGAGCATTCGAAGCATTAAATCGGACAATCAAAGATATAAAGAGCAATCAAACTATCATGGGAGGGATGGTTGTATTGTTAGCTGGGGATTTTAGACAGACTCTGCCAGTGATAGCAAGGGGCACACCGGCAGATGAAATAAATGCGTGTCTAAAAGCCTCAGGATTATGGGTTCATGTAAAAAAGTTCTGCCTTACAAAAAACATGCGAGTGCATCTCCACAATGACATGCAAGCGGGTCAATATGCGACAGCTCTTTTGAAAATCGGCGAAGATCGTATGACTACAGATAGTAACGGTATGATAACATTAAGTCGCGAATTCTGTAAAATTGTGAGCAACACAGATGAGTTGAGAAATAAAGTCTATCCCGATCTGCTCACTAATATGACCATCAGAGAATGGCTCTGTGAAAGGGCAATTTTAGCACCGACAAATTTAATTGCCGGAGAGATAAATGAAAAAATGTTGTCTGATCTGGTCGGTGACGTTGTGGAGTATCTCTCGGTAGATAACGTCATCGACACAGATCAGGCAACATCATACCCTGTAGAGTTTCTAAATTCTTTAGAATTATCAGGAGTACCTTCGCATAAATTAAGGCTAAAAGTTGGTGTTCCGGTTCTTTTGATGCGTAATTTAGATGCACCAAGATTATGTAATGGCACTAGATTACAAATTACACACCTGGGGCAGAATATTATAAGAGCCACAATTTTGACTGGAATGGCAAAAGGAGAAAATGTTTTGATTCCCCGAATACCCATCATTCCAACAGATTTGCCATTCCAGTTTAAACGAGTGCAATTTCCGCTTAAAACAGCTTTCGCCATGACGATAAACAAAGCGCAGGGGCAAACTCTGAAAGTGGCCGGAGTGCATTTAGAAAAGTCATGCTTTTCGCATGGACAGTTGTATGTGGCGTGCTCAAGGGTGTCAAATCCACAAAATCTATACATATTAGCAAAAGATGCCAAAACCAAAAATGTGGTGTACAAAAATGTATTAGGTTAACTTGACTGCCACCCTCAGAGAAATTATTGGTCACATAAAAATAAAGATTTTTTAACATTGATAGATAATTTTGAATGGAAAAATGAAATGAACAATGTGTGAAATGTCCAGGATTATAGGAATTATTTTTTACAAGGATCTCATCTTCATTTAAAGGGCACTATGTAAGTCCCAAGCGAATTGCAAAGCTTATCAATCACTTAATTTAAAAATACAATTAAACGTCATCTCTGTAAAAAAAACCTATTAAAGGTATCTGATTATTTTGATGACAAAAAAGCTTGAGACTGTATATGCTCCAACTCCATGGATCCATGGATAACCTAAAAGAATGATAGGCCCCAAACTGTGTTTGTTGCCCTGATTCTTCACAGTATTGGTTGCGAAAGAACAGGAGTAAAATTCGTTTTAAGGCTATTCTAGGTGATCCCAGCGGTCCTACTGAATAATTTATGCTTTTTGACTTTGACTTTGACACTTTTTTTCCCAACTAATGTAAGTAGGTACCTACCTATTGCATTAGTGATTTTCGCGGACGAAGTCGCGGGTAACAGCTAGTAAGTTCATAAAGCATTTAAACTATCGTTGTTTTCAAAAATTTAGGGACTATGAGGAATCATGTTGTTTTCATCATCTTACAACTTTAAAAAACCGACGCAGTCTCACTGACATGTCGTTCCTACATGGAAGAGATACACGTACGTTTTCGTTTTATCAAACAAAATCTGTCTACTTTTCATATAAGTAAAGTACCTACAAAACTTAGGCATAAACTTATGGAGGTACCTAAGGCCATTAATAATAAATCATAAAATTTTTGGAGTTTAGACATACTGTAACTACCTAGTTAGACAAACTGGACTCATTTATGATACCTATGTAGTACTTAGTAGGTGACGCTCAAAATCAAAGTTAAAAAAATTACATATCGCCGCCCCCAGCGAATAAAATCGTAATCGACCATTACGATAGGAGTGTTTTTATTTGAAATAATTGTTCTAGAGGTCCCATTACACCTTGTGAATTTTTTTCAGCTGATTCGTACGAGTACTTTTTGATTTAGAGATTTTGTAATGGATTTTACAATAATATTCACTGAAAAATATCTCACCTTTTTATCTCGTAACAGATTAATACTTACACCGCTATAACTTCATTTTTACAGTAAACTGTTGTTGCGTGTTTATTCCAGTAAAAAATAATGTTTTGATTTCGGTAATGTACATTACCATATTATTCGGGTAAAAATGTTTCGTAACTTTTCAAAGTAACAGTTGTTTGCGATGTCGCTTTAAAACATTTTAAACTGTTTGCATTTAATTCTATACCCTATATTACTACAAAAATGGCACAATCCGTTTTATTATTAGAGGTCGCAATGATTTCAATTAATTATTATATGGTTTAGCAAGTATAGCGATATTTGATTTCATAATAACAATAGTAACACGCAAAATTATTTTTATAAAGTTCGATTGTCCATCAAATTTCATTGAGTACTTTACTTACCTAATATCTTTTTTTGCTGAAAAATGAATAAATTCATTTAAAAAATTAATGTATAAATCTTAGAAGGAAGACATTAACTACTAACATTATTATTATGAGATTCTATGCTCTCCCTGTTAATCTTTAGATCTTGCAGATAAAAAAATCAAAGATAATAGGTAAAATCTGGATAAAACAGGTTCTTAAAACACAATTATTTCAGGTACCAGTATCTCACAAAGATATACGTAGGTCTACCATTAGACTCCCACTTCAGGAATATAAAAATACACACCGCGAGCGGGTTCAAACCATATTTCTTGATTCAAAATTACTCAGTACCAAATCCAGGAACTAAAAGACTCGGAAGGAAAAAAAAGTAATTATATCCAGGAAAGAAGTCGTGTCGGTAAATAAATTGTCTTAAACTTACTTGTGAGCACAAATCATGTTTATTTAACAGTTAGAAAACAGAATAGGCTTCACTATTTCATTAAGGTTTTAAACTGAAAATGAGTCGTACAAATTTTAATCTTAGTCTGCTTTTAACTACGAAATGTTCATATAAACCAATTTCAACAAAAGTACCTACAATCATTGCAAAATATTTTTTGTCATCGAGGTCTTCAATTCCATAATATCTGAGGATGAATTTGTAGTAGTATCATTCGAATAAGGCGTGGTCATCAACAACCTTACATGCTTATTGCTCACCGTCTTTTACATCTTTGCTTCTGACGCTTTAGAACCATCTGGATTAAAATATGGAACCCTAAAAACATTGTCTCTTTGAGACTATTAAAAAATGAAAACATCGATCAGTATCAGTCCATTACTGTGATGGGTCGCGCGCTGTATACCGAATTTCAGTGATTTTATTAATAATTTTTTTACGTTGTATTGTGTTAGTATGAGTTTATATTGCAAGATCAACTCAGTGAGCAGTTGTTTATGATATAGTTTTGTGTTGACAGTGATTTAATTCAAGAAAATATCCAACATTGTTATTGTTTGTGAAATTTTGGTAAGTCTGTATTTTCACTTCAAATTTTATTGTATTTAGTAGGTATGTTGAATGCTACAATCAAACCTAAATATTGATATGAAGCAATGCCCAAACATTACCATGACTTTTACGAGTATTTTATAAGCCGTGGAAGCCAGACTGAGGACATTTAGTCGAACTTATGAGTTTAGACTTAGATAAAGGTGAAATATGTGTGTAACTAAATTTGTGATAGCGTGTCGTTTCTGAAATTTTTTAATTGTGTTATTGTTAAGTAAAGTTTCAGATATTTTAATTGAAACATCTGAAATTCCAGACAAAACGGGTTTTTCCCATATTTTGACTTTTTATTACCTCGCATTTGATTCAGGAGACTTTTCAGTAATCGATATTTACACAAACCAAAATGATCTACCTTGCCATGGAATATAAACGTAATCTAGTTTTACTATACTAGCCATACTTAATTTAACGCCGAATAATATGGTAACATTGCATTACTGTTATAGTCAAAATCGCTTGTTTATCGTTTAAAGTGTCGTATTCGACTATTACTGTATAGGTCCATGTCCATAATTTACACGAAGAAAATGGTAATGTTTATTACCGTTGCAAAATATGTTTTCATTTGTGGTAATATATATTTTTAGCGATAGTTTTAATAGTGTGCACGTAGATTTTTTTTTGAAAATACTATATTATTGCAATAAAAATTACCTATCTTTTGGTGTATAAACGATCTCGTTACGTTAACAAACAAAGGAGATATTAACAAAAATCGGTTTTTTGCTTCTCCTGTAAAATTTGAATTTTGCTATTACGATTTTCTTCGGTGGGGACGGCGATATGTACGGTACGTACGGTCAGCGTACGTCACCAACTGGTAACCCCCGCAGTCGTAACCGCCTTACTAAGGGGGTCACCAGTAGGTGACGCTGACTGTACGTACGTAGGTTAGGTATCTATGACTTACCTGATGATGAGGATGCATCAACCGCCGAGTCATGTTGTATGCTTCTGTTTTCATATTCATCAACTGCAACCCAATTTACTGTACATTATTTTACGAAGTTAGCGAGCTGTCGAAATAAAGAACTGTAGAAGTACAGTCCAAAAAAAGAAACAAAAAAATATGTAAAAGAAAATCAGTGAAGAGTAATATAAATAGATGTAAAGGCCTAAGTCTTTTTTCCTAGGTGGCAGAAGTTCTGTGCGTGAATGGAGTGGAACAATTAAGTAAGTAAAATTTAATTGAACAGACTTTACTTTTACATCCTTTACCCCTATTCATAATATGTGGGTCATACATTAATTGGGCATGTTCCTTACTTCAAAAAAATAATTTATTAAGTAAGTACCTCGGCCGTTAATATAAACGTGGTGTAAAGTTACGCCGGGTGTAACTTAAAATAAAATAAAAATAAAATAAAATAACATACATTTATTTCGAGAAAACGCTCATAGTACACAAACAAGTTTTTGACAAATTAGTTTTTGACACAGACAGAAGACAAATACACACAAAGCTTAAAAACAAACAGGGTTCATAGTTAGGTGTCGCCCACAGCAATGCCTTATGTTGGGGCAGTCCACCCTGGCAGCTATCATTGCCAGGACGGTGTTGGAGCTGGCCCGCAACCTGCGCACCAGGGATGCGGCTCGTTTGCGCATGGTGGCATGGAAATAATCAACTCGCACCGCCGCAAACATCTGCAGACCGATGCGCTGCAGTAACGAGGCAGCCCCAACACCGCCCTGAGTGCATTGTTATATTGTACGCGGATGGCGCTGTACGTTGCGAGCGTATACTTCGCCCACAGGCTGCACGTATACAAGGAGGTACAGTATGCTCGAAACAACGTTAGATTCACCTCCTCCGAGCTACGCGCAAACCTCCTGGCAACCATATTCGCCCGCACCGACAGCGCCCTCCGCTCCCGTTCAATGTCAGCATTGTCCTTGAGGTCGGCAGTGACTACGTGCCCTAAGTACTTAAAGTTAAATACTCTTTGTAGGTCCACACCGTTTAAACGAACAGGAGGGATGTTCCTCATGCGTTTTTTTCCGGCCTCAAAAACCATGAGTTGACTCTTCTTAGAGTTATACACTAGTCCGTGACCACCAGCGTACTCTTCACATATTTTAATGAGCTCCCTCAAACCACAGACCGATGCGCTCAGCAGCACCATATCGTCAGCATAGCTAAGATTGTTTACACAAACATCGTCAATATAACATCCGATATGACGGCTGCTGAGCGCCTCGATCAGCGCATTCAAATAGAGGTTAAAAAGAGTAGGCGAGGTCAACCCTCCCTGTCTCACCCCGCATTCCAGCTGATAAGGTTCCGACATCGCGCCCCCCCCATCGCACACTGTTGACCTGGTTGCCATACCAATATCTAAATATGTCTATAAGCTCTGGTGGTAAGTTAATGCTTTCCAGCTTTTTCCACAGTATATTATATGCCACCAGGTCAAATGCTTTGGACAAGTCAAGGAAACAAGCATACACTGGAGTCCCCCGATCAGTATAGTACCGTACGGTATGCTTAAGACACAGTATAGCACTCTCAGTGGACAGCTTAGGTCGAAACCCAAACTGATTGTGGTGCAAAGCTACATATTGTTCCAACTGCGTATTAAGCATACCGTCAAATACCTTCGCAATGATGGTAGCTAGCGATATAGGTCTGTAGTTCGTCTTGTCACCGAGATCCCCAGTTTTGTCCTTTACCACAGGCACTACTATGGTCCTCATCAGGTCTACAGGCAAATATGAGTGACTCACGCACAAAGAGAAGAACATTGCCAACACTCTTGCGATATGAGGGCCTGCATGCTGGAGGTGCTCAATGCTAATACCATCGTGACCTGGTGATTTGCCTTTAGAAAGCGTTCTTATGACTTTAGCTACTTTTTTGGCAGTAAACCTATACTGAAGTCTCTCTTCATTCGGTATTTTAGCAGTAGGCACCTCCGCCTGCCGACCCAGTGGAGACTTTACTATAAAGTGTTCCTTGAAGGTATTGGCTATTCTCTCAGGATCACTTACACCATCCACACTTATTGGTCGACTTGGACGCACATTCACCTTTTTAGTACTACGCCAGAAATCGCGAAAGTTCCCACATGCATGCTTTCTAGCCAAGTCGTCCATTATAATTTGATCCTGATTGTTTTGAGACCATTTCAAACGTGACATAAATACTTTTTTTCTTTCACTCATCTCCTCGTAGACAGGACCAGCCCTCGGCCTACCACACAAGACCCACTCTCTATATACCTTGCCTCCCCATGAGCCGCCTTCACATACTTGTTCCAACCCATTTTATGCAACTTCGGTTTGCCTTTCTTACCCGCAGCGTTTCCCCGACTGTCCTTGGCCGAGACACGAAGGGCAGTCACGATGTCAGAATACATCTTATCAAGAATATGCCTATGACCGATATCACTACATAAATGATCACCACATTTTATGAATGCTGATGGAAACTGAATACATCTTAAAAGCGAATGACATTTCTTTTCATAAAATGCAACTTCATCATCAGTTCGGTTTCCCCATAGAACATTTTTATCAGTTGTGGTTATCTCAGGCAAGCTCGGAGTCAACAAACTATAATTGCATTCTATGACAAGTGGAAAATGGTCAGACCATCCAATATCATATTCCACATATACCGCAGTAACCGTTCGCTTAGCAGACTGTGTCACTACACAGTGATCCAGCCAGCTACACGTCCCATGAACATCGCTAACAAAGGTGTAGGTATCAGATTGTAGGCCCAACATGTCCACATCAATTATACAAGACCACATCTGTTCATTACAAAAACTAATTAGTTCGTTATAAAATAATTCACACGGGTTCGCATTAAAATCACCTAATAGAAAAACAGATTCTACGCCGTATTGGTCTATAATAGCGCTCACCGTACCGAGGCAGTCCGTAAATTCGGGTAAGTTCGCTGTTTCATTGGTCGGCATGTACACACTCATTACAATAACAGGTCGATCACTAGCAATGATTTTAATCGCACAAACCCTATTACTCTCGCACTTTATCACTGACACTTTATGGAATACGCTGCTTTTCCACAGTAACGCGACACCACCGTAAGGTCTCCCGCGTAAAATTCCCGCCGACGTATCTATTGCCGACGTCCCAGTGTATCCAAACTCAGCGTGTATTGTACCTAGAAACGGTATTTCCTGCAGTGATAGCCACGTCTCTTGCAGAGCAATTAAATCGCAAGCATTACATAACTCTCGTATACTATCAATAGATCGCTTGACATTTTTACAATTAAATGTAGCAAATTTTAAACGGCTCATCCATTGATTACTATCCATACTTAGGGTTTGCTTGGCCGTTCACAGACGTAAATCTATTCGATTTTGGCTGGTCTTTAAAGTTCACAAACCGCCTAAATATTATTCCTTGAGGCCAAAATTGCTCATGCAAGTACATAGACCTTTTGGTTTCGGAGACGTAAAACTTATAGGCAACATAACCTTTTTGTCTCGTCGAGTTAATTCTCTGAAGGGACACAAGGTCTCCAATTTTTTACTTTATATACTTGACTATGTCTTCCTGTACCGTGTCAATATGGACATTCGTTATAAACATAGGTACCTTCTTATCTGCTGCTTTAAAAGTACACTCCATGTCGCGTGCCATACCAGACTTACCCAGATATCTGTATTTCGTACGTTTTTTGCGATTAGTGACATATTGAAAGCCTTCGTCGTCTACCTCAATGCGCTTCACTTGGGGTGTTTTTTGTGATGATGATGAATTGATTCCTTCTAAACAACACTGTAACAACACTTAGGAGTAAACTAAACATAAAATTTTTGGAGAGTGACGTAACTTTACACCACGTTTATTAATGACGAAATATGTGTTTAGGTAGGTATAGGTACCTAGGTACTCCCCCCGAAGGATTCCAATCTTGTCGCGATGGGGGGGCTCAGTAGCCGTGGATTGGGAGAGCCACGGTAAAGCTAAAAGGAATCCCAGGTGTGGACGCCCTGGATGCATCCGAGGAGGGTGGGGTCGCAGGAGAAGAGGCGTGTCGGTGTGTCGTTGCCGCTCGCCCTATCTTCCGCGACCAAACGGGGGAGCACCGTTTGAAGCGTTGGCGGCGGGGCCGCAGTGGAAGAGGAGTGTCGGTATTTCGTTGCCGATCTCCCTGTCCTCTGCGGCCGTTTTGAGGAGTAGCTTCTCCGCGCGTCCCTCTGGCTCGCAGAGGGCGAAGTGGATGAGGCTAGGACGAGCTGGTAGGCTCGTAGGCGGCGGAACACCTAAGAGGTGGAAGACGGTGATACCTCTGGAGAGTGCGTGGTACGCAATATCGCCGCCTTCACTACTCTTGCCCGGCATCAAGGGATGTGGGTGCCCTGGCGACTTGGTCAGATAAGTCCTGACTGACTTGCCTTGGGACCAGTCACTTGTATGGTCTGGATGAGGAGGCCGCGGAGTGGGTTCGGAGCGAGGCCGAACCCACTCGGGATGGAAGGCTGGAACGTACCGCCCGCCCCGCGAGGGGGCGAGTGGTATCCCCTGCCCAACAGGGGACTTTTCAGGTCTGCGGGCGGTCGGAGTGAGGGCTCTTGCTGCTCATCATGGAGATCCCGGGAGGGCGGCGACACTGTTAGGCAGGTGTCGTCGTGAGCTCCACGCACGTGGTTTAACAGCCGCGTGTGTGGGTGCCGGGCGTGGCTGTGGGTGCCATTACCGGGATTGTGCTCAAGGCAAAATGCGAGAGGGGCACCGCGTGCGTTCCGTAGGAGATCCCGGAGCCCCTCGTTATGCATAGAGGCCGGCCGTCGGGTAGTTTTTAGTGGGTCGTGGAGTGCTCGACAACCCCACACACCCCAATTACGTTCCCTCGACGAGTCTGTGAGTAGATTTTCTATCCGTAAAAAAAAACAAATAGGTATTATCCTAGATACAAATACAAATAAATTTATTTACCAGAAAGAAATTACAAGTTATAAATTATTACTAGAGGCCCCCCCCCGCACGAGGGCTAGCCTGTGTCGCGGGAAACCGAAAAACAAAAAATATAAAGAGGCGAAAAAAAAATTAAAAAGAAATGGATAGCACTTTACAAGGCAGAGAAAACTAAAGAAAAAAAAAAAGAAAAAAAAAAAAGAAAAAAATTAAAAAGAAAATAAGAAAAAAAGAAAAAAGAAAAAAAAGAAAAGAAAACGAAAAAGAAAAACGAAAAAGAAAAAAGAACAGATAATAGTATACTTATACTTACCTAGTTAAGGTAAGTAGGTAGGTAGTTAGGTACTTACATTCTATGGGTTGACAAGTGGTATATGGGAATCCTATAGCAGGACGCACTAGTTTGCAAACACAATTCGGTTCATTTCTCATACAGTCATCATCTTTACTACAAGTTTCGCCGCCGCATGGGTTATTTACGCATATTCCTTTTCTACAAATCTCGTTTGGTCCACATTTAGAACTGTCTGCACATATACGTTGGCATGCATAGTGTAATTTCCAGAAGATAAAATTTCTAGAGTAACCTGGTAGACATTCGCATTCAGTTTGCAATGCCTGTCTTACAATGCCATTGAATTTATTAATACTAATAATAACACGACATCTTGCTCCTGCGCCACATGTTATATTTTTACAAAGGTCAACACATCTTTCGTTGGTACAAGCTGAGCCTTCTCCGCAATCTCTGTGGTGAATGCATTCATCTTTTGGTTTTGGTTCCGAAAATGGTAGCAATTTAATTGTGTACACTGGTAATTTGCAATGTGGTGGCGTTCCCTCGAAGCCCGGCACGCAAGCGCATAAAACTTGATGTGAGCTTCTGAGAGTATCAATGCAACGAGCATTCAGCCCACATGGAGAAGGTTCACAAGAATTACTTGACATTTTAATTGTATCTAAAAAATATAAGAAAACAACCATTAGCATATTGGTTAGTAGGTTAGGTATACATACAAAATAAATGTGTTATGTTTCGCAAAATAAATGAATTTGAAATGTTTTGAAATACATAAGGAGGATTTTTTTAATTTTCATCATACATCGTAAACCATCATCATTGGCCTGCCCTTATCCCGCTCATGCGGGGTCGGCACAACTTGTTCTCCTCTTCCACTCTCCCCTATCACTCGTCATCTCTGTATCAACTCCTTTCTTTTCCATATCTTCTTTCACACAATCCATCCATCTTTTCTTAGGTCTACCTCTACTCACATATCCATACATCGTAAACCATACATCATAAAAATCTGTTTAAGCCCTTTCTGCGGCTGGTATACCTATGTGTCCCAGCCGCTTTGAGACGGATATATAGATAGATACATAGGCGGATCCAGGGCGCAGCACGTGCCCCCGTGCCCCCCCCCCCCCCCCAGACGATATTTTTGTGTACCTACTAACTACGAAAAATTAATAAATTGTGAAATTTTTTACAGTTTTTGTTTCTTGTGCTTTTTTGGATCCGCCCATGCATAGATAGATAGTGTTTATTGAAGTGATCACATTTGTTCTGGTTATGGATGGGATAATACATCCCATGCTATTTAAGCACATGCACACATGCTCACAGCACACATGCTCCAAACCGTTGTAGGTTTATCTGGTAATAAGTGAGCAGAGGTAGTTTTGTCGTCTATGGCCGATAAAGTGGATAGGTGTAACAAAATCTCATAGACAATGGGCTAAAATGTATGGAAGCTGGTACCCGCTCCAATAGCAATACTTTTTATATGACTGGAAAGGTATTTAGTAGGATTATAGATATTTATAGGATTTTATACCCGAGAATAGGTAACAATGACATTATTTATAGTGTGTATAAAACGCGTAGAATGTGGAAAAAAGTTACTTTTCTGCCCGTTTTATACACAGTCTAATGTAATTTTTATCTATTCTTCGGTACGTAGACGATCGCCAGGCTCCAAAGGTGGGAGAGGGGGTTCGGAAAAAAATCATTGCTGTGTGCTAGTTAGTTATGTACCTACTCACCTGATAAACATTCTGCTATAATTAAAAGTAAATAACTCACAAAACGCAACATGCTTGTGTAAGGAACATTATATAAATATTATATTTAACAGTATAAAACTACTATTATAATCGTAATTTAATTAAATATTTTAAAATTAATTATTACCCCTTACGAATTTAGTTTGAGTAGGTAGATTGCGTTTGAGAAAAGAAACCAACAGAATGGCAGCAAGCACTTCCGCAGGCCGCCATGTTGTTTTCTTGGGGAAAAATGAACAGTTTTGACGGTGGCTAGGAACTGGTAGTATTTTGTTTGGGCGTCCGAAAAGTGTATTACAAGTGGGAAAAGTACTGTGATCCTGCCAGTAGGAGAAGCTAAGGTCGTAATGCATTACTATTATTGTTATTGTCGTGTAATCAATGTACCTATTTAATTATTAACGTGATTAAGTGCATGAGCGTGCACCGTTCCAATAGTTGGGTTTAGTACCCAAGATACACTTTTTGACTGGCTCCCCACTGGAGCTTGACTATTAGTTATAAGATGGATCACCTAAAAGAGTGATAGGCCCCAAACCGTGTTTGTTGCCCTGATTCTTCACGGTATTGGTCGCGAAAGAACAGGAGTAACCTTAGTTCTAAGACTATTCTAAGTGATCCCAGCGGTCTTACTGTATAAATGTTTTGTTGAATGCACACAACGTAGTCTGCTAATTAAATGCATATCTGTTAAAATGATTTAAGGCTTTTATTTTTTTATTAAATTACTTCCCCTTTTATCTCAGAAACTGGGATAAGTGATTGCATCAGGGACGCATTCACTATGCCACGCCTAATGATAGTTAGTATATCAAATCAAAATGTGGTTTACAAAACATAAAACTCAGCTACATTTTCTTTTTTTTTTTCTCTGCACAATCTCATTTTTTTTTTTTTTTTTTTTACGATGATAACTATTATAACACCTTACGATTTTCATTATAGTTATCATTAGAGTTTCCCCGGTACCTACTTATAAATGCATTTGTTTGGGATGACCGATGTTGTGTTGCATTCACTTGTAAGATGGGCATACTTATTATCTTTATTGAACGTTTTTATTATCGAATGAGTGGATAAAGCGGTATTATTAGGTTATAGGTATTATTATAAAATTGAACTAACATTATTACCTATATTTTATTAAATGTAGGTGTAGGTATGCCAGAAGATGACCTACCTATACCTGGGTATATATTATGAGTGACAATAGTGTTTTCTTGTGATTGTCTGAATGAATCAAATATAAATTTATTTAGTAGATTAATAAATAGGTACCTACTTTATTATATGCTTAACTATCTCGTGCCTTAACCTCAGTGACATGGAAGGCAGGGTGCCTGACGGAGACACCAGAGGGTAGGTACCTACCTACTAGGTTTTAAAAGGTCGCTGAAGGAAGATGCTTGTAGCTTTTGATATGTTTCTGTAGATTTGAAAATCGAATGGTACCTACCTACTACGAGTAGTATCTCTATTAACTTAACTGATTCAAAGCGATTGCAAGACTTGTGTTTTACTTTTTTTTTGTTTTGTAGTTACCAAACCAGTAAGTATTTCATCATCATCATCATCAGCCTATAGCAGTCCACTGCTGGACATAGGCCTCCCCTAATGAGCGCCATTGCGCCGTGTCCTCAGCTCGACAAGTAAGGAAGTATTTAATTATATTTTATTTCTGTACTTAAATATTTTAAGGATTCTTTTTCTTTGAGGGTAATAATCATTATAGGTATTTTTAACACCCTTGCTCGTAAAGCTGATGTAATTCCACCGGTTTTAAATATGTAAAGCAGGTCATAACAAACGCGTGTGTTATCAAAGCAAATAGTTATGTTATAGTCCATACAAATTCCATAACAGCATTATTTGCCATTTCAATGGTGCGAAGCCAGGAAAAAAAAAAAAAAAAAATTATATATATATGGAACTGATCGCCGCCGAGCTGGAGTCGTGCCTCCAGCTAGTGAGCAGCGCGCTGTTGCTATTCAAATTTCGAACTAATCGCCGCGCGGCGTCAGTCAGTAGGCAGCGCTAGCGCGCTGTTAAAATAGCGGGAAAGCAACAGTGTGCATTCACAGATTGAGTTTATTTAAATTTTTTTTTTTCTGTTTCCTCGCAAATGTGTTAAAAAACGTCGTGCGATGTACGTGCGTATTGGTTATAGCATGCTCGGCTCAATTGCGCCCTCGCCTGCGGCTCGGGCTGAAATTCCGCCTCGCATGTTGTAACCATCTTTGCGCACTAATATCGTAATGTACTGTTTTTTTTTTCTGTTTCCTCGCAAATGTGTTAAAAAACGTCGTGCGATATACGTGCGTATTGGTTGTAGCATGCTCGGCTCAATTGCGCCCTCGCCTATGGCTCGGGCTGAAATTCCGCCTCGCATGTTATAAGCATCTTTGCGCACTAATATCGTAATGTACTATTTCCGTATATCATGGTTTACCAAAATAAAGGTTGGAATGCATTCGAATAATTCAATTAGAATGAACCAGCAAACAAAACGTTGAAAACATTAGCTAGTGGTTCGGATGTAAACGGATTAGATTGGGAACCCGGTGAAGTCAGGTTGGTGTTACGGCCATATTTCTGTTGAGCCGCCAATATGGTGGGTAATGCAATCGTTTTATCTCTATTAATTTGTTTTATTAGTAACTACCTACCCGGAATTGGAACCGGTTTATTATAAATTGTTCCGCTATTTCAATAATTCCAGCGTTTCAGAGAGTTCAAAGCGCGAGCGTTATAAAAACCTAATGATAAACCTCTACTAAACGGTTTATGGCGCAGGCTGTACTTCTGGTGCGATCGTGTCGCCGCGCCGCGGCTGATCAGCTGGCGAACAGAAGAACGAATCGTTTCGTTCTATACCTACCGGTTTTCTTTGAGCGAAACCTGTTGAACACGTTCGTTCGCATTAACCGCTTTAAATAACGGTTTCGTTAGAACGTAACTAAAGGAAGGACGAAAGTAAAGGTCGTATGTACCTAGGCCGATACTGGTCTGAATTTTTTTCGGTTTCTCAAAGCTCTGTTACCTACTAGTACTACATCGTACTTTGAATTTATTATTTTTATTTCTGGTAAAATAAATGTATCTCCAATCTCTGTTTTAGAATCCACCCAAGACAGGCAGTTAGGTTGGTTTAACTCAAGACTACCTGTAAGTAGATCAATTACAATTATTGATCCATAAGAACAGATTTACATTTATCTACAAAAGGCAGATCAACACAAGAGTTGGATTAGGTCTTTGTAGCTTTCTGAACGGAATTTATTCAATTTATTGATGTTTTATTCATTACGCAGTTTAGATAAATCTGTAGATTGATAATACCATGATGAGCTGATCTTAAAGCGCTCGTGGTCATGCTTTCTTAGTCGTTCTTGATAGATCGTCGAAGTTAAGGAACGTTCGAAAGGGTCTGTGAGTGGATGGGTTAGTGGCATTTTCATCTGAGCGCTTCCGTGCTTCGGAGGTCCCGGTCCCGTTAAATTGTCGGTCCCGGCTATTTAAGTCGTTAAGCCATGACGGAGGCCTTAAGGCGGCCTAAAACTCCGTCACCAGAGTTGGCCACTGACTCATACGAACTTACTTAGCTGATCTTAGCAGTATATTTAAACTTTAAAGTGAAATGTTGTCACAAACTAACGGGGCAAGTTTTAAAGTTCTGTCTCCAAGTTTCAGTAATGGAGACGCCAAGGTCTCGGTGTGCTGAGCCCGTACTGATAACGATGGTGGCGAAGTAAGTAAGCGCATACCGGCACCCTGTTATGAGGAGGATGACGGCCATCGCTTTCTGCCAGCATCCTGTTATGAGGAGGATGACGGCCATCGCTTTCTGCCAGCATCCTGTTATGAGGAGGATGACGGCCATCGCTTTCTGCCAGCATCCTGTTATGAGGAGGATGACGGCCATCGCTTTCTGCCAGCACCCTGTTATGAGGAGGGTAATGGTCAGCAGCGTTCAAAACCGGCACCCTGTTATGAGGAGGGTGGCCGAGGTGTGTCGACATTACCCTGTTATGAGGAGGGTAATGATCGACGCGTATCTTCTAGCGGCACGCGTAGAAGGTGTACCTAGGAGAGCAAGAAACAGCAGTTCAAGCACTGGGACCTTACTATGAGCAGTTTGGGTCCTAAACTGGACTGCTTCGCTATTTCGTACCATGATGACGTATGACGATAAAAGTTACTAGACTTAAAAAAAAAAAAATCGTTTTGAAATTAGGTATAATACTTAAGTGATAAAAATAGAACAATTTTGCTTAAAACAGGTCATGGTACGAAAACTTTGCGATTCAGATTGGGAACCCCCTTTTAATTTAAAAAGCGACATTCTCTTGAGGAAAAAGGTAGGCATCGCCATAGACAAGGCTCCGACAGCGATGAGCATTTTCCACTACAACCGTAAAAGGCGTAACCCTCTTTCCCCAAGATAATGCCCACGTGAACAAAGTAAGACGAGAGGATAGATCCAAAAATAGACCTGTATGTAACCCGCTTTTTATTAATTAGATTTATTTAAAAACCACAACTTCATGAATTAGCAAAACGTTGCATCAAGCGTTCCTCGACCTTTGATAGCCAAATTGTCTTTTGTTTAAAGTTTAAACTATAAAGAAAAGTCTGTCCGTTAAAATTTTTCCTTTCATATGTATATATATGTATTAATGAATAGGGAATGCAATTTTTAATTGGTTGGGGAAGATGGCGAGACGTAATCAATAGTGAAAAAAAAAATAAGTAGATGTATATAATGGATCGGCTAGAATATCAATATTGTCTTTTATTACTGTAATGGAAATTTCATCATATCCACGAGAACGTTTCGTTGCCACAAGTTTTACAGTGAATTTAATCTCATTTTGATTTGTAGGACTCTGTATAAAATCTGTAGTATTAACGGCGGACGAGGAAGTAGTTCAGTCATTGCTGAAGTTTTCTCATGAATGACACTAAGTCAATACTATAATCAAATTGTCTAGAAAAAAAAAGTTACAACTATGTTCTGTGCTTTATCACTAAATTTAAATACCTGCTTAAATAATCATCATTGGCCGCATAGTGTTCTTGTTTCTATGTTTATTTACATATTTACAAATTTGTTTTGTGCTTACGATTTCTAGCATTCTCAACTTCTTTATCATGATAAGAAACGTTGAAGTTGCTACAGCCTCATAAAGCATTTTATGTATTGTACTTATTCGCTCGCTATGGGATTATAGACTCATGGCAAATGGTTTTGCTCATTGTATTTCTAATTGTAGTAAGAATCTTTTCATTTTACTAGACGTTCTTATCCCTTTGGAAATCCAGGTATTTTTATTTTGTCTCTGAGCTTAGTCTTGTTTAAAAAAAAAAAAATTAACAAATTTTGGGACTTGCTTCTAGAACTGTTAACATTGTAGTTAACCGAGTCGCAGTCCTGTAGTCTTTGTCTGAAATGGACTTTATTTTTCACTGAGAAAACCTTCGCTCTACATTGCATAAACCAACTTCTCTTTCATTGTTTGTTTCCCAAATTCAAACTTCAGAGTTAGCCTGCGTGTACATACTCAAAGTTATTAAGTGTAAGAATACATATTTAGTCCACATTCATTCCTGTATTTTGAAGATATATATTAAAATCTTTTGTTTGCGTTGTTAATTCACACAGATTTTGATAATATTTTTCATTATTTATTGAAATTCAATCATTATGAGAATTTGTGGTCACGAAAAGAAAAAAAAACTTTTTGTCGTTTATTAATAGAGACCGAACCGTTGCTCACATTGTGCAGATCACTTTCAAATAAAGTAGAGGCATGTTTGAGTAGCTTTGTCATGGTGAATTTGACGTACCGGACCGGACGTACCGGATTTGGAGTTGGTAAGTCATATTCGACTGTTTTGCAGTTAACTCCGGACAGCTTTTATGCAAAGTGCAGAAAGTATGCTGGACTTACTTATTCTTTTCATCCTCTTTGTCTTCTAGAAGCAAGTTGAAAGAATTGTGCGTGAAACGTTGATTACTTGATTGATTCTCATGATTTCCCGAGTGCCTTGCATAGTTGTTGAAGCATGATTTATGACGTATTACTAGTAGGTATAGTGTAGAAAACATCAACTGACCCAGATAGTGCTCCAGTAGCTTAGTAGTTTAGTCTAGTTATAAAATTCAATTCTGATTCAATGTCAGCTTTTGATTTAACGGTTGCCCAGTTGAAAAAAAAAAAAAAAAAAAAAATGAAAAAAATATTTATTACTGCAAAAACAGAGTATCTTGGACATTCTTAGGTAACTTACAATCTAAAATAATAGGAGATACATAGAACATCAGAACACTCACTTAGTAGTTAGTACTAAAAGTCATAAGTGACGGTTTAGATTTCAACCTAGCTGGACGCCTTTTAGATTTTGAAGCCAGACTGTGTTGCATCTCCATTTATTTTTGTGTCCTGTTCTTTTGAACGAAAAGCTGTAGTATCTGCTCTATTAAAGGTTATTGCAGACAGATATGCAATTTAATGTCTTTTATTTTGTTCTGGTTCCAATGAAATTGCCATCATTTTGGATTTGGTCTTTAATCTTGTAGCTCTAACAGATTGTTTAAATTTTTTTTTATGGCGCAAAAAGTCCATCGCTTTGAACGTAGACACCTTTCTTCTCTCATTTGTTAATTTTTATCCTGTTCATCCAAAGTTTAAGAAAGAGATCGCTTGTAGCGATAAAGTCGCTCAATGTACCACATTTTTGCATAACCTATGTTTTAATTTATATTATCTTTATTTAATTTTATGGTGAACATTAAAGTCTTATTCTATTCTTCTCAGTCGATAGGTGCTGCCGCTACACCAATGGGTCATACATAATAGCGAAATTAACAATCCGCTCGTAGCGCAGTAGGTATTAAAGACAAGTACTTAGTTAAAAGTTTCTTGTTTGGTTATGACTGTAGGGGTAGGGTCGCGGCCTCTTTCTGTGAAGCCGTTCTGGTCCAGAAAGAGGCGGCTGAGCGGGATCGTGAGAGGGCCGATCCCGCTCGGAGAAGGAGGCGGAGGCGGGGCGCTAACGGCCGTCCCGCACCGCCTGCCCCCCCGTGAGGGGGGCGGAGTGGTATCCCCTGCCAAACAGGGGACTTTCCGGGTCCGCGGGTGGTTGAAGTGGGGACTTCGACTGTCCACGATGCGGACCCCGGGAGGGCGGCGGCGCTCTGTGGCGAGCGCCGCCGTAAGCACCGCGAGGGTGCCGGGCGTGGCTGTGGGTGCCATTCCCGGGACAGTGCTTAGGCAAAATGCGAGAGGGGCACCGCTGTGTTCCGTAGGAGATCGCGGAGCCCCTTGACAGGCATGGAGGCTGGCCACGCGTCAGTTTTTAGTCGGTGAGAGTCCGACATAACCCTTCCGCTGTCCCCACGGCGGTCGGGTATCCATAATGGATTTTCTGACGTTATTAAAAAAAAAAAAAAAAAAAAAAAAAAAAAAAAAAAAAAAAAAAAAAAAGGGGTAGCGTCGCAGTCAATATAAAACTACCCTGATATTCCTTTGATTAGAAATTTGGTTTTATTTTATTTCTAATACCTACCTATTTATCAAAACTTCACTAAATTTTATTGAGTCATGTCTTGTCACAGATGAATCTGTAGTTCTTCACATTTTGTTGGAGTTATCACTTATGTCAGTTATTCTATAATTTCTCTCGTTCTTCTCTAAAGGCCACTGGTGATATCGTTTATGCTGGATTGATTTATTGTTGATTTAAATAAGAATAAACTACATCAAATTCATAATCTAAAAAAAAAAACTACTTTTGTTTTATTTTTCTATTGAAGATATTATTATTAAAGTACTTAACATAGATTTATGATTTTTGTTGTTTGTTAAGAATTAAGTAGTTACTAGGTTGTAATACCTAGGTAGGTACTTGTTTATAAATTATATAACTATGGAATATTGATTGTGATCATCGCGTAGGGACTAGCTCTAGCAGGATGGACGAGCTGTAAGGAACATTATATAAATATTATATTTAACAGTATAAAACTACTATTATAATCGTAATTTAATTAAATATTTTAAAATTAATTATTACCCCTTACGAATTTAGTTTGAGTAGGTAGATTGCGTTTGAGAAAAGAAACCAACAGAATGGCAGCAAGCACTTCCGCAGGCCGCCATGTTGTTTTCTTGGGGAAAAATGAACAGTTTTGACGGTGGCTAGGAACTGGTAGTATTTTGTTTGGGCGTCCGAAAAGTGTATTACAAGTGGGAAAAGTACTGTGATCCTGCCAGTAGGAGAAGCTAAGGTCGTAATGCATTACTATTATTGTTATTGTCGTGTAATCAATGTACCTATTTAATTATTAACGTGATTAAGTGCATGAGCGTGCACCGTTCCAATAGTTGGGTTTAGTACCCAAGATACACTTTTTGACTGGCTCCCCACTGGAGCTTGACTATTAGTTATAAGATGGATCACCTAAAAGAGTGATAGGCCCCAAACCGTGTTTGTTGCCCTGATTCTTCACGGTATTGGTCGCGAAAGAACAGGAGTAACCTTAGTTCTAAGACTATTCTAAGTGATCCCAGCGGTCTTACTGTATAAATGTTTTGTTGAATGCACACAACGTAGTCTGCTAATTAAATGCATATCTGTTAAAATGATTTAAGGCTTTTATTTTTTTATTAAATTACTTCCCCTTTTACTTGAAACGTCTCCAACGAAACAAATTTCAATAGGGATTGAATAATTAATTATTTTTCGCTGATTTAATGTAATGCACTTATGAATAACTTATTTATTTTCCTCAAATTAGTTTACCTCCAGGCACTGATAGCTAATTTTATACATATATTACCACTAAATAACAACATAATAGGTTGCAAACCTACATTGTTTTTACCCGACTGTCAAAGGAAGGGTTATGATTTTCGCGCATATCTTGTATGTACATATGTAGGTATACCTAACATTATGTAATGCGTTACCAAACGACTGGATGGATTTCGACATTTATACACACTTTTTATTATTTTTTATGGAGTAGTATATCAGTTATCTGGTTCCCATAGTACAATACAAGCTATGCTTAGTTTGGGGATGATGCTGTGTGAAATTGTCCAGCATCATTTATTATTATTATTTATTTACTTAGGGTGTCGTTAGATTCGTCTTAATAACCCAAGTGTCTTAAGGTAGGTTTTGAAAAAAACAACAAAATGGCGGATCTTATTCGCGAAATAGTAACACGTTAAGAAAAAAACTTAGCCATTCATATCGAGTAGGGTATCAAAATGAAGGAAATTAAAAGGAGATTACAAAAATATGAAAAACAAAATGGCGGATCTTATCATTAGAGCGAAATAGAAATACCTACTTACATAATGGTAGGCCCTTTAGTACGCAGAAGATTTTTTTCTATCTAAAGCGTAGGTACCTAAGGTTCAAATAGACATTATGATGGAAGTATTCTGGTATTAAATTAAAATACTTAAAAAATTTAGTTTAAGTGGATGGATAACGAGAAAATATTATGTTGTCCATGTGTAACACAATCAACACTCAGCAATGATTGATGTCGTAGGTATGTGAACAACGCTGCGGCTTACAGTATCAAAAATTATACGGAAATAACACAAAAACTGTGGGAGTAGCATGGCTATAATTGGTCTCTTAAATTATATGAAACTATCAAGAAAACAATAGTTTTTGTGATGACATTATAAGTTTCATTAGAACTTGAATTGGTAATACACAAAAAATATTTTTTACAATATGGTACCACTACTATGGTGGTCTATACTACACTCATGATCACAGAATTGGGGTCAGTCAAAGACACGCATAAATCTAGAAAACTAAGAATGCTAGCTTAATAAAATAAATTGTGTTTAATAGACAATTATAATACCCCTTAAATTAAAGTAATAAAATGTATGTGTTTTTACTAAAAGTTACATAAAGAGAAAAAACTGCTCATCTCGACTTAAAACAAAAACAGGAAACATGTAATTTTTTAACAACATTGCTTAATTTATTGAATTTTCATATTTTTTATTGCCTCCTCGTGCTTCCATTATTGCGTTTACGTGGTTTGGCACCCTGTACACTAAGTTCCTTATACGGTTTCGGGGGATATTCTCCCATTCCTCTGTGAGAGCAATTTTGAGCTCACGAAGCGTGATTAGGGGAGGGTTTCGTTGTTTAACGCATCTCCCTAGCTCGTCCCAAGCATGCTCGATCGGATTTATATCCGGGCTGCGTGCTGGCCACTCCATACGAGTAATGTTCATCTCTTGAAGGTAGTCACTCACAATCCAACTGGTATGAGATCGGGCACTGTCATGCATAAAACTAGCATCCTCACCCAAATTGAACATAAATGGCCCAACGTGTTCATTAAGGTTTTCTTCCACATATCTTACGCTAGTTAAAGAGCCGTTTTCTATGAACACCAGCTCTGTGCGACTCTCAGATGAAATTCGGGCCCACACAAGTACATACCCATAACCGTAGGCTACTTTTTCTTCGATGCATGCTTGCTTTCACTTTGGTGTCCTATACGCTCTGTGTCTTCCATCGTGCTTGTAGAGTATAAATTTTGATTCGTTGGAGAACATAACTTTTGACCAATCTTAAATAGTCCAATTGAAGTGGTTTTGGGCAAATCTTAGTCTTGAAGAATGATGCCTACGTTCCAGTTTAGGGCCATTTGCAGGTCTAAGGGGTTTCAAATTAGCTTCAGCAAGTTGTCGTCTTACTGTCCATGCGCTTGGGTTGGTCCTCCAAAGAGTCAAAATTGTTTTGTAAGTTCAGTTCCTGTGAGAAAGCGATTACAAAGCATCGTGTCCACCAAGTATCGATCTTCTCGTGCTGCGGTACACCTGGTTCTGCCTGTTCCTGGTCTGCGTAGGTTAGAGCCAGTCTCCTCGTAACGTCGGAGAACTCTTTTTACTGTTGACAGCGACACACCGACAGCCCTAGCTGTATCGCGCTAACTCCGGCCGGTTTCCAGCATTGTGAGAATTCTGGTGCATTTTTCAGATGTAAACGACATTATTACAGCTTGAATAATAAATATTGAACAGTGAATATGGTTTATATACCCACTTAAATGAGAGATTAGAAACACAAGCAAAATCAAATGCAGTAATTTTGTAATTCCATCTTTGAAAGTTTCCATTTTTTTTATTTGATTTTTTTATGACTTAACTTTACAATAACTAGGAAGTTTTAATAACTTAATATAAGGAATATTTAATTGTCTATTTAACACGATTTATTTTATTAAGCTGTCTTTGACTGACCCCAATTCAGTGATCATGACTGTATATTAATATTATAAAGAGGAAAGATTTGTTTGTTTGAAATGAATAGGCTCCGAAACTACTGGACCGATTTGAAAAATTATTTTACCATTAGAATCCTACATTATCCCTGATGAACATAGGCAATATTTTATCCCGGTAAAGTGACGTTTTCCCGAGGGACGGCGGGTAACACCGCGACGGACAGCTAGTTTTACATACAATAATAATAAAATAAAGAAATGTGAATGGAAACACCGGTGAGGGTAGGTCAAAGAAAAGATACAAAACAGTACAAACTATAGCCAATATTATAAAATATAGGTACCTTAAGCTAACATACATAAAATACTATGTGTATTAGATTATAAGTACTTTTGGAAATAAATTTACTATTACTAATTTAGTATAAGTAAATAAGTATTTTATGTATGTTAAATGCAGTAGATTATAAGTACTTTTGGAATTAAATTTACTATTACTATTACTAATTTAGTATTAGTAAATAAATAAATAAAATAAATAAATAAATAATGCTGGACAATTTCACACAGCATCATCTAGCCCCAAACTAAGCATAGCTTGTACTATGGGAACCAGTTAACTGATACACTACTTATATACTTTTTTGTTTGTAAATACAAACATATTATACATAGAAACACAAAGTTGATACAAATAAGTATTTTATGTATGTTAAATGCAGTTTTCAAGCCAAAACATATCTAGTTTTTAGACTTACAGCTGGGCTGACACAAATCTCGCACATAGATACAGGCGATACAGGCTTGGCCTAGTGCGGGGTCCGTTGTAAATTATTTATGTATGAAATAAATAAATAAATAGGTGGTTCACTGTCACCAACTCCAACTCACTCCTTTCGTACCCATATCTTCCTTCACACAGTCCATCCATCTTTTCTTTGGTCTGCCTCTTCTGCTACATCCCTCCACATTCAAAACTAACAATCGTCTCGTTACATCACCCACTTTCCTCCTCATAACAATGCCCATAGCACGACAACTTATTACTCCTCAACTTATCCGTCACTGGCGCAACTTTCAAACTTCCTCTAATATCATTCCTGATATTGTCCATTTTTGTAACTCCACACTTCCATCTCAACATAATTCTATAAATTCTATATAGTTGTAAAATCTAACATAATATTATCTACTCTTGGTTTATGCATTCCTGGTACTTGGTCTTGTAGTAACCACTACTTGACCACTTTAATGCGTTGTGGTGCGGTTGCGGTGTGAATTCTAATCGCGCGGGCGAGGCATGCTCTCTGCGAGTCGACGGACCTCCGCGCGCCGCTCGCTTCGAAGGAACGCGAACCACCGCGTCTCCCACAAACGCCGCACGCGCGACTCGTACACTATGTCGTACACATTCTCTTGCCACACTGAAACAACAACAACTTTTTAGGGATTCAGATTTGCGGCACAAGAAACGAAGAGTTCTGATAATCTCGCTTGAGTGTGTATAAATAACAGTAGAGTCTACACTCTACGTTCTGCTCAGAAGTGTGGAAGCGGCTCGCTGCGCTCGCCTCGCTCAAACTGCACGTACCTGCTTCCTTGGGCAGTGGGCAGGCGGACCGGGTTGCGATCTCGGGTTCGGACGATGCTCCTGGAAATCAAGGTATATAGGTAACTAGCTGACCCGCGCAACTTCGTCTGCGCATTATTAGGAACAAAGTGGAGGAGTTTTGAGTGAATCGAGAGTACAAAATATAAAACTCCTTCGCATGATATAATATTTTTTTTTATATATGTTTCTCTCAAGAATCATTTAATAGATAAAGGTAGGAAAAATCTTACCCAGATCTTGCAATGCTAAGAACAAAACGAATACGGTAATTGGTACAGAATCGCTGAAGCGAGCGCAGCGAGTTTTTGAAGAGAGAGAGAGTTTTTGAAGAAATTAACTCGAAACGTATTTTTTTTATAGCAAGAACGAAGATTTAAAATTTCGAAATAAAATTATTAACTAATATTGCGTTATGTTTCTCTCAAGAATCCCTTAATAGATAGAGGTAGGGAAAATCTTACCCAGATCTTGCAATGTTAAGAACAACACGATAGCGGCAACTGGTGTCAGATTTGCCGAAGCGAGCGGCAATACCTACCTGCGACTTCGTCAGCAATATAAAAATATCGAAAACTCTTAGCAAAAATCTCCATTAACTTTTCAAAACTCAAAATCAAAGATTATTATTATACTCGATCTCCGCCATAGTAAAAACGCCACCTAGGAAAAAAGTGTAAAGTAGTTTTGACCTCTAGACCGATAGATGGCGTTATAGCCAAGGAAAAATATTTTAATATCAAAAAATCATAACTTCGGAGTTCGGATATATTGATGGGTGGGAACACACATGTTACATGTTTATCATTAATTTTAAAATAATTTATTATGCAAAATACAAAAAAAAAACGAAAAAATTTAGAGTGCAAAAAGTGGCTTCGGGGCGGTCACCCATCCTTATTATGACCGCGCCCAGGGTTGCTTAACTTTTTTCCCCATACAAACTTCCAACCCTTATTTTCCCGCCCCCTTATGGTAATTGACAAAAAAAAGTAGCCTATGTCCATCCCTGGGGTATACTCTTTATCCATGCCAAATTTCAGCTTAATCGGTTCAGCGGTTTGGGCGTGAAAAGGTAACAAACAGACAGACAGACAGACAGACAGACAGACAGAGTTACTTTCACATTTATAATATTAGTATGGAAGTATGGATATGGATGTATTGTGGCATGGACTTAATTAAAAAACTTACAATACGATACATCTACAGGTACTATACAGTCTCAGGAGCCAACCTTTACCTACTCTTAACGGGGCGCTTAGTGCATGAGACATTGTTTGAGATGGAATAAGAGAAGCACCTAAACCATCTCAGCGTATCCAGAGGAATTACTTTTTTTAATTGAAATAAAAATATGGGCCCTAGTTAAGTTGCTTTTTGTACACCTTCCTTGCTGCCTAATGTTATTATTAAAAGAACACGTACCTGCTTCCCTGGGCGGCGGGCAGGGCGGGCGGGCCGCAACCTCAGGCACGGACGAAGCTCCTGGAAATCAAGGTTACATGTGGCGTGGACACTATCAAACTTAGGCGTTAAGATACATCTTTAGGAGGCAGGAGGCAACCTATACGTTTGTACCTAGGTACCTACACCTAAAGGGACGCTCAGTACCTACCTAGGACATAGTTTAAGATGGAATAAGCAGAACACCTAAACCATCCTCGGTAATACGTGTGGAACTTGCTGAGCTTGGATTGGATCATGGACTCTAGACATTGGCATATCTTTGTGCTGTGGTTTGGGCTCGATAACAACACGACCAATGTTGCAATTGTTCACCTCAAGTAAACATTTTTCGGTTTGAAATTAAGTACCTAGGCACTGTAGGCACCCTTGGTACTAAGTTCGGGCCGAGTTCATAGGTGAATTTTATCGATATAGAGAAACGCCCGATTAAGGTGAAATATCAGATTTATCACTGTACCTATCGGCAGTCTACTGTGTAGATTACGTAGACACTACCCCGTAAAGTGTCTACGTACTACGCAGAGTATCTACGCATCAATTTATGCGTAGACACTTTACGCTACGATGTAGAGTATCTACGCATCAGTATAAGCGTAGACACTCTACGGTGTAGACACTCTATGTTCGGAAGCGCCTGACAGATTTCGCTCTGTAAGAGTCGCGTCTCGATCTTGCACTTAATTTTAAGTAGGTTAAGTTTACTTCAATACAAGTCTACATGAAAAGCTCGTCTCACTGTTTTTTATTCCGAAAATTAAACCAGCCTGAAATAGACAGAACCCGGTACATGGTCCTACGAGCCCGATGTCAGGATAACAGCAAGGATAAAAGGGAAGTGATCAGTGGTGATATTCATCCTTTGATTGTATGACCGGTACTTACATAACCTATAAACTGCTACATCACATTTCACAATTTTTGATTTGCACAAATTTATACCAAAAAACAAGTAATTTGGCTAATCATTGTATTATATTCCTCAATCATATATACTGGTACCTGTTGTTTGATGTATTTTTAAGCCTTATAGCAGATTTGAACCATTTTGTTGAAATTTTAACTTGTCATTTTCATTGTAAAACTTTAAAGTTTATATAGCTATATTTGTTTGCTTTACAACCAAAGCCATTCACATTGAACTTGTAGGTGACTTAACTAGTAACTCTTTTATTTCTGCCTTACGCAGATTCATTGCCCGCAGAGGTAAACCGTCAGATATCTACTCAGATAATGGCACTTCGTTTGTCGGTGCTTATAATTAAATAGGTAAATTCTTAAAGGATAACTGCAGTTCGTTGCCTGAAAGTCTGGCGAACGATAGTATTAATTTTCATTTATGTCCGCCCTATTCTCCTCACTTTGGAGGCCTTTGGGAAGCGGGAGTAAAATCTATAAAGTACCATTTGTATAGAGTATTGGGTCATTGCATCTCACATACGAAGAACTGATCACTGTCCTAACTCAGATTGAAGCAATCCTGAACTCAAGGCCGCTTACTCCCCTTTCAAGCGATTCAAATGACCTGACGCCGCTTACGCCTGGACACTTCCTCATTGGACAACCCATGACCGCCCTTCTAGTTCCTGACCTTCAGAATAATCCCGTGGATCGATTAACAAGATTTCAAAGGCTTGAACAACTCCGTCAACATTTCTGGACGAGATGGTCCAAGGAGTATGTCAGTGAACTACAGCAGCGTGTCAAGTGGAGCTCAAGCAAATCAGCGTTAGAACTCCACAGTCTAGTTGTTATCAAGGAAGATAACCTTCCGCCCTTAAAATGGAAGCTTGGTCGCATTGTTGCAGTCTACCCAGGAACTGATGGCATCAATCGGGTCGCTGATGTTCGCGTCGCCAATGGAGGAATAGTCCGAAGATCGTTCAGCAAAATCTGCCCTTTAATGAAGATTTCTGGTTGATAGCAAGCTATCAACATCCGGGGGAATGTTCGGAAGCGCCTGACAGATTTCGCTCTGCAAGAGTCGCGTCTCGATCTTGCACTTAATTTTAAGTAGGTTAAGTTTACTTCAATACAAGTCTACATGAAAAGCTCGTCTCACTGTTTTTTATTCCGAAAATTAAACCAGCCTGAAATAGACAGAACCCGGTACACTCTATGACTACGCATTATTCCACATGTGAGCTGGTGGGAAAGTAAAGGACAGACACTCTTCACCAGAGTCCCGCCAGCTCACTAACTTGCCTGCAGAACTCGCTGCTTCGTAGATCTCTTCGTAAATAGGCTCGCTATCCTGCCTCGCGCGTGCGTGAGCAGATTTTGTCTTGCTCTTCTTTAATCTCCACGCTGTAGAAAAAAAAACATGTCGCTGAGACCTGGGGCCTCTCAAGTGATGAATTTGAAATTTCGCTGAATATTCGGATATTTCCTTGCGTTTGCGTCAATAAGATCAACCTACAACCTCGGCCATAACCTAAATTGGTCCTTGAAGTCTGAAATCGTAGAAGGAAACATCCGAATACCTGCTCAGCGAAATTTCAAATTCATCGCTTGAGAGTGAGGCCTCTTTCAGAAACCATGACATTTCTTAGAGGATGATGTCCCAAAAGTGACCTGATTTTTTTTTCCATGCCTCCCGAAATTGTATAATTAAATATATTTTTTCCAAAAATGGGACATTCGTTCCAAACACAAATGCTGCTTTCAAAACTCAAGGCTTATGAGGATGTAGGTAGGGACATTGACAGAAACTAAACTTGTACGACTAAAAAATTCAATAAATTATAAGTAAAACAAAGTGAGGCTTGTCGAAGTCGTAGATACTTATTATTTATCTGTGCATTACTTACCAATAACTGCAGCGATTGCAGAAATAATCAGAACAAGAGCGACGGAGCAGCCAATGATCAACAACTGATCGGGTCCAGAACTCTCTGTCAGGTGAAAGTTGTTCTAAATCAATAAGCAATCACTTTATATTATCCTACTATAGGTACCTAACGTACTACCCGTATCACAGGGTACGGCTGACATTGTTCAGATAGTAGGTAGTGGGTTCGAATCCGGTCGTGCACCAATGAATTTTTCTGCCCAAAATGTGCACTGCAAGTTGGTTTTTAGTGTTCCGTACCCAAAGGGTAAAACGGGAACCCTATTTAGTAATAGGGATCCCGTACGTCTGTCCGTTTGAATAGCCTATATGCTATTCCAGGTCACTCTCCATCTACGCCTATTCCAAGTTTCATCCAAATCGGTTCACTGGTTTAGGCGTGATTGAAACACAAATACAGACATCTAAACAAACTCACAAACTTTTAGCTTTATTATATTAAGTGGGATAGTACAGAACCCTTCGTGCGCAAATCCGACTCGCACTTGGCCGGTTTTTTTCAAAATGGTGAAGGAAAACTATTGTAAGTTCGAAAGAATTACTAGTGACACGACAAGAAGGTACCTTAGGTACATACTGTAACTACCTAGGTAGACAAACTCGACTCTCATTTACGATACCTATGTAGTACTTAGTAGGTGACGCTCAAAATCATAGTTAAAAAAATTACATACGTCACCAACTGGTAACCCCCGCAGTAGTAACCGCCTTACTAAGGGGGTCACCAGTTGGTGACGCTGACTGTACGTACGTAGGTTAGGTATCTATGACTTACCTGATGATGAGGATGCATCAACCGCCGAGTCAAGTTGTATGCTTCTGTTTCTATATTCATCAACTGCAACCCAATTTACTGTAAGTACATTAATTTTCGAAGTTAGCGAGCTGTCGAAATAAAGAACTGTAGAAGTACAGTCCAAAAAAAGAAACAAAAAAATATGTAAACGAAAAGTAAAAGTCGGTGTGTCGTTGCCGCTCGCCCTATCTTCCGCGACCAAACGGGGGAGCACCGTTTAAAGCGTTGGCGGCGGGGCCGCAGTGGAAGAGGAGTGTCGGTATTTCGTTGCCGATCTCCCTGTCCTCTGCGGCCGTTTTGAGGAGTAGCTTCTCCGCGCGTCCCTCTGGCTCGCAGAGGGCGCAGTGGATGAGGCTAGGACGAGCTGGTAGGCTCGTAGGCGGGGGAACACCTAAGAGGTGGAAGGCGGTGATACCTCCTCTGGAGAGTGCGTGGTACGCCATATCACCGCCTTCACTACTCTTGCCCGGCATCAAGGGATGTGGGTGCCCTGGCGACTTGGTCAGATAAGTCCTGACTGACTTGCCTTGGCACCAGTCACTTGTATGGTCTGGATGAGGAGGCCGCGGAGTGGGTTCGGAGCGAGGCCGAACCCACTCGGGATGGAAGGCGGGAACGCACCGCCTGTCCCGCGAGGGGGCGAGTGGTATCCCCTGCCCAACAGGGGACTTTTCGGGTCTGCGGGCGGTCGGAGTGAGGACTCTTGCTGCTCATCATGCAGATCCCGGTAGGGCGGCGACACTGTTAGGCAGGTGTCGTCGTGAGCTCCACGCACGTGGTTTAACAGCCGCGTATGTGGGTGCCGGGCGTGGCTGTGGGTGCCATTACCGGGATTATGCTCAAGGCAAAATGCGAGAGGGGCACCGCGTGCGTTCCGTAGGAGATCCCGGAGCCCCTCGTTATGTATAGAGGCCGGCCGTCGGGTAGTTTTTAGTGGATCGTCGAGTGCTCGACAACCGCACACACCCCAATTACGTTCCCTCGACGTAATTGGATGTCTGTGAGTAGATTTTCTATCCGTAAAAAAAAGGTACTTACCTAGGTACTTCACAAATAGGTATTATCCTAGATACAAATACAAATTTTATTTACCAGAAAGAAATTACAAGTTTTAAATTATTACTAGAAGTCCCCGCACGAGGGCTAGCCTGTGTCGCGGGAAACCGAAAAACAAAAAAAACAAAAAGGTAATTTCCGGGAAAAAATAATTAAAAAGAAATGGATAGCACTTTACAAGGCAGAGAGAACTAAAGAAAAAAAAAAGAAAAGAATAAAAGAGAAAAAGAAAAAAAAAGAAGAGATAATAGTATACTTACCTAGTTAAGATAAGTAGGTCGGAAGTTAGGTACTTACGTTTAGTGGGTTGACAAGTGGTATATGGGGAGAAAGTTGAAAATCCTCTAACAGGTCGCAGTAGTTTGCAAACACAACTCGGTCCATATCTCATACAGTCATCATCTTTACTACAAGGTTCGCCGCCGCATGTGTTATTTACGCATATTCCATTTCTACAATCCTCGTATGGTTCACATTTATAACCGCCTGTACATATAGGTTCGCATGCATAGTACGGATTTCCAGAGTAACCTGGTAGACATTCGCATTCAGGGCTTATTTCAGTGCTGCTTTCCTTGCCCTTTAATATAGTAGTCCTCTTATCACGACATCTTGCTCCTGCGCCACATGTTATAGTTTTACAAAGCTCAACACATCTTTCGTTGAAACAAGCTAAGCCTTCTCCGCAATCGCCGTGGTAGATGCATTCGTCTTTTGGTTCTGGTTCCGAAAATGGTGGCAATTTAATTGTGTCCACTGGTAATTTGCAATGTGGTGGCGTTCCCTGGAAGCCCGGCGAGCAAGCGCATAATACTTGATGTGAGCTTATGAGAGCACCAATGCAACGAGCATTCAGCCCACATGGAGAAGGTTCACAAGAATTACTTGACATTATAATTGTATCTAAAAAATATAAGAAAACAACCATTAGCATATTGGTTAGTAGGTTAGGTATAACAAGGATTTTTTTAATTTTCATCATACATCGTAAACCATATATCATAAAAATATGTTTAAACCTTTCTGCGGCTGGTATATATGTGTCCCAGCCGCTTTGAGACGGATAAATAGACAGATAGTTAGTGTTTATTGAAGTGATCATTCATCAAACTTATCCTAGTTTAAAGACACTACCTACCTGAATATATATGTTACTTTTTTTTGAATAAACATCTATCTATCTATCTATCTATCTATCATCCATAACCAGATCATTTGTTCTGGTTATGGATGGGATAATACATCCCATGCTATTTAAGCACATCCTTGTCACTCTGTTTTTGTATTTAGATTGGGATTGTATGCTCCAAAACGTTGTAGGTTTATCTGGTAATAAGTGAGCAGAGGTAGTTTTAAGCTGGCGACATTAGTTTATCGTCTGTGGCCGATAAAGTCGATAGGTGTAACAAAATTTTGTATTTTTGCAATTGTTCTTTCAAACTCCTTTCAGATGGCGTTGCTACAATACGCACAACCAGTCTTTAGCTCTCTGAAGTAGGTAGGTAGACTGCGCAGAACCCAGTTTTGGTGGCGCCTAAAAGACGAAGACAGCGATGTATAGGTAGCTGCCTCGCTTTGGACATTTTTTTGAATGAACATTTTGTCATGAAAAGGCTACCTTCAGAGAGACAGAGATCGGTTGTGCATACTGTACCTGGCTACCTATAGATACCTATCTTTAGGTAGCTTGATACAGTCAGCGTCACCAATTGGTAACCCCTTTAGTAAGGGGTCCATTAATCACCTGAGGCTCGAAAGGTGGGAGAGGGGGTTCGGAAAAAAATCATTGCTGGGTGTTAGTTAGTTATGTACCTACTCACCTGATGAACATTCTGCTATAATAAAAAGTAAATAACTCACAAAACGCAACATGCTTGAAACGTCTCCAACGAAACAAGTTTCAATTAATATTGAATAATTATTTAAATTATTAGTTAAGTAATTATTTTTCGATGATTTAATGTAATGCACTTAACAATAACTTATTTATTTTCCTCAAATTAGTTTACCTACAGGCTCTGATAGCTAATTTTATAACAACATAATAGGTGGCAAACCTGAATAATTACCTAGGTATATTGTATTTACCCGACTGTCAAAGGAAGGGTGTTGTTTTGAACAAAGAAAAATAATTGTTTCATTATTTACCTACTCTAAAGTTTATTTTAATAGAGTTTGGAGTGAATCAGACCGATTTCCATAGAAACTTTAACATCCTGTAGGGGTTGATTTTCGAAAATATTATACGCTTAAATGTTATTCTAGAATAACAAAAAGTAGAAAAACATTCCCATAGTACAAGCTTTGCTTAGTTTGGGGCTAGATGATGCTGTGTGAAATGTCCAGCATTATTTATTATTTATAGGTTTAGGTATAAAGACATTTATTCTCAAAAAGACACAATGCGTCACTTACATGCGAACACTAATGAAACATAGTAAATCTTATAAAGTATTATTATTTATTAAGTTATTTATTATCTATACAGTTCTGTAAATTCTACGAGTATATGTGAAAAGGTCGTAAGCGTTCCAACTCGTTACAAATGATACTACTGCATAGATTCAATAAAGTTTTATTGAATGATGTACAGAGCGAAGGGGCTTAAAGCTAGTCAACCAAAAATCATACACGTTTGAGTCAAAACGCAACGATAGCGCGATCTATTTTTTCCTATGGCGCCATCTAGTTGTGAGTTGCGTACTAAAATTTCTAACTTACAAAATTCACAGTTTTATCAATAGAGCTTTTGCAATAGGAACAACGTTAATAAATTACACACAAAAAAAACCTTAAATTAATAGGACATACCGCCCACCAAGAACATCTGTTTATGTTCTTAATAAACGAACAGCCAAAAAAAAACCAAACAACAGGCACAACTAAATGTAGAGATGTATAAAAAGATCAATAATAAACTTCAACAGCTAGAGATACTAACACATTTGTGGACTGTAATAAAACTAACAACTATATCTAAAACAAGTGTACATTTACTTAACAAACTCAAACAACCAAAATGAAACCTAAAATATATTACTAATATAAACCTTAACAAATTACCTACTCAGTAACAGGTAAAACACATAGCTTAGAAACCGGACGCTTACATTGCGACCCATTACTTATGAGAGTTACGACTCGTGTGATTTTATCCAAACCAGCGTGCTTTTCTACTACTCTACCTAAAAGCCAACGAGCAGGAGGCACGTTGTCCTCCTTAATCAAAACAACGTCACCAACATTTGGCTCTGGAATAATCTTATTCCATTTGTAGCGTTGCAACAATTGGACCAAGTACTCCTCCGACCATCGTCGCCAAAACTCTTGCAACATACGCTGAAACAACTGCCAGCGTTTTAAGCTATTTACATTACTATTTTCATAATTACGATCAGGCACCGTTATCAGAGGCTCTCCGATTAAAAAATGCCCGGGTGTTAAGGGAGTGGGGTCACTGGGACTGTCAGGCATCAACGATAACGGACGTGAATTGAGACATGCTTCTACTTGGATCAGAACCGTAGACATCTCTTCATAAGTGAGAGTGGAGTTACCTATTACCCTCTTTAAGTGATATTTGGTGGACTTCACTCCTGCCTCCCAAAGACCTCCAAAATTCGGTGCATGAGGTGGAATGAAATGCCACTTGGTACCATTGCTGCCTAACCATTCTCTTATGTCTACGGCCACTGATGATTTCTCTGCTGCGACAAGATGTTGAAGTTCCTTGGCGGCGCCAACGAAATTAGTGCCGTTGTCACTCCAAACTTCACTTACAACACCTCTGCGACCTACAAACCTACGAAACCCTGCAATGAAGCCTTGAGCCGATAAATCACTTATTGCTTCTAAATGAATGGCTTTGGTTGCCATACAAACAAAAAGGCAAACATATCCCTTGTAGGATTGATGGCCACGACCCTTTGACGTCCGTATGCTAATCGGACCAGCGAAATCAACCCCGCTGTGCCTGAATGGTCTTGCTGGTGTCACTCTACTCGACGGTAACTGACCCATCAACTGGGTTTGAGCAGCTATAGAGTACCGTTTGCAAATTACACATTTGCGCACAAATGCTTTCACTGAGGATTTGGCCGAAATAACCCAATATCTTGTACGCAAATTATTCAGGACCAATGTGATACCACCATGTAGAGTCCTCCTGTGGGCTTCACCAATCACTAAATTAGTGAAGTGACTGCCTTGTGGAAGAATAATGGGGTGTTTTGTATCTTCGCATACGCTTGCATTATGAATGCGTCCGCTGACGCGCAAAACTCCCTCATTATCTAACATTGGGCTAAGTGACTTGAGTTTGCTTCTTGCCTTGACCGTACCTGTCTTTTTAATATCTGTAATTTCTTCCTTAAATACTTCTTCTTGGACTTGTCGAATACACACCTTTGTTGCTTCCTCTATCTCATCTCTCGTTAAATAACCTTCATACCTTTTACTATCATCTTCTAGTTTCCTCCATCTCAAAACTCTTCGGCAGTAAGCAATGACTCTTACTAACTTACTCAATGTTGAATACTTTGTCCAAACAGAAAGAGCTTGTGTGTTCTCTATGGCCACATGTGCCTTGACTGATCTCTGTTCCATGTTAGTGGAAATGGCTTTCGGTCTTGTGTATTCTATAGCTACATTCCGAAGCCACTGAGGACCTTGAGACCACAAAATATTGCAGGACAACTCTTGTGGAGTCGACCCTCTTGACGCAATATCTGCTGGGTTTTGAGAGGACTGGACATGAGCCCAGTGTGAATTATCGAATTTTGATAATATAGCAGAGACTATGTTAGCAACAAAGGTAGTCCAGCGGCTAGGGTGGCTACTAAGCCACGCTAAAACCACGGATGAATCTGTCCATGCATGAACGTGAGTCTTTGGAATCTTCATGACTTCAGATACCTCCGAAATTAACTCAGCTAGCAAGGCCGCTCCTAAAAGCTCAAGCCTGGGAATAGACTGTTGTTTCACAGGGGCAACCTTTGTTCGGGCAGTAATTAAACTGATTGTGATGGAGTTATCAGCCTTTACAACTCTAACATAAACAACCGCCGCGTACGCAGCAACAGAAGCATCAGAGAAACCGTGCAGTTCCACCATCAAACTATCAGCTGCTGTGTCAACCCATCTTGGAAGACTGAATCTACGCGTTTCTTCAAGATTGTGTCGGTATGTCAGCCACTCTACCTTCAACTCTATGGGCAACTCCTCATCCCAGCCTATTCCTGAAAGCCAAAGCTTTTGTATGAATATTTTGAACGTAACAACACATGGTGCTGCCCATCCCAACGGATCAAATAGGCGGGAGATGTCTGAAATGACCTTGCGCTTCGTGATGGGAGTCTGTGGCGAAGATAATCTCACTGAATATTTGAATTCATCGCGATCACAATCCCATGAAATGCCCAAAATTTTCATCATATTATCTATTTTTATATCCTTTTCCTTGATTCCTGGATCCTGATTATTTTCTTCCTGTACCATTAACTCATTTAATTCCTTGCAGCTGCTAACCCACTTTTGTAATTGGAAGCCTCCCTTGTTAAGCGCCTCTGTTATTTCCTTTTTTAACATTAGTCCTTCTTCTATGTTCTCACACCCTGTCATCAAATCATCCACATAGAATTCGTTTTTTATTTTCTCAGCAACCTCAGGACAATGTGCACATGAATCAGTTGCTACCTGCTGCAGTGTTTTTACTGCAAGGTAAGGCGCTGCCGAAGTTCCAAAGGTAACTCTCAGCATTCGGAAGTCATCCATTTTTAACATGGGATCGTCACGCCACACCACTCTCTGAAAATCTGTGTGTTCAGGTAAAACCTTTACTTGACGATACATTTTTATTATGTCAGCGCAAATACTTATAGGGTACATCCTCCATTTCATAATTATATGACGCAATGGTGGTTGTAAAGTAGGACCGACCATAAGATCGTCATTCAAGGATACCCCATTTAGTCCTTTCATGGAAGCGTCGAACACAATTCGAACCTTAGTTGTTGATTTGTCCTCCCGTACAACGGCATGATGTGGCAAGTAAACCGCTGTAGCTCTTTTAGGATCATCATCTTGTACGCGCTCAACATGACCAAGGTCCATGTATTCGTGAAACACTTCTGAGTATCGCTTCTTCACTTCTGGGTTCTTCTTGAACTTATTTTCAAGAAGTTGAAATCTCTTTATAGCGAGCTCTCTGGAACTACTATGCTGACACTGGGGATCATTATTACGAAATGGAAGGTGAACAACATATCTACCACTTTCGTCCTTGTGAGTGGTTTGGGAGTAGATGTCTTCACATCGTTGTTCTTCTTCAGAAAGTATCCTTTGTGATCCTGGAATCACACTCTCAATCTCCCAAAAGCTCTTTAGGAGTTGGTTGTCATCAACCTCATCGCAAGTACTTATAACAGCATGATGACAATGAATATTAGAAGTAGAGTTTGATGGAATTTTCCCAGATAGGATCCATCCCAAGGCTGTGTTTTGGGCTACTGGAAAGCCTTGGGGACCTTGCATTAGTCCATCTCTCAATACCTGGCCATATACTTCAGCTCCAAGCAAGACGTCTATCTTGTTTGGTGTATGATATTCCGGGTCAGCTAAAGTAACGTGTACCTCAGGCCAGTTGAATTCGTCAACTTTCTCCGAAGGTAAGAGCGATGTAATAGTTCCTAATACAAACGCTTCTACCTGGACACTAAATTTGGGATCAGTGCGAGAGTGGATAGTCACTGTGACTGTAAATCTAGAGGCAAAACTGCCCTGCTCACCGCCTACCCCTGAAATGACCGTTCTGGCCGCTGTCTTTTTTAGTCCTAACAACTGAACTGTTGATTCGGTTATGAAAGATGCCTGGGACCCCTGGTCCAATAACACCCTCAACAGTTGTGTCGACCCGTTTCTTGTCTGTGCGTCGACTAGAGCTGTGGCCAACAAAACTTGTGTTGGGACTGACCTCTGAGCAAAATGTGAAGCTACTTTTGAAGTAGATGGTTCGCCCTCTGATAACGATGTCTGAACAGCAGACACCGCTGACTTAACTTCAGCCGTTGTGTTAGAATTCAAGGTTGGTACGGCTGAATTTGTAACTGAATTGGGATGCAACAACGAATGGTGCCTTCGCCTGCAAATACGACAACAAGAAGTTTGACGGCAAAATTTGACGGAGTGATTTATACCAAAACAGTTAAAGCATAACCTATTGGTTTGAACAAAATCATGACGAGAATCGTAATTCAGTTTTGCAAATTGCTTGCAATTCGCAATTTTATGATTTTCTTTACAATAAGTGCATGACAGTACTTCATTGGCTTTGTTGTCGGTGCTTGCGCTTATTACGTGATGAACTTTCGGCTTACTAACGGTCGGTTTGGATCTAGAGCTATTATCCAAAAACTCCAATGCGCGCGATCTTGCTTGTAAAAACTCTCTGAATTCTACGAGTGTGGGCAATTGGTCATGGGAGCTTATTTTGGTTTCCCATTGTTTCCGACTTTCGACATCTAATTTAAGACTCACAATAAGCACTACTAAGATGTCCCATGACTGCACATCTACCCCGAGATTCTTTAGACCATTCAAACACTCCATCGTGGTGTCCAAAAGACCCTTGATTGCGCTAGAGTTTTCAGTAACATTTGTTTGACTCATGAATCTTTTTAGTAAGCAATTAGCTATAAATCTTTTGTTATCGAATCGATTCTTGAGAATCGACCAACATTCACTGTAATTAGCCGACGTTATGGGAATATTCCGAACTAACTGCTCTGCTTCACCCGACAACAAACCCTTTAAATAATGCATTTTTTGTACATCTTCTAAGCTTTCATTATCGTGAACCAATGACTTAAATAAATCCTTAAAAGTAGGCCATTGGGTGTAATTACCCGAAAATGTGGGAATCGTGATTTTTGGCAATTTGAGACTATCGGTTTTACATTTTTCAAATCTATTAGAACCAGAACCTGCTGGAGCCGCAACTACTTTGTTAAACTCATGCATAACTTCTCTCAATTCACTTTTATATGTTATGTATAACTCCTCAGTCATTTCATACATTTCATTTTTGAAATATTTGTCATTTTTATTTTGTTCGCTTACTTCTTGCACAATTTCTTCATGAGTTTTAACAAAGCTGCTCCAAGCACTTTCCAAAGCTTCTAATCTAACTTCCGCGTACGAACATGTAATACGTTCTTTAGGCGACTTCTTAAAATTAACTCTAGCCTTCTCAATACGCGATTTTGTATCGTTTTGTAACTTGTAAAAAGCTTCCATTTTTAGAGTTCAAAAAGTTAAAATTTTACAAGTGTTTGAAAGTTAAATAATATTTTAAAAATCGGGCATGGATTCCCCGTCTCAACAGAGTTTGATACTTAAACTAACATGCACACGAAAATTACAAGTCCATATTTGTTAAAATTTTCTAAGTTGAATAATCAGTAAAAATTTTAAAGTCCAAAAGTCTCTATAATAATTTCTTCTTGCATAAACACCACACGATTCACTTCAAAACAAATAAAGATAATAATGTACTCACGATTGCACTTCACAAACCACCACAATTATTGTACTCCATCCAGTATTGCCTTGATTGTATCCAAATATTTCTGAACTGCAGCTTGCAGCGCCCTCTAGCGCTTCCACAGTGAACTTCGTCTGACAGCTGTCACTGTCAGCTAAATGTCTTCTCAAACAGCAGACGTGAGGCACTTCAGGACAATCCGCCACTGGTTTCTGTGCCTTTGCAATTTCTTGCAAACAGGAAATCAGCTACTCCAAGGGAGTGGCCAATTATAAAAAATCCGCTCGAAAAGGACCATGAAAAGGTCGTAAGCGTTCCAACTCGTTACAAATGATACTACTGCATAGATTCAATAAAGTTTTATTGAATGATGTACAGAGCGAAGGGGCTTAAAGCTAGTCAACCAAAAATCATACACGTTTGAGTCAAAACGCAACGATAGCGCGATCTATTTTTTCCTATGGCGCCATCTAGTTGTGAGTTGCGTACTAAAATTTCTAACTTACAAAATTCACAGTTTTATCAATAGAGCTTTTGCAATAGGAACAACGTTAATAAATTACACACAAAAAAAACCTTAAATTAATAGGACAATATGGTTGTAAAATCTAACATAATATTATCTACTCTTGGTCTATGCATTCCTGTTTCTTGGTCTTGTAGTAACCACTGCTTGACCACTTTAATGCGTTGTGGTGTGAATTCTAATCGCGCGGGCGATGCATGCTCTCTGCGAGTCGACGGACCTCCGCGCGCCGCTCGCTTCGAAGGAACGCGAACCACCGCGTCTCCCACAAACGCCGCACGCGCGACTCGTACACTATGTCGTACACATTCTCTTGCCACACTGAAACAACAACAACTTTTTAGGGATTCAGATTTGCGGCTCAAGAAACGAAGAGTTCTGATAATCTCGCTCGAGTGTGTAGTAACAGTAATAACAGTAGAGTCTACACTCTACGTTCTGCTCAGAAGTGTGGAAGCGGCTCGCTGCGCTCGCCTCGCTCAAACTGCACGTACCTGCTTCCTTGGGCAGTGGGCAGACGGACCGGGATGCAACATCGGGTTCGGACGATGCTCCTGGAAATCAAGGTATAAAGGTAATGTATTGTAGCATGGACTAAATTAAAAAACTTATAATACGATACATCTACAGGTACTATGCAGCCCCATACCTACTCTTAACGGGGCGCTTAGTGCATGGGACATTGTTTGAGATGGAATAAGAGAAGCACCTAAACCATCTCAGCGAAATATCCAGAGGAATTACTTTTTTTTAATTGAAATAAAAATATGGGCCCTAGTTAAGTTGCTTTTTGTACACCTTCCTTGCTGCCTAATGTTATTATTAAAAGTACACGTACCTGCTTCCCTGGGCGGCGGGCAGGGGGGGCGGGCCGCAACCTCATGCACGGACGAAGCTCCTGGAAATCAGGGTTACATCTGGCATGGACACTATCAAACTTAGGCGTTAAGATAGAAGGCAGGAGGCAACCTATACGTTTGTACCTAGGTACCTACACCTAATAGGACGCTTAGTACCTACCTAGGACATAGTTTAAGATGGAATAAGCAGAGCATCTAAACCATCCTCGGTAATACGTGTGGAACTTGCTGAGCTTGGATTGGATCATGGACTCTAGACATTGGCATATCTTTGTGCTGTGGTTTGGGCTCGATAACAACACGACCAATGTTGCAATTGTTCACCTCAAGTAAACATTTTTCGGTTTGAAATTAAGTACCTAGGCACTGTAGGCACCCTTGGTACTAAGTTCGGGCCGAGTTCATAGGTGAATTTTATCGATATAGAGAAACGCCCGATTAAGGTGAAATATCAGATTTATCACTGTACCTATCGGCAGTCTAATGTGTAGATTACGTAGACACTACCCCGTAAAGTGTCTACGTACTACGCAGAGTATCTACGCATCAATTTATGCGTAGACACTTTACGCTACGATGTAGAGTATCTACGCATCAGTATAAGCGTAGACACTCTACGGTGTAGACACTCTATGACTACGCATTATTCCACATGTGAGCTGGTGGGAAAGTAAAGGACAGACACTCTTCACCAGAGTCCCGCCAGCTCACTAACTTGCCTGCAGAACTCGCTGCTTCGTAGATCTCTTCGTAAATAGGCTCGCTATCCTCCCTCGCGCGTGCGTGAGCAGATTTTGTCTTGCTCTTCTTTAATCTCCACGCTGTAGAAAAAAAAACATGTCACTGAGACCTGGGGCCTCTCAAGTGATGAATTTGAAATTTCGCTGAATATTCGGATATTTCCTTGCGTTTGCGTCAATAAGATCAACCTACAAACTCGGTCCTCACCTAAATTGGTCCTTGAAGTCTGAAATCGTAGAAGGAAACATCCGAATACCTGCTCAGCGAAATTTCAAATTCATCGCTTGAGAGTGAGGCCTCTTTCAGAAACCATGACATTTCTTAGAGGATGATGTCCCAAAAGTGACCTGATTTTTTTTCCATGCCTCCCGAACTTGTATAATTAATTTTTTTTCAAAAATAAATAAATAAATAATGCTGGACATTTTCACACAGCATCATCTAGCCCCAAACTAAGCATAGCTTGTACTATGGGAACCAGATAACTGATATACTACTTATATACTTTTTGTTTGTAAATACATACATATTATACATAGAAAGACCCAGACCCGAGATAAATATTTGCAGATTATACAAACATTTATCCCGCGGCGGGGATCGAACCCGCAACCTTCTGCGTCTCAAGCGGGCTATCATCCACTGCGCCACAGAGGTCGTCAAAAAATGGGACATTCGTTCTCAAACACAAGTGCTACTTTCAAAACTCAGGGCTTATGAGGATGTAGGTAGGTAGGGACATTGACAGAAACTAAACTTGTAAGACTAAAAAATTCAATAAATTATAAGTAAAACAAAGTGAGGCTTGTCGAAGTAGTAGATACTTATTATTTATCTGTGCTTTACTTACCAATAACTGCAGCGATTGCAGAAATAATCAGAACAGGAGCGACGGAGCAGCCGATGATCAACAACTGATCGGGTCCCGAACTCTCTGTCAGGTGAAAGTTGTTCAAAATCAATAGGCGATCACTTTATATTATCCTAATAGTAGGATAGAAAGTTAGGTACCTATAGAGGTACCTAACGTTCTACCCGTATCCCAGGGTACGGCTGACATTGTTCAGATAGTAGGTAGTGCGTTCGAATCCGGTCCTGCACCAATGAATTTTTCTATCCAAAATGTGCACTATGCAAGTTGGTTTTTAGGGTTCCGTACCCAAAGGGTAAAACGGGAACCCTATTTAGTAATAGGGATCCCGTACGTCTGTCCGTTTGAATAGCCTATATGCTATTCCAGGTCACTCTCCATCTACGCCTATTCCAAGTTTCATCCAAATCGGTTCACTGGTTTAGGCGTGATTGAAACACAAATACAGACATCTAAACAAACTCACAAACTTTTAGCTTTATTATATTAAGTGGGATAGTACAGAACCCTTCGTGCGCGAGTCCGACTCGCACTTGGCCGGTTTTTTTCAAAATGGTGACGGAAAACTATTGTAAGTTCGAAAGAATTACTAGTGACACGACAAGAAGGTACCTTAGGTACATACTGTAACTACCTAGGTAGACAAACTCGACTCATTTATGATACCTATGTAGTACTTAGTAGGTGACGCTCAAAATCAAGGTTAAAAAAATTACATATGTACGGTACGTACGGTCAGCGTACGTCACCAACTGGTAACCCCCCCCAGTAGTAACCGCCTTACTAAGGGGGTCACCAGCTGGTGACGCTGACTGTACGTACGTAGGTTAGGTATCTATGACTTACCTGATGATGAGGATGCATCAACCGCCGAGTCAAGTTGTATGCTTCTATTTTTTAATTCATCAACTGCAACACAATTTACTATACATTATTTTTCGAAGTTAGCGAGCTGTCGAAATAAATAACTGTCGAAGTACAGTCCAAAAAAAGAAACAAAAAAATATGTAAAAGAAAATTTGTGCAGGAAGTTACTGTTCTATCTACTAGAACCATGATTTGCTGATACATGTTCGACGAAATTAGGAAAAAGTTTGTCAATCTTAGTCGAAGAGAACTGTCAGAGTGTGGGTAACAGCCCCCCCTAGCCATGTTACAAATCGAAATGGAATAGAAATCGAATCGACAGATAACGCCGAGACTCCACCAGCGTCATCAATTGTCAATACTGCATACATTTTATGTCGCGCATTGTGGCACGTGAGTTCCTGGCATTATGTCAAACTGACGATTTACATAGAGCCAGGTACTCACGTGCCGCGATACTTGACATAGAATGTATGAATTTTTAGAAATTAATGCCGTAAGACGCAGATAGAGTCTCAGCGTTATCTGTCGATTCGATTTCTATTCTATTGCGATTTGTAACATGGCTAGGGGGGCAGGTCACATGACTCGCGGCGCGAGTTCAATAATAGTTTACCATCTCAAAAAAATAATTTATTAGGTAGGTAGGTACACTATTATTTAATTAAATTAGGTAGGTAGGTACCTTTACCTAAGTACGTTTTCGTTTTATCAAACAAAATCTGTCTACTTTTCATATAAGTAAAGTACCTACAAAACTTAGGCATAAACTTATGTAGGTACCTAAGGCCGTTAATAATAAATCATAAAATTTTTGTAGTGTAGACCTGGTACATACTGTACACCTACCTAGTTAGACAAACTGGACTCATTTATGATACCTATGTAGTACTTAGTAGGTGACGCTCAAAATCATAGTTAAAAAAATTACATACGTCACCAACTGGTAACCCCCGCAGTAGTAACCGCCTTACTAAGGGGGTCACCAGTTGGTGACGCTGACTGTACGTACGTAGGTTAGGTATCTATGACTTACCTGATGATGAGGATGCATCAACCGCCGCGTCAAGTTGTATGCTTCTGTTTCTATATTCATCAACTGCAACCCAATTTACTGTACATTATTTTTCGAAGTTAGCGAGCTATCGAAATAAAGAACTGTCGAAGTACAGTCCAAAAAAAGAAACAAAAAAATATGTAAAAGAAAGTTAGTGAAGAGTAATATAAATAGATGTAAAGGCCTAACACCGGTATTCACAAACATTACTATGAGGTCTCACAGTGCGCGCGGACGCACAGGGTCCCAAAAACCTACTGATTTTGGAACCCTAACCTAACCCTGTGCGTCCGCGCGCACTTGGAAACGTCAAAGTAATGTTTGTGAATACCAGCATAAAGTCTTTTTTCCTAGGTGGCAGAAGTTCTGTGCGTGAATGGAGTGGAACAATTAAGTAAGTAAAATTTAATGGAACAGACTTTACTTTTACATCCTTTACCCCTATTCATAATATGTGGGTCATACATTAATTGGGCATGTTCCTTACTTCAAAAAAAAATTTAATAGTATGTGCCTCGGTGCTGTTAATAATAAACGTGGTGTAAAGTTACGCCGGGTGTAACTTAGGAGTAAACATAAAATTTTTGGAGAGTGACATAACTTTAAATAATAAATAAATAAAATAAAAAAAAATTATTTCGAGCAAACTAAATAGACAAGAAATTTTGAACACACAGACAGAAGACAAATACACACAAAGCTTAAAAACTAACAGGGTTCATAGTTAGGTGTCGCTCACAGCAATGTCTCACTTTACACCACGTTCCGTATTAATGACGGAATATTTAGGTAGGTATAGGTACCTAACCTACCTACTTCACAAATAGGTATTATCCTAGATAATAATAATACTTACCTAGTTATGGTAAGTAGGTAGGTAGTTAGGTACTTACGTTCTATGGGTTGACAAGTGGTATGTGGGTAGTAAGTTGAAAATCCTTTAGCAGGTCGCACTAGTTTGCAAACACAATTCGGTCCATTTCTCATACAGTCATCATCTTGACTACAAGCTCCGCCGCCGCATGTGTTATTTACGCATATATTTTTTCTACAAATCTCGTTTGGTCTACATTTAGAACTGTCTGCACATATACGTTCGCATGCATAGTACGGATTTCCAGAGTAACCTGGTAGACATTCGCATTCAGGGCTTATTTCAGTGCTGCTTTCCTTGCCCTTTAATTTAGTTGTCCTAATAACATCACATATTGCTCGTGCGCCACATGTCATATTTTTACAAAGCTCAACACATCTTTCGTTGATACAAGCTGAGCCTTCTCCGCAATCGCCGTGGTAGATGCATTCGTCTCTTGGTTCTGGTTCCGAAAATGGTGGCAATTTAATTGTGTCCACTGGTAATTTGCAATGTGGTGGCGTTCCCTCGAAGCCCGGCGCGCAAGCGCATAATACTTGATGTGAGCTTATGAGAGCACCAATGCAACGAGCATTCAGCCCACATGGAGAAGGTTCACAAGAATTACTTGACATTATAATTGTATCTAAAAAATATAAGAAAACAACCATTAGCATATTGGTTAGTAGGTTAGGTATAACAAGGATTTTTTTAATTTTCATCATACATCGTAAACCATATATCATAAAAATATGTTTAAACCTTTCTGCGGCTGGTATATATGTGTCCTAGCCGCTTTGAGACGGATAAATAGATAGATAGTTAGTGTTTATTGAAGTGATCATTCATCATCCATAACCAGATCATTTGTTCTGGTCATGGATGGGATAATACATCCCATGCTATTTAAGCACATCCTTGTCACTCTGTTTTTGTATTTAGATTGGGATTGTATGCTCCAAAACGTTGTAGGTTTATCTGGTAATAAGTGAGCAGAGGTAGTTTTAAGCTGGCGACATTAGTTTATCGTCTGTGGCCGATAAAGTCGATAGGTGTAACAAAATTTTGTATTTTTGCAATTGTTCTTTCAAACTCCTTTCAGATGGCGTTGCTACGTATTACTCTGTAGGTACCTACCTACAATACGCACAACCAGTCTTTAGCTCTCTGAAGTAGGTAGGTAGACTGCGCAGAACCCAGTTTTGGTGGCGCCTAAAAGACGAAGACAGCGATGTATAGGTAGCTGCCTCGCTTTGGACATTTTTTTGAATGGACATTTGTCATGAAAAGGCTACCTTCAGAGAGACAGAGATCGGTTGAGCATACTGTACCTGGCTACCTATAATACCTATCTATAGGTAGCTTAGATACGTATCTATAGGTAGCTTGATACAGTCAGCGTCACCAATTGGTAACCCCTTTAGTAAGGGGTCCATTAATCACCTGAGGCTCGAAAGGTGGGAGAGGGGGTTCGGAAAAAATCATTGCTGGGTGTTAGTTAGTTATGTACCTACTCACCTGATGAACATTCTGCTATAATAAAAAGTAAATAACTCACAAAACGCAACATGCTTGAAACGTCTCCAACGAAACAAGTTTCAATTAATATTGAATAATTATTTAAATTATTAGTTAAGTAATTATTTTTCGATGATTTAATGTAATGCACTTAACAATAACTTATTTATTTTCCTCAAATTAGTTTACCTACAGGCTCTGATAGCTAATTTTATAACAACATAATAGGTGGCAAACCTAAATAAGTACCTAGGTATATTGTATTTACCCGACTGTCAAAGGAAGGGTGTTGTTTTGAACAAAGAAAAATAATTGTTTCATTATTTACCTACTCAAAAGTTTATTTTAATTGAGTTTGGAGTGAATCAGACCGATTTCCATAGAAACTTTAACATCCTGTAGGGGTTGATTTTCGAAAATATTATACGCTCAAATGTTATTCTAGAATAACAAAAAGTAGAAAAACATTCCCATAGTACAAGCTTTGCTTAGTTTGGGGCTAGATGATGCTGTGTGAAATGTCCAGCATTATTTATTATTTATAGGTTTAGGTATAAAGACATTTATTCTCAAAAAGACACAATGCGTCACTTACATGCGAACACTAATGAAACATAGTAAATCTTATAAAGTATTATTATTTATTAAGTTATTTATTATCTATACAGTTCTGTAAATTCTACGAGTATATAGTTGTAAAATCTAACATAATATTATCTCCTTTTGGTTTATGCATTCCTGGTACTTGGTCTTGTAGTAACCACTGCTTGACCACTTTAATGCGTTGTGGTGCGGTTGTGGTGTGAATTCTAATCGCGCGGGCGAGGCATGCTCTCTGCGAGTCGACGGACCTCCGCGCGCCGCTCGCTTCGAAGGAACGCGAACCACCGCGTCTCCCACAAACGCCGCACGCGCGACTCGTACACTATGTCGTACACATTCTCTTGCCACACTGAAACAACAACAACTTTTTAAGGATTCAGTTTTGCGGCACAAGAAGCGTTATGATAATCTCGCTTGAGTGTGTATAAATAACAATAGAGTCTACTCTCTACGTTCTGCTCAGAAGTGTGGAAGCGGCTCGCTGCGCTCGCCTAGCTCAAACTGCACGTACCTGCTTCCTTGGGCAGTGGGCAGGCGGACCGGGATGCGACATCGGGTTCGGACGATGCTCCTGGAAATCAAGGTATATAGGTAATGTATTATGGCATGGACTTAATTAAAAAACTTATAATACGATACATCTACAGGTACTATACAGCCCCAGGAGCCAACCTATACCTACTCTTAACGGGGCGCTTAGTGCATGGGACATTGTTTGAGATGGAATAAGCGAAGCACCTAAACCATCTCAGCATAATATCCAGAGCAATTACTTTTTTTTTATTTAAAAAAAAAATATGGTTATTATTAAAAGTGCACGTACCTGCTTCCCTGGGCGGCGGGCAGGGGGGGCGGGCCGCAACCTCAGGCACGGACGAAGCTCCTGGAAATGAAGGTTACATCTGGCATGGGCACTATCAAACTTAGGCGTTAAGATACATCTTTAGGAGGCAGGAGGCAACCTATACGTTTGTACCTAGATACCTACACCTAATAGGACGCTTAGTACCTACCTAGGACATAGTTTAAGATGGAATAAGCAGAACATCTAAACCATCCTCGGTAATACGTGTGGAACTTGCTGAGCTTGGATTGGATCATGGACTCTAGACATTGGCATATCTTTGTGCTGTGGTTTGGGCTCGATAACAACACGACCAATGTTGCAATTGTTCACCTCAAGTAAACATTTTTCGGTTTGAAATTAAGTACCTAGGCACTGTAGGCACCCTTGGTACTAAGTTCGGGCCGAGTTCATAGGTGAATTTTATCGATATAGAGAAACGCCCGATTAAGGTGAAATATCAGATTTATCACTGTACCTATCGGCAGTCTACTGTGTAGATTACGTAGACACTACCCCGTAAAGTGTCTACGTACTACGCAGAGTATCTACGCATCAATTTATGCGTAGACACTACGCTACGATGTAGAGTATCTACGCATCAGTATAAGCGTAGACACCCTACGGTGTAGACACTCTATGACTACGCATTATTCCACATGTGAGCTGGTGGGAAAGTAAATGACAGACACTCTTCACCAGAGTCCCGCCAGCTCACTAACTTGCCTGCAGAACTCGCTGCTTCGTAGATCTCTTCGTAAATAGGCTCGCTATCCTGCCTCGCGCGTGCGTGAGCAGATTTTGTCTTGCTCTTCTTTAATCTCCACGCTGTAGTAAAAAAAACATGTCGCTGAGACCTGGGGCCTCTCAAGTGATGAATTTGAAATTTCGCTGAATATTCGGATGTATCCTACTACTAGCTACGTTTCGGTCGACAAGATCAACCTACAAACGGGGTCCTCACCTAAATTGGTCCTTGAAGTCTGAAATCGTAGAAGGAAACTCCGAATACCTGCTCAGTGAAATTTCGGATTCATCACTTGAGAGTGAGGCCTCTTTCAGAAACCATGACATTTCTTAGAGGATGAAGTCCCAAAAGTGACCTGATTTTTTTCCATGTCTCCCGAAATTGTATAATTAAATATTATTTTTCCAAAAATGGGACATTCGTTCTCAAACACAAGTGCTACTTTCAAAACTCAAGGCTTATGAGGATGTAGGTAGGGACATTGACAGAAACTAAACTTGTAAGACTAAAAAATTCAATAAATTGTATGTAAAACAAAGTGAGGCTTGTCTTAGGTACTTATTATTTATCTGTGCTTTACTTACCAATAACTGCAGCGATTGCAGAAATAATCAGAACGAGAGCGACGGAGCAGCCAATGATCAACAACTGATCGGAGCCTGAACTCTCTGTGAGGGGAAAATTGTTCAAAGTAAATGGGTAATCATTATAATTAGGTAGACCTATTTATATACTTAGTACTAGTGCACCTACCCGCATCCAAAGGTAGGTACGGCCCCGTACGGCCGACATTTTTCAGATAGAAGGTAGGGGGTTCGAATCCGGTCGTGCACCAATGAATTTTGTGTCCAAAAATGTGCGCACTACACAGTGCAAGTTTGCAGGTTCCTCTAGTAAAATAAATATTGGTTAGTCACACCAGTGTGACAATCTGGTGTGACCTAGGCTTGTGCTTGCTCGGTCAGTACAGAGAGCGCTCCGTACTAGTACGATCGTTGTGAAGAACTAGATCGGACTTCTAGTACTATTAGTACATCTAGTACAGTAGATCTTCGGTTCTATAATGAGTCGCTCGGTCGGTCGGTCGGTCCTGAACTACGTACTAGCTTTGTGTTTTGTAGGACATGAACGATGTTCGTACTAAACTAAAGATCGAATGAAACGCCCGCCACCGTGATATCTCTGTCTCTTTTATTACCGCTTACTCGCCTAATGAGTCTATCTCTGTCTGCGCTTGACAAACCAATCAGACACTGACATGTGAATACATTTCTAACAGTTCTTTTTCCGAACGATCGAATGAACTAGAGTCCTAATAGGATCGTGTAGTTCTTTTCATTCCGTCCTAGTACAAGGGTAGATACGCATGCCGATTTGAACCCTATTACAGTGCAGGAAGGCGCAGTTATGATAATTTCCTTAACGAAACGATCGAATGAACTAGTGTACTAGAGTACTAATAGTCCTATTAGGACCGAGTTATGTGAACTAGCTCAACTAGTACACTTGTGGGAATGAATTCCTATAAGTACTTAGTTCAGGAACTACACAAGCCTAGTGTGACCACGAGTCCGTCGTCGTTTTGTCAAATGATGGAGGAAAACTGGTACCTAGTTAGGAATGTGGTTATAGTAAATAAGGTTATAGGAAGGCACACATTACATCCTTTACTACTTAGTTCGAAAGAATTAGGCTCAATGACTGAATTGGCAGCGACGCGACGAGAACAAGACATTATAAACCTTATGAACAATGTTACAAGATATAGAAACGCTGGGTTTGATAGATCGCGATCGCGCGAGACTGCTCGAGCTGGCGCGGCGCGACGCTGCGCCATGCGTCATACACAACTCTTTCATTCTATACTCGTCGCGTCGCGTCGCTGCCACTGAGTGTCGCTGCAAATTTAATGTGCATTGAGCCTTAGTAACACGACAAGAAGGTAGGTAGGTTAGGTACCTACCTAGGTAGACAAGCTGGAGTCTCCTCAGCTCTTATGCCTGGTGTAACTTAGGAGTAACCATAAAATATTTGCTGTTGAAACCTGGCGTAACTTTACACCACGTTTATTATTAAGGGCCCTAAAGAATAGGCTGGTACCTAGGTATGGTCAGCGTCACCAACTGGTAACCCTCCTGCAGTATAAACCGCCAAAAAGAAGGGGACATTACAAGTATCTACCGAGGTACCTGGGTGGCAAAGTCAATAAAACATTAGGTACCTACTTACCCAATACCTAAGTAGGTACGTAGGTTAGGTACCTAGTACCTACCTATGACTTACCTGATGATAATGATGCATCAACCGCCGACTCTTGTTGTATACTTATGCTTTTGTTTTCATGTTCAGCAACTTCTGCAAAACCCCATTTCACTGAACATTATGTAAAAATAGGTATTGTTTCACTCACCACCTAATCATGATTTTACTAAGAGACCTAAAAAATAGGTAGGGTAGTGGGGGCAAGATGGAAAAAGGGGTAATACAAAAAGTCTTCAATAACCCCGAATTTATAAGGTTTATTGCAGGCAACCCTTTTATAAACTAACTTATGTAGGTAAACTAACTTATGTAGGTATATATTGGCTCAGCCCTTAAAGATATTTAATTTAAATATTTTTGGTACAAGTACTATTAAATATACAGGGTGTAAAAAGACGTCTACCGAAGCCGAAAGGGGTAGGTACAGCATCCCAACAGACAACCAAATTCCGAAATATGCACTAAATCCGGAGAAAACAGCGTTTGAAGAGTACTGTTTGCGTATGTTTTGGGTGCGTTTTTTACGTAGATTGCTGGATTTGGAGTTTTAAATGTTTTTTTCTTTTATGAATGAAATTATTAGGTAGGTATGGTCTTATTATGTTGTAATAGTAGTAAATAACCGAAAATAACATAAAATGACTAAGCTAAGTCAAAATATTTTTTTGCGTTTTTTTTCGCTAAATATGTTTAGAATAATGGTCTGATTGCAACCCCTCAGTTTTCGGTAGTTGTCTTTTTACACCCTGTATATTTAGAAGCCGAGTTTACTTTTTATTACTTAAATCTTTTATTGTCATCTAGATAATCTTGAATATTGTAATAACTTTGTTCTATGAGGTAAGATTTTAATTTTTTGTTAAATATTGTATTTTCTTCTAAGTTTTGTAGTTCTGAGGGTAAATTATTATAAATTTGGATTGACATGTTATATGTTCCTGATTTAACTATTTCTAATTTTGTGTAAGTTGTGCGGTTTGGTGTATTGCTCTTTAGATAATGTATAGAAAGTTTTATGTGTTCTTACAAATTTACAGATTTCATAGATATATATTGAAGTTAGGGTTAGGATTTTTAATTTACTAAAATGGATTTTACAGCTCTCTCTTTCTGAAATATTGACTAAGATTCTGATACATCTTTTTTGTAAGACAAATAACTTATTTGACTCAGAGCTATTTCAATGTGCATTGAGCCTTACTCAGGTGGCGGTAGGTACCTACCTACGCTACGTACCATGTGTAGAGGTAGGTAGGTACCTACTTCACAAACTCTACGAAACTAGGTGTTAAGAGCTAGGTACCTAGGTACTTACTCCGTACGGGTTCACAGGCGGAATAAGATTGATTGTATCCGGATACAAAATTTTGTCTGCAAACACAATTCGGTCCATTTTTTATGGTACTCAGACAGTCATCATCTTCACTACAAGGTCCGCCGCTGCACGATTCCGTGCATGTTCCATGTTTACAAACCTCGTCTGGTCTACATTCAGAACTGTCTGTACATATAAGTTGGCATGCATAGTACGGATTTCCAGCGTAACCTGGTAGACATGAGCATTCAGGTCTGCGGTTTATAACATCACATCTTGCCCGTAAGCTACATGCTCCAATACAGGGGTCAACACATCGTTTGTCAACACAAGCTAAGCTTTCATCGCACTCGTTGTCGTCGATGCACCCTGTGGTATTAATTGTGTGCTCTGGACTGCAATGTGGTGGCCTTCCCTTGAAGCCCAGCACGCAACTACACATTACTATGTCTTCGCCCATTTTAAAGCAATAGCTATACCGCCCACATGGAGAAGGTTCACAAGTATTTGTTATTAACATTATTCTATCTTCTAAAAATATAAGAAAACAACCATTAGAAAATTAGGTAAGTACCTAGAATACGCACAACTAATCTTTAGCTCTCTGAAGTAGGTAGACTGCGCAGAACCCATTTTTGATGGCGCCTCAAAGATGAAGACAGTGTTAAATAGCTGCCTCGTTTTGGTCATTTTTTTGAATGGACATTTTCAGACCGTTTTTATTTATCAAAGGCTAATTTTAGAGAGAGACAAAGATCGGTTGTGCATACTTTTCCTCTCTGCATTCTGTGACTGTATTATACCTAGGTATAGGTATGTATCTACAGGGTTATTTGTAAAACACCGGTAACCTCTCAGTACTGAATTACTATCATCATAATTTTGAATGATATTTGAATGATAAATTTTTAAAAGTCATAGAACAAAAGTTGTTGTTTATGATGTTAGTAATACAGTCCTGAGAGGTTACCGATGTTTTACAAATAACCCTGAATAGTTAGCCAGGTACAGTCAGCGTCACCAATTGGTAACCCCCTTAGTAAGCGGTCCATTAAACTACTTGACCGTCACTGGAAGCTTTATATTGAGAAGACGTCACCGTTTCCGTCGAAATACTACCAGTTTAAGTACTTTTTCCTTGTAACTTCCGCTCAAGTGGCGCCACCTGGCGGCAAGGCGTGTCACCATGTTTCGTAAAATGTGCCTCGCCTTCTTTTAATCATTGGCGTTTCGATTCCGTCGAAGCAACTTGTCTTCAGCAGCTCTGGCTCTGAACAAATTTACCTACCTACTACTCAAAGTATTGGGGTTTTATATATTTTAAAAAATATTAAGTAGGTACTTAGTACTTAATTATTAATTTAATTTAAAGTGAAGTGATGAGTTTTTTCCAAGCTTTTAGCAAGCGTTAAAGAAGAACAATTGTAAGTACCTACTATTAAATATTACACGTGATCAATTCTTTTAACGGTTTTTCCGTTCGGATCACGTACCTACTTTATTTAAATCTACCTACCAGTGTATTTTTACAGATTATTTCGAAAAATCCACGTGCTTATTTGCTAATACATAGTTTCTAAGATGAAGGGTGGCCTAGCACAGGCTGTTATTTCTTTAAATAACTGTTTATTTCAGTGAACATTTTTAATATTGTCCACCCACTTATAGTAAATACTTATTCCAAACATATTCGGCTGCTCAGCCACAGACAGAGGCAAATATTGATTTAAATAACAATTTATTTTATCGTATTCCCCTTATTTTTCTACCTTTTTTTGTTACTGTATTTTTTAGGTCTGTGATATTTTTCTTTTTGGCTAATAAAAGTATGTCTAAAGTAAGTTAGTAAAGCTTACGCCAACTGTCTTATGCTAATAAATCCTACGCAGCTATATCATACTGCTTTTTAAAACAAAAATAAGCGTTACAGGAAACAATCCGTAACCTTCTTTCTTGGGCTGTAAATATAGAGGTGAAATCCGATAATCTGAACAGTAAAGTGCCTTGCATAAAATATTCTCAGATTTTTTGCAACTAACTTGCGGTCCCGAGCCGAACCCTTCGAGATGCGTAGAGAAACCATTACCAGCCAAATTAGAGATCCCTTGGTAAAAGCCTCACCAAATAAAATAGAAAATTTATAGAATACCCCCGTATTCTAGTTATATTATTTGAGGCTGAGCGTTTTACAGCTACAATAGAAAAGATTGTGTGTTTTTTACACACCCCTCGGTGCGTAAGGCATATTGTTTGGCCTCGAAAAACAGAAGACATGCCTCAAGGAACATCTAATCAAAGTAACAGCCGCCCCTCGCGGGGGCAAGGCGAACATAGACCGACAGTTCCATCGCGTGGAACTTAGCATTCTTGTTAAGAAGCCGGTCACTCAGTGCAAATACACTATAACAACCCACCCTCGCGGGGTGGTCACCATGCTTTTCCATACAGAGACCAACCCTCAAACTGGCAGTATGAGAGCAATAATTAAAGAGAAAGCTATTTATTTTCAGATAAAAGTATAATTCTTGGTAACATATTGTGTAAAGTTTGTTTCTTGTAAACTCTAATCTAATACATCGGGATAGGTTCCTTTCACAACAGAGGCTCGCGGCCCAACCGTGGGAACAATAGAGGTCGCTCAGATGCGGCAAGATATTATGAACAATGACTCGAAACTGTTGAAGCAGGTCATTTTACGCAATTACATTGGATTAAGTAAAAAAGAGGGCACCAGAAATTGTCATGAAATTAATCCAGGGATATCGAATCCCCTTTTTAAAACCTCCACTAGTTAAAAATAAATAAATAAAATAAATAATGCTGGACCATTTCACACAGCGTCATTTAGCCCCAAACTAAGCATAGCTTGGGAACCAGATAACTGATACACTACTTTTCCCAATGTAAGTCAAGTCAAGACCCCTTTCACACTCTGGTATCAGTAGAAATAACTGCAATTGTAAACAAAATAAGAAAAACAGGGTATTCTAAAAATAGCTTGTCTGTCTTACAGCTTTGTGTCACCCCTATTTTTGGTACCGAAATCCAAAGGCACAGCTAGCCCTATAATCAATCTAAAAGCGCTAAACCATTATGTACTTGAACCTTTCCCTCCACCTGATAAGTAAGCATGTTTCGCGTGTGACTTTTTGCAACCACAAGATTGGCTATGTAAAATATACCTAATATACCTATTCCAAGCTTACTTTCACTTAAAAGTAGCAAAAGCACACAGGAGCTATCTACCTACGCCTAATAGCTAATATACAACAAAGAATTGCTAGAAATGACTTGACTTTCTTTCGGGTTGAGCACGGTTCCAAAAACCTTTTCCATTCTTACAAACTGGGTCTTTGATGTGCAAGTGCTCAGTGCAAATCTTACGAAACCCGGGGTAGAATGGAATATAAATTTCTCAGACAGACTACATCTGGTATTAGACCTCAAACAAGCATAGTTTACCTGGGTATAACATGGAGTCCTTGTGACTACCTAAAATCCCTACCACAAGAAAAGTCAGTTAGTCATGTTCATGAATTCTTTACCAGATCAATCGATAAACCTACCCGCTACCCGAAAATACGGTCAAACAAAAGAACTGATTTTGTGGACTTTGAATTGCCAAATACATTAACCCGACAGGCACTTCGTTACAAGAAATGCAAAATGTTCATTTGGTTACAACCAAAAAGAGATGTTGGTCCTTCGAAGCCAAATTCACTTACTGCGTCACAGCACAGTTCTCATTCAATACGACAGCAAAACCGCTGTCGCTCACCTGAAAAACCAAGGTACCAAGTCTACCGCTAATGAACATAACCTATAAAATTTTGAATCTGTTGAAGTGTAGGTACTTGATATGGGTCAGTACAATTCAACATACAGTATATCCCAGGCAAATATAACAATCATGGCGACCATATTATTATGTCACGTGACCGCCAGCTAACCTGCGGAGTGGCATCTACTACCAGCTTATGTAGAAATGGTTCGCCAAAATGGGTATACCTATGATAGACTTATTCGCTTCAAAGACTGCGCGTATAGTGTACGACTATGTGTCTCGAGACCTGGAAGATCGCCTGAAAGAGCTATATGGAACCCCTCTTGCGTGGGTTTCTACCACCATTTCTAATCTCCAGAGTATTAACTCGCCGAACATGGAACTCTGAACAATTAATAATAATCAGTAATAAGTAGCATGGAAACGATGGACTTCTTGGTTCAATGATAAAAATGGTAATTTTAAAAATCCTACGAGATTATTATTAGCTCATTTTTTGACCGGTTTGCACTTAGTGCCGCCTATCATACAATACTGTACCTTTGCACAAATCGGTAGTTTCTACATTGTGCAATGCTAAAACCTCTAGTAACCTATAAGCTCTCACGTTCTAGTGAAGTGAAATGCAATTTTAAAATCAATTGCACTAAGAAATCCTAAAAACTCCAAACCACCAATCTAGAATGTGGTTAAATTCGCTTCATTTTTATCGAATTGTACGGTAGATGTGAATAACGAATTCAAGTATTGTGACATACAGCCTTACATTTATTACTTGGTTCAGGGAAACGTATATACGATCTGACTTTATTTACAATACGATTCTTATCATTGCATCTGATGGGCTACAAGCGCCATTGTAGCGCTTCTGAAATGTACGCTGAGGCCCGCGTTGACTCTTTTAACGTCATGCAAAGAAAGAGAATAGCTTCCTTCATGTCCAGAGTGGACAGGTGTAAGAACGCATTAGAAGCCTGGCCGACAGGTTGATACAGACGGCAACGTATATTTGGGTGGCAATTGCCACCTAAAATGCTTTACTTAGGTATATTATTTTATTTATTTTGTTTTCTGTTTATTTTAGATAAATATAATTTGGGTGTTTTATATGGATCTCATGTGTCTGCAATAAACGATTTTATTTATTATTATTGCATAAGATCTGATGATAGTATTATTTTTCGGCCTCAGGTTGGATCGAAATGCGACAGTAGTAATTACAGACCGTCTGGTTGGAAGCTACTTCCAAATTACAATATAGCTTAACCACTATAATTCTGGATAAAGAAATGATATTGAAAGAAACACGTAACGTATATTTTTTTGTTACAGTAAAAGGTGTAGCTAAATCAGCTACACGAACAGAAATTGCATTTGCAGGTTGGATAAAAGCCCTGTTCAATGAAATCTAAAATACAGCTCCTCCAGGTAGTATACGCTCTGTCGTGTCCTCCAAAAGCTGATTGAAAAATCATCCGCTTGACAAAATCCTTGCACGAGGCAACTGGCGCTCAGCGAATACGTACATTCCAGTAGTTCTACTGGCGTAAAGTAATGAGATGTAACAATAAATCTGAAAGTATAACACAATTGTTTATACCCGTAGATTAAACATTGAATTGCGTTGCAAGTAATTTTTATAGTTGAATTCAAATTAATAATAATAATTTTATTATGAAAATTAAAAGAGTACCTATCTCAGTATTCATATAATTTAGAAAGCTGTGTTTAGTATGTCACTTACAAATAAAACATATTTAATTTCAAACTTACTGTGGTATATTTTAATGTCACATTGGCGCTAAATAGATAATCTACTTATATTCTACAAGTGGCGACACCAGGCGATAACAAACAGGTCTCAATATAAAGCTTCCAGGGACGGTCAAGTAGTTTAATAGCAGCGTTTTACCTGAAATAAAACGCATATTAAAATACTTACCTCACTGGAAGCTTTCACTTTTATTTCTGCCTGGTGATTTCGAGCCAATGATTAAAAGAAGGCGAGGCACATTTTACGAAACATGGTGACACGCCTTGCCGCCAGGTGGCGCCACTTGAGCGGAAGTTACAAGGAAAAAGTACTTAAACTGGTAGTATTTCGACGGAAACGGATGACGTCTTCTCAATATAAAGCTTCCAGTGAGGTAAGTATTTTAATATGCGTTTTATTTCAGGTAAAACGCTGCTATTAATCACCTGAGGCTCGAAAGGTGGGAGAGGGGGTTCGGAAAAAAATCATTGCTGGGTGTTAATTAGTTATGTACCTACTCACCTGATGAACATTCTGCTATAATTAAAAGTAAATAACTCACAAAACGCAACATGTTTGAAACGTCTCCAACGAAACAAGTTTCAATTAATATTGAATAATTATTTAAATTATTAGTTAAGTAATTATTTTTCGATGATTTAATGTAATGCACCTAACAATAACTTATTTATTTTCCTCAAATTAGTTTACCTCCAGGCTCTGATAGCTAATTTTATAACAACATAATAGGTGGCAAACCTAAATAAGTACCTAGGTATACTGTTTTTACCCGACTGTCAAACGAAGGGTGTTGTTTGAAAAAATAATAATAATTGTTTCATTATTTACCTACTCTAAAGTTTATTTTAATTTAGTTTGGAGAGAATCAGACCGATTTTTAGAAACTTTAACATCCTGTAGGGATTGATTTTCGAAAATATTATACGCTTAAATGTTATTCTAGAATAACAAAAAGTAGAAAAACATTCCCATAGTACAAGCTTTGCTTAGTTTGGGGCTAGATGATGCTGTGTGAAATGTCCAGCATTATTTATTATTTATTATAGGTTTAGCTATAAAGACATTTATTCTCAAAAAGACACAATGCGTCACTTACATGCGAACACTAATGAAACATAGTAAATCTTATAAAGTATTATTATTTATTAAGTTATTTATTATCTATACAGTTCTGTAAATTCTACGAGTATATGGTTGTAAAATCTAACATAATATTATCTACTCTTGGTCCATGCATTCCTGTTTCTTGGTCTTGTAGTAACCACTGCTTGACCACTTTAATGCGTTGTGGTGCGGTTGTGGTGTGAATTCTAATCGCGCGGGCGAGGCATGCTCTCTGCGAGTCGACGGACCTCCGCGCGCCGCTCGCTTCGAAGGTACGCGAACCACCGCGTCTCCCACAAACGCCGCACGCGCGACTCGTACACTATGTCGTACACACTATCTTGCCACACTGAAACAACAACAACTTTTTAGGGATTCAGATTTGCGGCACAAGAAACGAAGCGTTCTGATAATCTTGAGTGTGTATAAATAACAATAGAGTCTACTCCCTACGTTCTGCTCAGAAGTGTGGAAGCGGCTTACTGCGCTCGCCTAGCTCAAACTGCACGTACCTGCTTCCTTGGGCAGTGGGCAGGCGGACCGGGATGCGACATCGGGTTCGGACGATGCTCCTGGAAATCAAGGTGTATATGTAATGTATTGTGGCATGGACTTAATTAAAAAACGTATAATACGATACATCTACAGGTACAGGTAAACCATCTCAGCATAATAGAGGAAAGGGGGGTAATTTGGAATACTGCAGGTAATTTGGAATAGTAAGGTTTCACAGAAACTAGTAGTCCTATCTAGGTTTAATGGTAGTAAAGCAATGGAGATTGACGCCACCTGTCGATATGTTCACACCCTTCGTAAGCCGAACTTCCAAGATGGCGATCAGAGACTCAAGTGTGAAGGAGTTTCATTGAAAATTTTTGAGGTACGTAATTAACCCGCTTCGATCTTGACAATTTGTTATGTTTATACAGTTTAGCTTTATGTATACTGTAAAATGAATCATAAATTTTGCATATTGACTTTGATTTCAGTAGTTTGTATAAATAGAACTAAATGATGCAAGGTTATGTCCGACCACATCTTGTTGCTAATTTGGAATACCCGAGGTGATGGTAATTTGGAATATGCCAAATCACCATCATTTTTGTTTGCAAGACATCTGTTGGTATCCAGTCAGTAGATATTGATTCTTAATGTGTGGGATTTGGGTGCACTGTGAACGTGCCGACTATGAAGGTGGATCCTATGTTTGTGATGGGTTTTGCAAATAATCCATTTATTTAATTGATTAAACTAAAAATGTGCCTATTGTAAATCCTATGTTTGTGATGTGTATTGCAAATAATTTATTTATGAGATTTATAAAACTGATTAGACTGATTTGATTTAAAGAGAGATTATAACTGATTAAAAACGAATATACGTCTATATGCATATTATTTATAGAATATTATATTATTTGTAGACTCACTTAGATACTTTAGTGAAACCTCAAACTCACTGCAGGTAATTTGGCATACCTAATTGGTATTCCAAATTACCTTCAGTCAAGTTATGAACCAATTTTATTGTATTGCTCTAGGTATTGATTTAGGATATCATTTGTATTTGTATATCTTACATTTTCTTCTAAAACATTGGCGTAATAGTATCTATATAACTAAGTTAAGCATAGTGCATATAATTTGGAATACCTCTATTCCAAAATACCTGCACTAAATGTCGAAAACCGAATTCAGCCATTTTGCGGTGAACTTAAAACTTTACCTAGTAGCAATGTTCAGATGTTTTTTATAGCTTGCAGATTAGTAGGTTAAAGATGTAGCTTTCATTTAATAAAGGTTTTATATATCCTGAAACACTACAGAAAAAAAAACACAGACCTAAAACAAAATGGTATTCCAAATTACCCCCCCTTCCTCTATCCAGAGGAATTACTTTTTTTTTAATTTAAAAATAAATATGGGCCCTAGTTAAGTTGCTTTTTGTACACCTTCCTTGCTGCCTAATGTTATTATTAAAAGTGCACGTACCTGCTTCCCTGGGCGGCGGGCAGGGCGGGCGGGCCGCAACCTCAGGCACGGACGAAGCTCCTGGAAATGAAGGTTACATCTGGCATGGGCACTATCAAACTTAGGCGTTAAGATACATCTTTAGAACACAGCAGGCAACTTATACGTTTGTACCTAGGTACCTACACCTAATAGGACGCTTAGTACCTACCTAGGACATAGTTTAAGATGGAATAAGCAGAACACCTAAACCATCCTCGGTAATACGTGTGGAACTTGCTGAGCTTGGATTGGATCGTGGACTCTAGACATTGGCATATCTTTGTGCTGTGGTTTGGGCTCGATAACAACACGACCAATGTTGCAATTTTTCACCTCAAGTAAACATTTTTCGGTTTGAAATTAAGTACCTAGGCACTGTAGGCACCCTTGGTACTAAGTTCGGGCCGAGTTCATAGGTGAATTTTATCGATATAGAGAAACGCCCGATTAAGGTGAAATATCAGATTTATCACTGTACCTATCGGCAGTCTACTGTGTAGATTACGTAGACACTACCCCGTAAAGTGTCTACGTACTACGCAGAGTATCTACGCATCAATTTATGCGTAGACACTTTACGCTACGATGTAGAGTATCTACGCATCAGTATAAGCGTAGACACCCTACGGTGTAGACCAATCCGTGGTGTAGACACTCTATGACTACGCATTATTCCACATGTGAGCTGGTGGGAAAGTAAATGACAGACAGTCTTCACCAGAGTCCCGCCAGCTCACTAACTTGCCTGCAGAACTCGCTGCTTCGTAGATCTCTTCGTAAATAGGCTCGCTATCCTCCCTCGCGCGTGCGTGAGCAGATTTTGTCTTGCTCTTCTTTAATCTCCACGCTGTAGAAAAAAAAACATGTCACTGAGACCTGGGGCCTCTCAAGTGATGAATTTGAAATTTCGCTGAATATTCGGATGTTTCCTATTACGAGCTAGACTGTTTCGGTCGACAAGATCAACCTACAAACTCGGTCATCACCTAAATTGGTTCTTGAAGTCTGAAATCGTAGAAGGAAACATCCGAATACCTGCTCAGCGAAATTTCCACAGACATCTTAAATCCGTGGAAATTTCGGATTCATCGCTTGAGATTTAGGCCTCTTTCAGAAACCATGACTTTTCTTAGAGGATGATGTCCCAAAACTGACCTGATTTATTTTGCATGCCTCCCGAAATTGCATACCTAAATCAATTAATTCCAAATATGGGACATTCGTTATAAACAAAGTGAGGCTAGTCAAAACCTTACCTACTTAATATTTTATCTGTGCATTACTTACTAATAACTGCGGCAGTTGCAGAAATAATCAGAACGAGAGCGACGGAGCAGCCAATGATCAACAACTGATCGGGTCCCGAACTCTCTGTGAGGTGAAAGTTGTTCAAAGTCAATAGGCGATCATTATAAGTAGGTAATTATTATTATCATAATATACTATACCTACTACCTGTATACCAAGGTACGGCCTACATTGTTGTGAGCGCTGGTAGTGGGTACAAATCCGGTTGTGCACCAATGATTTTTTTCTGTCCAATTATGTGCACTATGTAGGTAAGTAGGTTTTTGCAAAGGGTGAAGGAAAACAATAATTCGTTCGGAAAGTACCCGCTTTTGTAAATTAGCCTTTCACCTTACTGGGTCGAAATAATTAATGACACGACAAGAAGGTTGGTAGGTTCCTAGGTAGACATTGGTCTCGGGAGGGCGGCGACACTGTTAGGCAGATGTCGTGAGCTCCGACACGTGGTTTATCAGTCGCGCACGTGGGTGCCGGGCGTGGCTGTGGGTGCCATTACCGGGATTGTGCTCAAGGCAAAATGTGAGAGGGGCACCGCGTGCGTTCCGTAGGAGATGCCGGAGCCCTTCGTTATGCATAGAGGCTGGCCATCGGGTACTTTTTAGTGGGTCGTCGAGTGCTTGACAACACCACACACCCCAATTACGTTCCCTCGACGTACCTAATTGGATGTCTGTGAGCAGATTCTCTATCCGTAAAAAAAAGGTAGGTTCCTAGGTAGACAACCTGGAGCCTCCTACAGGCTACTAGGTAGGTGTACCTACATTACAAGTAGGTGACGCTCAAAATCAAAGCAAAAAAAATGAGGACTAATATATGTAAGCACCAACGTAGGTAGTACCGTAGTACCTATGACTTACCTGATGATAATGATGATGATGCAAAAACCGCCCAGTCATGTATGCTTCTGTTTTTATGTTCAGCAACGTCTGCGAAACCATAATTTACTGTAGGTACCACATTATGTAAAAATATTGTTTCATTAACCATAATTTTACTATCACCATTGTGCTCGAGCATGGTGTGACTGAGACCTTTTTTGCATCGTAAGAAGTTCCATATCGCAATTCCAATGCAATAGTGTGAGCGTGGATTAAGAAAAAAACATCCTATATAACACTAAAACCAACTTCCTGCTGCTCCACTTCCTTTTGGATTTTTTTATTACATCTTGTGTAAAATAAAAGATTCTTCTAAAGATTCAAATCCGTCGATAACGCTACAGCAAACTTTCCCCCTTTTCACCCCTATTTTTCCCCATCAAAAATTGAAAAACCTTTTTTTCAACCGATTTTGACGAAAATTGACTCACACAATTTTCGTCAAAATCGGTTGAAAATGCGACCTGTAGCCGAGAACAGACTGACTGATGGACAGAAGGACAAAAGCAATTTTTTGGCTTATCTCGAAACGGAGATACTTCGCTCGGTCAATTATGTTTTGTAAGTACAATTTGCTACATGTAATGAGAAGGTAAGAATGTCATGTAACTAGAAGAGTACTTGGTATGAATGTTGATGGATTTACGAGTAGAGGTGGGCCAAAGAAAAGATGGATGGATTGTGTGAAGGATGACATGAGTAAGAAAGGAGTGAGTGTTGAGATGACGGCTGATAGAGAAGAACACATGTTGTGCCGACCCCACATAATGTGGGAATAGGGCAGGGAGATGATGAAGTACAATTTGCTACAATTAAGGTATGTTAGGTACTTACTTTCTATCGGTTGACAAGAGGACAACGGATTTCCAGTGTAACCCGCTTTACATGTGCATACAGGGCTGTGGTTTATAACATCACAAGTTGCCCATGTCCCACATTTTCCAACACAAAGATCAACACATACTCCGTTGATGCAAGCTAAGACCATATCGCACTCGCTGTTGTCGATGCACCTTGTGCTATTTGTGTGCTCTGGTTTGCAGAGCGGTGGCTGTCCCTTGAAGCCCGGTAAGCAAGTACAATGTACTGTGCCGTTGCTAACTTCAGTGCACTGAGAATTCAGCCCACATGGAGATGGTTCACAAGAATCTATTGATGTTTCATTTGTATCTAAAAAAAAACAAGCATTAGAAAATGAGTACATTGGTATGTACTGTGAAAATAACTTTAAGCGTCATTTTATGATTCATATAACAAGAACCTACTAAGTATAATAAAAAATAAAAAACCCGACTGCAAGAAAGTCAACTTTTGAGGACTGTATAGATGAATCACCCAATATTTTTTTCCCCAATCATTATATTCCTATTCGCCTTTTTCCCCATATTGTTTAATTTCCAGACGTCATTATCACCAACTTATAATTTCTCACGCTTTTTTATTTCCTATCATATTTCTCGCTGGCTTCCGGTCCATAAGAACTTAATCCCAAAATGTCTAGCTAATCAATAGGACTGAATCTCATAATGACTGATACCAACAGGCCTATATTTCAAAACGAATTTGTCCTGAATCGCTTGAAATTTTAAATGTCTATATTTCAAAACGAATTTGTCCCGTAATGCCTGAAATTTTAAATGTTAAAAAACGGTAGGAAGAAGTCGGTTCTGGCACTCGCCGGCCGCTACCGCGGCACGCTTCGCTCGGCTCGTGCATGGTTTGGTCACTATTGATACCATGCTCGTCGCTACGCTCCTGGCAACATATTCTACAGGTCTGTCAGCCTGTTATGGCAACACCATTTTATAAGCGAAAAATATGATAGGAAATAAAAAAGCGTGAGAAATTATAAGCTGGTGATAATGACGTCTGGAAATTAAACAATATGGGGAAAAAGACGACGGCAATATTGACCGGGGCGTAAATAATAGGATGAATGCAGGATGGATGAAGTGGCGACAGGTCTAAGGGACGATATGTGACCCGCGAATGCCCCTGAAGCTAAAGGGAAAAGTCTACAAAACGGTCATCAGACCTGTCGTACTGTATGGATCTGAGTGCTGGGCCACGAAAGCGACGGATGAAAGAAGAGTGAATGCGACAGAGATGCGAATGTTGAGATGGATGTGCGGAGTGACGCGAATGGATAAGGTGAGGAATGAATATATTAGGGGAAGTCTGAAAGTAGCGCCGGTGACTGAAAAGTTGAGGAGCAATAGGTTAGCGTGGTATGGGCATGTAATGCGGAGCGATGAAAGTCATGTAACTAAAAGGGTGATGGAAATGTGAGTAGAGGTAGACCTAAGAAAAGAAGGATGGATTGTGTGAAAGAAGATATGGAAAAGAAAGGAGTTGATACAGAGATGACGAGTGATAGAGGAGAGTGGAAGAGAAGAACATGTTGTGCCGACCCCGCATGAGCGGGATAAGGGCAGGCCAATGATGATGATGATGATGGGGAAAAAAAATATTGGGTGATTCATGTAAACATTTTGAGATGCGCCAGGTAGGGTAAGTAACTAAGTTTAAACATACTTAGATATGACTTATATTATAATATATTTTTGTAATCTCCTTTTAATTTCCTTCTTTTGAATACCCCACTCGATATGACTGGTATTTTTTTAAACGTATGTCACTCCTAAGATCCGCCATTTCGTTTAATATCAGACAAATACTTGTGTATTTTCGTAATCACCTTTTAATTTCCTTTATTTTGATACCCCACTCAATATGGGCTAATTTTTTTTCCTTGACGTGCTACTATTTCACGCATAAGATATAAGATCAGCCATTTTGTTTATTTATCAAAAAACACCTAAAAAACACTTGGGTTATTAAGATCTTTCATTTTACTGTAATTAACAAAATTATTTGAAACTAGCTGTCCGCCGCGGTGTTACCCGCGATCCCTCGGGAAAAGTTCACTTCCCCGGGATAAAATATAGCCTATGTTCATCGGGGATAGTGTTGGATTCTATTGGTGAAAGAATTTTTCAAATCGGTCCAGTAGTTTCGGAGCCTATTCATTTCAAACATACCAAGAAACAAATTTTTCCTCTTTATAATATTAGTATATATTGAAGTTAGGTGGGTTAACCACTGTAGGCACCATATTACTTACTTTCTATTAACCTGCAGGGAAATCCCCCAAATCCTTGCTTGCAAGCACAAATCGGTCTACCAAAATTATTGACACAGATCTCATCTTTTCCACATATTCTATCATGACATGGAGCCACGCATGTTTTATTCACACAAGACAGTTGTGCGAGACAATCAGAATTGACTTTACATCCAGGCTCACATTTTATGTATGGGTCTCCTGAGTAACCATAGTCGCAAACACAATGGCCTTCGTGACCAAGTCTGCGACAAAAAGCATTCGAACCACACTTATTTGGCTCGCATGGGCTTAAGCCTGTGTTTATGCCTATATTGAACCGGGTCTTTTCAATACATTTTAACTTCGGATCTCCAAAGTAACCTGGTCGACATGAGCATCTCGGTGCGTGGTTTACAACAACACATTCTGCATAAAAGCCACATGATCCAAGCAGACAAGGGTCAATACATTTATTGCTGACACATGTTAAAGACCAGTGGCACTTGCTGTTGTCGACGCATGATTTCGGAGTACAATATGGTGGTGTTCCCCTGTGGCCTGGCAAGCAGGTACAAAATAGTCCTTTGCTTCTTATTCTGCATAGAGAATGCAGACCACATGACTCGCAAGATAAAACTCCTGTTTCATCTGCAAAAATATAACAAAACAACTATTAGAATTAGCACTGTAGGGTACCTACCTACTTAACTTAAAGGTAGGCGAATGACCCATCCGCGCCGAACGCGCCTGTCAATTCAATAGAAGAAATGCTGAGGAAATGCTCAGAAGGTCATCAGTATTTTTTGTATAAAAAACTAGCCGTCCGTTGCGGTGTTACCCGCGGTCCCACGGGAAAACATCACTTTCCCGGGATAAAATATAGCCTATGTGTTCAGTAGTTTCGAAGCCTATTCAATTCAAACAAACAAACAAATCTTTCCTCTTTATAATATGAGTGTAGATAACCGAACAAGTGCCAGTTGCACTCGCCCACCGAGGGTTCCGTACAAAGGCATAAGTAGGTACAGTCACGGACAATAAGATGTATACACTCCTTACTTTTAAAATTAATATCACACTAAAACTAATAGATGTAGGTTAAAAACAAAAAGCGGAAACTGATTTCACATTGAACTAGTGGCGAAATCAATAAAAATACTAGAACATTGTTGGACATGGTGACCTGTACATGGGTTGAAACATTATGGAGTGTATACATCATAATTAACGTGACTGTACGTATGACAGTGCAAACTGTTACCTAGATACACCAAAGTTATACGCCGCACGCAGCTCGCCGCGTGTCTGTACTTACTAGTTTTCCTAAGAGTATCCTTGTCGAATTTATTATTCACTGTTTGATAAAATAATTTAAAATGTGGGTGTGGGGGCAGTTGAAACAAACCACGAACGGCCTTTTTCATACTTTTTCAAACAAATTAATTACTTCATCATCATCATCATTAGCAGCTCAAATGATAGCCCACTGCTGGACATAAGCCTCCTCCGTCAGACGCCACTCCAATCTCCAATTTTTTAGATGCCAAGAAATCGTCCAAACGCAACGAACCGTGGAGAGGTCGACCTTGAAAATTATAAAAAAGCAATAAAACTGATTATTTTCGTTAAACGTTTTTTATTCATAAAAACTAAATACTCTACCTCTTCATAAACATCATCAATAGTACCTACCTGGGGCTAGTAAAACCATTTAATCTAACAGTTTATAACACCTGTTTCAACTGACCCCGATACGGGATCAACCCCAATCCTTTGGTAGGGTTTTAGAAAAAGTGAAATCTAGGTATAAAAACAAATCAAATTAAATATTTTGAGTAGGTATGAGGAAAGCTAGCCAGATAAATTTGCTAACTACGTAAGCTTAAACTTTTGAATTAACTTGATTACTCATCAAATGCGGGGCATTTTCCCTCAAGGGGATCAACTCGTACACCTTTTCCCTACGTGACCTGTGACTTACCTGATGGTAATGATGCATCATCCGCCTTCTTGCATCTTCTATTTTCACAAATATGGTATGGTTTACATTCAGAATTGTTTGTACATCCAAGAGGTTTACATTCAAAATCGGCAAATTGACACATGTATTCGTCTCGACGTATGCACATGCCATGCATGCGAACTGATCCAGCTCGACATTGGCCAGCTCGAAACGGAACTAAAAAAAAAAGGTAAGTAAGGGGAGGCCTCTTTCTGTGATGCCGTTCTGGTCCAGAAAGAAGCGGCCGAGCGGGATCGTGAGAGGGCCGATCCCGCTCGGAGAATAGGAGAAGACGGGGCGCTAACGCCTGTCCCTGGCTGCAGTGGTATCCCTGGTACGCTGGGTGGGATCGCGGAAAAAGAGGCGTGTCGGTGTCGATGCCGCTCGCCCTATCTCCCGCGACCCAACGGCGGCGCACCGTAAGATGCGTTGGCGGCAAGGCCGCAGTGGAAGAGGAGTGTCGGTGTGTCGTTTGGTGGTCGCGGCGGAGCCAAAGACTGGATCCGTCGCGGGGCGCCGTGGGCCATGACGGCAGCACCGGGGGGTGCCATCGTCCATGATAGGTCTCGAGGTGGCGCGCGTGGGTGTTCCGCGCGCCTCTCTCAGGAGACGTGGTGGGAGGCAGTCGCCTCACCCGTTTGGAGGGGCTCTGTTAGAGCCAACGTCGTCGGGGCCGTGGAAGAATGCTCGCGCGTGCCCATAGCCCCGACACTATGGCGTTCAGGGGAGGACTCTGCCGTTTTTTAGTGGTTGCAAGCCACAATATCACACGAAAGAACACGCTTCGTTGCAGTGCAGCACTACACAAAATCTTGGTGTCCAAGCTTCTATCCCGGAGAACTAAGATTCGCATCTTTATGACGGTTATCCGCCCAATTCTGATTTACGGATGTGAAGCGTGGACCCTTACTCAGAAAGAAGAGCACAAGCTTCTGGTAACGGAGAGAAAGTGAGGCAGAACCTCGTTAGAGTAATATTGTTCCGTGGGCAGAACCGAGAGATTGCTGAGCTTGTGGCCGAGCCTTATATCATTGGCGAAATGAAAGCACAAAGTACGCTGGCTTGATCATGTGTTGCGTTTGAGAGAGGATCGTGCAGCTGGGCGGGCTTTTCATGGGGTGCCAGTCGGCCGTCGACCAGTCGGCCGTCCCAGATATAGGTGGAAGGATGAAGTGGAGAAAGACCTTCGTTCACTTCAAATCCTTGCACCGGACTGGGTGGAAGCGGCGCAAGACAGAGACCGATGGCGTTCTATTGTGTTGGAGGCCAGGGGATCGATGCGCCAGGATAGTAAGTAGGTAAAACTAGATAAGACTCACCTGGCGAACATTCTCCTATAATTATTAAAAGCAAATAACTTTCAAAACTTAACATTCTTGACACGTCACCAACGAAACAAACAATAATACTTATTAAACAGAATTTGATTAAATTGAGAGCACAAATTAAATAATCGCTTATTATTAGGTATTGAATTGGAGCACTCAACAATCATTGATTTTCCTTAACATTAGTTGGCAGGCACAGGTAAATGGTTATTTACCATATAGGTAATTTTATATATAGAAATTACCACATTATGTAGGTAAATAAATAATAATAAATGTAATAAATAATGCTGGACATTTTACACTGCATCATCTGGCCTCAAAGTAAGCAGAGCTTCTGTTATGGGTACTACATTACTGATATTCTTAATGTAATATACTTTTTGTTTATAAAAACACAGTCAGCGTCACCAATTGGTAACCCCCTTAGTGAGGTGAGGCGGTTTGTACTGCAGGGGGCTACCAGTTGGTGATGTTGACTGTACATCATTATTATACATAGAGAACACCTAGACCCGAGAGAGAATTTTTCCTAAAATTACGTTTTAAAACTAAAAGAAAAACCGACTTCAATGTTCGACTCTACGCGCGGCGTGACTCAGGGAATCAATGAGCCAACCATAAAAATCGAAATAAGAAAAGAAATCAAATCGACAGATAATGTTCCACCGGCGTCTAAGGGAATTAATTACCAAAGCTGCATACATTTTATGTCAAGTTTCGCGGCACATGAGTTTCTGGCATTAGTAAATCGTCAGTTTGACATAATGCATAAAGAGTCTTAGACTGTCGATTCTATTTACAATGGCTAGGAGGGAAGGTTTTTAGAGTTTTACGGGAAAACTATCAAACCCTCAGGAATAAAATTTATACATGGGACCACCTCTGGACTCACCCTTTCAAACAAAAAAAAATTTGAAAATCGGTCCACAATTGGCGGAGTAATCGCGTAACTAGATACAAAAAAAAAACATACAAGCGAATTGAGAACCTCCTCCTTTTTTGAAGTCGGTTAATAAATAAAATAAAAAATACTTGTAGATCATGCATTTCAAATCAAATTACTTATTTGGAACAAAAACACATGCGAGTAAAAATACAATAGGGTACGTTCCGCAAAAGTAAAAAAACTGAGTAATTGAGTCACCGCTCTCATTTGTCCCGCGGCGGGGATCGAACCCGCAACCTTCTGCTTGCAGGCGGGCCTTCGCCCACTGCGCAACCTTCGTTCGTCAAATCATCATCATCTCGGTTATCTATCGTCTACTGACATAGGCGTTTCCCATCGATTTCCATTCCACAGCGATCGCTCTTGTGCAGCCTGCACTCAACGGCTCCCAGCAACGTCAAATAAAACAAATAAATTGATTTTCCAAATATATTTCAGTAGTCAAAATATAATAGTAGGCTTACTCATTAATAGTTACAATTGTATTTGCATGACATTAACATAAAAAGCTCAACTGAAAATCCTAAAACCTGCAATTTACAACAAAAAATCATTTTTTCCACAAAACGGCCAAAACATAAGCCATTTATACTTTACATAAGAATAAGTGCATTATTCACATCGTGAAAAAATCTCTTATTATAATAATTTAATATATAAAATATAAGTTAAATTATACAACCTATAAGCTGCCTTATCTAATGGTGAAATTACATTAACTTTTGTGCACTTTCAACACTTTTTACATTCAATACTGAAAATATTAATTTAAGGCTTTCTGCGAAAATGGAATACAATCTGCCGCAATTATAAAAGTTAGACTAGTCTTTTCTAAGTTCCAATAATTTATTTATTCTGTTTAGTGAAAATACTCGGGAATAAAAGTCAAATCACACCGATTTTATACCCCTCTTATGCCGGCCACCCACGATCAAGTTTACCGTCCAGTCTGCCGCGGACTGGATGCGGCGTCCAGTAAACTTGACGGTGTATTGTAATGGGTGTGCATGACAAGCGAAAAAGAACTTCGTTCTGCCGACTTGATCAAGTTTGCAGCGCTGCAAACTGGACGGTAGACTGGATCGTGGGTGGCCGGCATTAGGGTGCTCATACAGTCCAGCCGAGCTGAACGCGGCGAACTGTCTCAGCAGCATTTTCTGGCGTCATCGGCATTTTATGTATAGAAAAATGACTGCGGCGCGTACGGCGCGGGCAGTGTGCGATCAGGGTTTAGATCAGGGCATAGTTTTTTCAGAAAAAATGAAAATTCTTTTAAGATTTCAGGATCACTTAAAAATAACTTTTAAATAGCATCAAAGCATTCAATTATATTCTAACAATATTTATTATCATCGGTTATTTTAAACTTTTCCTGTTTGCGTTCATAAAATATGCATTTTAATATTCAGCTAATTTATTTACAGTAGTCTTTTCGGCTTAAAACAAAGAAGGCAAGCAATTGATCAATTCGACATATAAACCTAAAGAGGTAAACAAAAAACAATGCAGGAACTCTTTTCTAGTGAATATTTACATATTTATTAGTACTTTTATCTTAAAAGTAAATTTTATATCACAAATAAAATTTTCAAACTATTTTCGTATGAGCAAATATATTATTAAACTACTGTTGGTCAAGACTTTAATGTTTTTTAACTATTTTACTTCGTTTTAAAATGAGAACTGAATGTTGCCAGGAATGAAAATTTAGAGCAAAAGCTCCTGGCAAAATTGAATGAACACAATATTAATAGAGTATATAAACTTTTTAATCAATTCATATATCACTTTGGTAAGCTTTTTACCAATAATTTTGTCGTAGAAAATGATTATTAGACTTTGTTTATGTGTAGAAAATAATTAAGTTGGACGTCATCAAAATAAATGCAATTAAAACACATGCTGAGCATTTCTCTACATTTATGTCTATCTAAATTAATTTAGTCTTAAGTTTAATCTGTATATTTAGCATACAGTACAAATGTATACTTTAAAAGCGTTTTTTTCTATAAATAATGTTTTTATAATAAAATATTGTACAAATGTCAAATTTTGACACAAATTTCAAAATGGCTTCCTGAAAAAGTGAAATTCGCGCCAAAACCCACATCAGCCGCCTAGGTTTAAAAAATAATTAAATTACATAAGTAACGTTTATCCAAACCGTGGTCACACTACATACTCCAGCACATTGCTCTGTGCTGGAGCATGCTTAACCGAATACAAACCCCTATTTACATTGATCACGTTTCTTCGTTTCATTTCGACTTTTCGTTCTCTAACCTAACATCTAGTGCGTTAAATTACTGTCAGAAGTTGCCAGTACAAAAATATAATCAAAAGAAATTGGTTGTCTGTAAAGTCGGTTTACTGACGATAGTTGAACGTGACAACGTTTGTGCTTCTTTGTCGCTCGTTCCGCGCTCTCGCTTGCACTTCAAGCCTTACATGGAACGCCTCAGAGCGAGGTAACGCCGCATTTTTTCGTGCGTGCAGCCGGCTCTATCGAATTATAAGACGTTGTCACGTCAAAAATGAGTTTTAAAGTAAGTAGGTATGCACTTAAACCAAAATTTCCGCAAACTTATCTGGACCGGTGGCCAAAAAAGGAACTAATGAATTTAATATTAAATTTTATTTTCCTGCCAACACCAAATGCGATAACAGCGCTTCTCTCATCGGTCCAGATAAGTTTGTGGCACTATACTTCCCTTCCATCCACCCAACGTTTATATAATATTAATTAAATAAACTTTAATTTTGATTTAAGCCTTTTTGGCGGTAGTTAATTTAAATATCATGACTTCGTTTTATTTTAGAAAATAAAACAAATGGTGAATTTATGATAAAATTGTACTAAGGCCCACTCATATAATAAGGCTAATGTGAGTTTGTTTAGATGTGAAAAGACTTATCAAAATTTTGGATTCCGACGTGATACGAACCCTCAACGATCAGACGAACCCTAAAGCCGGAGTGCCTTACCGCTCGGCCACAGAACCCTTAGTCGTCACAATCCAAATTTTTGATAAGCTCATATTTATCGGTTAAGCACCGGTAAGGCGCCATCTACACGTTTCACTAGTGAACTTAGTTAACTTGTTTGTGTTTCAATCACGCCTAAATCAGTGAACCGATTTGGATGAAACTTGGAATTGGCGTAGATAGTGACCTGGAATAGCACATAGTATAATTATTCGTTCTTCGTTAAGACAACGTTAGCCGCCCTAATTTTGTTATTATTTTCCGTGAATTGGAACTTAAAAGGGTCGATTTTTTTCTAGAAATAAATGATTTAGGTTACTACGGGGTGGATGGAATCTTGTATAATACAATATTGTTTCTCAGTATAATAACACTAAATTATAAACTCACAAGGTGCTTGCACAAAGATACCACTGGTTTTTCGTCAAAATCATCACATAAAGCGATATACCGATCGTCACTGGTTCTTTATACCTCGGCAATGACCTTAAATCATTGATGATTGAGTATAAGTCATTTTATTGGTCAATACCGTAAGCATATCAAATGAAAAAATGACGTTAACAAGATGGCGGTCATGTGTAATCTGAATATTTGTGAACATTTGTTACAAAGAAAACATATCTACAGCATAATTTGTATAAATAAGCCTTAATTTAAGTTGGCGCTGCCAACGGCAAGCTGTGATTGGCTATTCGCTTATCATCTGACGCAGAGTAGTAGTGACGTCAACAAGATGGCCGCCGCGGGAACCAATCGCTGAGCTAAGCTGTTGTACTTGCTACTCTGTTCGCAAGTTCCTGGAAATATAAATATTATTTTAATTTATTAAGCCCGAACACAGATACTTATTATATACGGAGTCAACAGCCCCTGATTCCATCATCAGATCATCAGCCTTGTCTAACTTGCAGTCCATTCCCAGTTATCACCACAATAGAGCTCAACCAATCACAGAACCGCACGAAAGTGCTCGAGCCAGCGCGGCCTGCTAGATGGCTTCGCCAGACCTCATTCATTCTACAAGCGCTTCTATATCTTGTACCATTGTTCATAAGGTTTATAATGGTGCGCTATAAAACTAATTGACGCGTCGCTTGCCAATTCAATGTGCATTGAGCCTAAGTAATTTTGTAATATTTTTTTTAAAGTGTCAAACTACACTTAATTATTAAAAAATATTACTACAAAATGGTGTTGTATTGCTCAAATGGCGTTACCGTTGATAGTGAGGTTGTAGGCGTTATCGCCGGCGACGCCCGGCGTGACGCCGCGGTCGCAGGAACGCGACACGGCAGACAAAGCCAGTGATGTACCACGTGTGTCTGCAAACAACAATTTATTATTCACTAGCTGTACTAGGTATCACCCGCAGTCCCTCGAGAAAACTTCACTTTCCTGGGATAAAATAAAGCCATGTTCATCAGGGATAATGTTCTAATGGTGAAAGAATTTTTCAAATCGGTCCAGTAGTTTCGGAGCCTATTCATTTCAAACAAACAAATCTTTCCTCTTTATAATAATAGTATAAAAAACATAACAATTTATTATTTAAAACGCCTTTTTCCAGCTTCGCCTTAACAACAATCCTTCGCCTTAAGGACGGGTGCTGCCATTCACCCGCGCGCTTCCACTTTCAAAACAGGGTCACGACTGTATCCCCAAGGCGCGGTAGACTTTCAGATATGCAAAAACGTTTAATTTGTTCACACCGAGCAGAGCGACGTTTAATTAGACACAATGTCATGTTTCACGGCAGGGTTTTACCGATATCTGTAGTATAAACACAGAATACAGGTAGGTAATAGATAAAGTATCATGTGTGTGTGTGTGTGTTTGTGTGTGTGTGTGCGTATGAATAAATGAATGAAAATACTTTATCGCACAATGCACACCTTAGGGTCGATTCACATCTGACCGAAGATCCGTCGCGTATCATCGGTCGCGGAACGCCAGAACTGACAAATGTATAGAAAAACACTCGACCGTTCACACTCGACGGACTAACGTATCATCGGTCGAGTGTGAACGGTCGAGTGTTTTTCTATACATTTGTCAGTTCTGGCGTTCCGCGACCGATAATACGCGACGGATCTTCGGTCAGATGTGAATCGACCCTTATAACTACAAAATACAGTAAAAGAGATAATCATAATGCAATGCACAATGGGCGGCCTTATCGCTGAGAATCTCTTCCAGGCAATCTCTGGATGGAGAGGAATGTAAATGCATGGAAGATTGAACGGGTGCAAAAAAAATTAAAGGAACTTAAGAGTTGCCTAATCTATTATGTGTGTGTTTGTGTGTGTGTGTGTGTGTGTGTGTGATTATACGCAATGTGTACATGCGCAATCGTTTATTGCACCTAACATCAGAAGACAAAGATTTGTTGTGACTACATGGAGTGTTCATTGACTGACTCACCGTTTTTAGCTGAAGCGGTGTAGACGAAGCAAAGCGCGCGCGGATGAGTGGAGCCGCGTGCGACCGCACTAGCGATTACGAAACCGCGATCCGAGCTGCGCCAACTGCCGTGACACGTGTACACTGGAATAAAAGTAGATTTATAATTACATTAAGAAATGAAAAGTCTTATCAAAATTTTCGATTCCACTTAATTTGATTACATACATACATACATAAAGTCACGCCTCTTTCCCTGTGGGGTAGGCAGAGACCACGGAGCTCCACTCGCTACGATCCTGACACACAACTTTCGCCTCATTCACTCTCATTACATTCTTCATACATGCTCGTTGGTTTAGGGTACTTTTGACCTTATAATTCGATTAACACTATAAAAATTACAAATTATAGATTTAGCTAAAGCGACATCTCTTCGTCATTTGATTCTGAATGTAGCTTCGGACAATACGCATGAGTTCACTAGTGAAACGTGTAGATGGCGCTAACCGGTGCTTCACCGATAAAATATCAGCTTATCAAAAATTTGGATTGCGACGACTAGGGTTCCGTGGCCGAGCGGTAAGGTACTCCGACGGTAAGATCGTCTGATCGTTGCGGGTTCGAATCTTGTCGGAATCCAAAATTTTGGTAAGACTTTTCATCTTAATGTGTATGTATTCTCGGCTTCTTATACTAAGTAAGTTCGTATGAGTCAGTGGCCAACTCTGGTGACGGAGTTTTTAGGCCGCCTTAAGGCCTCCGTCATGGCTTATACTGGCATACCAGGACGCAGATGGCTTACACGTTTTACAGGCATGTGTATTCACTGTGTTCCAGTAACTTCCACTTGCCTTTAGCTGGCATGCAAGCTACTGCTCCGTTTTATTTATTTATAGGAAAACCAACTACAATAACTAATAGATCACTTAGAAGCAGAAAGCCAATAACAGGCAAGATCCTAGACCAGCTAACAGGTTTAAATTAGTCACACCTTATCACAAGACACGTGCTTTTGAAGGAAGCTTCCGCTACCAGGCTACCAAATGCTGGAATAATTTGCCCCCTCCACTGAGAAATACACTTTCAAAAGCTACTTTCAAGTCTCACTACAAAAGGCTTCTCCTGGAGGGGCAGCTTGATAGCGGCTTAGCTTCCTAGCACTAAATGGATGCACACATACCTACACTACACGCAGACACTTCACACTGACACTACACAATCACCTACTCTGTTATGCCTCCCTACTACTTACATCCTTTTTTGCTCACAACTATCCACCCTCACATACACTACACACACATTACACATCCCACATGCATCCACTTTACATTACACACACTAGGTACAAAAAGCTCACACTTTGACTCACACTAGCGCTGCCCTGTGTAACCTTGGCTCTCAAGAGACTTGTGTCCCCCTTCCCCTCTCCCCTCCCTCTAAGGCGACACTGAAAAACAGCGCCTGATCCTTGGATCTAGGCATTTTGCTGAGTAGTTGCCTTTTCAACAATCATTTTTCATTTGTTTTTTTTTATATATTATTTGTTTTATTTTCTTACCTACTTAGTTGATTAGTTGAATAAATGTATTTTCTTTCTTTCTTTCTTTCTAACAGGTTTTCACGTATGAGAAACAATTTAGGATACAGTAAGGTCGTGGACGCTAACAAAAACAACTAAGTAACAATACATTTTGTAAACAAAACAGAAAAGTAACTAACACTAACCACTAATCTAAAACATCACCAACGCCAAAAGTCAACCAACTGCTGCCTAGCCGAGTTAACATACATACATACATACATAAAGTCACGCCTCTTTCCCTGTGGGGTAGGTAGAGAGCACGGATCTCCACTCGCTACGATCCTGACACACAACTTTCGCCTCATTCACTCTCATTACATTCTTCATACATGCTCGTCGGTTTAGGGTATTGACCTGGCCCTTCTCCAAAATGTCGCCAATTTGATCTAAGAAGGTTCGCCTAGGCCCTTCCAGCTGTCCCATACACACTCGCCTCATACACTTGCTTTGTCAAACGACTGTGATCCATCCTCTCTACATGCCCAAACCGAGTTAACACTCGTACAGAATAGATCAAGATCCAAACTTACTTACTTGCTTGTGTATTGACTTTGATGGCAGGATGCCAGATTGATGAAACTCACCAGTGCTGCTGCATGAAGACTTGAACTCAATGGTATCCTGTGCAGCTCCACAGCCAATACTAACACTCTGAACATCACCCGTCACGCATTCTGTCTCTTTCTGTTCTGAGTCGTCTCCTGAAACAGAAACAAGAAAATTGTTTCAGCGACTTGTATAATCAAAGTGACGATCTCTGCGGCGCAGTGGGTGAAAGCCCGCTTGGGGCGCAGAAGGTTGCGGGTTCCCCACCGCGGGATAAAATGTTTGTAGAAACGCTTGTAGAATTAACCACACGAAAGTGCTCGAGCCAGCGCGGCCCGCTAAATGGCTTCGCCAGACCGCGTTCATTCTATAAGCGTTTCTATATCTTGCATTGTTCATAAGGTTTATAATGGTGCGCTATAAAACTAATTGACGCGTCGCTTGCCAATTCATTGTGCATTGAACCGCACGAAAGTGCTCGAGCCAGCGCGTCCCGCTAGATGGCTTCGCCAGACCTCGTTCATTCTACAAGCGTTTCTATATCTTGTACCATTGTTCATAAGGTTTATAATGGTGCGCTATAAAACTAATTGACGCGTCGCTTGCCAATTCATTGTGCATTGCACCGCACGAAAGTGCTCGAGCCAGCGCGGCCCGCTAGATGGCTTCGCCAGACCTCGTTCATTCTACAAGCGCTTCTATATCTTGTAGCATTGTTCATAAGGTTTATAATGGTGCGCTATAAAACTAATTGACGCGTCGCTTGCCAATTCATTGTGCATTGCACCGCACGAAAGTGCTCGAGCCAGCGCGGCCCGCTAGATGGCTTCGCCAGACCGCGTTCATTCTACAAGCGTTTCTATATCTTGTAGCATAGTTCATAAGGTTTATAATGGTGCGCTATAGAACTAATTGACGCGTCGCTTGCCAATTCAATGTGCATTGAACCGCATGAAAGTGCTCGAGCCAGCGCGTCCCGCTAGATGGCTTCGCCAGACCGCGTTCATTCTACAAGCGTTTCTATATCTTGTAGCATTGTTCATAAGGTTTATAATGGTGCGCTATAAAACTAATTGACGCGTCGCTTGCCAATTCAATGTGCATTGAGCCTCACGGGCGTTTGTTTACCTATAGTGAGCTGTTGACGTCGCCTGCGCCTGTCTGCGAGTGAGTTGACGACGGAGTATCGACCGAAGATCGGACAACGGTTTGGGTACAGTGCAGTTGCTATAACAAAAGTAAACAATTAATTAAGAGACTAGCAAAATCGATTTTTATTTCACTAAGATCAATTCATCTCAATCGATAAGGTTCATATACTATACAAATAATAATATAAAGAGGAAAGTTTTGCTTGTTTGTTTGTTTAAAATGAATAGGCTCCGAAACTACTGGACCGATTTGAAAAATTCTTTCACCAATAGAATCCTGCATTATCCCCGATGAACATAGGCTATATTTTATCCCGGGAAAGTGAAGGTTTCCCTGAGGGATCGCGGGTAACACCGCGGCGGACAGCTAGTGCTTAGATAAAATTACTAAACCAACGATTATTTTTTTACTTATCGATTGATCGATCGTTTCGATTTTAATTTTCGCACTCTCTAATATATAAATTATTTGACGGATTTTTTTGAGGTATTGTTTATTTATTTATGTTTTATGGCTAATTTACTTTTATGAAATAATTAAAATACTAAAACTAGCTGTCCGTCGCGGTGTTACCCGCGTTCCCTCGGGAAAACTTCACTTTCCCGGGATAAAATATAGCCTATGTTCATCAGGGATAATGTAGGATTCTAATGGTGACCCCCCCGAAGGATTCCGATCTTGTCGCGATGGGGGGGCTTAGTAGCCGTGGATTGGTCACCCACGGCAAAGCTAACAGGAATCCCAGGCGGGGACGCTCCGAGCGGGCTTGCGGTTGGGCCCGCTCTGGATGCGTCTGAGGCGGGTGCGGAGGACGGAGTCATTTTTTTCCCCCGCAGTCAGGCGGGGTCGCGGGAGAAGAGGCGTGTCGGTGTGTCGTTGCCGTTCGCCCTATCTTCCGCGACCAAACGGTGGCGCACCGTTGATGCGTTGGCGGTGGGGCCGCAGTGGAAGAGGAGTGTCGGTGTTACGTTGCCGCTCTCCCTGTCCTCTGCGGCCGTTTGGAGGCTTCTCCACGCGCAGCTCTTTCACTAGAGCGCGCAGTGGACGAAGGGAGCGGAGAGCTCTAGTGGTGAGTAGCGGACGCTAGGTGCGGGGGCAGCTTCGTCCGCCTTGCACTGCTCACCACAGCGCGGGGCCCGCCGTAAGGGCGGGGATCGCCGGAGGGGGACTGGATGTAGAGGCTCTGCCGGTTGCCCGGGCCCCCTCCATTCGAGGCGACGCCGGAAAGGCGCTGGGATGTTTCGTGGGTATACCGGGAGTCCCCGGGGAGTCCCACATACCCCTCTCGCCCCCCGGCGGAGGGAATGCGTAACGCATTTTACCCAGCGACAAAAAAAAAAAAAAAAAAAAAAAGGATTCTAATGGTGAAAGAATGTTTCATATCGGTCCAGTAGTTTCGGAGCCTATTCAATTCAAACAAACAAACTTTACTTTGGCTTTTTCTGTAATATTTCTAGGTATCTTTTTTTCTTCAAAAAAAGGAGAAGGTCCTATGTTCGGCTGTGTTTTTTTTTTATGTACCTATGTTTACAGATCTTTCCTAACAACTATAGAGGAATAAAGCTCATGTCACACAGTATGAAAGTTTGGGAGAAAGTTATAGCGAGACGTATGAGAGAGGAATGTGAGGTATCACAGAACCAATTTGGGTTTATGCCTGGGCGCGGTACCACGGACGCTATATTTGCGCTACGTCAGCTCTGTGAAAAATACAGGCGTGCGCACAGAAATTTACATATGGTGTTCGTGGACTTGGAGAAAGCGTATGATAGGGTACCCCGGGCGGTTCTGTGGTGGGCGATGAAAGTTAAGAGAGTGCCTGAGAAGTACATAAAGCTTATTCAAGCTATGTACGGGCGAGCGAGTACACATGTCCGATCCGAGGCCGGAATTACAGACAATTTCAATGTGGCGGTAGGCTTGCACCAGGGATCGGCTTTAAGCCCTTATTTGTTCCTCCTGGTAATGGATGCTCTGACATCAGACATACAGGAGGAGGCACCCTGGTGCATGCTGTTTGCGGACGATATTGTTCTTGTAGGTGAAGATGCAATCGAGGTCCAGAGCAGGCTGGAAAAATGGCGGGAGAGACTAGAAAACGTCGGCTTAAAGATCAGTAGGACCAAAACTGAACATCTGTTCTGTGACTTTGGTGGTCCTTCCAGTTTCTCTCCAATCGCCTTAGACGGTGTATCCCTACCAGCTTGCACCGACTTTCGGTACCTTGGCTCTTTTATCCAAAACGACGGCGAAATTGATCGGGACATCAAAAATAGAATGAATGTGGGATGGATGAAATGGCGACAGGTCTCTGGTGTTATATGTGATCAGAAGATGCCCCTTAAACTCAAGGGGAAAATATACAAATCGATCATTAGACCTGTCGTATTGTATGGATCAGAGTGTTGGGCAACCAAAGTGACGGATGAAAGAAGAGTGCATGCGACAGAGATGAGAATGCTGAGATGGATGTGTGGAGTAACTAGAATGGACAAGATAAGGAATGAGTACATCAGGGGAAGTTTGAAAGTAGCGCCAGTGACTGACAAATTGAGAAGTGGAAGGTTGGCGTGGTATGGGCATGTCATGAGGAGGGATGAAAGTCATATAACACGACGAGTGATGAGTATGGAGGTGGATGGATATACCGGTAGGGGTAGGCCTAAGAAAAGATGGATGAACTGTGTGAATGCGGATATGTTAGTGAAAGGAGTGAGTTCTGATATGACGAGTGATAGAGGGAAATGGAAGAAAGAAACATGTTGTGCCGACCCCACTTAGTGGGATAAGGGCAGGAAGAAGAAGAAGTTTACAGATCTTTCCATCAATGTGACCGATTTCCAACACTTTTTTTTTGAAATCCATCTCGAGGTGGTCCCTTAAACTTTTTTTTTCCTGACGGGTTGATAGTTTCCCGTATAACTCAAAAAATCCTCTTCCTCAGAAACAGTAAGAAACATACAAAATATTCCATTAAGAAATGAAGTCTTATCCTTGGATTCCGACGGGAACACAAAGAAATTACAAGGAATTACAAAGTCAAAGTCAATAACGAACGGGAATAACCTCCAGGTTCGGATAAACTTACTGATAAGAGTGATATATCGGGGCGAAGGCTCCGCGCACGCGTCCTCTGGAACCTCCCATAGAGTGGAGCCCTGCTGGAGCTCCAACACGTTTCCATCACGGTGGTGGAACTTCAGGCATACGTGGCCAGACTCACTGGAATATAAAAATAAATAAAGATTTTCAAAATACATCCCTAAAATTGCAACCATGCGGGACTTGAACCCACGACCTTTACCGATCCATGGTAAAAGGTTCATCAAGTGCTGTGCGGTTAACACTATAAAAATATATGGTTGTACTACATGAAACGAGTGTCCCTACGTACGTAAACAATACTAACCATCCTCTAGTGACATGAGCCACCAATTTGATGTGCTTTTTGTCTTTCTGCTCAAGAATAGAGTGACACACCAGTCTCTTCTCTTCGATAGTACCATCCTCATTCATTTCCTGAAAAATATCAAGAAATAGTTTAAATATTATCACAATCTGTCGCCCTAGACATGTTACAAATAGAAATCGAATCTACACATAACACCTGTGACTAATGGCCTTAGGGTGGTCGCACAGTCCAGCCGAGTCAAGTTTAGTTGCCAAAACTGTATACATTTTATGTCAAAAATCGAGACGTTCCTGGCCACGGATATTTATTTCTTCTGGCATTATGTCAAACTGACGATTTACATAGAGCCAGTGCTGCGATACTTGACATAAAATGTATGCAGGTTTTGCCATTAGACGCACGTGGAGTCTCAGCGTTATCTGGCCATACAATTTCTATGCTATTTTATTTGTGTTTTAGGGAAGCTAAGTTTTTTTTACGTTTTTGCGTGAACTAAAGTTTATAAGTTACCTTTAATGTAGCGTTCTTAGTGGTAAAGTGAAACTGGTGTGAATGGTCCAGGCTGAACCATTTGTGATGATCCACAATCCAATTGGGGAAGTGACAGCGGTTGTGCTCATCGTCACCTGGAATTTAGAGAAGTTATATATATAAATACATGATCAATGACTTAGGCTGTAAAAAAACATTTTGAGAATAATGTATTCCTCATGAATTCTTTAATTATTATCATCTACGCAGAAATAAATGGAACATCGCAACAATTGCGTAACAACACCATCTAGTGGTAAATCAGAGAAACTCTCAACACTAATACTATAAATTGCAAAACGTAGTCTGGAATAGCATAGGCTATTTAAAATGACATGTATAGATTAACATCTCACGAGGGCGGTATGGTCTTAATTGTGTGTGAATATTTGTTTCTGTTTAAGCGATACTGAGCGCTCATTACATGGAGCGTACCCGCACGCACACAGACACAACATGCATGTACATCTACACACACTAAGGATGCACATTGAATTGGCAAGCGACGCGACAATTAGTTTTATACCAAACCTTTTGAACAATGGTACAAGATATAGAAACGCTTGTAGAATTAATGAGTTCTTGCAATGCCATCTAGCGGGCCGCACTGGCACTTTCGAGCGGTTCATTCTACAAGCGTTTCTATATCTTGGTTTCTATATCTTGTACCATTGTTCATAAAGTTTAAAATAATGTCTCGCTATAAAACTAATTGACGCGTCGCTTGCCAATTCAATGTGCATTGATAGATAGATATAACTTTATTTGACAACACACAGACACAGGCACATTACATCAACAGAGAACAGGTACATACAGAAAAAAAAACACAAAAGTAGGTATGAGGTAAATAGGTGACAGAGTTATTAAGGAACCTCTGTGCCTATACCTACTCACCTACATACAATTACAAAGAACACAAAACAAAAAAAAAGACCTAAACAGTAAATTAACACAAAGTGCAAAAAGAACTTGAGCCTAAGCCTATAGATCTGTATTCTATGCTGTAGGGAGGTTACTTACTGTTTGTTAGCTTCATAGTGCGACTGCCATCTGTCGGTGAAGAGAGCCCATTGCAAGTCGCGTCACCTGATTGGGCGATATTATACGTCATACTCTTCTCTCCATGCTGGCCTTTGTAGATGAAACATCTGGAACGACAACAGTTCATAAACAACAATTTTTGACTACGTATGTAGAAAACTAAAGGCATACTTATCTTAGGTGATTGTATTATTGTATTTTTCACGTAGGAACGTATCCCTGACACATATGACTTTTACGTTTTACACTGTTGTGTTTTTGTAGCGCTCGTGGTCGTGCTTGCTTAGTCGTTCTTGATAGATCGTCGAAGTTAAGCAACGTTCGAAACGGTCTGTAAGTGGATGGGTGACCGCCAGTGGCATTTTCATCTGAGCGCTTCCGTGCTTCGGAGGGCACGTTAAATTGTCGGTCCCGGCTATTTAAGTCGTTAAGCCATGACGGAAGCCTTAAGGTGGCCTAAAAACTCCGTCACCAGAGTTGGCCACTGACTCTTACGAACTTACTTACTTACTTACTGTACAACAATGAAAAATTTTGAAATAAATTATAATCATAAAAGCGCCTTGTCACGGAACCATTCCTATGTGAAAAGGACTATAGGTCCTGTAACTGTAAACGCAGAACATATGATGAAACATGTATGAACAGCACATAAATACATACATAAAGTCACGCCTCTTTCCCAAAGGGGTAGGCAGAGACCACGGATCTCCACTCGCTTCGATCCTGACACACAACTTTCGCCTCATTCACTCATGAACATGTATGAAAAAGCGCTCACTGCTCAAACGGGGCTGACTTCACGAATACCTGGATCCATTCCGTTGGGAAAGTGTACAGGACCTAGTACAATTACCTAGTTCTTAAACAATTCCAATCCTACTGATGCCTAAAGATATGATAACGACTAGGTATCCCCAAGACCCAGTAAGTAATCACTACATAGTATAAAACAAAGTCGCTTTCTATATCCCTATGTATGCTTAAATCTTTAAAACTACGCAACGGATTTTGATGCGGGTTTTTTTATAGATAGAGCGATTCAAGAGGAAGGTTTATATGTATAATACATGCATAATATAGTAGAGGAACACTGATAATTTTAGAGGTTTCTAATGTGATGTCGTATGTAAACAATTTTTTTGCGCTTACTTTGCAAACGCTGGCTGAACCCTAATATTTAGCATCAGCATTGCACCCGTGCAAAGCCGGGGCGGGTCGCTAGTCCATACTAATATTATAAATGTGAAAGTAACACTGTCTGTCTGTCTATCTGTCTGTCTGTCTGGCTGTCTGTTTGTTACCTTTTCACGCCCAAACCACTGAACAGATTAGGGTGAAAATTGGCATGGATAAAGGTTGTATCCCAGGGACGGACATAGGCTACTTTTTATCCCGGAAAAATCCCGAGGGACCACGGGTTACACCGCGGGAGCGCAGCTAGTAGGTTATAAACAGGATCTAACATTTAGATCGGTCAGTATGGGAAAGTCTGTAACTATAAGACATACGAAGATCTGTTCTTAGAAACCATGTCATCGATTTTAGTGAAAAGGAAAACTGAGTAAAAGTTTTTTTTGAATGTGTTAATGCATAACACATTCAAAAAAAACTTTTACTCAGCTCGGGAATCGAACCCGGACGTTTTGAAAAATGAAACCAACACTATTTAGATATCGATTGTGTTAATCTACTATATCAAAAAAGTCGGGTTTTCCTTCCTGACGCTATAACTTCAGAACGCACGAACCGATTTCCACGGTTTTGCATTCGTTGGAAAGGTCTCGGGCTCCGTGAGGTTTATAGCAAAGAAAATTCAGGAAAAATTTTAACAGAAAAGCCGGAAATAAATGCGCATACGAAGTCGCGCGGGTCAGTTAGTGTTACTATGAAACATGATGTCTGGCCTCATGTAATCTACGTTTAGCACTCAATTCTTGCCATTAAAGTCCATCGCTGTCATGATGTCTACGGAAAGCTCTTTGACTAAAGATATCTGTGTCTTTACTGTTCCCCCACAAATTAAGAGAAAAAAACTGATGAAATACCTGTAAGTATCTTCATCGGAAGCCATGGAGTTCCTCCGCTGCACCTGCGAGATCTGACCGACCAGGTACCTTGTGGAGCCTTCCTTCCACGTCGCCAAGCAGACCAGCTCCTCAACTGAAACACGTAGTAAAATAAATAAATATTTCTGGCCTTACATGGCACCACAAAAGCCCTTTTATTTAGGCATCACCCAGATATCGGTGAACATACTAAAAACATACATACAGCCGAATCTAATCGAACCTAAAAATACAACAATCCGCCATGATAGCTGTACACCAATCAGAGCGTGTGACGTCATCACTCAATATAATAGACAAAAACTGCGCGTTTTGTTTCCTTTGAGCTTTAGTCAGTAGTGTCTATGCACGTAGTTCTTGCTGTTGCCGTAGTGAGCAGTGACGTCATAACAGCCGCCATGACACCGAGCGATTTGGCGTGAATTTAAAATTTAATTTTTATGTTTGAAAACCTTTATTCACTACTGAAGAACAGATTTTGAAAAATTGTCATCATGCCTATTTCCAAATGTTTAGTTACCATTGCTCTCCGTGCCGGGTATATCTGGGCAGGACATGTAGCGAAGCAGCAATCGTGAGTCATCCGTACATGACTCAGCTCGCGAAGGAGGGTTCACGCAGTCGCCAGTACCCCTGAAATATTAGACATTCGAATAACTACCAGGTAACTAAAACGATTGATAGAAATAGATTATTAACACTTTCAATGTGAAGGATGCTAATATTTGCGTCGTGCACAGATAGTGTTAAAAATTGCAATGCATTCCGTGCTGCGGCCCTTTCAGAGAACATTTCATTGAGAGGCAGGCGTGGAGGCAGGCGACGAGTAAACTAAGGGGATGAAGTAGTGGCATGTCTGTCATAGGTGCTTTATTTAATCCCGAGCGCATCGAAGAATCAACTCCCGAGCGTAGATTAGTTGATCGAACGAGGGACTATCATAGCTACGCGAAAATCATTGCTACTTTTACTTACTTCGCATCAATTTCATCAGTATAACAACACCATCTACTGACTAACTCAGCGCAATTCTCAACACACATAACAATAATTATAAACAACGCCATCTATTGGGGCGGTGCAACTCACCGGTTATAAACGAAGGTGAAAGGCGGCGGGTGAAACGGACAGGGCTGCGGTATCGGGCGCGGCTCCTTCCGAAACATGGAAAAGAGCGGGGCATCTCCTGTGATCAGCTCGCATATTGATGATAAGGAGTCCTTTGGTGAACAGTATGCTGGAAAGAAAAAGGAAACTTAGAGCTTTAAGGAATCTTTTGGGCCTACTGCGCAAACTTTCAATTGAAAGTCGGGTGTCCAATTGTCCATCACATTAGGCCAGGGTTTCTCAAACTTATGGCTCTACGTACCCCTATCAAAGCGAACCCCATCCTCTCCCCTGACCCCAAAACGAAAAATATTTTTCTTTTCGCAAATTCAATGAGTAAATTTTAGGAGTAATTTTGGAAGGGAAAATTAAATTCACAGCTTTCAGTGACACCTTAGGATATTCTTCCTGTCGGTTGTCTAGCTGGCCAATATCTCTCGAGTTCGTTAACATAACAAGCTTCATCATGATAGCTTTTTTTTACGAAAACTTACTTTCTTTGTACTGCAAGACGTATTTATGCTTTTCATGGATCACAAGACATCGGTAGCAATCGTCACTCCTGAAACAGAAAAGATATTTGTGTAAACAAATTGATAAAATAAAGGGATATGTAAATTAAGCCCTCAATAAAGTAGGTTCCCGTACAAACAGCGCACTTTCACGATTTTTGGACAAAAAAACTTATTAGTGTCTATCGAATTCGACCAACGACCCTAGGAACAGAAGGCTAGGCCGCTTCTACTAGCCCACCAATGGTCTGGTCTAGTAATGGCGTACACCAGAGATTCCCAAACTATTTTGGGCAAGAGACCCCTTACCAAAATGAACTGATGACCCCATGACCAAAATACTTCCCCCGAGAAACTGAAATTGACCCCAAGGGAATATCGATCACTTAGGAAACCATAACTTTTTAAATGAACTCACCTATCATGGACAAGAAACTTGTCATTATCAGTCTCCGCGCAGTCACCCTTGGACTGGATGTGGGTGGAGTTGATGGCGATGTAGTTGAGGGTGCCTGACTGGAACCAGCTGCCCGTCCAGCTCTCGGGGAAGGTACAGCCTCCACCTGGAGAAGAAATCCTCTTTTATTCATCATCAATTCCAACTAAGGAAAGTTTAGTGGTCAACTCTGGTGATGGAGTTTTGAGGTTGCATTTTTAACACTAAATCTAAACGGGGGGGGGGGACGGGACGAGCGAAGTGCCAAGAGAGCGTTCCGGGGCCGTCCGGTCGGTCGCAGGCCGATTGGTCGCCCCAAGTACCGATGGAGTGACCGGACGGAAGCTGATCTGCGGGATCTACAAGCCGACAATTGGCAGGAGACTGCGTTGGACAGAAACAAGTGGCGAGTTCTCGTATCGGAGGCCAAGACTCACTTTGGGTCACTGCGCCAAAGGAGTAAGTAAGTAAAGGTAATGTATATGCCTGTAGCTGGCACATCGGCACACCTATTTGGTGTTGACTATTTGTTCGCGCCGTACGCGCCGCAGTTATTTTTCTATAGAAAAAATACTGATGACGTCAGAAAATGCGGCTAGCTTCTGACGTCTCAGCATTTCCTATATTGAATTGACTGTTCGGCGCGTTCAGTGCGGATGGGTCGTGAGACCACCTTTAGGAGCCTTTGGACCAGCGGGCTTCACGATTTCACCTACATTCTACTTAAAATAGGCAAAACAACACGTATTTCTTCTGAACTTGGAAGTACGAGTGTATCTAGATCCTTCTCTCGCATTAGAAATCTCCCATTCACTATCTCTCTCAGATTTAACACACGCTTCTTTCTTCTACTGCCCCCCCCCCCCCTTACTTTGTTTCGACTCTGTATTTACTATGTACTACCCATAAACATGAAAAACTATTTTCAGTTTTTGTAAATTGTTTTAACGCTATGGTATTTATTTTGGTAACTGTCGTGTCATATATCATTTTTGTGGCTGCCGTATCGCGTTTTTGCAAAAGAAAATGATTTATTCAGAGGAACATATGCCTTTTAACAAAACGCTACAGTTGGACATACATACATAATATCACGCCTCTTTCCCGAAGGGGTAGGCAGAGACCACGGATCTCCACTTGCTACGATCCTGTCACAACTTTCGCCTCATTCACTCTCATTACATTCTTCATACATGCTCGTCGGTTTAGGGTACTTTTGACCTGGCACTTCTCCAAAATGTCGCCAATTTGATCCAAGAAGGTTCGCCTAGACCTTCCCCTTCATCCCAGAGAAGGACATAGGCTACTTTTTATACCCAACTAGCAAACCCAGCGAACTCCGTTTCGCCACCAGATGCCACCAGATTTTTCCCGAATTTTCTTTGCTATAAACCTCACGGAGCCCGAGACCTTTCCAACGAATGCAAAACCGTGGAAATCGGTTCGTGCGTTCTGGAGTTATAGCGTCAGGAAGGAAAACCCGACTTATTTTTATACATATAGTAGATGAATTGAACAAACATACACACAAACATAGCAAGTTAAATAAAAGTAATACCATCAGCTGTCGGTTAAAGAAAATCATACTAGATAGATAGATAGATAGAAAATACTTTATTGCACACCACATAATAAAAATAAACAAAAATGGAAAACTAAACAAAAAACACAATGACATACAATTGGCTGTCTTATCGCTAAATAGCGATCTCTACCAGACAACCTGTGGATGGATAAATGGACAAATTGACAAATATATATGGGTGTGAGGTTTAAGATATATATATACAGGGTGTCCCAGGAACGACTGTTGAGCGGAAGAGCGGAACGACTGTTGATGCGCTCTCAGTACGATGCTCGTAGATCGTTGTTTAACGAGTCAAAAGCTCAGTTAGCCGCTAAAAAGCTTGGCATCTTTGTTAAGGTGAGGCGTTATTTCACTCCTGTACAGCTGCTCACTCTTGAAAACCCAGGTTTGAGCCTTTTTGAGGTGACGATCTACGAGTATCGTACTGAGAGCGCATAGATAGGTCTTGGAGTTGTCTTTTCACTCAAAAACCATGCAAATCGGGTTCACCGCATCATGTTTTAAGCAAGGGAAGCTTAATCTGGTTCAATGCCGCTATTTTCTTTAAAGAAATGTGACATTTTAACTATCCAAAAAAAGTTGGTTTCAAGACTTGGTACACTTTGTGTTCAAATTTAAATAGGATGCCATAAAGATATCTTGACGAAATTCACAGGGTAAATAGCTGTTGAAATGGCGATGTTTTTAAAATACATTTGGATTAACAAAAGTTCTATGACTTTTCCTCAGAAAATGCCCTTGAAAGTATTGGTATTGTTTTCAGTTTTTCATTTTACGCTAGATCATTTTATTTTATGGCGCAGTCGAGTGGGTTTTGAAGTCAATAGTCATTGGATTGAAGAGACCTAACTTTAAGCTAATTACCAGTGAAAAAAATATGAGCTTATCTTAATTATTCACCTCAAAATAAACAAAATGGTCTTGCAACTGCTTAATAAATAAAATGTCACAAAAACGTGAATCACTTCTAAACTACAAAAAGGCATTTAAATATCTGGGCCATTGGGTCACTGATGATCTAGCAGATGACAAGGATATTGAAAGGGAACGCAGGGCAATATCCATAAGAGCGAATATGCTAGCCCGTAGATTTGCACGTTGCACTAGGCAGGTAAAGGCGACTTTGTTTAGAGCTTACTGTCAGTCGTTTTATACGTGCAGCCTATGGGTAAGACATAAAAAAAAGTCGTGGGATGCCCTGCGTATCCAGTACAATAATGCGTTTAGAGTGCTGATGGGGCTACCGCGCTTCTGCAGCGCGTCAGGTATGTTTGCCGACGCACAAGTAGACAGTTTCGCGGCAATAATGCGCAAAAGATCTGCGTCCCTGATGCGTCGCATTCGCGGTAGCTCCAACAGCTACCTACATCTCATTGCAGAGAAGCTAGACACTGATTGCCATTATATGGAATACTGGACAAGAGCACATATTGCTGTCTTGTCAAAGTAGGTAACTTTGTAATATAATTATTAATGTTAGTTTGTAAGTCAAATATGTTTAGTAGTAAGCAACTGCGCATCATTTATAAATATGGACCATGTTTTGAATTGTAGTCTGAAATAAATATATTGAATTGAATTGAAAAAAATCGCTGAACATACATGGGGGTGTTCTTCTTGGATCAAATTGGCGACATTTTGGAGAAGGGCCAGGTCAAAAGTACCCTAAACCGACGAGCATGTATGAAGAATGTAATGACAGTGAATGAGGCGAAAGTTGTGTGTCAGGATCGTAGCGACTGGAGATCCGTGGTCTCTGCCTACCCCTTTGGGAAAGAGGCGTGACTTTATGTATGTATGTATGTATGTATACATGGGGGTGATTCGGGTAGCCCTTGGGGTGCTGCATCACTGGACTTCCGCTCAACAGTCGTTCCTGGGACACCCTGTATATACACTTACTATAGTATAGTGTATATAATATATACACATACTAGAATTAGTTGCAAATGAATAAATCTAGCCCTCAAGTTTGAGCTAAGTCTAAAACAAAGCCAGCTCACACAAAAGTCTAGCTTTCCAATACTTATTGTTCTTTTCTACCAACGTAATTTACAGCTGTAGTAAAGAATTCAATAGGTTATGAGGAGTGGTCCAAGTTATAAGCTTAGAGCAAAAAAAAATTTTACGAAACCAGCGATCTTCTTTTCTTGATAGATCGTCGAAGTTAAGCAACGTTGTGACCAGTCAGTAGGATGGGTGGCCGCTAGTGAGCATGAGCATTGCCGAATGAGCGGAGGGCACGATAAATTGATGGTAGGTACAGACTAATAACTAGGCAAGAGTGGCGTGAAAATGAAGAGGCCTATACTCAGCAGTGGGTAGATGTAGGCTAATTAGATAGATAGACAGAATGTCGTTATAACTAAATCCATGAGATGGAAAATTACTTCTAATAGAATTTGCCGAAACAGAGCAGAAAGCCTCATTGACTTGAGACTCGATTTGAAACCACGTCGAAAAGTGGCCGCTATCACAACCACTACTCTAATGAGACTGATCAGCATAGCGGTACACACTGCACTGAGACACAGATTCGATGAAGTACATGGGATATTTGAGTTTCTCTATTGATTAATCACCTAAAAAAAGCCAGGCCGAGAACAGTGTTTGCTGCCCTGGTTCTTCAAGGTATTGGTCGCGAATACTCGTAGAATCACCTACTTTTAAGACTATTCCAAGAAGATTCCAAGTGATCCCAGCGGACCTTCATCTTCTTTCATTATATGGCAACTAACTACACAATACTAGTATAATTCTGCCAATGTCAAGTTTCAAATTTCAATTTATATTCATATCATGTCAGTCAGTCCTGTCAATTTGGTTTAGAGGAAAACATGGCGGCTTGTCACTTCAAAACTCCAACGGAAATCTTTCGTCAAATAAGAAATCTTCTTCAATACTCCCCCATTCCATTTGCCAAATCTCATGTTGCGTATCCAAGCCTTCATCAGTAAAATGTCACCGAAATTACATAATAAACCCTAGTTAAACACGAGAAAAATAAAATAAAATAGCAGAGCTACTAGTTTTTCCGAAAATGGCGAAAGAAGTCCCCTAGCTGAACGAGTTGAACAAATGATTTTTGACTTTGACATGTAAACGTCAAACGAAGGATTTCATCGAATCAATGCATCCGATGTGTGAATCACTACGTATGGCAGAATAGGCATGATGACAGTAATCAAGTTTCGCCAAAATATTTAACTGGTCTAATAAAATAGGATTCCAGGATTGAGAAAAATGCATTTATTGTCCGAATAATGTCGAGATTATTAAATTATTTAATAAAATAAATCTACAAAATACAACAATCCGCCATGATAGCTGTACACCAATCAGAGCGCGTGACGTCAATTCTCTATATAATAGACCAAAACTGCGCCTTTTGTTTCCGTTGAGTCATTAGTGTCTAAGCACGTAGTTTTTGCTTTGCAGTGGTGAGCTTTGACGTCAAAGCAGCCGCCATGACACCGACGAGCGTTTTGGCGTGAATTTCAAATTTTAATTTCAAATCACTATGTACAACAAAACCGAAAGATTGCTCGCCCAACGCTCGTCCCTTAGAGCATCTATAAATTAAACATCCGTCATTGTCCTCAGATCTTTTGTTTTACAAGGCCAGGTGTTCAAGGGACCTCATACAGCATTCAGGGTTCATGTTTTAGGGTTCAGTGGGAAAGTTTTAGGTCAACCTATTAATCTGTTAAACGTTTATCATATAGTATAGAACTAAGACTCAAATTGTGTATGTTGGTAGGCAAATCTTATGAGGACTGTTATTGTCAATTTTGATGTGATAGAATATCCATATTTCTGATGTCTGTGTGGATATCCGACATTTTTTGGAGGGATGTAGCGGTAGAGGTATACCAAAGAAAAGATGGATGGTAAGAGAGGAGTGAGTGTTGAGATGAGGACTGATAGAGCGGAGTGGAAGAGAAAAACCTGTTACGTGTTCAAGGAATCTTGAAATTAGTAAAAGATCTGAGCTAATATTGAATGTCTCTCGGGAATTTGGAATACATTCAAAATTATATTTGCTTATTAAAATAACTATTAAAATAAAAGACTAACACTAAATTATGGTACAATAGAATATCATCAGACAGACAGAATTGTAAAAAGAAGTATAAGAAAGGATATTAGGAATTTTACACAAACGTGATCACACAAGCATTAAATAAAAACATGTCATTAAAAACTGCCAAACAAGGTATGGCTCATGGAAAATCCGCAATAGCTAAGTTAAGAGACAAGCATGGAGTTGTACGTGGAAATAAAGAAGTGGTTCTTAATATTTGTACCGAATTCTATCAAAATCTCTACTCTGATGACGGTGCAACAAACCCCCCGATATCAACTCTTGCATATTTCTGCTCCGACGACATCGAGCCGATAACAGGTCTAGAAGTTCATCGCGCTCTATGCAGTATGAAATACAGCAAGAGTCCAGGGGCGGACGGAGTCACCACCGAAGCCTTAAAAATCGGGGAACAAGTACTTCTTCCTCATTTAACAAACCTCTATAACTCCATTCTTCATACAGGTTCTTTCCCTCAAAATTTTTGCCACTCTACCATTATCCTTTTACATAAAAAAGGAGACAAAGCCGACATAGGTAATTATCGTCCCATTAGTCTTATTTCACACATTTATAAACTGTTCATTAAAGTTATCGAAAATCGCATATCCAGTCAACTCGATTTATACCAACCACCAGAACAAGCAGGATTCCGTCGTGGCCTATCTACGACGGATCACCTTCACTCTCTTAATCAACTCATTGAAAAACATGTAGAATTTAATATACCACTTTACCTTGCATTTGTAGATTACTCTAAAGCTTTTGATAGCATCAAACATAGTTCATTATTCGACGCACTTTCAAAACAAAACATAAATCAAACTTATATTAACCTTCTTCGTAATATTTATAACAGTAGTACTGCATCAATAAAAACATCTCTCACTGGGCCTACTTTCCGGATCGAAAAAGGGGTCAAACAAGGAGACCCTCTGTCCCCAAAACTATTTACGGCTACCTTGGAAGAAGTTTTCAAGAGATTGGCGCCCAGCTGGGAGGAGAGGGGCATTGCCGTCGGAAACTGCAGGTTAACAAACCTCCGGTTCGCCGACGATATTGTTCTTTTTTCTTCCACAGCTGCCGAACTAGGCGATATGCTCGAAGAACTGAACCAAGCGAGCCTCGAGGTGGGACTCCGAATGAATATGAGTAAGACCAAGTTGATGACCAATAAGACGAAGAGGCGATTGTACGTGGGGAGCGTGGAGATTGAATATGTCCATGAGTATGTGTATCTCGGCCAGATAGTCTCCTTCCAAGGACAACAAAACGAAGTTGCTCGCCGCATTGAAAACGCTTGGAGGAGCTTCTGGTCGATGAAACATCTGATGAAAGGCGAACTGCCACTTTGCCTCAAACGCAGACTCATGGACATGTGCATTCTTCCGATCCTCACGTACGGGGCACAGTCTTGGTCCCTGACAGCTCAAGAGAGATACCAACTCGAGGTTTGCCAACGAGCCATGGAGCGTAGTATCCTAGGAGTCCGACTCGTAGACCACATACAAAACTCGATACTACGCTCAAAAACAAAAATAGCAGACGTCATCCACAAAGCTGCAACACTAAAATGGGACTGGGCGGGACATGTGGCTCGGATGCCGGACAAACTTTGGGCTAAAATAGCAACAGATTGGGCCCCTAATATCAGGCGGCGTCGCGGCAGACCCCGGAGAAGATGGCGGGACGATCTCGACAGTCATGCAGATGACTGGCACAGTTTGGCTCAAGATCGAGAGGTGTGGAGAAAGGGGAGGGAGGCCTTTGCCCTGCAGTGGGACGAAGCAGGCTGGAAATAAATAAAATAATATTAAAATAACTAGAATACTCTATTATAAGTAATTAAAATATGCATATACTGAACCACACCATCCTAAAACCGTTTCCATCATGACCCACGTCATTCATTTTCATTCATCCGCAATGCATTAGAACATTGAATTCATTTTAACCACAGCTTTTATTAAACTATTAGATTTGCCTGCGGCTTCGTTCACTTCATAATTTTTAAATTTCCTTCTATTAAGTGCATGAAAGGAACCTTTTTAGCGCACTTACAGTCCTAGTGCCACGAGATGAAGAAGAAACTATTCCAGACTAGCAAACCCAGCGAACTCCGTTTCGCCACCAGATACCACCAGATTTTTCCTGAATTTTCTTTACTATAAACCTCACGGAGCCCGAGACCTTTCCAACGAATGCAAAACCGTGGAAGTCGGTTCGTGCGTTCTGGAGTTATAGCGTCAGGAAGGAAAACCCGACTTATTTTTATATAGTAGATTACGATTTACTTACATCTAATCTAAGTATCATATAAATAGGTTCACTGTTTAGAGCGCGATAGCACAAACTTTTAGATTTACGAAGGCTTAGTAGATATTCTTTGTAAATGTCTAAATGGTAATGCACACATTTTACAGAAGTGTATTTCATCCATAGTAGGTACGTATGTGACGGATAAATAATGCTGGACCTTTCACACAGCATCATCTAGCCCCAAAGTAAGCAGAGCTTGTGCTATTGATACTAAGATGACTGATTTACTACTTATATACTTTTTTTGTTTGTAAATACATACATATTATACATAGAAACACCCGAGACAAATATTTGTAGATCATACAAACATTGGTCCCGCCGCGGGGATCGAACCCGCAACCTTTTGCGTCGCAGGCGGGCCTTCGCCCACTGCGCTACAGAGGTCGTCAAAAGGAAGAAGGTCATCAAGGATAGCAAGCCCATTGCCGCTAACGTTCGTTTAAAACAAATCAGCATTTAAGTTCTTTTTAGTGTCGCAAAACAAACAAGCAGATTGTTTGTATGTAGAAATCAATATTATTATGTTGGCAACACTGCGTCCGCTTCAATAAACCATTTTGTGCACGATTTGATTTGCAATCAATTCTCGTGCTAAATATTTTCGCGATTCTGAACTTTAATAAAGATACGCCAGCATTGATACCTAAAGCTGGGTACGCACTATGCGTTCACGCGTTCCAATAAACGCCTAACCTGCAGGAACGCGTATACGTTTTGTCATGTTACATCGACTCGGACATCTTGGTCCAAGATGTCGGGAATAGGATAATGGACCTAAAATGGAGCTCATAGCGAGGCGCGGTGATGACAGGTGGAGTAGAGTGAATGGTGGCCCAGATCTGGGTACAGGAATGTAGGACGTCCGGCGGCCAGATGGGCAGACGATATTGTACACGTCGCGGGCCATCAATGGGTCCGATTAGCACAGGATCGTGGTGGATGGCACAAACTTAACCCAGCAGTGGGTGAAGTCAGGTTGTGGATGATGATGATGACATCAACTCGCGCGAGCCTCCCCTAGCCATGTCACAAATAGAAATGGAATAGAAATCGAATCGACAGATAACGCTGAGACTAAACCTGCGCCTAATGGCATTAATTGCAAAAACTGCCTACATTTTATGTCAAGTGTCGCGGCACGTGAGTTCTTGGCATAATGTCAAACTGACGATTTACAGAGCCAGGAACTCACGTGCCGCCATAAATTTTAAAAAATGTATGCAGTTTTGGCAAAAATGCCGTAAGACGCAGGTGAAGTCTCAGCGTTATCTGTCGATTCGATTTCTATTACATTTCTATTTGTAACATGGCTAGGGGGGAACGCGTGAACGCGTAGCCTGCAACGCGTAGTCTGTACAAAGCTTTATATTTTGTCTCTAGCGAGTTTTCTGGCGAAAAGAACGAAAGTCTCAATATTACTTCTGTAACCCTTTGAAGATATCTAATGATGTAATCTGTATTTGACATGCTTCGTGTGCAGGTCAAAATTCAAAGTCAAAAAGCATTTTTTATTTAGTAGGACCGCTGGGATCACGCAGTGGGTAAAAGCCCGCTTGAGACGCAGAAGGTAGCGGGTTCGATCCCCGCCGCGGGATAAATGTTTGTATGATCTGCAAATATTTATCTCGGGTCTGGGTGTTTCTATGTATAATATGTATGTATTTACAAACAAAAAGTATATAAGTAAGTAGGATATCAGTTATCTGGTTCCCATAGTACAAGCTTTGCTTAGTTTGGGGCTAGATGATGCTGTGTGAAATGTCCAGCATTATTTATTATTTATTTATTGTCTGACTATTCAATTAATTTTCTAAAGTACATCTGTCTTTTTCAGCCTTTTCTTCTTTTTAGTGAGTTAATCCCTTTCTTGTTTTGACGTTTGAGTATTCCCTCAAATAAGAGAGAATACTATTCCTTTATTCAAAGAGACAAAAATATTTTGAGGTTATAATTATACTTAACCTAAAAAGATTACAATTTTGAATATAGAAATTAAAGATGGCGCCGGCATTCCGTATTCTTCAATTAATAACATTATTGTTTGTACGTCCGTCTGTCACAAATTGTTTCCCTCCTGCAATATGAAAACTAATTTGGCAATTTTAATAATTCAATTATATATTTCACCTGCCGCCTTGGAGGGGCGGAATTCATTAATTTTATTAAATTGCTTAATTGATGATTAATAATTAAAATGTGAGTGATAAGAGAAAATTAATGTAAGCACTGAAACATCATTTTATCATTTTAATGGAAGTGAATGAGAGGTAGGTACTTTCCATAAAAAATACTTTAAGTAGGTACTTGAGTTATTTTTTGTCTTATAATCATTCTTAATTAATTCAATATGGACCCCGTCCCGTAATTAGCGATGAAATAAAATATTTTGAATTGAAAGACAAGTATATAAGGTACTTTCCTGTATATAAAAAACATAGGTCATGTACGAAATACAGGCTAGCCCTAGGCCCTAGTGCGGGGTCCATTAAATCCTATTTTGTAAACTGTATCCCTTTTGGAAAATAAACTATACCTATAGTATTTTCATTCATTCATTCATTCACTCACTGGTAATATTGTGAGTAATGTACGGGAAATCGTAAAACACATTCAAAGCTAAAAACGGCAATTTGTATCACGGATGTATTATGCAAAATGTCACAAAGTTTCTTTGAAAATCCATTCAATTAGCTAAAAATGTAATATTTCCGCGAGCGTAGTCGGCGAACGTGTAACATGAACATAATTTGATAAAACTCACGTCAAAGCTTTCTTAATCATGTTTCCATAGCGTACCTAGCTTGGGACGTGTTTACCCTGAAGTGAACTATGCACTAGTATCTATAAATACCACTAGCTATGCTCCGCGGTGTTACCCGCGGTCTGGAATCCTTCACTTTTCTGGAAAATAAAGAAGCATTCGTGCTTTACCAAACTAATAATCGATCTCTGTGCCTTTAACCCACATCTGGGATGTTGGTCTCGAAAATCATATTATTTTAAAAAGTAAAATAAGAGCAAAGTTGCGGCGAAAAGTAGTATCATATAAAACAGTAGATAAAAAGAATAAGTACAGGAGTTTAGAAAGCAAACATTAAATTTAACAATAAATAACATACACACACACATTTAAAGGTGTAATAAATAATGTGAAATAGCTGTGTGGTAGTCATTGTAACTAGATCTTGGGTCAGCATGAGGTCAATGGCCAGTAAAGTATAATCTACTAATCCTAAATCTTGGGCCTTTTTAATCAAATTTTAGATGATAGAGGCTGTATGCCCTGAAACAAAGCGGTTAAACCAGGAACAGTTTATAGGGTAGATAGGTTATTTCAAAATAGTTGCCTTACAAAAAAAATACACAGTTTACCTCCTACAAACATACGAACATTACAAAAATTTGTATTACTTTATGTAGACTATTATGATATTAAAAAAAATGGTATTTAAACTTGTACTAGATGTACGTCCAGTACATCTGACTACCTCCTTAATTCTTAAAGAAACTTGAATACCTAAAGATCTTAGAGAATGTCTACCATGCCTTAGTTTGGGAATACCGACGTGATCCTATGTTTTTGGTAACAAAGAGGATATCGCAAACAAAATGTTACAAAGAAAATATACTTAAAATATAACAAACAATCTCAAATTAAATTACACACACGCATAAACATCACTCAATAAAATAATCATAATATCCGGATATCTGAATTATTCATTACCGCATAAAACCATCCCCTAAACGCGTGGAAATATGATTGAGTTTCATTTTCTGAATGCCTAATGAACTTGGCTCATTTGTTTTCTGTCTCACTCGTTGGGCGAGAGGTGAGTATGTTAGAGCAGGACAGCTGCTGTTCTCTGACCTGGAACGGTTGGGGGTAACCGGCTTTTGCTAAGAATAGTTCTTAGATATGAAATAATAGAAATTGGAGAATACTAGATGATTGATACGTTGTCAGGAGGGCTATGCGTACACTCGGACGCTAGTGCCTGGACATTGTTTGAGATGGAGGCTTGTAGCACCTAAACCATCCTCTCAGCTTAATCAGCATTGTCCACAAGGATTAGATAAAAGGCTATTTAGCTCCCTCGCAGACTGCACACTTTCTATCGGCGGATAGTTTAGTCGGGCTCTTGATGGCTAAGGAGATGTATGGGAGTGCGCACACTGCAACGATTATGTATCGGCCGATCAAAAATTTGGAAAACCCTTCCAACTAAACTATCGGCCGATAGTTTTGTCTGCAGTCTACGAGGGGTCTTAATGTACACGGAAACTAGTAAAATGATATTTTCAATCTACTAAATTGCTTTCTATGTTTAAATTTAGATTCAATTTAGTGGTAATGTTCGCTGAAATTGGTCAGTTTGAAGCGTTAATGGATATTATGAATGGACGCGCGAAATTAATGTTTTACACGTCAATCCGTGTTGAAGTTTATAATTATGTATGTTTGTTACTTTTTAACGCAAAAACTAAGATTAATACTGGGGGAGTATTCAAGAAGATTTCTTTTTTTTTCATTTGCGAAACTGTTCACGTCGCGGGCCGTCAATGGATCAGATTAGCACAGGAGCGTAGTGGATGGCACACGCTTAGGGAGGCCTATATGTGGGTGAAGTCGGGTAGTGGATGATGACGATAATGACTCCGGAAAGTGGGTCAAATTCATGAAAGAATATTCAAAGATTTGGCTAAAACTTGAAATTGTGGGGTAAAATGCCAAAAATGTTTGTACCACCACAGAATAAGGAGAGGAAAAGAAGCACAGTACCACGTAGGCGAAGCTACGAGCGGTTGAATAATTCTCAATTCAAAAACATTCAGCCATTTTAAAATCTAGACGTTCGATAATCAAAATAAGTTGTTTACATCACGGTATTATCCGCCATCTTGTTTTGTTAGCTCATAATATTTTCATTGTTTTCGACAGTAATTGGATTGAATGTAGTTTACATGTTTTTGTGGTATTTATGATGAGGGATAAATTTCGATTGAAGTACGGTATAATTATTCGCTATTTAAAATATTTGCAAACGAATGAACTAACAAGAGATATTTTTGTGATGTAGTGGTATTCTGGAATTGCGCCAGTGACGGATAAGTTGAGGAGTAATAAGTTGTCGTGGTATGGGCATGTTATGAGGAGGGAAGAGAGTTATCTAACGAGAAGAATGTTAGGTTTGAATGTGGAGGGATGTCGCAGAAGAGGCAGACCAAAGAAAAGATGAATGGACTGTGTGCAGGATGATATGGGTAAGAAAGGAGTGAGTGATGATGACGGCTGATAGAGCGGAGTGGAAGAGGAAAACCTGTTGTGCCGACCCCACATGAAAGTGGGTTAAGGGCAGGAAATTTTTGATGTAGTGGTATTCTGGAGTACCTATTTTATTCGCCGGAAAGTCATCGGATTCGATATTACCCGACCAATTTCAATAGTTGGAAAGGCCATCGGAATTGATGTTGGAAACTATCGGAATTCCTTGAGTTTCTAATGAATCTGACGACTTGCGGACGAATTAAAATACTTCATATCACACGGAATGACTTCACATAAAAGCATTAACCTTTTTGCAATAATTATTACACACAATCACACAGCATAAACGCAAAAACTCCTTCCCTTGTCGAATCAAATTCAAACCAATGAAAGGTTTCCACAGATTATACACTTGTCAGCAAATCGCTGTCAAATAACGTGTGACCAATTATGCCAAATGGTGGCCCGGCAATCGACTCCATATCGTTCAAGTATCAATCACGCTCAATCGATCTATACAACCAACCGTGTTATTTAAATCAACCTTATTACTACCACACACGACTCGAAATTGCAAATCAACGATTTAAGCATGTATTCTTTTAATGCTTTGCGATAGAGTCGAAAATCGAACTGATGTTTCACATGTCATCGGATAACGAAATCTCGTGAACTGTATGTAGTTGAGGTAAGGTTCAATTTCGCGTGTGGAAGTATCAATTGATACAAGGACCACTCAAGAGATGTGGGATCGTATTAAACAATTGAATCTGTCAAATACAATCTTCGTATAAATTATGGAAATTATGTTGTGTGCTTGGGAATTTAAACTATTATCGAGTTTGATGTAGCGAATGTTGGGAAAACTAACAAACTTAATACCGTTCGACTAATATCTAATATTATTTAGGTATTGAAGTGGAAACTTCTTCAGGCGCGTTGGGAATTTTTGAGATGGGAAAAATCTATTGAACTCCAGTCTGAGTTATCGACACCACCGTCAGCGCCATCTAGTTTTGAACTCCATAACTAAACACGGTAAATAACTTTTGTCACGGTTTCCCGCCGCACGCCCGGTGAAGATTCAAAAATATTTCCTGACGATTAAAAAAATACACGTAATTGTTCAACTTTTCACTTCTGCCGGCACGTTATGGTACACGAATGTCCAGTAATTTTAACATAGAATCAATGTTAAAACATGGATAATGTCTTAAGAATAAATAAATAAATAATGCTGGACATTTCACACAGCATTATCTAGCCCCAAACTAAGCAAAGCTTGTACTATGGGAACCAGATAACTAATACCTTACTTATATACTTTTTGTTTGTAAATACATACATATTATACATAGAAACACCCAGACCCGAGATAAATATTTGTAGATCATACAAACATTTCCGCCGCGGGGATCGAACCCGCAACCTTCTGCGTCCCAATCGGGGTTTCACCCACTGCCCCACAGAGGTCGTCAAATAGCCTATCTCTTTTTGTTTTTATATGACAGAACAAGACAAGAAATCCTTGTATTTTAAATGAAAACAAACTTAGGATTAAGCCATCTTGATCCATTATAATTTGACAGTTAAAGCTGTACAAATAAAACAAAATATATTGTCTATTAAACTCACAGCGGTGAATAAAAGGAATATCTATAAAATTAATACGTTCCTTCGTAATTGTTTTTGAGGCGACCTATACACCTGCTTTTGTGAGCGTGACTGAAGAGTTTTGATACTTAGTATTGAACTGAATAGCCATGCTTATAAGAAATAGTTTTTGTACTTATTTTACCAAATAATATAGATAGAATTTACTGTCCGTCGCGGTGTTACCCGCGTTCCTTCGGGAAAACTTCACTTCCCCGGGATAAAATATAGACTATGTTCATCAGGGATAATGCAGGATTCTAATGGTGAATTTTTTTTTGAAATTAGTCCAATACAATGACAACCTCTGGAGCGCAGTCGAAGGTCCTAAAACGAAGAAGGTGGCGGGTTCAATTTCCGCCCCGGGAAAAATATTTGTATGCACATATTTTTGTCTTAGTATTTTTTACAAAAAGTAGGTATTAAGTAGTATCTGTATTACGTGGTAGTCACGAACTGGTCTGTGGTGGTAGTGTACTCGTCAGGTGGTTCCCATTCCCATGTAAGCTCTTACATTGGGGACAGATGATGCTGTGTGAAATGTCCAGCATTTTTATTAACAACTAGCAAACCCAGCGAACTCCGTTTCGCCACCAGATTTTTCTGAATTTTCTTTGCTATAAACCTCACGGAGCCCGAGACCTTTCCAACGAATGCAAAACCGTGGAAATCGGTTCGTGCGTTCTGGAGTTATAGCGTCAGGAAGGAAAACTCGACTTATTTTTATATAGTAGATTTAATATTCTATAACTATCTAAATCAAAAGCCTCAAGTATCAAGATGCCTCGGCCTGCCTCAAGATGTAAGCAGTGCCCAGGTGTGTAGAAGACGTTTTTCCTGTCCCTGCCGCGGGTAGCGAGAGCTATGCTATGTCTAGGGATGGGACACCTCACTGATCGATCACAACACTAAAAGTTTTTTTTTGTCTCAAATTATTATATTTTGCTATTTAAGTCGTTAAGCCATGACGGAGGCCTTTAGGCGGCCTAAAAACTCCGTCACCAGAGTTGGCCACTGACTCATACGAGATTACTTACTTTTTTTATTATACATATATTATGAAAGATCTATTGATAATACTTTTTGATTTTTCCGATGTCCTGTAATAAATAAATAAATGATATTATTTACATAATATATTATTTACTAATATATTATTATTATTAATTAGCCGTTTTCGTCCCACTGCAGGGCAAAGACCTCCCTTCCCTTCTTCCACTCTTCGCGATTTAACGCCGCAACAGGCCAATTCCGCAGGTGGGAGTCCAGCTCGACCCGCCATCTCGCCTTGGGTCTACCACGTCTACGCGTCATATTTACGTCATAGCGTCTAACCCAATATAGCGATTGAACAAACTATTCAACAAAAATTATCATGTAAATTAAATATGCAGATAAGCAATGTAGGTATTTTTACCTCAGACCAGCGATGGATTTCTACGAGTTTTGAAATGCATCCCGAAAATTGTTCTCATTTACCTACCGTTCCGTGACAGCCAATAGGCAAACTTTTTCTAATGTTGATTGAAATAAAGAAAAAGTTTTACTAAGTACAAACAATTCATCGATATCGATTTTACTATTTCTATCGACTTGTCCCACCCAACCACAACACCGGCATCTATCAAAGTATGACAAATATTGTTTTTATAGTGCCACCAGCTTTTCTGTTCAGGTGGAATGATAACTACGGCTGTTATTTTCAAATTCTACTACCTCTTTCCTTCCTTTAACTATAAGTTCGATAGTTTTTGTTTTGTCAACACTCGAGTCCCAGTTGATTCATCCGTCAATCTATATTGTCAAATCACTATCAATTCCGCCTACGCACATAGTGTAGGTACTTATTGATGTTTGAAGTGAAACTTCTTTAGGCTTATACAGGGTGTAAAAAGACAACTACCGAAAACTGAGTGGTTGCAATCAGACCATGATTCTAACTAAGCATATTTAGCGAAAAAAAAAACCGCAAAATTTTTGTTCACTTTGCGTTGTTATTTTCGGTTATTTACTACTAGTATACAACATACCTACCTACCTAATAATTTCATTTATAAAAGAAAAAAACAGTTAAAACTCAAAATCCAGCAATCTACGTAAAATAACGCGCCCAGTACATACGCAACGAACATAATTACGCAGTAGCCTTTCAACGCTGCTTTTTCCGGATATAATGATTTTTTCGGGAACTCCTTTTGGATTTGGTTTTGTGTTGGGATGCTGTACTTACCCCTATCGGCTTCGGTAGACGTCTTTTTACACCCTGTATACTTTTATTTGCCTCCGATGTTGTATCGGAGTCCGATACCGACATCGGATCGGATAATGTAAAAACGCTCTATTCTTTACAAAGCGTTAAAATGTCATCAGAGAGTTTTTTGCGACGGGACTAGAACTATCCAACGAATACCGAGATTTTTAAACATATTCATAAAATACAGACTGCATGCTTCATACATACTTGTATTGAACGGACATTTTGTCTGAAGATAGAAGACAGGGTGGATTTTTGAGATGGGCCATGGAGGGCAGGTACCTTAACCGTTGTAGCTACAGGAAAAGGAGGGCACGATATTGCGGTCCCTAAGTTCGTGCCATGTCGGAGGCATTAAAAAAACACGACTGTATCCCCAAGGCGCGGTAGACATTCTCATCATCATCTCCCTGCCCTTTTCCCACATTACGTGGGGTCGGCACAACATATGTTCTTCCATTCTCCTCTATCAGCCGTCATCTCAACACTCACTCCTTACTCATGTCATCCTTCACACAATCCATCCATCTTTTCTTTGGCCTACCTCTACTCGTAAATCCATCAACCAGATCTTTTTATATTCCAGATCCTTTGAAGATGTCTAAGGTAGTCAGAGGCATGTACAAATACATATTTGATACAACACATCTTGCAGAAGTTAACTTTTCCATACGTGAGGGTTGCAAGCCCATCGCCGCCTGTAATACTAACTGGTTTCCTCACGATGCTTTCCTTCACCGTTCAGAGCTCGTGTTAAAGCGTATATACATTTTCATCATCATCATCATCATCTCAGCCACCTAGTGTCCACTGCTGAACATAGGCCTCCCCCATAGATTTCCACAGCGATCGATCTTGTGCAGCCTGCACCCAACGGCTCCCAGCAACCTTTACAAGATCGTCTTTCCATCTAGTGGGGGCCGTCCTCTGCTGCGATTTCCGGTGCGTGGCCTCCACTCGAGAACTTTTCTGCCCCAACGGCCGTCAGCTCTACGAGCTATGTGCCCTGCCCACTGCCACTACCACTGCCCACTGCCACTGCCACCACAATATAAATTTTACGAAACGCAAAATCCATTGATGCACGACCTTCGGATTGAAAGTCGAGGTACAACCCCATTCGGCCAACAAGGCCGGCCTAAAAACTCCGTCACCAGTCCACTGACTATACGAACTTACTTTTAGTGAAGGACTATTAGAAACAGAATCAGTATCTTACCACGAAAGGGTTATTTCGAAACTGAAATGTCGAATTAAGTGGTTATTTACAGGAAATAGCGGTTTGGGTCTTAAAGCTGCGGTTTCTAGAAGTTGGTTGACCGACATAAAACTTAAGTCCAAGGAAAATGCCGTGCTTAAAAGAGTATGTTACAATTAAGCGCAATACAAATTGAGCCCGCCGGGCCGCCGACAAAGCCCGGCGACACAACCCGGCGGCCTGTATGAAAAGAATCATGTCGGCAACATGCGACCCCGCGTGTTACCCGCCGACATGTTAGCGGCTTGGGTACGTCGGCGCTCAGTTGCCCGGCGGCATAAATTATATGACACAACCACACAACTCATCTCAAGCCGCCGACATGCCGCCGACCAAATTTTCCGACTTGTAATAAGTGAAGCCGCCAACTAGCCCGCCGACAAAAAGTTGCCGACATATGTCGGCGGCCCGGCGGGCTCAGTGTGTATTGCGCTTTATTATGACTTTTTTCTGTAAATTTCATTTTTAACCGACTTCAAAATGTAATTTAAGTAATTTTCACCCTGAGTTCCGTATAGTTTAAGTAGGTATTCACCGATATTTCAGTCACAATTTGTAAACCGATTGAAATGAAATGAAATAAATTTATTTGTCAGAAGAATGGTTACATAAAGATTTTAAAGTTATTAATAAGTGTCACATTCTCCACCGTATGAACACGGTATACAAATCTCTAGTCGTAATTACATAAATAGAATCAGAAAAAACTTATACTTAGATGTCAAACCATGTCTCAATAGGTAGGTAAAATTTATAACAAACATGCAGAATAGTAAATTAAAAAATTAAATTAAGAAATTGATGTCAAGCATTGTCATAACTAATAATAATTGAATATAATAATTATTTTAAAAAATCCGAAACTGTATAATATTGCCTGTCATATAACCATAATTTTAACTTAATTGTAAATTGTTTAAGAGGTAGTTCCTTGAAACTATCGGGAACATTATTAAAGATACGTCCACACATAGCAAAAGATTGTTTCTATATCTTGTACCATTGTTCATAAGGTTTATAATGGCTTGCTATAAAACTAATTGACGCGTCGCTTCCCAATTCAATGGGCATTGAGCGTAAGTCTGTAGTCAATAAAGCGGTGGTCGTCTTTTAAGCAACCAAGGAATCAGGTGTCCGTGGTACCTATTCATTTGGTGCTTAAGATGGTAATTAGCTTTAAAAAGGTATCTGTTTGCACTAAATTAAGTCTTAAGCCATTTACTTTCTTCGTAATAACTGTCAAATATAGTTTGTTTATGGAAACTGCCCCCCTAGCTATGTTACAAATAGAAATGGAACAGAAATTGAATCGACAGATAACGCTGAGACTATACCTGCGGCTAGTGGCATTAATTGCAAAAACTGCCTACATTTTATGTCAAGTGTCGCGGCACGTGAGTTCTTGGCATTATGTCAAACTGACGATTTACATAGAGCCAGGAACTCACGTGCCGCCATAACTTTTATATGTATGCAGTTTTGGCAATTAAATGCCGTAAGACGCAGGTGAAGTCTCAGCGTTAAGGCTAGGCGTATGCTGAGACGCAGGCGACGCAGCACAGCATAGTACAGCACAGTGCAGGGCAGGGCAGTTGAGGCAGACATGTGCCCTCTCCGCATGCTGCGACGCAACTGACATTCGCATCCTAGCTAGTACAAGGAATGCAAATGAAATTGAAATTCTTTGAATGAAATTCTTCGAATAGCCTGGATGATTTGTATCATACAAACAAGGCTCACAACGAACTAATTCAATTAAACGTTCTGTCATTGCAACAAATTTATAAAATTTTGTTAATAAACCACGTCTCGACGTGCACGCGTCGCGCAGAATTCTGTGCCGGCACTACAACGAGACGCAGAGCAGGACAGACACATGTCTGCGTCGCATGTGCCTGCGCCGGAGCGTACGTAGTTCAATGACGTTCCATGCTTTACAAAATCTGCTCTGCTCTGCCCTGCGTGGACCTGCGTCGCCTGCGTCTCAGTATACGCCTAGCCTAACTGTCGATTCGATTTCTATTCTATTGCGATTTGTGACATGGCTAGGGGGATTATATTAACCGACTTCATAGAGGGAGATTTTATTTTACTTAAGTATGTTTTTATGAATAAATTGAGTTGAATTAATTTTGCTTATATGAAATAACTTAGGTCCTTACCTACTTAGCTAAAATAAACATTATTACACAATGATTTTATAGTTTTTTTTATGATGAATGGTTCGGCTCTTGACCTCGAAACTAACATAGGCAAGAATGAGGTCTACGATGGAGCGAGCCTACCCAGGTGCCTATTAACTCTCTTCTTGAAAACAACAGGGAACATGTAAAAATGTTCTTGAAATATCAAAAATCTATGTATAATGGAGTTTCTTCAAATATTCTAGGTATCTCGGCCTGAGTGCTATATTACCATACGTTGCGATCACAAAGACGGTATATTAGCATAATCTACCATAACGCTACTGTCCACACTTGTGAGTAGACTGTCTTTCCTGTGGAAGGCCGATTAAACCTGACCGCACACTTGTCAGCGCCGTACGCGCCGCAGTCATTTTTCTATACAAAAAATGCTAATGACGTCAGAAAATGCGGCTCGCTTCTGACGTCAGCAGTTCTCACGGACAGTTCGGCGCGGATAGGTGCGACCACCTTTAGCGGTCACCTATACACTCACTGACCGGTCAGAACGTTGCTTAACTTCGACGATCTATCAAGAACGAAGCAAGCTACCCCTGCCTACACACCCAATGTACACAAGTGTGGCCGTGCCTTATGACGACGGACGTGAAATATGAACGAAGTGTGAAACAGTCACTAGAAAATGTCGGAATAATTCGAAAACACTTGGAAACAAGATGTTTTTGATAGGACAGATAACTTAACGTTCACACATTTTGTTTGAAAAGTTCCTACTAAATATTTAGGTATTCATTGATACGAATAGGTGTATGACATAAGTGTGATCTGGATGTATAGACATCAAATCAAAGTCAAAAAGCATTTATTCAGTAGGACCGCTGGGATCACTTAGAAAAGTCAAAGTAATTTTACTCCTGTTCTTGCGCGACCAATACCGTGAAGAATCAGGGCAACAAACACGGTTTGGGGCCTATCATTCTTTTATAACTAAAAAGTCAAGCTCCAGTGGGGAGCCAACAAAATTGAGGCTCGTTAAATAAGTTTAGATGCTCATAAAGTACAAAGAACTAAGAGTTATTTTACTCTTCTATTCCAAAATAGCAACTGGTTTTGTGCAGTACCCCTAAAGCTCATCGCAGTATCGATCCGCACCGAACGCGCCGTACTATCAATTCAATAGTGGATAAGCTGAGACGTCAGAAGCGAGCATTTTCTGATGTCATCAGTATTTTTTCTGTGGAATAATGACTGTGACGCGTACGGCGCAGACATATGTGCGATCAGCAAAAACTGCACTCGCATCAAGTATCAATACCACTTAGGTCCGGCTACAAACGTCAACGTCAAAATTGACAGATTAAACTTCATCGGTTCGCGCCGAGAACTGTCATACGTCGAGTGACAGGCGCAAATTAGTTTGGCGATTCGCGAGGGCAGATGATAAGTTTTGTTTTCTTTTTTAGAGCTGTTGCATAGATACGATACTTCTAGAGAACATTTGGAGAATGTCACATGTTCCAAAATGTATTTGGACAATGATCTAAAAAAAATATATGCCAATCGATTTTAGTTTTTACTAGCTTCTGCGCGCGGCGTACCAATATTTTGAGTAGCATATGTGCTATTCCAGGTCACCATCTACATTTATTCCATGTTTCAGAAATCGGTTCACTGGTTTAGACGTGATTGAAACACAAACATGCAAAGATGGATTTTAATCTTAGAAGATACATTATTCTTTTAATTTTGGGCTTTTATATTCATTTTGGGCGTTGGAGAATGTCTACCGCGCCTTGGGGATACAGTCGTGACCCTGTTTTTTTTTTTTTTTTGGGCTTAAATCAGTAGGATAGTAGGTACAGTAGGAAGTAGGATTCCAACGCCGTCAATGACAGTCAATAATGCTCGTAGTTATGGTGCTTCAGTTCCTGTGTTCAGCCCTAAATGGGTACGCAGAGGCACGTCCAAATACATTTTTTTTATGATGAATGGGTCGACTCTTGACCTCGAAACTTACATAGGCAAGAATGAGGTCTACGATGGAGCGAGCCTACCCAGAAGGTGTAAAAACAACAGGGTCAGCGGAAATACAGACGCTGGAAGCTGATTCCACATTTTTGCAGTGCGCATGATAAAAGAACTTTGAAAGCGCTTAGTTCTAATAAGTGGAAAATCAACCAGGTGTGGATGATAATGAGCTGTGCGTCTGAAGTACATTTATGGATGCCCACATTTAAGAGAAGAATATTTTTTTATTTCCTAAGGTCTGTCTGAAAGAATATCATGCCTTGGGGATACACTATACAGTCGTGATTTGGGTAGTTCCAAGTTGCCTGTTGCCACAACTAGGAGATTAAAGTAAATAAATTGAATTGAAATTAAAAAAAAAAAAAAAAAAAAAAGTTGCTTCGTTTAATTTGTCATTACCAGCACACAATCATGTCAATTAAATTTGAATAATAAGTTATATGCTTCAACGAATATATTGCATATTGGCATTTGATGTACCTGGTAATACAAACAGACAGGCTTTTCAGAAATTATCTAATAGTAATTGACATGTTTTTGCATACGAGCAGCCAACAAAGTTTAATGTGATTGAAAATATCTGTTCATATTTACTTTGTTTAATGTCATGCATGAGCTTTGCATAAGGCGCAAGTATGGCGATTAAAGGTGATCGCACAGTCCAGCCGAACGCGCCGATCTGTCAATTCAATAGAGAAAATGCTGCTGACGTCAGAAGCGAGCCGCATTTTCTGACGTCATCAGCATTTTTTGTATAGAAAAATGACTGCGGCGCGTACGGCGCGGATGAGTGTGCGATCAGGTTAAGTAGATCTTCGAATTCGTGACGGAAACTCATCCGACTGACGGATACATTAGGTAGTTTTTAGAATATTTGTGATTTAAATCCAACGATATAAATCGTGAGTAACAATCTGTGAAAGGCTGCTGGCAGAAGCTGGATGCGTCGAGCTGAGGACAGGGTGCAATGGCGCTCATTAGGGGAGGCCTATGTCCAGCAGTGGACTGCTATAGGCTGATGATGATATAAATCGTAATAAAAAACAATGGCATTCCAGGAGTGCCGACAAAAGTGAAAACTTGAACGAGGCTTAACGGTTCTAAACTTAAAAAAAAGTACAAAAAAAATTAAGTGCAAAAATTTACTGTCCCACTAGGATCCGAACTAGGGCTGTCTCACCAGGCGATCAATCTTAAACGTCGACCATTGTGACGATACAATGTGTGACGAAAATAGTATATATAGTAAGAGAATGGTGTCGTAACAGTCACGTGACTGAGTTTGATATTTTTCTTCCATCTCAAATGCCTAACGCGCCTAAAGAAGTTTTCATTTGAACAAAAGTTGATGATTATGATGTTAGTAACATGTACTGAGAGGTTGCCGGTGTTTTACAAATAACCCTGTATATTTTTACTTTCATTATTTTGAACAGGTGTAACTAGGGTAAGGATCACCCCTATACTTATACAGTGTTATTTGTAAAACACCGGTAACCTCTCAGGGCTGTATTACTATCATCATAAGGAACACCTTTTGTTCTATGACTTTTAAAAATTCATCATTATTTTTTTTCACCAGATTGTCATATAAAAATAAAAATATTTTAATTGAACGCTCTAAATGTTATGAAGTCTATGCGAAACAAAAGAAAGCGATAGTACAAAGCGAAGAGAGCTGGGTAAGGGCGGCGGGGGCCGAAATGTGTTCAATAGGACAATGTTTTAGATATTAAAACGAAATCTTGAATGTTTGTTTTTGGTAAATGTTTTGTAAAAAGTCATAGAAGAAAAGTTGTTGTAACAAAATAAATAATGCTGGACTTTCCACACAGCATCATCTAGCCTCAAAGTAAGCAGAGCTTGTGTTATGGGTACTACATGACTGATATACTACTTATATACTTTTTGTTTGAAAATACATACATATTATACATAGAAACACCCAGACCCGAGACAAATATCTGTAGATCATACAAACATTTGTCCCGCGGCGGGGATCGAACCCGCAACCTTTTGCGTCGCAGGCGGGCCTTCACCCACTGCGCCACAGAGGTCGTCAATTTTAGTCAAGTTTATGATAAATAAATAAAAAACTTTATTGAGCAAACATTGTTACAAAGGTATACCTACTTACCTAATTCGAGACTTTATTTAGCATTCTGACACAACAATTACTTGATGATGATAGTAATACAGTCCTGAGAGGTTACCGGTGTTTTACAAATAACCCTGTATACAACATCTGTAGGTAGGTACCTTAACACATCACGTAATTGAGCAACGCTTTTTAGTTTAGGGGACAGACGACCGATTAAAACGTCATTACTGTCCCGCCACTTAAAAACAAGGAAAATCGATCATTGTCCAAGCATAAGGGTAGGATTAGGGGTCCCTAGCGTTTTGGTAAAAACCCTGAGCATGTATTCTATTAGTAACTGACACACTGCCACCAAATAGAATAGCTGCCTTCACACGCACAATCTATCGCGCAGGATTACGTGCGGGAAAGCCTGTACACGCAATCGCGCGCCAGAATTTTTTTTTGAGTTCTTTCGCGCGCGATTGGCTGTTTCACTCGCGGTAGATTGTGCGTGTGAAAGCTGCTAATATTGATCAAAGTCAAAGTCAAAAAATTATTCAGTAGGACCTCTGGGATCCCTTTGAAACGTCTTAAAACTAGGTGATTTTACTCCTGTTCCTTCGCGACCAATGAAGAATCAGGGCAACAAACACGGTTTGGGGCCTAGCTTTCTTTTAGGTGATCCATATTAAATCTAAACTTAGGCTTACTTAAAGAAAGGAAGGAAGGAAGGCATTATTTGTAAGAAACAATCTACACCTGTTCCCACGTTTGTCTGACAATGCGCCACGAAACAGACGTGAAGATAGGCTCTGTCTCTTTGAATCTAAAACTGCGCTACTAAGCAAAAGTATAGTGTGCGTGGCGCCAATAATTTATAATAAAATTCCAAAGAGCTACCAACAACTTAATGACAAGGAATTAAAAATAAAATAAAAAAAAGATTGAAAAATGCTACTACGAGTATAAGGTTGACGATTTCTTAAATGACAAATTTTAATTGACATTACATTACATTGTTATTATTATTTTTTCTATTGTTGGATGACATAATTTGATTTTTATGATTATTTGACCTTACACCTAACATTTAATTTAATTTTTATCTATGTCACTAAAAGCATGCCATTCTCTCGGTTTGCACACCGAAATCGGTAAAACATGTTGTTACAAAACCTACCTAAATGTAATCATCCTATTTACACATGTTTATGCAAATAAATAATCTTTATCTTTATCTTAGGTGATGTCGAATTAGTGTCCTTATTGACGAAAGCGCGTTGCGATCGCGCGATAAAATCTTGGATTATTTTAGCGACACGGTTGCCGTTCTATGCCCTAACCTAACCTAACCTGTAAAACCATATTAGTGGGATACGGAACCCAAACAAACTTAGTAAGGCATAATGCGTATTAAATTGCTAAATGAAAACATTGAAAAGTTTTCCAGTAATTTATATAAATGACTGATTATCTCTAATGACTCTGTATCGACGTGAACTAATGAATACTTTAATAAATAACCCTTGGATAGTAATGAGGTTTCTTTTAAACACGCGAGTCCTTTTTTACTGATTATAGGTATTTTTTTTTTTTTTTTTAACTAAAAAATAAAACAAGCGTAAGTTTTTTGACCTGATTCAAAAGAGCCTAAACACAGATGTTTTACTGTTGTTCACTGAGAAATTTCATTGAAAAGGTCCTCTCCATTATTGCATTGTCACCAAAGACTCATATGAAATGTGATAAGTGTATCAAAATTCAGCTCAATTGGACGCTGGGAAGTGTGGAAATCTCGGCATGATTTAACCCGGACAAACATGCATGATAGTTAAATATTGTAAATAATGCTAAGTTTATATACAGATACAATAATACAGTAGGTTTATATTAATATTGATTATCATTGCCATAAGAAGCAGGACAAATGTTGCCATGAAATGCACGCGGAAGAATTTCAATAAGTGACTTAATAAGTTTCTTTATTAGGAACTGTGCCATTAGCGGCCTTCACACGCACAATCTATTGAACTTGTTATTGTTTTTTTTTATATTAATTTCTTGGTGTAAAATAAAGTCTTTATTCATTCGTTCATCTATCGCGCAGGATTAAGCGTACATGATTGCGTGCGGGAAAGCCTGTACGCGCAATCGCGAGTGATAATTTTTTTGAAGCTTGAAGCTAGCTAGCTTCTCTTTCTTTTTATGAGCAGCCGGAAAGAGACCAACAAGCCACGACTGGCAGTTCATAGAGGAGTGTTGGAGCCGACATTGGAAGAGGAAGTGAAAGTTGGGTGTGGCAGAAAAAACATCAGAGTAGAGTGAATGCTGTTGAAATGAGAGCGTTGCGCAGTATGAGTGGGGTATCGTTGAATGATAGAGTAAGAAATAGTGTGATAAGGGAACAGTGTGGAGTGAAAGAAGATGTAGTGTTGAGGATCGAGAAAGGTATGGTAAGACGGTTTGGGCATGTAGAGGCTTTTGGCTATGGTGAAGGAATTTTAGTCCACCTTAAAGCCTCCGTCATGGCTTAACGGCTTAATAGTGATCGAACATTTAACCTGCCCTCCGAAGCTCGTAATCTCTTAGTTGATAATGCCACTAGCGGTAACCCATCCACTTACAGACCGTTTCGAACGTTGCTTAACTTTGAGTAAGCACGACCACGAGCATTTCATTTGAAAAAAGTAGGGTGTGACAGGTTGCAAGCCCATCGCCTATTATAATTCTTCCTTAAATCAAGTTAGGTAATAAATATCGGACTTACCGCTAAAGTATCTTCCAGCCAATCAATAGATAACCTAACTTATTTGTTTCCAAACCGCAAAATAGCTATACTATATTTAGACGGAAACCATTATATTCATAACCCCAAAGGATTTTGTAACTTACGTCTTAGGTATAAGGTGGATTTTTGTGTGTTTATAAAAAGTCGTTCCGTCAATACTCTACGTATTGCGCGAATTTTATTCGTCCATATTTTTCGCAATGTCACCTTTTACACGCGATTTGTCGGCATAGCGATGGTTTGAGGAGTGGGTTCGATTCCCGTGCGATAAAATGCGCTAAGTACTCTCAATGAAAACATTGTGAGGAAAACGGCATGAAAAACGTAAATGAGAAAATAGCACACGAAATGAGTCTTTTTCATAAAAACATCAAAGTAGAGTGAATGCTGTTGAAATGAGAGCGTTGCGTAGTACCTATGTGTGGGGTAACGTTGAATGATAGAGTGAGAAATAGTGTGATAAGGGAACAGTGTGGAGTGAAAGAAGATGTAGTGTTGAGGATCGAGAAAGGTATGTTAAGATGGTTTGGGCATGTTGAGAGGATGGATGACAGTCGTTTGACAAAGCAAGTGTATGAGGCGAGTGTGTATGGGACAGCTGGAAGGGGAAGGCCTAGGCGAACCTTCTTGGATCAAATTGGCGACATTTTGGAGTAGGGCCAGGTAAAAAGTACCCTAAACCGACGAGCATGTATGAAGAATGTAATGAGAGTGAATGAGGCGAAAGTTGTGTGACAGGATCTTAGCGAGTGGAGATCCGTGGTCTCTGCCTACCCCTTTGGGAAAGAGGCGTGACTTTATGTATGTATGTATGTATGGATGAGTCTTTTTGAGGTGCTCAAGTTCCCTTTATCATAATTGTTCGTAATAATAAAAGTATGGACAGAATCTATGTACAGTTAGCGTCACTAATTGGTAACCACGAGAAACGCAGCGCAGATCCAAATCGTCAATCATCAGTTGATGCACCTTATCTGCATGTACGACATTCCGAGACCAACAGATGGCTCTGAAATCAGCCGTCTTGTGTGATTGGCTAACGTAACCGCCATATTGAATTCTGCTTGGCTGTGATTGGTTGAATGTTACTTTACCATGTTACTGCAACGGTTGGCTTACCTGTAAAAATAAAAATGTAATTTAAAATACTATTTTAGAAAAACAGGTCACAAACGGCGCAAAATTGTCCATAAATTGTCCTCTATGCCAGTAGGTAGAGGTACTCTCATAACGGTGACTGAAAACAAAACACGTCGAAGTGCACAAAAAGAGACTCTGTCAGACATAATATCATAATTCTTTCACCACACTAGTTAACAGCCGTGTTGGCCGAATGGGGTTGTACCTCGACTTTCAATCCGAAGGTCGTGGGTTCGAAACCCGGTGCATCAATGGATTTTGCGTTTCGTAAAATTTATATACTGTAACACGTGCTGTGAACGTTGAAGGAAAACATCGTGAGAAAACCAGTTAGTATTCTTATAGGCGGCGATGGGCTTGCAACCTGTCACTTATGGAATACTAACTTCTGCAAGATGTGGGCATGTATCAAATATGTATGAGTACATGCCTCTGGCTATCTTAGACATCTTCAAAGGATCTGGAATACATAAAAGATCTGAGAGAATGTCTATTTTTATGTTTTTTTTTTTTTTACACTGGTTCAAATCCGTGCTTCGGAGGGCACGGTCCCGGCTATTTAAGTCGTTAAGCCATGACGGAGGTCTTTAGGCGGCCTACAAACTCCGTCACCAGAGTTGGCCACTGACTCATACGAACTTACTTACTAGTGATACGAGATTAGCGTGCACGGTACCTAGTTTAGGTGAACACGTATAATGTAGATAGCGTGCAGACAGAGACACGAAATCGTTATTTATCGGGGCAATGATAAATAAACAATATGAAATAATTCAAACGCAAACTGAGTCAAATAAGTCCACGGCGAAAACCAGGATTTGATGGGCAATTTTTCACGTGTAAATGCTCATCGTAGGCGATTTGTGATAGTTATTATCGAGCCTCAATTTTGTTTGACTGGCACCCTGGAGCTTGACTTTTTAGTTTTAAGATGGATCACCTAAAAGAATGCTAGGCCCTAAACCGTGTTTGTTGCCCTGATTCTTCACGGTAGTCGCGCAACAACAGGAGTAAAATTAGTTTTAAGACTATTCTAAGTGATCCCAGCGGTCCTACTGAATAAATGCTTTTTGACTTTGACTTTGAGTAAGCGCGACGCTCGTCTCCATAGTAATTATGTCCAGACAGAAATGAACCTACGACCTTCGTGAAATGGGGACGAAAACCCAGACAGTAATGGCTGTCTAACTACCAAACATCCGGACATTATATTTTAGGAACATTTTGTACATTAATAACTATTGTAAACATCGCCATCTAGCCACAAACAAAATAAAACTAGAGTAATGTTTTTATTTTCCATAGAAATTTCGTAATTTTTTTCTGTTCATGGACTTCTTTGTGTTGTGTATTCAATAAACATTAAAATGTTTTGTTTTTAAAACGGTCTACATTTACGGAGTAATCTTTAAACACCTACATAAAAAAAATACTTATACAGCCGAAAACAGAACCTTGTCTCTTTTCTCAAGTTGGTTAAAAGCAATGGTCATGACTGTATCCCTGTATAGAAAGTACATCCCTTGAAGATTGGACGCAAGCCGAAATACATTTTGCAGAAGTTAGCATTCCATAAGTGACAGTTTGCAAGCCCATTGACGCCTATTAGAATACTAAACTCCTCTTTTAAACAGCTTTTTTTATGATGAATGACCTCGAAACTTCCATAGGCAAGAATGAGGTCTACGATGGAGCGAGCCTACCCAGAAGGTGCCTATTAAGCCTCCTCGCAGACTGCAGACTTTCTATCAGCCGATAGTTGAGACGGAACATACTTAGGCTCGTAATGAGTATGGAGAAGTAAGCCGAAGTATGTTCCGTCTCAATATCGGCCGATAGAAAGTCTGCAGTCTTCGAGGGGTCTAACGTGGGTCTAACTCTCCTGAAAACAACAGGGTCGAAGCTGATTCAAAATTTTTGCAGTGCGCACAATAAAAGAACTTTGAAAGCGCTTAGTAAGTGGAATATCAACCAGGTGCGGATGATAATCAGCTGTGCGCCTGAGCTTTCGTTAGCTACAAGTCATCATAAAATGCTTTTGTATGCCCTGCGTGTACGAGGGTTCGTGACAAAAAATATCAGAACATGCATATCTAGTATACAGTACCTACGACCTACATGGAATCCATAACCCCATGTTCAGATCCCATTCACACGATACCTTACTTCTTTCGATCAGTGTGTTACCAGTGATGACATATGGAACTGAGACGTGGTCCCTCACTATGGGCCTCATAAGAAGGCGCAAGGTCGCTCAACGAGCTATGGAAAGGGCTATGCTTGGTGTCTCTCTACGAGATTGAATCAGAAATGAAATCTTCTACGATCGTCAAGAACTAGGTAAACACGACCACGATGCGCTCAGCAAAATATACGCACACCGCAATATATATAAAAAGATTATGACACACACACACACAGGGTCACGACTGTATCCCCAAGGCGCGGTAGACATTCTCTCAGATCTTTATATTCCAGATCCTTTGAAGATGTCTAAGGGGGTAGTCAGAAGCATGTACAAATACATATTTGATACATGCTCACATCTTGCAGAAGTTAGTATTCCATACGTGACAGGTTGCAAGCCCATCGCCGCCTATAAGAATACTAACTGGTTTCCTCACGATGTTTTCCTTCACCGTTCAGAGCTCGTGTTAAACCGCATATAAATTTTACGAAACGCAAAATCCATTGATGCATGGCCGGGATTCGATCCCACGACCTTCGGATTGAAAGTCGAGGTACAACCCCATTCGGCCAACACGGCTCTAAAAAGATTATGAGTTGTATATAAAAGAAATTCGTCAAGTATGTGGGCTGTCCCTAGATAACACGTACAGGACATTTCCATTAGGTTGACACTACACAGATTGTGTAGGAGTTTAGGACGTCCTAGGGGACGCTGTCCGGCCTCGCTGTGCAGACATGTTTTGCAGAGAATATGGGAGACTACTGTATCCCGCGACTTCGTACGCATTGAATGCTGTCTTTATCATTGTATTTACTTTCACAATTTATTTAGATTTGGTGATGGCAGGTGGTGTAAAGCTCTGACCGAGTGGTACCCAAGGGGAAGCGCTAGGAGCTGGGGCAGACCAGCAGCGACTTAAAGGCCATTGAGGGACTTTGATAAGATCAGCACAGGGCTGGTTGGAGTGGTCTTTGACGAAGTGTATAGTACAGTGTATTGTGTCTTAATTTATATTTTACTAGCTGTCCGTCGCGGGGGTAACACGCTCCCTCGGGAAAACTTCACTTTCCCGGGATAAAATATAGTCTATGTTCATCAGAGATAATGTAGGATTCTAATGGTAAAAGAATCTTTCAAATCAGTAGTTTCGGAGCCTAATCAATTCAAAGAAACGAATATACAAACAAACAACCAAACAAATCTTTCCTGTTTATAATATTAGTATAGATTTCTATGCATTTAGAATGACGACATTTTGAAGACGCCCAAGCCATATCCGCACCAGTCAGGTGAGCTTGCGCCTTTTCCAGCAGTGGGCTATCATTTCAGCTGCCAATGATGATGATGATTTACTATTAGTTATCTAAAAGTAGCTTATCTATCCGGGGATTCAAGATATCCATTTAGTGACTCTTGTCACTAAATGGATATCTGTTTGTTACATTTTTACGCCTTACCGCTGTACATATTAGGCTGATGGATAGTAATTGCGACCAAAATTGACATAGACTACATTTTCTTAGCTTTTATGTGAAAATGAGACTTGAAAGTTTGGAAAAAAAAAACAGTAAGACCCATCGCAGACTGCAGACTTTCTATCGGCCGATAGTTGAGACGGAACATACTTCGGCTCGCAATGAGTATGGAGAAGTGAGCCGAAGTATGTTCCGTCTCAACTATCGGCCGATAGGAAGTCTGCAGTCTGCGAGGGGTTTAAAAGTTGAAAGTTTGTATGGGGAATAAATTAAGCAATACTGAACAAGGTATTTTTGAAGACCCATCTTCAAAAATACCTTGAGACCGCCTACAGGAAAGGCAGACGAAGTTGCGGGTATCAGCTAGTTATAGGTATATAAAAAGTAGCATTATCTGTCCATTGGGAATAACAACCAATCACTTAACGATGCGTAGTGACGATCAAAACTTGTCAAGCGTGAGTGTGAACTAAGAGGAGTTGATACTTGGCCTAAATAGATACTAGATATTATCTAGTGATGATGATGATTTACCTCTAGATATTCAATCCAGGGAACAAGTTTTAGAGTTCCGTACCCAATGGGTAAAACGGGACCCTATTATTAAGACTCCGCTGTCTGTCTGTCCGTCTGGCACCAGGGTTGATGGATTTACGAGTAGAGGTAGGCCAAAGAAAAGATGGATGGATTGTGTGAAGGATGACATGAGTATGGAGTGAGTGTTGAGATGACGGCTGATAGAGGAGAATGGAAGAACACATGTTGTGCCGACCCCATATAATGTGGGAAAAGGGCAGGGAGATTATGATGTACATGCAAATCCAGGGACTGAAGATAGTTCTGCATTATCTTGTTCGTGACTGAACAAAACTAAGTTTAGTTTTGCGATCTCCAACTTCTACAAGGTTATGTATAAAACTCTGGAATCTCTGTATGGCATGTCGCTTTGACGTTTGACTATATTTTACTATACAGTAATTTACCTTATATTTCCATTTTTAGGGGTAGTTTTGAATACTGATAACTGTGCTACTGCTGATACATTTGGAGAAGTCAATAGTACCCTTAGCCAGCGAGCTTATTTGAAGAATGTAATCGTAAAACGTAAACAGGGTCACGACTGTATCCCCAAGGCGCGGTAGACATTCTCTCAGATCTTTTATATTCCAGATCCTTTGAAGATGTCTAAGGTAGTCAGATGCATGTCCAAATACATATTTTATACATGCCCACATCTTGCAGAGGTTAGTTTAGTATTCCATACGTGACAGGTTGCAAGCCCATCGCCGCCTATAATACTAACTGGTTTCCTCACGATGTTTTCCTTCACCGTTCAGAGCTTGTGTTAAAGCGCATATAAATTTAACGAAAAGCAAAATCCATTGATACACAGCCGGGATTCGATCCCACGACCTTCGGATTGAAAGTCGAGGTACAACCTCATTCGGCCAACACGGCCAGGGCAACAAACACGGTTTTTGCCTAGCTTTTGACGTGACAACGTCTTATAATTCGATAGAGCCGGCTGCACGCACGAAAAAACATGACGTCATGCGGCGTTACCTCGCTCTGAGGCGTTCCATGTAAGGCTTGAAGTGCAAGCGAGAGCGCGGAACGAGCGACAAAGAAGCACAATCGGCCTTTGCGTTCGGCAGCGTTCGACATCCGTCTCTCTCCTACTTGAGTGAGCGATGCGTATGCGATGTATCTATTAAACAAATGAAATTAAAATTTTCTTTTGAAAAATGCTACCATTCCATCAGTATTTTCTTAAGACGTTGTCACGTTCAACTATCGTCAGTAAACCGACTTTACAGACAACCAATTTTTTTTTAGGTTAGAATGATGACAGAATAGATACTTCTCAATATAGTCATAACTATTACTTTTATATTCAAAGGATCTAAAATGATGAGGAGCAAGGTCAAAAAGAAATTATTCGTACTAAAATTCTCAAAAATCTAACACTATCAAGTATCAAAACCACTCGGTAGTTAAACAAATCGCTTATAGCATTCGCGTGCTTGTCATCCGGTTCCTGTTTGCGGAACTTCCCGATATTACAGCCCCCTGAGCATAGCTCTGACGATTCGGCTTCTTCTTCTTGTGTCACTAGTTCTTCCGAACCAGTGTTTTATGATTTCGGCTCTTGACCTCGAAACTTACACAAGCAAGAATGAGGTCTACGATGGAGCGAGCCTACCCAGAAGGTGCCTATTAACTCTCTTCTTGAAAACAACAGGGTCGTAGCTTAGGGGAAATACAGACGCTGGAAGCTGATTTTTTTGCAGTGTGCTTATTGTTCAGTGTTTCCTTTGATCCTTTCCGATTTTTAAGGACCTTAGGTCCTTTAAGATTTGAAAAATCGTAGAACTGACGGCCGTTGGGGCAGAAAAGTTTGCGAGTGGAGGCCACGCACCGGAAATCGCAGTAGAGGACGGCCCCCCACTAGATGGAAAGACGATCTTGTAAGGGTTGCTGGGAGCCGTTGGGTGCAAGCTGCACAAGATCGTTTGCTGTGGAAATCGATGGCCTATGTTCCGCAGTGGACGCTAGATGGCTGAGATGATGAAGATTTCAAAAAAAAATTAAGAAAAGCATGTTCCGCTCGAAAATTATAAGTGAGGTTGAGGAGTTTTGAGTTTAACGGGAAAAGTATCTGTCACTCAGGAATACAAGTTAAATGGGAGAGTAAACTCCTTTTGCCATTTTAAAGTAATACAAAAGTTTTTTATTGTATTACTTTTATTAGCGCGGACAACGTCTCGCTACAAAGTGCGCCCGCCACAAATGTTTCCTCGGTGTGCGTGCTCACGTACAAATGTATGGGGGCGTTAAATGTATCGCGTTTCAAATGTGGCGCTACAATTATTGAGTTACAAATGTATGCCTGGTGTGCGGCCCGGCTTACATCGACTCGCGCGAGCCTGAAACGCGTAGTCTGTTCGCAGCTTCAATTCTTCTCATCAATATTCGGGTCGCGTGAGGCAATCATTTATTTATTGGTTCCCACAATAATTATTACGAAAATACCGAGTGTTTACTCTCGGTCATTCTGTTTTCATGCCAATCGCAGTTTTCCTTGGAGTGTCTTAGATTATTTTGGATATTTTTGAAAACATAATTCATCAATGAAAATAAGAAAAAATAAATAGAAGCGCTCGTGGTCGTGCTTGCTTAGTCGTTCTTGATAGATCGTCGAAGTTAAGCAACGTTCGAAACGGTCTGTAAGTGGATGGGTGACCGCCAGTGGCATTTTCATCTGAGCGCTTCCGTGTTTCGGAGGGCACGTTAAATTGTCGGTCCCGGCTATTTAAGTCGTTAAACCATGACGGAGGCCTTAAGGCGGCCTAAAAACTCCGTCGCCAGAGTTGGCCACTGACTCATACGAACTTACTTACAGTGATTGACGAGTTTTCAGAAGTGATTCTCGGTATGGTATGTCTAATAAACCTTTTTCTTCTTTTTAGCTTTTAAACTATGAAATAACACTATAGTTTCGTTATTTAAGAAGTCTTCAATAGCAAAATATTTGTAGTCTTGATGAAAATATCAAATGAAAGTAGGTATTTTCCCTTGAACGTCAGGTGAGAGGATTTTCTTGTACAACCCATATCTCAACGTAGCGTGACGTAAGTGTATTGGGGAAATCCCATAAAATATATTATGATCGGAAAAATGCTGCAAATAGCTATACAGCCGGGTTTCCACCGCGAAAGGGAAGAGCGAGAGATGGCTAAGCGGAACATCAAAGTCAAAGTCAAAAAGCATTTCACTTCACTTCTTGGTTTATGGCTTTTGCGACTTGTCAAAAAGCATTTATTCAGTAGGACCGCTGTGATCACTTACGTATAAACTAATTTTACTCCTGTTCTTTCGCAACCAACGCCGTGAAGAATCAGGGCAACAAACACGGTTTGGGGCCTATCATTCTTCGACGGACTCCTTTTCTATAAAATAAGTTTTGATTTTCAACAACAAAAAGTTTTGTCTTTTGATTTCCACCGCAAAAGGAATGTGCGAGAGGGGAATGAGATGAGTTGGAGCGGAGCGAGCTGAACAGAAAATGAGATATGGGATACTGACAATTTCTAGCTGCCACAATAACAAACAAGCCGGCCAGGTGCAGTGACCATCTGCGAAAGGCTGCTGGCAGAAGCTGGATGCGTCGAGCTGAGGATAGGGCGCAATGGCGTTCATTAGGGGAGGCATAGGTCCAGCAGTGGACTGCTATAGGCTGATGATGATGATATACCAAAATATATAAGAAATCGCTTCTAAGCGATAAGACCGTCCATTGTACATTGTCTCGTTGGGTTTTATTGATTTATAAGTGTATGTTTGGAATCATTGTGTACAATAAAGAGTTTTTCATTCATTCATTCATTCATATACCATCTCTGCCAATAATTACTGTCAAAGTTTGTTTCGATTCGACCAATCCTAACCCCTAAGCAATTAACACAGTTAAATTGTCTGTAAGACAAGACAATATACATTAATTAAGTACAGGCTGATAAACACAACATACACAATGATATGGTCCCGGCTATTAAGTCGTTAAGCCATGACGGAGGTCTTAAAACTCAGTCAGAGTTGGCCACTGACTCATAATAACGATACTGGGCGACTGGTAAAATAGATTTTTATATGGAAGAGGGGGCAAACGAGCAAGTGGCACACCTGATGGTAAGTGATTGCCACCGCCCACAGACAACTGCAGCATCAAGAGGCACTGCAGATGCGTTGCCGGCCTTTGAGGTAGGAATAGGCTCTTTTCTTGAAGGCGCCTAAGTCGTATCGGTCTGGAAACACCCTGGCGACAGCTGATGCTGAAGTCTGATGTGCGAGGCAGGAATTGAAAATTACTCAATAACTCAATTATTAATTCACTAGTTTCACCACAAGCATTTTAAATTAGTTTAAACGTTATTCCAGACCACCAGTTTAATAGTACATTACGATATTAGTGCGTAAAGATGGTTATAACATGCGAGGCGGAATTCCAGCCCGAGCCGCAGGCGAGGGCGTAATTGAGCCGAGCATGTTATAACCAATACGCACGTATATCGTACGACGTTTTTTAACACATTTGCGAGGAAACAGAAAAAAAAACATTTAAATAAACTCAATCTGTGAATGCACACTGTTGCTTTCCCGCCATTTTAACAGCGCGCTAGCGCTGCCTACTGACTGACGCCGCGCGGCGATTAGTTCTCCTTTGAATAGCAACAGCGCGCTGCTCACTAGCTGGAGGCACGACTCCAGCTCGGCGGCGATCAGTTCCATATTTGAAATGGCAAATAATGCTGTTATGGAATTTTTAACACCCTTGCTCGTAAAGCTGATGTAATTCCACCGGTTTTAGATATGTAAAGCGGGTCATAACAAACGCGTGTGTTATCAAAGCAAATAGTTATGTTATAGTCCATACAAATTCCATAACAGCATTATTTGCCATTTCAAATATGGAACTGATCGCCGCCGAGCTGGAGTCGTGCCTCCAGCTAGTGAGCAGCGCGCTGTTGCTATTCAAAGGAGAACTAATCGCCGCGCGGCGCCAGTAGGCAGTCTGTTAAAATGGCGGGAAAGCAACAGTGTGCATTCACAGATTGAGTATAATTAAAATGTTTTTTTTTTCTGTTTCCTCGCAAATGTGTTAAAAAACGTCGTACGATATACGTGCGTATTGGTTATAACATGCTCGGCTCAATTACGCCCTCGCCTGCGGCTCGGGCTGAAATTCCGCCTCTCATGTTATAACCATCTTTACGCACTAATATCGTAATGTACTATTGTATGGACTATAACATAACTATTTGCTTTGATAACACACGCGTTTGTTATGACCCGCTTTACATATCTAAAACCGGCGGAATTACATAAGCTTTACGAGCAAGGGTGTTAAAAATAAATATAAATACATTTTTTGACGACCTCTGTGGCGCAGTGGGTGAAAGCCCGCTTGAGACGCAGAAGGTTGCGGGTTCGATCCCCACCGCGGGATAAATGTTTGTATTTGCAAATATTTATCTCGGGTCTGGGTGTTTCTATGTATAATATGTATGTATTTATAAACAAAAAGTATATAAGTAGTATATCAGTTATCTGGTTCCCATAGTACAAGCTATGCTTAGTTTGGGGCTAGATGATGCTGTGTGAAATTGTCCAGCATTATTTATTATTTATTTATTATTTATAAATAATGCTGGACTTTTCACACAGCATCATCTAGACCCAAAGTAAGCAGATCTTGTGTTTATACTACTTTTATACTGTATGTTTGTAAATACATACATATTATAAAAAACACCCAGACCCGAGACAAATATCTGTAGATCATACGAACATTTGTTCGCCGGGGATCGAATCAGTAACCTGCGTCGCAGGCGTGCCTTCGCCCACTGCGCTAGAGAGGTTGTAAAAATAGACTAATGCTGGACATGTCACAGCATCATTTAGAACCAAAGTAAGCAGATATTTTGTAGTACTCTAGGTACCAAATGACTGTTATACTACATTTATTTTTCGCAATAAATAAATGAATTACAAAAATACAAAAAAAATGTAGGTGAAATTTAAGTATTTCATCAGATATCTGGTTCTCATAGTACAAGCTTTGCTTAGGCTAGATGATGCTGAGTGAAATGTCCAGCATTATCGTATTTTGTAAATACGTTATACATCGAAAACACTCGAGACAAATATTTGCAGACCATACAAACAAACACACATACACTAGCTAGACTTTGATCATGTAATTTTTTGTCTATCGTCTTGTAACATGAATCTCATATCCCTTTCCGTACTAATTTTCTACAGTGCTTAAGCGGCCGGAACACATTGGGACCATGGGAAGCGATTACATACAGAAGGCCGTACCACTTCCGTACCAACTTAGTTCAGTCATAAACATTCATGGCAGGTACAGTCGCCTGCAATAACATTGTACTATTTCACGTGAATAAAAATAAAAAACTTTTGTGGCTAAGATGCGAATGCTGAGATGGAAAACTGCGCTACTAAGCAAAAGTATAATGTGCATGGCACCAATAATTTATAATATAATTCCAAAGAGCTACCGACAACTTAATGATAAGGAATTCAAAAATAAAAAATAACTATTAATTGAAAAATGCTACTATAAGGTTGACGATTTCATAAATGACAAATTTTAATTGAAATTACATTGTTATTATTATTTTTTCTATTGTTGGGTGAAATACTTTGACTTTAATGATTATTTGACCTTACACCTAACATTTAATTTTATTTTGATCTATGTCACTAAAAGCATGCCATCCTCTCGGTTTGCACCGAAATCGGTAAAACATGTTTCAAAACTTACCTAAAATGTAATCATCCTATTCACATGTTTAAGCAAATAAATAATCTTTATCTTTATGGATTTGTGGAGTGACGCGAATGGACAGAGTAAGGAATGAGTACATAAACGGAAGTGTGAAAGTGGCGCCAGTGAATGAAAAGAGAGCAACAGGCTAGCATGGTATGAGCATGTGATGAGAAGGGAAGAATGTCATGTAACAAGGAGAGTACTTGGTATGAATGTTGATGGATTTATAAGAAAAGATGGATGGATTGTGTGAAGGATGACATGAGTAAGGAGTGAGTGTTGAGATGACGGCTGATAGAGGAGAATGGAAGAACACATGTTGTGCCGACCCCACATAATGTGGGAAAAGGGCAGGGAGTTGATCATCATCATCATCAAAAAGAGCTCAGCTCTTGTCGGTGCAATGATGCAACTTCTTCCACCTCTCCCTTTCCAATGCGGATTCCTTTACTTCTTTATACGACATGACAGCGATCTTCTCCTTTATCTGACTCATGAAATTGATTCTAGGCCTGCCTCTTCCTCGTCTTCCTTCCACTTTTCCTTCTATGATGGGATCTCTATAGGGAGATGATGGTGATGAAAAATAAACCGACTTCAATGTTCGACTCAGGCCCAAAGTTAAAGGATGACGTTATTTTAGTTCAGGAAGTTGATTCAAATAATACTCTTTATAAAATAAACATAAAAGTATCGATTTTCATACAAACAATTGAAACCCCCAAAGGCCAACAATAAATACCCCTTATTCAATAACTTTGAAATGTGCTCCCTCGAGTCGCTGTCACCTGTATTCACAACTTTGAATGGACAGCGGAAATCGCTTAGAAATAAAGTTTGTGTTATGACCACCAACAGTCAACACAATGGATAAAATAAATATACATAATAATATAATTTAAGTAGTTTAAAAACTAAAAAGTAACTACATTTTTGACTTTTTAACATACATAATAATATAATTTAGTTTAAACACTAAAAAGAAACTCAATTTTAGACTTTTTTCGCCAAGTTTGGATGAGGTTTTTTGAGTTTTACATGAAAACTATGAATTCCAAAGTATTAACATTTATATGGGACTACCTTGAGAGTATACCCTTTCAAACTTAAAAATAAATCAGTCCACAATTGACTAAGATATCGGTAAAGATTGCATGTACGCAATTTTCCAAAGCGCATATTATTACTGTGACGGTAGACGATGCATTCAATATCGCCAATAGACCCACACTTAATTCTGACCGCATACTAAATGCATTAAGCTGGCACTTCAAGCAAGTCCCTTCGCAGTTTCATAGATATCATCATCATTTTACCCAAAATCAAAAAACATTTATTCAATAGGACCGCTGGGATCACTTAGAATAGTTTAGAATAGTCTCAAAACTGTGATTCTACTCCAGCAGCCTTATTGTCTAACTTGAAATCCATTTGTCATACCAATAGGGCTCAACCAATGATGTTATATACTATAAGGGCTCAACGAATTACAGAATACGAAAATGACTTTGATTGTCATTTTCGTATTGTGGGATTGGTTGAGCTCTATTGGAATGGATTAGATGAGAATAAATTCTTGGATTCGTCTCGAAAAGGTCACGACACGTGACTGCTCACCAACACCTACCAGTAGCACCATCTAGTTCTGTACTCGGTAAACTTTTACGACAATATTTTTACATTTGTAAAAGCTCATTTTATAACTGAACGGGTGAAGTCTTCTTTCGATATTTGATTTCCTGACGATTCGAAAAATGCACTAGCCACCTAATTGTTCAAGTTTTCACTTCTCTCGGCACTCCCGGAGTGCCAAGGTTTTTTTCTGAAATAATTGTCTAAAAAATACTCTTTAACGTTTTACGTATTATTTTCTTCCAGAAAATTATTTGTTAATGGTCTAAAATCCAAAAATGCGAGAGAAAACAATAAGGTAAAAGTTAGCCCCACTGTATGACGTGAAAACGCGAGCAAACCCGTGCGGGTATGCTAGTAATAAGGAAATTTGATCGCAACATCCCATTCGGAGTCGACAAGATGGTGTGGTAACTCAATAAGTGGCTCCATTTGATGTGGATCTCAGTCTAGACCAAGATTTACGTACCTATATGACCCCTCGCAGACTACAGACTTTCTATCGGCCGATGGTTGAGACGAGCTATACTTCTCCATACTCATTACGAGCCGAAGTATATTCCGTCTCAATTATCGGCCGATAGAAAGTCTGTAGTCTGCGAGGGGTCTTATATTGCAAAAAGAATCTACCAAATGTGAATGAATGTGGATGGCTAAGTGGATGGATATGTGAGTAGAGAATAGAGATAGACTTAAGAAAAGATGGATGGATTGTGTGAAGAAGTAAAGAAAGGAGTGGATATAGAGATGACGAGTGATAGGGGAGAGTGGAGAAAGAGAATATGCTATGCCGACCCCGCATGAGCGGGATAAGGGCAGGCCAATGATGAATCTACCAATAGTTCTTGTAAAGTAAGTTCGTATGAGTCAGTGGCCAACTGTGGTGACGGAGTTTTTAGGCCGCCTTAAGACCTCCGTCATGGCTAACGTCATAGCCGGGACCGACAAAGCCCTAGTTAATAATGCCAGGGTCACCCATCCACTTACTGACCGGTCAAAACGTTGCTTAACTGCGGCAATCAAGAATGAATACCCAAGCTACACCAAAAACGCTTCTACATAAATTAATTTACATAATATGTATGTACACTAGAATCATCAGACAAAGTCAAAAAGCATTTATTCAGTAGGACCGCTGGGATCACTTAGAATTAGAATAGTCTTAGAACTAATTTTACTCCTGTTCTTGCGCGACCAATACTGTGAAGAATCAGGTCAACAAACAATTTGGGGCCTATCATTATTTTAGGTGAACTTAAAACTTAAAGTCAAGCTCCAGTTATTTCACAGATCGAGACGGTTAAAAACTATCTTTAGATAGCTTTTTTGCTAAATACATGACTGTCGGCAAACCAAGCGCCGACGCAAACAAAGCTAGAGGATTAGCGCTCGCAAAATCAATTATACACGCAAAGGCACGTCCTGATTAGGCTCTTATTAATATTCGCAATTCGTATGTTGCCAGCGTTCCCCTAACGTTGTTATGTTGGCAACACTGCGTGATAGAACTGTAACTCGGAATTTGACAGAACTAACAAAAAGTAGCTGGACCTTAGATCATAAAGACGGGATAAGCCTATAACTTGTTCCCCTCTGCCAAAATGAACAGGATTCCGAATCATGTACGTCTTGTTGTATTACGTACGTCATATACGAAATTTGCAAGAGTGTGCGTAAAAATGAGCGTGTATTGCCATTTTTTATGCATAAGTGTGTGTAAAATGCATTCGTGTGCGACCTAGTCCACCGCAAAATTTTTAAGGATGGTCGCACAGTCCAGCCGAGCCGAACGCGCCGAACTGTCAATCCAATAGAGAAAAAGCTGCTGAAGTCAGAAGCGAGCCGCATTTTCTGATGTCTTCAGCATTTTTTTATAGAAAAATTACTGCGGCGCGTACGGCGCAGACGAGTGTGCGATCAGGTTAAAGTGGAGTTTCGCTTCTACAGTCTATTTACTTAGGGTAATGTAGTTCACGATGAATGATCTGGTTAATAAGTGATATTGGTTTGTTTCTGACTATTGTTACTGGCCGTATTGGCTGAGTGGTGTGGTGCCTCGACTTTTAATCCGAAGGTCGTGGGTTCGAATCCCGGCTGCATCAATGGATTTAGCATTTTGTAAATGAGCTTGTGTTAACTTAACGGTGATGTAAAACATCGTGAGGAAACCTTGTTAGAAGCTAGTGTTTAATACATGACGGAGAGCAGTCCAAGCAACGCCTACGAACTATAATTTAGGGTGTTCACGTTAGTGTCGCTTTGGGAGCGATAACGGACAGATCGATAATTTTTATGTGTACATTTCGTTACGGGGAAGTGACGTCATTGCTCATGTCTAGTTTGTTTGTGGTGTGGTGTGTAGCCTATTCGTTCTTGATAATAGTCGAAGTGAAGCAACGTTCTTTGCGGTGAAGTGGATGGGTGACCGGGAATGCTTTTTTTGTTGGCTAAGTAGGGTAGTGCTAATTCCCAATCCAAAGTTCATGGGTCGATTACTGGCCATCCATGGATTTTTTGTTTCATATTTGTATTTCTTAGAAGAGATCTTTTCCCAGTAGTGGGAAGACAGAGGTAGATTGATTAATCGTCAAAAGATCTGCAAATGTATAAAAGATCTGAGAGAATGTCTACCGCGCTTCAGGGATGAATAGTGCGTAATAGCCTAAAGCTAGAAGTAACTAAAATGCAATTTACACGATACCATCATGGCATATAGGAGGTAGAGGAGCATTGGGTAGTGGGCAGGTTTGGACACCCACGTGTTATGCCGGCCAGAATTGACTATGTATGGGGGTGGATTGGCTTGATCCACCCCCTTACGGTCAATTCTAACTGATAACATTGGCAGCGTCATGAGGTATCCACCTCGTGGACCGTATACCAAACGTCGAGATTCGACGCCGCACTAAGGTCGAGGATGTAGGTATACGGATAGCGAGGCTCAAGTGGAGATGGGCGGGGAACTTGGCCAGACGGGACGACAACCGATGGACCAAGGCGGTTACCGAATGGTGGCCAAGAGATATGCGGCGGCCTCGAGGCAGACCACCTGCCCGATGGTCGGACGATATTGTGGGGGCGGTAGGAGAGCAGTGGATCCGACTGGCACAAAACCGCCAGGAGTGGCGTGAAAGAGAAGAGGCCTATACCCAGCAGTGGGTGTTACTGGCTGTATAGATAGATAGATGCCGATTGGATGATAGGCATCATGATTGATGGTGTATGGCTGGCATAACACGGGGGTGTCCAGACCTCCCTACTGCCCAATGCTCCCCCAACTCCCGTACCATTTTAGCCTCTTGCCCTTGTTCCGTTGAGTTTGAGAAAGGGTGGTCGCACAGTCCAGCCGAGCCAAACGCGGTGAACTGTCAATTCGTCAGAAGCGAGCCGCATTTTCTGACGTCATCAGCATTTTTTGTATATAAAAATGACTGCGGCGCGTACGGCGCGGGCTTTGAATGGTATTGTGTAAGCGGCGTCTAACTTAGGCTATGTACGTATTTTACGTACACGACGTTTCTCTCATGGTTCTCTCGATGATACAAGTCACAAGATGTCATTTATAACCCTTGTGCCATTAAAAAAGCATGTCCATTTAACCACGGTACCCTAATCCCGCGGGTTCCCTAATGCAATTGTGTGGCGCACTGAATCACAAGTACTAGGGTTAAGGGCACGTAGACATTGCGTGGGTCCATTGTACCACGGAGTTTATACGGTTACATATTAAAAATGGTAAGGAAATACATAGTACCAATCCGCTACTTAGGCTCGGCAGAGGTTAGTGGGTTGGGTGGTTTTGGGGTGAGTACTAGTTTTAAGAAACCTTTGTTTGAGAATAGATTAGCGAATTGGTACTATATATTTCCTTACCATTTTTAATATCTTACAATGGACTTCCGCAAAGTCACGCCTAGATCAATTCAATATCTTATACGGTTACGTTAAATTCTAATCGTGTTACTATTAAAGAAAGAAAGAAAAAATATTTATTTGCAACAACAACTCAAAAACTATAGAAAAATAAACTTAGAGACAAAAACATATATAAAAAAATAAAAAAGATAAAGAGTGTCTCGCAATCGTCCAAGTGTGCTGCTGCAAATTATACTAATTCTATGAAAATTTCAAATATATAGAAAGTAACTCTGTCTGTTCTGAGTATAACATTACGCGCGCTTACGCTGGCTTGTAACTACTTGCATGTCACTTGGCACTCCGGGAGTGCCGAGTGAAGTGAAAACTTGAACAATTAGGTGTCTAGGTATTTTTTGAATCGTCAGGAAATCGAAAGATGACTTCACCCGTTTAGTTATAAAATGAAGCTTTTAGAAATGTAAAAATATTGCCGTAAAATTTTACCGAGTAGAGAACTAGATGGCGCTACTGATAGGTGTCGGTGAGCAGTCACGTGATTCGCACGTGACCTTATCGTGGCGAATCCAAGAATTTATTCTCATCTCAAAACTGCCCAACGCGCCTAAAGAACACTTAAAGAGAGAACGAATAATTAACTTCCTTTAATCCAGTTCATCCTAAGGTTGTCTGGAAGAAATCGCTCACAGCGATAAGACCGCCTATTGTACTTCGCTTTAAATATTCATCTTGTATCTTTGTTTGTATTTTGTAATGTCAAAGTCGCGGGCCGCATTTGGATGAGGTCAGCACGAGACCGTAAAAAGTGGCATGTAGAAAGAGAGGTCTATACTCAGCAGTGAGCAAAGTCAGGTTGTGGATGATGATGATGATGTGGTGCACAATAAAGTATTTTCTATCTATCTATTTAAGAGCCTCTTTTTTTGAAGTTAGTTAAAAATAACTCGTGTGACAATGGAGCCGCACCGTGGCTATCGATCGCGTCTCGCGAGAAAACAAATTAACAACCCCGCGCCAATAACACGATGCGCTCCTGCTCTACTTACGAAAACCTTAGGCCTTTACATCTAGATCATTTATACAGCACTAGCAAACCCAGCGAACTCCGTTTCGCCACCAGATTTTTCCTGAATTTTCTTTGCTATAAACCTTGAGCCCGAGACCTTTCCAACGAATGCAAAACCGTGGAAATAGGTTCGTGCGTTCTGGAGTTATAGCGTCAGGAAGGAAAACCCGACTTATTTTTATATAGTAGATCAGGATCAACCTATGCCTACACTCAACGGGACGCTGTCCTTACGAATCCTGCGTCTAGAGAGTAGAATAGAGGTTTGAGTGTAGGCATAGGTTGCCTCCTGACGCTGTATACATCATCTATTATCTAACCTATCTCTTAATCTATCTTTCTATCTACGAGTAATCCAATGACTTTATTAAGAGGTACTCTATCGTCCCCACTTCTAACATCTATTAAGGGAATTTTTCATGTTCCATTTAAACAGAAAGTTGGTTATACCTACCTGTTTTAGTTTTAACTGTATGACTTCAGTTGGATGATGGATCTAACGGAAGTCATACAGTTAAAACTATTGATACGATTCGATTTTGGTCAGATGAAGCGCTCGTAGTCGTGCTTGCGTGATAGATCGTTGAAGTTGCAATGTGTGAAACGGTCTGTAAGTGGATGGGTGACCGCCAGTGGTATTTTCATCTGAGCGCTTCCGTGTTTCGGAGGGCACGTTAAATTGTCGATCCCGGCTATGATGGAGCTATGACGGAGGCCTAAAAACTCCGTCGCCAGAGTTGGCCACTGACTCATACAAACTTTGATTTGAGCTTAGTAAGTTTAATATAATGGGGTTTCAATATACCTATCCCAATATACAGTCGAATGGGGTTCCGCCAAAGTTATACCATGTTCCAAACTTGCATTTGGTCCCACTACTACTTCACTTACACACTTTACACGTACTTCAAATTTGACTTTTAAATTAATTATTTATTTTCTTTTATTATTTTTTACATATTTTTGTATTTTATTGTAATATTTTAACTATTTATATTAAAAGATTTGGAATTTTGGAGGACTTGGATATTTCTGTAAGTCCATCTGTGTTTTTCTGTAAATAAATAAATAAGTACTATATTTTATACATCGTCAATGATCTTATATGCCACCAGGTATTTAAAAATTAATAAGGTTTGAGTAGGACACGAAGAGGAGTAGAAAACGAATGTGAGTGCACATTCGTCTTAAGTAATAGGTAAGCTTAGGTAGGTAGGTGTTTAGCTAACAATTTGTGTCATTAATGCAACACATCACTGATGTAGGAACTTATATTAAAATATTGTTTAGGATTTTACCGTACAAAAATTTGTTTTCTATGCAAATGCGTCCATAATCGAGTGTCGACGGATCGGCCAATCGAGAAATAGCTTCTAATTCAATTGCAATAATCGATTACTCGATTGGAAAGTATTCAGTTTGTTTAAGGGGACTGGGAGGCTGGCCGGTAACATTTTTACATTCGAATTTTAAATTATTTCGATTGGTTTATTTCTTTAATTTAGGCGCGAACTCGATCAGTATAGGATTGAGATTTCATAGACCAAGGAGTTTATATTAGTAAAAAAAAAAAAAACAAATAAAAATATGTTTACATACATACATACATAAAGTCACGCCTCTTTCCCAAAGGGGTAGGCAGAGACCACGGATCTCCAGTCGCTACGATCCTGACACACAACTTTCGCCTCATTCACTCTCATTACATTCTTCATACATGCTCGTCGGTTTAGGGTACTTTTGACCTGGCCCTTCTCCAAAATGTCGCCAATTTGATCCAAGAAGGTTCGCCTAGGTCTTCCCCTTCCAGCTGTCCCATGCACACGGTCAAATATGTTTATTCAGAACAAATTACAGTTAGCAAAATTACAATTAAAACGATGAAACTGCAAAAGTTGTAAAACTGTGAAGCAGTTTCAACGCCCACCTCCTGAACTGGTGAGTAGATTCTGATGGAAACTATATGTAAAAATTTATTAAATAAAAAGAACTAAAACTAAACAATAAAATATTATGGCAAGAGTTGTGCAATGCGAGAATGTGAGAAGTGAAAGCAAAAATTTAAGTTAAAGGTGAGTGTGTGAGTTGGTTGTGTATATATTTTTGTTTTTTTTAGCGGCGACAGGCTAGCATGTAGCAACTTATGACAGGGGTTTGGTAGGTATGGAATACCTATTACCTACTCTGCAAAAAACATAATATATGGGCATCATGGCCATCCAAATTTCCACTTTTTTGTTAGTACCCAAGTACCTACTTACATTATTATCATAGAACTAGACCCAGGCCATGCAAGGCCTATGAAAAATTGCAAAAAAAAACTTGTATTGTTTGATTCCGGTTAGCAGTCCTCTTTTTCTTATTTTATGGCAACTGCAAAATTATCAAACTACATGATCTAAATTTCATAAAATGTCAACGTCAATTTCGAATGCGCGGCAAATAGACTTCTAAATTCAAAACTGCACGGAGCTAGTCCACTGATTGGAATCCGAACGGCTGATCAGGCACTAACATGGTTATAGATTTGACCTACTTGGTAATATTTGCAGATTTCGGAGGCATAACTGTGTTGGAGTTTATTTGCCTTCAAATTGCACTAGTGATTTGTAGGTACTAGCTATGGAAAGGGCTATGCTTAGTGTCTCTCTACGAGATCGAATCAGACATGAAGAGATCCGTAGACGCACTAAAGACACCGACATAGCCCACAGGATTAGCAAGTCGAAGTGGCAGTGGGCGGGGCACATAGCTCGTAGAACTGACGGCCGTTGGGGCAGAAAAGTTCTAGAGTGGAGGCCACGCACCGGAAATCGCAGTAGAGGACGGCCCCCCACTAGATGGAAAGATGATCTGGTAAAGGTTGCTGAGAGCCGTTGGGTCTGCACAAGATCGATCGCTGTGGAAATCTATGGTGGAGGCCTATGTTCAGCAGTGGACGCTAGATGGCTGAGATGATGATGATGACTATTTGTAGATATAATGTAAGTATCTTAGTTTAGTTTGCCGATAGATGGCGCTATTTAAAAAAAACCTGAAGTTTTATGTCAAAAAAACGTTTCTTTTGATAATTCAAAAAAGCGTTACTTTGCAAAAAAAAATTGCTTCAATTGAATTCAAAAATGGAATGCATTTTGACACAAAACATTTGAAGAGCAAAAAACGCTACTACCGATTACAATTTCATACCCATATTTTTCATTTCAAAGATAGTCAATTTTTTGTTATTTTTTAAATGCGTCGGCGGTTGAAAAGAGTATGAATACAATCCTGACGAGTGGAGAAACACAATACAATAATTATTCTGTTCTCTACTTATTTTTATAATTTTATTATGACGTCCCCCAGCGATCTCTTTGTTGCAAAGAGAATAGACACGAACTGCATGGTTCTAATAAAAAGCGCTTTTCTGTGGGGTGTTATTTTAGTTGAGTAGAAAATATTGCTTGAAACGCGCGAGACATTTTGTTAAACACTCAGGCAAACTATACATTTTTATTATCAGAAAGATACGCATAACAGACAAACAAAAACTAAAATTTAAAATAAAGTAAGTATCTGCTTAATAAAACGATCTACGATTTAATTTAATAGTTAGTCTTTTTCATGCCAGATCGTATAATGTCAAAGTCAGTCAAATAGTAATGTTCGAGACTAGCGAATTCGATTTATATTTCAGTACGAATACTCATTCGATTATAAGGTTCATTCATAGATAAAATTACTAAACCAACGATTATTTTTTTACTTATCGATTCATCGAGTGTTTGGATTTTCATTTTCGCACTCTCTAATAGGTTACGTTCCATTGTACTCAGTATTATTTGACGGATTTTTGAAAAAAATGTTTATTGTTTTTATGTTTTATGGCTTGTTTACGATAATTTATGAAATAAGGGTCCCTAATGATTCACATAACGTCTCTTATCCTATTTTTAATTCCCATACTGTATTTGGTACTAATATTAAATTGTCCTAATGATTACTCGACATAACAATACTAAACCTAATTAACAATAGTCATAGTATTAGGTGAACATAACATTAAATAGTCATAAAATCACATCTCCTAACATACGGTAATCCTAAAGTTATAAGCCCTAACAAAATTTACTCCTAAAGTTATAAGCCCTAACAATATTACTCCTAATAATCAAACATAATAACAATTGAAATCATAATAGCATTAAATCCTAAAAAAATACCATATATACCCAAATAGATTCCTAACTATGTCAACTTTGTAAGGTTTAATAAATTAACTAACATAACTTCGGGTTCGCTATGTTTTCCAATAAACCCACTTTTACTAATTGCGTTTGCTATAACTTCAGCAGCTATAACCGAAAAAACGATTGTATAAATAAAATACTAGACTTTTTTCTACCTATAACAAGTTTAATATAATAAGGTTTAAGAGAAACAAGTCGGTTCTGGCACTCGCCGGCCGCTACCGCGGCACGCTTCGCTCGGCTCGTGCATGGTTTGGTCCCTATTGAAACCATGCTCGTCGCTACGCTCCTCGCAACCTATTCTACAGGTCTGTTAGCCTGTTATGGCAACACGATAAATTTACAGAAAGTTCCTATTTAGAGCAATTATAATTTTATGTAATATTTCAGTTATATTTATAATAATTATATAAACTGCACAATATAGCAATATTAAACTATATTAAATGATACAATTATAACAAAATAACTCAACTTTATATACTATATAATATAACTTTATATAACTATAAATAGTATTTATTAGGATAAATAAACATTAGGACGATCAAAAATAGGACAAAATAGTTTATGCAACTTAACAATAGTAATAATAACTATTATGATAACATATATTAGGAGTTGAAACGAATATGTAAATATAATGGTATGTCTTTAATATATTAGGACAAAATATATGTATGTCAGTTTAAGTCTATGGAAATTTAACAGTATGACTACAGTATTTTAGGACTAGTATGTTATGTGTATTTATATTAGGACAATTAACATTATGTAAATCGACAGGATCCCATGAAATAATTAAACAGGAAATAGACAAAAACATTTTTTTTGTATGTTTTATCATGTAATTTTTGTACTTGATTTTTTTTGTTTCAAAATTGTTGTAAGCTACACAACGTGAAACGAAACAAGTTCAATGTGTCAGGCATACGTTCCGGCGTGAAAAAGACTAGAAACGCCATGTACAATAGCTTTTTGAAGTGTTCATTTGTCCAGCTAATAGGACCGGAAAGGTCTCAACGGGTTCGCAGATTGGAGATTAAGAAGTCGATGTTGAGATATTAGTTTTCTGATGGTATTAATGTAAGCTGCAAGCTTGCAACACGCCTGGGACTTCAATGTTATACTAGTTTGACTGGCTCCCCACTGGAGCTTGACGTTTTTGTAAAAGTAAAGTAAGTTCGTATGAGTCAGTGGCCAACTCTGTTGACGGAGTTTTTAGGCCGCCTTAAGGCCTCCGTCATGGCTTAACAACTTAAATAGCCGGGACCGACAATTTAACGTGCCCTCCGAAGCACGGAAGCGCTCAGATGAAAATTCGTTTCGAACGTTGCTTAACTACGAAGATCTATCAAGAACGATTAAGCAAGCACGACCACGAGCGCACGAGCTTACTAATTAAGCGTGTTCATAAATAAGATCAGAGAACTCTAGTGTCAGGATAAACCTAACATAGGATTTAAGACACTACTAACCAGAACAAATGTAATCTTTTTCAATAATAAACACTATCTATCTATCTATCTATCTACCTTTTGAGGGGGATCACATAAAATGATAGACCCCAAACCGTGTTTGTTGCCCTGATTCTTCACGGTAGTCGCGCAAGAACAGGTGTAAAATTAGTTTTCAGACTATTTTAGTGATCCCAGCGGTCCTACTGAATAAATGCTTTTTGACTTTGACTTTATACCTATACGAAACAGGATCACATCTGTATCCCCAAGGCACGGTGGACATAGCATCACGCCACGCCAGGGAGTTAAATTGAAGTCACAGTCAAAGTCAGAGTTCTGTTGAGTGTCGGCATAGGTTGCCTCCTGACCTGACGATGCACAAACTCCAGGATATAAAGAAGAAGAAGACCTGACGCTGTCTTTATCATCTACAGTGACACAAACTTATCTGAACCGGTGACAGAGGCACTGCTATCGCATTTGGTGTTGTCCGCGGTCAATAATATTGTTTATGTCAAATTTGACAAGCATTCAGCATAGACGAATGCGGACAGGCATGCATAAGCCGATTCCAGACGAGGCGTTATTTTTGACGTTTGCGGCCACGCCAAGCTTTTTTGGGGTGAAAATATTGTTTTAACTAGCTTTCCACCGGCGGCTGCGCCTGCATTTTATCAATTCGTATGCACTACCAAAACAGTAGAAAACACAAAAAAAATATCAGAATTATCAGAGCTTAGGATACAAAATTTTCATGCATTTTTCATAAATAACATAATCAGCATGGCTGGGAATAGAACCAGCAAACGAGGCTAGGTACTTCAACTATCTGTAAGAATATCTAAATTATTTGGCCACACTCAACATAAGATCTCCTTTTCAAAGTAATAGGGACTTTACCGTCAAAATGAATTCTAAAATAGGTAACTACCCTAAAATGTATTTCAAGTTAACATCCAATAAAATTCTATTCCATTTTTGAAATTGACAGCGCTACCATGTCGCAGCAAAAGTCGTAAAATGGCCGATGTAAGTAACTACCAAACCAATATTATGATGAATGTCATTTTAGGTTAGGCAAGACATATTAAGAAATAATGTTGCGTTTGATGTCTGTCTGTATCGAAATACTCTGAATTGAGTCAAATTCGTTTGTGAGTTAGACCGTTTGACCGTGACATTTAGGCACAACCAATTTTTGTCTCTCTGAAGTTAGGTGCACTAAACGATTGCGCAGATTTGGTAGAGTAGGCGAGATAGGATGATGCAACAAACTAAGCGAGTGAGCGAGGCAGATATACAACGCTGTCTTCGTCTTTTAGGCTTCATTCAAAATGGGTTCTGCGTAACTGCTTCAGAGAGCTAAAGATTTTACGTACCTAGGATGTTTACGGGCGGGTATATTCATTGCTTAAACAATGACTACAGAATTTTTATCAAATCAATCATTTATTTGCAGAATACAGTACTTACATCATGTCAAGATCTTAAGGTAGTATAATATGGAGACATTTTTTTTTACAAAGTACATATTTTATTTACAAAGTGAATAATCATATAAAAATAAAAAGACATTTAAGAAGATTGTGTAATATTTCATAAATGAAAGCAATCTAACACCTAAGGTCCAGGTAATAAAGCATAATTTCCATTACAAGGTGACGTACAGTGACGCTCGTGCCCTCTGTCGGGGAAGGATATAAATAATAATGTATTCGCGTTTCCTATATTTTTTATGGGCTCCCGCGCCAATGCAATACTTCTAAGTGACCAGGGGCGTTTGCAAAACAATTTAAATATGCAAAATGTAAATATGCATAATGCACTTACAGGAATAAATGAATGAATGAACACTTTATTAATAAAGACAAAACATTTAAAACAATAACTAGTTCTTAATACAATGGGCGGCCTTATCGCTGAAAGCGATTTCTTCCAGGCAACCAGCTGTATGACAGTGATTGTAGGTATGAGGAAGATCCATATCCATCCATACTAATATTATAAATGTGAAAGTAACACTGTCTAAAACATTTTGCAGGACGACTTATAAAGGACTAGCTGAGCTCTGACCCGCGGTTCCTTGGGATGTTTTCATTTTTTCGGGATAAAAATTGGTCTATGTCCTTCCCTAGGATACTACCTTTATCCTTGCCAAATTTCAGGCCAATCTGTTCAGCGGTTTGGGTGTGAAAAGGTAACAAACAGACAGATAGACAGACAGAAAGACAGAGTTACTTTCACATTTTTAGTATTATAGTATGGATAAGAACTCTTCCCAACGCTCTGCTAGTATCCAATCATTCATTCGTCTATCAGTTCACCAACTCATTCATTCAGTTTCATTCGTTCAAAAACCTGCCATTAGATTTAAACTCTGTTGTGCCAACGCTACCGGTTTCCTCGGTGACTCTCGAGTCCCAGACAAACATAACTTACTGACAACACCAGCAGGATCTACTAATAACACAAAACTTTATAGACTAAAACAAGACTTGATCTCCATGGCGCAGTGGGCGATGGCCCGCCTGCGACGCTAAGGTTGCGGGTTCGATCCCCACCGCGGGACAAATGTTTGTGTGATCTACAGATATCTGTCTCGGGTCTGGGTGTTTTTCTATGTATGTATTTACAAACAAAATAGAAACACCCAGGCGTGAGATAAATATTTGCAGATCATAGAAACATTTATCCCGTGGCGGGGATCGAACCCGCAAGTTCCGCAACCTTCTGCGTCCCAAGCGGGCTTACACCCACTGCGCCACAGAGGTCGAGGAGGACCTGAAAAGATTCATTTTGGATGGATCGTCAACATTTTCCGCAGATAACATGGACAAGATTGGCACATAGAAGATATAAAGATAAGCCTGTGGGGATGAGCAGGTTTAGATGATGATAAATGCTTAAAAGAACTTGGATATCTATACGATCTTTTTTTTCTGTCCTCAATAAACGGATATAAACTCGCTTTGGTAAAATTCTTTAATGAATTTTTAGATTTTCTTATCTCGAGGCTTCTCTTACTCGTGTAGGAGTTAAAAAACGAAATGTTTATTTATCAATTCCTTTTCGTTTTTCAAAACAAACAAAATCGAACCCCAACCGTAGCCTGACCATCGAAGTTTATAGTAGCTTAAATCCATTTCAATTGGTACTTTGGACCCCAAAAATAACAATTACCACGATGAGTCTTCAATTCTGAACTAACATCTGTTGTTCGGAGGAAATAAAATAATCCAGTATTAAAAATTACGTGGGTGAGACGACAGTGAATTGGCGAATTAAGCTGATCGCACATATGTCCGCGCTGTACGCGCCGCAAGAATTTTTCTATGGAAAAAATACAGATGACGTTGGAAAATGCGGCTCACTTCTGAAGTCTGAGCATTACCTCTGTGGGATTGACCACGGATTGACAGTACGGCGCGTACGGATACTGCGATGAGAATTTCTGAGTTGTTGCTGACGTCGACCACGGGCAGAGATGTACCTCTATCTATCTATACCTACAGGTTTCCAATGAGCAAAGCCGCGGGCGAGCCTCTAGTAAATATGAAGATTTAATAATCTATTTATAGATCGCAAGTGCCCTCCTTTGAAACGAGCCGGTCGTTTCGCAGAAAAACGGATTTACTAGTTTAGCCGCGACACGGCCCTTTGATGTATTTTAATATACAGTTGTTTTACCTCACGAAGGCGGACGAGAGTGCAGGAGCCGCCAGCGCCATTTTGTAAGCGGGACAGCGAGTGTGATTTGTTGGGCGTGTGAGAAGTACAGAGCTATGGATACGCTACGTTATTTACGGCGCTAAAACACTTTTTAGCTATTACAAGTTAATTAAACAACCAATAGAAAAATTAAAAGATACAACTAAAGATATACTTGTAGATTTCTTGACAGAACAAAAACCCACCAAAAAAAGTGTGCTATTCTTGAGATAAATAGCAAAATGTGTGCAAATCATATATTTTTCAAAAAAATATTTTATCTATAAAACTTTCACCAATCGTGTTTTTAAAACACGTAATCCAAGATAAAACAATGAAGTATCATTTACCTAAATATGAAGGTTGTAGCTTTCACAGATTCTGAGATAAATAACGATTTCCAACTACAAAATTGCTTAAATCGCTCCCGCAAACCCTTAATCCTTGCTTATAAATACTTAATAAATGGTCACCCATCCATTTGACCGTGCAGAGGGTAGCTTATCTTCGATGACATTCGCTGACTGAAGGTTATTATAAATCTGTATGTTTGTGTTTCCATCTGTGTAAAAATAGGTATATTAAGATAATTCAGTGTATTTAATCAATGCGATGACTTGCTGAAGTTAAACTGTGGGGACAACGAGCTAACTAGCGGGCACGCACTGCGTTTATTCACGCCGCGTTTTTCAAGGTTTTTGTTCCACTATAATGCAGAATAACTTGACAGTATGATTGAATCATCGAAACTTGTATTTGTACAAGGCATTTTAATAAATACACTTCACACGTTAAGGCTCCATTTAGTGCTATGCGGATGGTCCGTGCAGATGTCCTTTGTTTAGAATTAAATTATTACGTTTAGTAGTTAATGTTCGACCGTATGGACGATCCATACTGCGGAGCTTCGTAACGGACGTCCGCACGGACCATCTACATAGCACTAAATGGAGTCTTAAACTCTCTCGGGAATAATTCGCTCGTGAAAGAGTAGGTATAACAAACTATTACAAATATACCAATTAAAAAAATAGTTTAAGGCTGCAAAATCTAAACATGATATTTAAGTATTTGAATGTGTTATCGCTTTTATATTATCATTATGTTACTCGCTAATACTCAAATCATGCCGTTTTCACCTGTAAGTGTAGAGACACTAAGAAAGAATTGTTGTGTTGTTTCCATATTTTATGTTAAGGTGTACTCTGTGTTGGTGAACTAATAAATAAATAAATAAATGTGTCTCTGACTCTGGCCACTTAATATCCTAAAGATCTGAGTAAATGTCTATCACTCTTTGAGGATACAAACGTTTTCCAATTTAGTTTTTGTGATAGTGTCGGAGGTAGTTTAGAGACATTTCAGTTTCAAAAAAACGCGGCGTTTTCTACGCAGTGCGTTACAAAACCAAAGTTAATTATGACAAAGATTCGTTATTCGACGGGGTCAAAACCGCACCGTCATATCAGTTAGCAACAGATTGAGCTGTTGGCTTATTGTGGCTTGATACTGATGTTAAATAAATAATAAATTATTGAGAAAACTTTATTGAGCAAACATTGTTACAGAGGTATACCTTACCTACTTAGGTTAGGTACCTAATTCGAGACTTAATTTAACATTCTGACACAAACTTACCTACTGACAATTACTTTGAGAACACTACTTACACTTTTTAAACTCACACGATTTAAACTCATTTTTGGAAAATGTTGGATTCCAATTTAATAATAATATTAACTCAACACACATACTTCACTACGATGCCATCCTGAACGATAAAACCACCAAAAGACTCATGACTCATCTTACTCTTGTTGATAAAACCAGCCACACTGCACTCATCATAGACATAGCTATCACGAACACCCACAACCTGCAGAACACGATTGCAGAAAAGCTTTCAAAATAATGTTAACGTTAATGTAAACTGAAGAAAGTCACTATAGTCCCGATAGTTGAACTTTATTATAATACACTTTTTAAACTCACACGATTTAAACTCATTTTTGTTTTAATAACGGGACGAGATCGCGTATAGGTTTTCGATAATATTCGAACTATTATCTTACCTCGACGTTTCGACCGGGTTGCACCGATCGTGGTCGCGAGGGAACTGGAGCAGCGGGCATCGTCTTCATTCGTTTGTGAAGGAACTTGAAAAGTACCCTCACTTAGTTGTTTAAACAGTCATTAGGAGGTCTGCGACACACCACACTCACAATATCCGATACTATGTTCGGCGATATATCCTGAGTTATGATACGATGCTTACAAATGTTTATTACTGGGTTCCACGTAGACGAGAGCTTATAACCGCCTTCCCGGTTGAAATTGTTATACTTTCTAATTTCTACCGCTTCACGTACAACTTAACTACAACAACTTTATTATAATAGATAAGAAACTTGATAAACATCAGCGAGTGAGCGAGGCAGCTACACAACGCTCTCTTCGTTTTTTAGGCGTCATCAAAAATGGGTTCTGTGCAGCTACTTCAGAGAGTTAAAGATTCAATGAATGACTGAACACTTTATTGTACACCAATCCCACTAATATAATAGAGATGAAAGTTTGTGAGTTTGTTTAGGTGTTTGTGTTTCAATCACGCCTAAACCAGTGAACCGATTTGGATGAAACTTGGAATAGGCGATATTGACCTGGAATAGCATAAAGGCTATTCAAAATGTTGGAACCACGCAGGCGAAGCCGCTAGCAATAGCTAGAATAATAAAACACAACATAAATATAACACGTTCGAATTAGCACAATGACCTTATCGCTGAAAGCGCTTTCTTCCAGGCAACCTTTTTTGTTTGGACTACCTACATGGCTACGACCAGTCGATACACTTTACCTATCATTAATCACCGAGTGAGGGTCGTTCACGCATTTGTCGCAGAATAGTGAACAGTACATATACATAAGGATCACTATGAAACGCTCGTGGTCGTGCTTGCTTAAGCTAGAAACATATTATCGGACATTCAGCGCGCCAAATCGTTGTCGGACGTCCGAAAGCTCAAGCACACGTCCGCGACTTACGTCCGATAGTTTGCACAGCTCATGCCGGTAATCACAAACATTACTTGACGTTTCTACGTCACATGGTCCCAAAATCATTAAGTTTTTGGGACACTGTGCGTCCGCGCGCACTGTGAGACCTCATAGTAATGTTTGTGAATACCGGTGTAAGTGTACAACCAATAAGTAGGAAACATGACAGCCGCGGTCTGGATAATGATTTTATCCACGCTCGCTACGCTCGGTCGCCTCGCACGTTTTCACTATCCTAACATAACCTAACCAATCAAAATTAGGTTAGGCTAGTGAAAAACTACGCGCAAGGCGGGCGAGCGCAGCGAGATTGCGCGGCAGCGGCCGCCGATACGCCAGAAATTTAGGCTAGTGGAAAACTACACGCAAGGCGGGCGAGCGCAGCGAGATTGCGCGGCAGCGGCCGCCGATGCGCCAGAAATTTAGGCTAGTGAAAAACTACACGCAAGGTGGACGAGCGCAGCGAGATTGGATTATGTTATTTTTATTACCTAAGAAATGACTTGGCTGCAAGCCATTTGCCTAATATAATTCAGGCCGCTAGTTGAACGGAGCTTAATCAAATGGCTAGGCGATTAATTGAGCGGCTGATTAAGCCAGTTCGCTGCGACAGATCGTTGAAGTCAACGTTCCTGTAAGTGGATGGGTGACCGCCACTGGCATTATCAACTGAGCGCTTCGTGCTTCGGAAGGCACGTTATGTCGGTCCTGGCTTTTGAGATAGATAGATAATTATTTATTGTTACACCATAATATTACAAAATAAAAAAGCTTAAGTCTAAATTCAGTGGCATAATGGACGGCCTTATCACTCAGAGTGATCTCTTCCAGGCAACCTTTGGATGGACTGGATAGAAGAGAACGAGAGAGGACTAAGTCGTGACGGAGGCCTTAGGGCGGCCTAAAAACTCCGGTACAAGAGTTGATCACTATCATACGAACTCGCTTACAAAATACGTTTCATTAACCATATAAAGCTACGGGCAGTAGCCATTCTCAAAAAAAAAAAAAACTTTATGCTCTAGTATTAAAACTACTTTTATTTTACGATGCGAAATTGTACCTAAACCCACAACAATAAAGCTCAATTCGCTATAAAAGCATATTGAGAAGACAAAGGACACAGGCGACATATTGTCGACACGAAATGTAGGGTCCCTTATTGCAAGTGAAAACGTCATTATGTATTTATGCATTATAGTACTGTTGGTCTGTTCGTAGCAAATAGCTCCTAGAATAAATATATAAATAAGCAAACGATATTGAAGTGTATGTTTGTGTCAGTTTTTTTAAGTGAAAACTTTAGGCGCGTTGGGAATTTATGAGAGAAATATCTATTGAACTCAGAATGACAGTGTTACCAACACCACCGTCAGCGCCATCTAGTTTTGAACTCCGTAATTAACCACGTAATTGTTCATGTTTTCACTTCTGTCGGCACTCCCGGAGTGCAACAATCACGAAAATGAAATTCAAAGATTATTTTTTTCTAATTTCATTACTCGACTTTTTACTAGTAGAAATTCCAGGCAGACATTGTCAAATTTTTTTATTCACACTGAAAGAACCAGTGACACGACAATAGAATAGAATCTTACCAAAGTGTATTGGGATTTGGGACATTGTGGTCAC